>OX596175.1:10071144-11309556 GCA_951394245.1 Cyclophora punctaria
TCTATGGCGTGGACAGGACGACTGATGGGGTGAAGGGAGGTCGTTTAGGTTCCATCAATTAATTGAATCTAGACGTATCCTAACTGTAATCTGTAATCCATGATGATCGTGTGTAAAATACAAGCAATGTCATTGTAATGAAGTCCTGTGAGTTATTATTTCAAGACCAAGACCTAGGAATCATAAGATATCTGATGTTGTATTGGCGGTATAATGCTCGTGCTTATCCTGATGTGACATGACCCCAATAGTGGGATAATTATCGCTGTTTCCCCGACATCAGAAGTGGGATAAAGATCGCTATTGCCCACCGAGCGTCCAGCAGAGAATGATTAAGATCGCTATTGCCCACCGAGCGTCCAACAGAGAAGGATAAGGATCGCTATTGCCCACTGAGCTTCCAGCAGAGAATGATAAATTTCACCATAGCAACTGAGAGATTGGTGCTGAATATCATATCGCCATGGTGTGGTATTTGAATTTGGATGCTATATTCCCACGGGTGGACGAAACATAAACGATGTAGTCCACATAACTACGGCGTTGATGGAAAAATGGCTTCTTATGATTTGAGAAAGAAATTTAAGATTTGTTATTTGTTACTGGAATCGACGACGGCGACGACGACGACGGGATTGAAATTCATGTACCTTCCACTGGATTATGAAGCTCGTGGTATTCAGAGATATGTCTGAATCATCATCCCAATGACTATGGTGCTTTACGTAATGTTTATTTTGCAATTGGTTATAAAACTTGGAATGTTCTGTGAGTATAGTTAGTTAGTTTTCTACTCTATTGTGGAGTTAAGAAGGTAATTATGAGCTTCCGAAAGAGTCAAGTTTAATCTTGTACGTAATGTGATATGTTCTAATATGTTTTCTTATTTTCATGTTGGTTCAATGCTGGTAATTATTGCGAGCGTTGATGAACCTCGTCTAGGGAGGAGCGTGGTTCTCTTCTCGGTCCTGTTACCTGAGGAATATGAGGGATTGCGGTATTCCAAATTATTCAAGAATCTATCACGACAAATTCACATTGGATGTTAAATTGGTGATGTATTGCGGTAATGATTGGTTTGTTGGGAAATATCCGGTGAGCTATTTTGTGATATTTGAGTTAGTTAACATTGAGAGTTTTGTAGTGAATCTTCGTACCACTTGATAAAGTAGAAAGCTTCTTGAAAGTATTTTGGATGTTTATTCCGTTGTAAAATATGAGAGTATGAGTAAGGGTTTCATGTGACTATGTGACTTTTTGAGTTCAATGTTCGAACTCGGCGATGGTCGTGGTCTGGATTGACCGTACTGTGGAGTGGTCTGCTGAGACCGTGTGTTGTTGAGCAATGTGATTGCTCGTCGGCTAGTTGCCGTGACTAGACGTGACTAGACAAGCTTACTGTTACTTACTCATGGCTCATATTGTAAGGTGCATTTGAGATTAATAGTCTATTGAAGTTAAAGTTGAAAATGACGTGGTACCTAGTATTCATGTGTTACATAGCATTGAAGATTCCCGATTGATAATAATTGTAATTAACTTTTGATTGAAATCAAGAATTTAAGGAAGAACAAGCTTCTTAATAGTCAGGTTGACCGAGCGAGTGCAAATTACTGTGGCCGCGAGGTTTAGAGGAGAACGAGTACACAATATAGTGTCATTGACTGGTATAGGAAAATGCCTGAAGGGCAAGTACCCATTGGTAGTAATTCTGAGCCTTGTGATGATGAACTGTAGTCACTTTTGACTGTGTGGTAACTAGTTGTGCGTGTCCTCTTGAGTCTGGGTGGTCACGGGGATGATCACGGGTGGTCACTGGGATGATCACGAGAGTGGCTGATCACAGGGATGATCAGGGTTATGGGTGATCACTGGGATGATCACAGCCAGTCACAGGGATGACTGCGTATTAGGGCTACGGGGATAGCCGGACAATAGAGACACACACACTTGACCTTTACTTTGATTTGAGATTAATTTGATTTTTAATGGGTACTTGTGCCTGACGATGTTCTAGTATTATGTTGAGATAAGCAATGTGATTATGAATATTGAGGTAGTTAAATTTGTTCATTGGAAAAGAATAATAGTTTGAGCTTTACTAAGTCTTTCGTTGAAGTAGTTATTTAGGTCAGGAGTGACCGAACGATGGTGATCGTTACACGTTGAAAGCTTTGAACTCTAAACGTACTTGCAAGTAGGCACATGATCGTGTTAGGAAGATGCCTGTGGGGCGGGTAACAGCTGACTCAGACGAAGGTGGAGACAGTGAGGTTGATTAAGTTGTTGATTGTTACTGGGTTTTTATGTCGTTGGGTCAGTCTGAGACCGCACCAGGGTGCCGTAGCTGTAGCCCGTTAGAAATCGGTGTCTACTACTTGTAGTAGTCCGTGGGTAGGCAGTAGGCGGTAGCCCTGGGTAGTGTGGTCGGGTCTTGCCTGGTAGCGAAGACCGTAGAGTCATGGGACGACTCGGCATTCCGAAATGGAAGTGCATAAAGGGCAAATGCGTTTGCTAAATCTTGTGTTGTGACCACGAATAAGGGCTCAGTAGCAAATCAATTGTGATTAAATTGTTAATTGTTTGTGAATAATGAACCAGAGTCTGTCACTGTTACTGGCCTCAGGGTTTTGGTAGAAACGTTATCATAATTTACTTTGTGATTTCTTACGCAAGATGCCAGTAGGTCATGTACCAGTCGAAGTTGATGTTAATAGTAATTCTGATGAGGATGAGTAAACTTGTTTTGGTGGAAACTCGAGTAAGGACTCTATCGGCCGTATTGTGTTGGACCGTACCAGAGGTTGTCGTGTAGCCGTAGCTCAGTAGAAATCGGTGTCTACATTGTAGTCCGTGAGTACGCGGTAGCAGGCAACTCTGGCGGAGGTCGGGTTCTGGAGGAACCATAGAGTCCAGGAGTAGACTCGGCAGTCACAGGGTGATGCACATGGGCGATCCACTTGATGGATATGCATAGTGAGAGCAATTGCGATTGCTGGTCGGCCGGAGAGCCGTGGCGATAGAGGGGCTTACTCTTGTGAAGTTTAGATTTGTGTGGTTAATTAAATTATGTTAATTTGTTGTTACAAGCGACAGTGGTACATGGCTCTGGTTGATGTTTTTTTTATGGCTTTGGTTTTATTCGAGTAATTTAAAAGAAAAAAACTATACAGTTACGAAGTTTCTTTATTTGAGTTGTGTGTAGAAATATGATTGGTCAGAAGTGGCCGAGGCGAACAAATACTCTCGTTGGTTATTTCTGTGCAGGTTAGCCAACACACGAGGACGTGTGCTAGCAGGATGGCCGTGTCGGAGCGTGGCATCAGTGGCGCCACACCAGATAGCGGTTTATAACGTCACTACATTATTTTTAGTCTGTAGAAGTTTAAGAGTAGTTTGTAAATTCAGTTGACTGATGGAATCGGTAGTGTTGTTATTCCGTGACGTGAGTTCTATCTTCGTGGTGTAGTCTGTGGTATGAGAATAGACTATGTTAAGTCTGTGGTGTTACGCACTATGACAGATGACAGTTGTTCGATAGAGGGATGTGAGCTTGTTTGGTGGTCTGTGGCAGTGAGGGAGTGAGTCTATGATATGAAAAGATGAGACATTAGAGTTTTGGAGGGAAATGGGGACGGTTGGATGGTGATCGGATGGAAAACGTAGATTGGAAGGATGAGGTGTTGACGACATCACGATCGTATTGCGAATCGAGTATAGAATAGGGAAAAGATATTCTATGGCGTGGACAGGACGACTGATGGGGTGAAGGGAGGTCGTTTAGGTTCCATCAATTAATTGAATCTAGACGTATCCTAACTGTAATCTGTAATCCATGATGATCGTGTGTAAAATACAAGCAATGTCATTGTAATGAAGTCCTGTGAGTTATTATTTCAAGACCAAGACCTAGGAATCATAAGATATCTGATGTTGTATTGGCGGTATAATGCTCGTGCTTATCCTGATGTGACATGACCCCAATAGTGGGATAATTATCGCTGTTTCCCCGACATATATATCTACTTATTTCCAGATCGAACCGGAATGGAACATGTTTGAATCCTTCTCCCGCGACAAAATGGACTTACTTCGCTCAGACGCGCTCAAGAACACCTCCCCAGTATCAAGAGAAGTGGTGGACGCCTCAGAAATATCTCAGAAGTTCGACGAAATTTCTTATACTAAGGGAGCCAACTTGATTAGGATGTTGAATTATACCATATCTCAGGAACTGTTCTATAAAGGATTGCAGATCTATTTGAATAAGTGGTGAGTATTAAACCCATCAGGGGTTTCAAATATTTTATTGATAACAAACGTGGATTTTTTTGTAGATCTTATATATAAAATTCTCGTGTCACAATGTTCGTTCGCGTACTCCTCCGAAACGGCTTGACCGATTCTCATGAAATTTTGTGAGCATATTGAGTAGGTCTGAGAATCGGCCAACATCTATTTTTCATCCCGAAATTCCCGCGGGAACGGGTACAACGCGGGTGAAACCGCGGGGCGCAGCTAGTTTTTTTATAAAATGCTACGGAATCCTTCCGGCGCCAGTCCACCTCGCACTTGGCCAGTTTTTTGACAATATTTTTTTTATACTCATTTATTTCGAGTAGTGGCCATCCCTGGTGTCGGAGTTTTTAGACCGCCTAAAGGCCTCCGACATGGTCTGACGATGAAACAACCGGGACCAGTCGGTCTCGGTTGTTTTAATCTTGACGTGCCCTAGGAAGCACGGTAGCGCTCAGATAGAAATGCCACTATCGGCCACCCATCCATGTAGGGGCCGAGCTGCACGTTGCTTAACAATCGCAATGAACTAACATCGCTTAATCAAACTACGCCACGAACTCTACAATTTATTATACTTACAACCACTTTACCAATCAAATCTCTTCAGGAAATACTCGAACGCCGAGGAGAACGACCTCTGGTCCGCCATGACGAGCGCCACCTCGCCCGAGCCGGCGCGGGCGGCGCGCTCGCTCGTGCGAGTCATGAACTCGTGGACCCGACAGGCGGGCTATCCCGTCGTGAAGGTCACTAGAGACTATGAAAAAGGAACTATGGTTTTGGAACAGGTAAAATGATTTTACGGTACTTACTTAAAATTTGAGTAGCTGGATATTACGAAATATTAAGTCTTATAGAGATACTTAATTTCATATTATATAGATAAAGGGGCGTTCTTTTATCAATGTTTATCATCAAAAGATAAGCTCTTGTCAAAAACTTGGAAACTGATACAGGTTTCTGCATTTGTAACAGTTGTAATTTTTAACAGAGTATATTTCTGTAATATAGTAGACGTAATTTTTGACAAACAAACAAACACTTGTCAACAATTTAATAACTTTTATTTAACAACTCTTTTTTATTGTACTGATATCTTCAGTGAGATAGAATTAGCCTGTGGGACATTACAGGCTACCCGCCTTATTCATAAAACGCTCTTTAGGGCACTATAAATAAGGCGCTTTATACTTGCATTCTCCTAAATACTTCAATAAACCCGTACGCTCCCCGCAGCACCTGTTCTCGAGCACGTCGTCCCCGTACCCGTCGACGGCGGCGCAGCTGTGGCACATCCCCGTGACGCACTGCGCGCTCCCCGTTACTGCGCCCGCCACTCTCCCCGCCGACACGGCGTGGCTCAGCGACCGCTCCGCCACAGTTAATATAGACGTCAACAGTACGCAGGCGCTGTACGTTAATGTGGGGGCTATAGGTGAGATTCATATTATATTATTAACCATAAATGTCCCACTGCAGGGCAAAGGCCTACCTACCCTCCTTCCACTGATCTCAATCCTGAGCTATTGTGGGCCAGTTGTTACTGTGTTGGTCTAGTTCGTCCCGCCATCGCTTGCGGGGTCTTTTTGTGCTTGGGGTCCAAAAAGTGACGGATTTGACCCAAAAATGTTCCGATATACGGCTGACGTGTCCAGCCCAGACCCATTTTAAACTGACCGCTACCTACGTTCTACGTTATTTATTTTTACTGTAGTTTGTAGGAACTTATTCGGTGAGATTATCTATTCATTGACAAAGTACTAACTATGATATTACAAAGGTGTTACATAACCAATTTTGTGAATGCTGGAAAAAGTCTTCTCATTTATATTATCTATGAATGTATGGCGTGATGAGAGGTTTTTGCCCTAGTGGGACATTGTTTATCATAACATTGGTTATGATATGATACCTCGGCAGGACAAAAGTAATCACAACTATTTTCTTACCCAGGTTACTACAGAGTAAACTACGACAAAAAGAATTGGCAGTTACTTAGTAGCGTTTTGAAATCTGGCGCGGTCAAGTCACCTATCACTAGAGCTCAACTCATAGATGATGCCTTCAACCTAGCCAAGACATCCCAGTTGAACTATAGTGACGCTTTGGGTCTGACCACCTATATGATAGACGGTGAAGATTCGAAGATTGTGTGGGATTTGGTCTTGAATAATATGATGTTTTTGAAGTATAATTTGCGGACATTGCCTGGCTTTGGATATTTCCAAGTGAGTATTAAACAATTGATTTATTTGATATTTTTCATCTGTTTCTGTTCAGTTTTTGTACTGCCTAAAGACATTTAATTGGGAGTGAAAACAGCTAGACTCAGTAATTCATTTTCTTCATTTAGGGGTTAATTTTTACCACCACATATTTTAGAAATTCGGAATCCGGAAAATTTTTAGGTATTTGATATTCGGCAGAACATTAAGTTGTATTCAAACACCAACCGCCTTATTAATAAATGCTGTGCAACTAAAACACTGTTATATAATGTGTTTTGTCTCTTTTGCTCTTGGGAAAATTGCATATGTCAGAAAGTGACAAGCCATTTGACAGCTAAAATGTTCTTAATTCGTGTTTATTAATAAGGCACCTAATGTATAAACATTCAATTTAAGA
The DNA here is from genome assembly GCA_951394245.1 of Cyclophora punctaria. NCBI lineage: Eukaryota > Metazoa > Arthropoda > Insecta > Lepidoptera > Geometridae > Cyclophora > Cyclophora punctaria. The sequence goes on from OX596175.1 coordinate 10,078,069, forward strand.
GTTAAGAGCCAAATTATTCTACTATTCATGAATTATTCTACTATTAATTATAACTTACAACTAAAATTAACCTAACGATAATTTTTCAGGACTACATGAAACTGCTACTAGCTAAGCAGTTGGAGCGACTGAACTACGGCCTGAACAAGCCGAAGGATGATAACGAAGCTTTCCTTATCGAGAACTTGTTGATGTGGGAGTGCCAGCTGAGCGCGCCGCGCTGCTTGCGCTGGGCGCGCGAAGAGTTCGACAAGTGGCTCGCCGAGCCCGGCTATCCAAACAACCCGTGAGTATATATGTACTGCTATTCTTAATAAGTACCCATCTCATGTACCGCTTAGCAACTAGAATATCTATAATATAAAAATGAATCGCTGAATCTGTTCATAACTTCAGAACAACTGCACCAAATTGGATGATTCTTTTTTAATGTGTTCCTTATTGTCAGGACAAGGTTTTTATATGAGAAAAATAAGGAATAAAAATCTCAAAATTCCCACGGGAACGGGGGCGCTGCGGGTGAAACCGCAAGGCACAGGTAGTCCTTTAATACATTTAAGTTATTAGTGGATAATGTAGTTGGTTACATATTAACTAACGTATGTTATATTACGATACATGTAAGATTGTAATATGTGACTGTTTTTAGGCCCCATTTTTTTTTCTAAATATATATATCTTTTTCGAGTGAACAGTTCCGAATACTTGCCCGCTTTTAAAGAGGTTAGCGTTCTTAAAGTCAACGTAAAGAAAAAATGATCCATCTATTCTCTACTAGCCGCGCCCCGCGGTCTTACCCGCGTTGTACGCTTTCCCGCGAAAATTTCGGGATAAAACGTATCCCATCTATTATGCTGATGTATAACCTATATTAGGTACTATTAAGTTTCATCCAAATCCGTCCAGTAGTTTTTTCGTGAAAGAGTAACAAACATACATCCATCCTCACAACTTTTGCATTTATAATAGGTATTAGTAGGATGAATCAGTTGATAAGATTTCAAAATACATTTTGGGCCTAATTGACCGTATGTAAACCTTGTAAATCTTATAATTAATCTGATCTTATGGTTTCTTAAGTCTTTAGTTTAGTTTAGTCATCTTTGACCTCGGTTCCTGTCGTGGTTCCTGTATAGCCGAAACGTCAGATAAAAAATGTAAAATATTAGCGAAGTGTATCCGTAAACGTAGTTTCGATACTAATAATGTTTGTTACCTCCCACAGTAAGTGGACGTACCTGAGCTCGGTGATATTCAGCACAGTGCTGCGCGCGGGCGGGCGCGACGAGTTCAACGCGCTCTACACCGCCTTCACGAACAGCTCCGAGCCGGCGCTCAAGAGCTTGATCATTAATGTGCTGCCCAGCACTTACGACGAGTCGCTGATAGCTACGTGAGTATTATTTGAATAAGGTTTATATTTCGAAAAAATTTTGAAACTTGAACCGTTAAACACTTGAACAACATCTTCCAGATCAAAGGTACACGGTATAGCGTGAAAAAGAAAGTTTTAAAAAAAAAGTCAGTTTACTCATTTTAGAGTTTTAGTTTACAGCATCCATTTGTGTCAATAGATGGACTGTAAATGTTATGATTTTGAATTACATAGTTAAATATGTTTATACCATGAAAGTAGAATTATAGAATACTAACAGCTGTCCGTTTTTTATCCCAGATCAAAAGTAACCTATGTGATTTTTTATAAAACATTATTGGAAATGAGCATCAAATCCCTTTAACATCCATCCATCTTCACACATTCCTTCACTTTAGGCTTGATCTTGTAATACGGAATCTACGGTACCTTTCGTGTCTAAACCTAAACACACTATGCCAAAATTACGCGACCGAAGTTCCGTGGCTGATTTTATGTTCCGACGCATTCGACTTATGACAGATGAAAATTACGCGGCTAAAATTCAGTTGCGTAATTTTGGGTGGGTATTCAGTGTCTCGAGCGTTGTCATGGCGTCGTAACAAAGAGTATTTTTTAAAACTCTTATGTCTCTTATGGTTTATGGTCTGGACTCTATGTATGCTTGACGCATCGTCGCATGGCTCACCGAACTTCGGTCGCGAATATTGTGTTGCTTCCCGCCGAATCACTGCCGAACTTCCGCCCGACCGAAGTTCGGCTGTACCCTATAACGCGACGTAATTTCGGTATAGTGTATCATCAGTAATTGAAATACATTGCAGGCGTAATCACGCCGAACTTCGGTGCGTAATTTCGGCATAGTGTGTTTAGACACTTAGAATTCGTTCCACATTTCACTACAACCTAGTCTCATTTGTCGCAGGCTACTGGAGCGGTCCATCAGCTCGATCCCCAAGCAGTACGCGGTGGGCGTGTGGAGCGTCTCCCCCCCGCTGGGCGCGCGCGTGGCCGCCGACTACCTGGTGGACCAGTTCGAGCTGGTGTACGACCGCTTCACCGCCATGGACCCTTTCATGTTCCCCGCCGTGCTCAACGCGGCCTTCGGGTTCATCACTACTAACGATGAGCTGAAAAGGGTAAGTGTATTCGTTTACTACGATCAATGGTGTGTTGAAGAGGCTACGTCTTTTTGTTTTGTAGGTCTATTTAAAGTGTTTTTTTGGAGAGGGTGTTTCTAATTCTGAAGTCACAGAAGTTCGGATTTTTTATGAGGTGTGTGAGGTGTTTTTTTTAGGTAACCAATAAAAAGGGTTTTTATATTTTGTAATCCTTGCAATGTTCAAAATATCAGTCTCAACGGACGTAAAAAAATAAAAAACATGGCTACCACAGGCAGCACGAATAACTTCAACAGTCTTTAAGTCATGCTATTAAACAACTTTGTATTGAACAGACATTTAACAGATCGTAATAAATCATGATCTTTTAACAAACGTTTGTCACGATAACCAACCGTTTGACATCCGTTAACAACCCACCATAAGTTACGTCATTTAACCATCTTATTCTGTTTCCAGTTAAAATCGTTCGCTTTAGAACACAAAGAGAAGTTGCTGCCGATGTCACAAACGTTGCAGAAGTTAGTCGACACCGCCGTATTGAGAATAGACTGGATCAAGAAACATGGCAGAGATATCAACCAGTGGTTCGAAGACTATATTACAGGTAAATTTATGTAATTGTAATGTATTGTATTAGCCTGTATTGGCAAAGGCCTCTCATCTCACTGAAGATCAGTACAATGAGGAGGATTAATGCGTAATCACCACGCTTGCCTTATGCGGGTTGCTTCAATTTGCGCTCGCGCACTAGTGAACATTAACACATATAATGTCAGTCTCAAAAAAATCGTAGCATTCTACTGGTCGCCCGAATAACATTAACAGACTGTCATTTATGTTATGAAACAAGGCTTTAATTTAATAGACATTTAACAGTGTACATAATCGTGAACTTTTTACGATCGTACGTAACGTACGTTAGTTTAGTACATTTTGTTTTTACGAACGTAGATTTTCATAAACACTACACTTTCTACTAAGAACTAACAATTATTTCTGTAACAGGTAAACTTTCTTCAGACGGCAGCCCCAATACTGTCCCCCCTGTTTCAACTTCTGCTTCAATCCCGGAATCGACCACCTCGACCCCGGACTCGAATCAGACGTCTTCGACTCCGCTGCCGTCATCATCAACCGATACGCCTACAACGGTCGCTCCTAGTCCATGAAAATTCAATTAGGTATTATATTAAATAATGTATGAAAGAGTAAGCTTAGCTATTGGTGTAATTATCATATCAGGACATCATATTAGGTAGTATTAAGTTTGTACAAGATAGTTAAGTGATGATCTTATTTAAATAGTTCCATTTTACAAGTGTCATGAATATAGTTAGTTTAATAGAAGAAATAATTATACAGAGGGAGAAGTGATTCTGTATAGGATTGGGAAATAAGGCTTTGAATTTTAAGAAAAACAGACAGACACACAAATGATATTGTCAAGATATTTAAATATTATAGAAATATTCTCTCGAGTTGCCAATCTAACGAAAGCCTGATATATATTGGTCGTTAAGATCTTTCGATATTACTTTCCTACATTAAATAATCGGTTTTAATCCTACTTCCTACTAATATTATAAATGCGAAAGTTTGTGAGGATGGATGTTTGGATGTAAGTTTGTTGCTCTTTCACGCAAAAACTACTGGACGGATTTGGATGAAACTTTACAGTAATACAGGTTACACATCAGAATAACACATCGGATACATTTTATCCCAAAATTCCCGCGGGAACGGGTACAATGTGGGTGAAACCGCGCGGGGCGTGGCTAGTAAATTAAATATTTGTTAATTTCTACACACAATTTAGTAATTTATTTGTTGTTTTTGAAGGTTCCGCTGATTGGATTCCTTAGTAGTAAAACCAACTATAGGTACAGGAAATAAAATAATTACTGTCGAATTCTCATGCTATTTTAATTATTGCTTTTAGTAAAGCAAATAGCATGATCGATATTTGATACAGGAAGAAGGAAAATATAAACTTTATATAGATACTAGCTGTGCCCTGCGGTTTCAATGCGATTCATTTTTATATTACAGATTTATGTAATCAGGCTTTTTCTATTTATGTACGAGTATGTATATTGATTGTGGCACAAACGGTAAACCACCAAAACTAGGTATTACTCCCAGATAGGCGTTAATGTTATTATGTCAAAATCGTTTTGCCAAAGTATATAATAAGAAATTTATAAGAATGTGGCTACTATATTTGAAATTAATTTATAACGCTTATTAGGGAATGTATATTATTTATTTAGGACTAAGTGTTAGCTGTGTACAAATTAAGTTTAATTTCCATATCAATATTTAATGTAAAAACAATACAAGGAAATACATGTTTCGTAAACATTATAATGTATTTCTTTATTTTCTCTTTTATTATTAATTTCGTTAACTTTATTTGAGTGCGGTCTGAGTAATGAAAGTGTAAAATTGTATATATTTAGAACTTGTAAATCCTTTATTACTTTTCTAATATGTTGTCAGCGTAAGGGTGCATTTCCACCAGAGCTATGCTATGCGTTGCTATGCTACGTTTGATATTGACCAATGATATCAAACGTACCATAACAGATCTGGTTGAAAAGCCGTCTAACCTTATTTCTTATATTTTTTAAATTTCGAAACCTTTCTTTCGATCTGTCAAACTTGGTGTCACTTCATCACTTTGATCTTACTCAAATGAATAAGTTTCTATCTAGTTCTATCTATCCATCTCTATACCTATGTATAAATAAGAAAATATATTTACATAATGGCTGGCCCAATTTATTTTATTAGAATAGACTTTGCGCTAAATAAGTATGCAGGTGGTTAAAAAAGGAACTAATAAACAGTGATACATTGTTGTACTGAATCTGCGAGTGGCGCCCTCAGAACGCACACTTATCTAGCGCTTAGTCTAGACTTACAGTCGGTCCAAAGGACACCTGAAATAAGATCTAATCATTATATTCCCTTTAGTTATAAACGATGATAAGATTAGTGCAATATTGTGTATATAGTCTCGTATAAAAAATAATTAGCCGTGAAAACTCTGAAAATGCATTATATAATGTTTATGTTTTTAGATATGAAAGTTCACATTTAGCATGTTTTAAGGTTCCTTTCCATCAGACCTATGCTGTATATCTATCTATGCTATGTTTGGTAAAAGAATCGAATCAAACGTCCATGGATAGGTACCCTTATACATTGATTATGTATGTTAACCTTCGTTTATAAATAAAGGGTATTTAGTTGTATAGTTTGAAATAATTTAAGTATGTATTATTTTTATTGATGTGCTTTTAGTCAGTTTTTAATATAATTGCATTATTATTTTGCATACCGCCAGATTTTATTAATAAATGAATCTAAAGCAAATTACTTATTTTAAATTATTAAAAAAATATGACATAATAAAGTGTTAATAATATTCCGAGCTGTTAATACTAAACTGACGTTTGCTGACGAACAATAGCACGCGCTATTGACGTCAATGGCATAGATAACAATAACGTCAGTGGGCGTATTAAGATTATATCCACACAAGATCCCATACTGACTTTAGTGCCTCAGTGTGGTGTATAAAAATTATTACTCGGTAAAGGTGACTTCTGAACTATCGATGTCAATAAAATAATCTGTAATATGTACTGGTTTGATTTAATTAGCAGTTTGTTTTATTTCATTGTCAATACTAAAGCACATAATAACTATGAAACAAGATTAAACCATGGGGTGAGTTGATTTTATCCTTTTTATGTGTTTCTTAAGATGGGCACAGACAAATAATGCGAGGCATGTGCCGTGAATGGCTCATCAGACTCATCACGCATGCCTCGAACTTGTTAAGTTTAGACGTACCTATGCTCACTAAGGCCCTGCGCAGACGGCACACTTTTTGTGCGATCGAGTCTGCGGCGCTTTAATGGAGACAGTAGTTTCAAGACATGCCAAAACGTACGGCATGCCTCATAGTTGGTTGTGTGTTGAGGCATGCATGGTGAAGCATTCTATTCCAGGTGTATGGCTCGCAACATCTGTGTCCACATTTATTATAATTTATTCTTAGTCTAATCAAAATAATTAATGTTCCTATGTTCCAAATTATATTGTAAAAATTAATAATGAATTTGTAAGTTGTATGAATAAGTGGCTGTTATTTTGGCATATAATTTGTTCGATTATTAAAGATTTTGAAATTATGCTGCTTTTTTATTTCTAGATAGGTTGACGACCATTTATAAGCAAGGCAATACAAGTAAGAAATAAACTATAGTCATATTCGTACTCCAAGTCATGCTATTCGTAGCCCAATATATACTACTCGTAGTCCAAGTCATGCTATTGCATTCGTAACCCAAATATGCTATTCGTAGCCCATTTAATACTACCTACTCGTAGCTTCGGTCTAAAGTAAAATTCGTAGTCTAAGGTGCTATTCAGTATAAGTCATGCCATTCGTAGGTCGTAGGCTTCGGAGCCTAAATATTAAATTCGTAGCACAGAACATTCGATAAAGTTTAGTGCCATTCCATTAAACCAATATCTTTGTTCAATATTTGATCTATTTGGTGCACTCGTTACAATGTTATTCCTAATTCATGTGACGAAGTCTTAATTGTATTAATAGCACAAGATATTTGACGAATAAAATACCAACTTTATCCCACCATAATCATTTTACAAGTTACGTATTCTAATACGTATATCATTCCCCTTGCAGTTAACACAAACACCATAACATGGTACCATGGTTCGATCTCCCCATACGACGTAATGGACTGACAAGTGAGCAAGTTGTTATTTGGCGCCACGTCACATCAAGTTGGATGCGCAAAGAGCCGGCGCAAAGCCACATCCCCAAAATCAATACTCAGCTTGTAAACATGGCTTGAATGTAGGCCAAACACCACAATTTTATAACCAAACAGTGTATTTAAGTTATCTTTTAGTTTAATAAGTGTATAATCGACAATGGATACAGCTAACGTAGGGTATTCTTATCATTTGCCTTCTGGAGGGTGGAATTATAAAATACGCAATACATTGTCGCAATTTAGCGATTTGTTTAGCGAATTTAATAAATATATCGCCCCTGCGTATCATCATGATCGATGCGAGAGGTAAGATTTGTAATTTATTTGAATTTTAGGGCACTCGGACTAAAGCCCAAGCTGGTACCTAAATAATAAACATTAAGTACGGTTGATACCTAACTAATTACTTAGGTAGTTGGTGAGCTGAAGTGGCGTAATAGATTAGATCCATTACTTTGTTAATCAGTTGATGATATCCTTACTTAGTATGTAATGAATTCCTTCCAGGTCCGTCCAAATGCGGATATATTCAATGCACAAAGGGGAGTTCGTGATGGTTTTTATAGCGTTTTTTGCCTGTTTCGGTTTGGGAGTCTTCATAGGACTTGCAGGTTAGAATATTTGTTTTAAACTGTATGTAAATAAATTATTTAAATTCATATTTGATGCCGTTAAATTTAAATTGCGTTCGTTTAAAATCACGTGTGTTGAAGTGAAACGTGAGAAACCTTGAAACATAGTATGTATAAATATTGATAAACAAACATGTTTTATTATTTTGAAGATGTGATATTGAATATATTTTTTATATTTGACTGGATATTCTTGCAATAGAATCCTAAAGTTCATTACCTACATATTTATTACTTCTTAGGGTTTATGTTTTTAAACCCTAAAGGTGGCCATATACGTTACGAGAAATCGCTGCGATCAGACTGTACAGTTCGAACGGTACGGTACCGATAAATCGCTACATGTATGTTATAAAACTGTACAGTTTCGTCCGATTTTTGCTTGTATGCCATTTACGATAAATTGTACCGTTCGAACTGTACAGTCTGATCGTAGCGTTTTCTCGTAGCGTATATGGCCACCATAAGGGCCATACTAATAAACCCGTATTAAGAACAATTTAGCTATCAAATGGTTTATCACTTTCTGACATAGTACGTAATTTTCCGAAGAGCAAAAGAGACAAAACACTTTATAACATTGGTTTAGTTACAGAGCGTTTATTAATAAGGCGGTAAGTCACGATCCCAAATAGACTTTGTTATAAAATTATATAGTTATTCTGAAATGATTACAAAATCATTTATCACAATCATTATTTTTATACAGATGTAGTGAATAATCCTTTCCTATCGGCAAAAACTCGGAACAACGATAACACCCGAATGGTGCCGATGTGTCTATGAATTACTGTATTATTAAATTACGTGTACGTGTAGGTATCAAATAAATCGCATACTTTATTTATCAATGTAGTAGTAAGACAAAAATGAACATTTCCGAGAAAATACGAAAGGAAAGGATTATTCACTACATCTGTAGGTACATCGGCGTCGTCTATCGAGTGATGATAGAATATTCTTAACTATTTTATCTACTTCCGCTTCGATATTTAGTTCGATTCATGACGATCTCTATGTACTTACGAAAACTGTAATTTAGTCACGTGTATCTCATAAAATACATTCATTAAAATGCCTCTGTAGCCAAAACTGATTCCAAATATAATCATACAAATATGATTCCATACAAATATTTATTTTGATTAATCCTGCACCATCAAGTTTAGCTTCATTCAATTCATAACGATAGCTTCTTCATCAGGTCCATCACCAACGATGAGCACATCTATCCAAGCGAGCAGCATAGTGAGCAACGGTAGCGACATCTACTGCGGACCCTTCCACTTGCACAGCCCACCGCTGGGCACGAGGGTCCAGCAACTGTGGCTCCTAGCCGAAATACTAACTAATAATAATGACGGTCAGTAAGATTGATAACATCTAAAAGATTCTGGTTCTTCGAAACGAAATTATTCGATCAAGCAAGTATTCTTGAACATTTTTCAAATTATAATACTGATGGTTGATATTAGAAACAATATGCCCTGCGATGATCCTCATGATGTGCACATACGAATCTTTGTTTTGTTTATTTCAAACCACATTAATTTCTTCCTTCCAGAGGAGATCTTTGACAAGAGCTTCCAAATTAGTATATCAATAGATGGTGTTCTGAGCGATCACACTACAGTCAATCTTATTCCAGAAAGCGAAGCAACTAATAGGTAAGGAAGATTAACTTTGATACAGAAATCTCAGAATGTTTTTACATTAGCCTAAGAGATACTCAGAGCTACTCAAAACCACTAAAATTTCATGGATTTGTCTTTTTTCAGGACGCAACATTTAAAATGCCAAAAGCAAGTGTGCGACGAAGTAATGGTGTTGCATCTCGGGGCATTAGAATATACACACTACATGCTAAACGTAAACTTTTACGGTCTCCAGGAATTCCATAAAAGATACTTTATTAGGGAAATCGTTTTTTACGTAAGTTGCTTTAAAAAGTCTTATTTATGTGATATGCTTAGCGAACAATTTCAAGTCGCATATTTTCTAAGGTAGGATAGCTAAGGTTTTTTTTGTTTCCAGTTCAAAACATACAATCCAGCTTTCACGCAAATGGAGACATGGTTTCGTTTCATATTTCTGCTCACTACGTTTACAGTTGCAGTAAGTTTTTCATCCGTGATAGAGCTAATATCCTCAAATATGATGCCGTCGGTGGATTAAATTAGGTACCTAATTTTCCTTGCAGTGTTGGTTCGCCCATTCACTGAGGAAATATGCAACACACGATTGGGCGATCGAACAGAAATGGTTGTCTGTATTACTGCCGTTACTTCTTCTTTATAATGGTAAGGAAAATCCAATATTTTATGCCTTTTCTAACTTTACAACTTTGGTACTACAAATAATGTATAATTCACAGATCCAATATTCCCCTTGCGACTGGTATCTAGCAGTTGTTTCGCTCCTCTTATGGACACCATCTTTCAAACGACATTCCTCGCCTTCGTCATGTTGTCATGGCTCGCATTATATCATGGATTGAGACAGGTAAGTTTGTTTTATTCTTTATGCTTCCACAGTTTCAAAAATTGCAAATCTTGCATCTATGAAAACCAAATTGGATACGAATTATGGTAAAAGGCACCAAGGCTTTTTTTATCATCATTATTCGAAGGAAAAATATTACTGTGCCTATTTTACCTCTTTCACGACGCCAATCCAAAGCCAGTATAATGTTAATACATACTACCATTGACTTGTTTCAGAATGAAAGAGGTTTCCTATCATTTTACCTGTCAAAGGTGATAGTGGTCGGTCTAGTGTGGACTCCAGCGATGGTTGTCGCTGTATGGCAGAAATATTACGGATTCTACGATCCTACGTTCAACTATGTTACGAATCCTAATTATTCTGTAAGTGTTCTTGTTTATTCCTTAGTGATTCCGGTAACAAATACCTTTGCAACTTGGATAAGGATGCTTACTTGCTTCAAGAATCGTCATTATCATTTCTATCTGATTGGTATCGGCATCCTTAGTACCTACGGTAGATTGGCCCTAGTAAATAGTGACTTTTAGTATTAACGCTGTTATCAGCGTCACTAACTTTCTCGGCAGTGACTTTTACCAAAAAAGTCTGCACTGAAAGTTACCATTAATTCCATTTTTGACCCACACTCCTAAGGAATCATCAAACTTAACTCTGAGTACAACGCGATTAGGAATAAAAGTACAAAAAGAAGAAAAGTACGAAAAAAGATTATTATGCTGTTCTATCACGACTTGGCTTCGCAATTGTATAAAATAAAGTTGAAACATTAAACAATGTCCTATCAAATAATAAACTAAGCATCACGTAATATCGACACGCTACGGGTCACGTGCGCAGATCCAAACAAAGTTTCCAACAGAATAAACAATAGTTAGCAGGCACCATTATAAGTCAACGAAGGCGATAAGCTTTTTAACGAACACGTGTGTGGGTTTTAGGTCTTTTTGTCAAGGGATTGAATGGGAAGAATATAAGCTGATGGTTTTTTTTCTTATACCAGTTCCATAGGACAGCATTTTATTTTTATTACTAGTCTGTTTTATTACCAACATTGCCTCGCGGTTTTGACATTGATACTTCCAAATTTCAAAATACCTACCCGTGTGTTTTTCTGGGTCATAAGAACATATAAATTCGGCCTTTCACCAGGATTATTCGATAATACTGTATGATAATATTTTGTTTTGTATGCCATGGTTGATTTATTGTATAGCATGAAAGAACCACGAAAAGTCCAGATGTAATAATGTAATTAGTTACTGCAATTTAATTTTTTTAAATCTAACTTATTTTGTCCTAACTTTGTTGCAGGTCATTAAGATAATGTTCTTCAGTGCCGTAACTTTATACTTCTTATATTTACTAGTACTAATCGTGAAAGCGTATAGCGATCTACGGAATATGCCTTTCTTTGGTGAGTAACTTTTAAAGTGCGTTTCCATTGAAGGTGAGCGGAACTGTTTGGTGGAACTAATCGACCAGTCAAAACACATTATTAAAATTGTCAAGCAACGCAATAACATTGTCAAAATCTTTTCGTAATGCGTTGTGATTGTTCCGTACAGCTCCGGTACGCTTCAATGGAAATGCACCCTTACTTTGGCTTCAGGGACAGATCCTATATTTTGACTGGGTGGAGAGACTTGACGCTATTGAAGATAGAATTTTGGTTCGGAGGTTTGACTTTAGTAAGAGTATTTGTTTTATCAAGAGTAGGGAACTTCATAACTTGTTTTTTTTGGAAACCTCAGATGATTTGGGAAACCTCAGGAGGTTGAGCCCTGGATCCGCTAGATCCTGTTTGGCTTCATATTCCATCATGTTAATGGCTTCGTTACATAGCTACCTATATAGTGAAATCGGAAACTTCGGTAGAAGTATAGGTTTCTTACTCAAGTGCCTATTGTCTGACGTTGCGCAATAGGTATTCAAAATGTTATTAAGCATAGGAAATTGTGCAATGTTCAGAATGGCAAAGAGGTTTCAACTAGTTCTTTGTACAATCTACGCGCTCTATAGCTATGAATTGGAGGTCTAAAAAGAACCATCTCGACGAAGAAGGAAAAAGTTAACTAAGGGCCAGTCTTACTAACCTATCTAAGATCTCAGCAGATAGAAGATCGATTTTAGGTATTAAAACTTTCTTTGAATCCGAGATAGCCAGTAACAATAAGTTATAGGGACTAACCGTAAAGTGATATGAGAAAATTATACAGATCGAACTTCGACCGAGAGCGCAGTCGAGTGTCAATTTGTGACGTGGCATGACGCAATTCGCTGAAACAATGTCCTTGTCTATTACTGTTACTATCAAGTGGATCACACTCGAAGTGTCGTTTCAATCGTTAGACCATATCGGGGGCCTGTTAGGTAGTCTATATACCGTAAGGACCACACCCGTTCCAAAACGTTTACAACTAATGAAATAAAGTATTTTTTGGCAATTATATGTAACTATTTAAATCTATTTCAAAATAATTGGAGTGAAAAAACTAATGGTTAATACCTTGTTGTCTAATCTCAAAACGTAGGCTTTTTAAAACTGATCCCTAAAAACTCCATCACTAGAACCATACCCCTTTCAAAAATTCACCCAAAAAATACTATAAAAATGCTTACATTTCCCTCTTCTACTCATCGCAGATATCCGTCTAAAGTGCATATCATGCGTGGTATGTTCATCGTGCGTGCTGACGGGGCTGGTCTGCCTGTCTCGCTGGGGGCCGGCGGCGCTTCAAGACCACTGGGCAAGTCAGCCGAGCGTTCATTACGACACCTCCGCGCCTTTCATGGCATTATACGGATTATTCAACTTCAAACTCTATATTCTGGCCTATTTGTTCTCTCCGGGCGGTGGGTCTATACATGGTAAGGCCGTGTTTAATGCTGTTCTGTGGGGGTAAAGTGCACACGAAAGACAATGTTGTTTTCTCTAACTTTTTATATGGAAATAGAATGAGAGGGAAAGAGATATGTATATAGATAAATCTTTAGAGAAAATAAATAGAATCTTTGTTGAAGCGAGCACTTTGGCCTTGCTGGCGTTCAATACTGATTTCGGTCGTCCGCTAGGTATGCAAAACCGTGAAAGCTGTCAAGGACTGACCGCGTGCGCATCGTTTTTTATAACGATAACTACGGACGACCGACGTCAGTATTGACGTCAGGACAAACTGTCGTTCTCAGAGACGTCAATTGAGTAAATGAACATTTATTATCATTACATCTCAAAAATCAGTCATTAACCTCTCTTATGGAAACGTTTGATGTCTAGGGAGTACTGCAGTAAATCAGTATCTGATGTACCTAATGTTTCCATATTAAAAATAGTAGTTCTCCTAATAATCTTAGCTTCTTAAGTCAGGTTTTGCCTTAAAATTCGTTTGAGCACTTCTCGATTTTGAAGTAATATAAGCAAACAAGGGATAGGGCCCTTAGGAATACGCGCTTAAAAGTGCTTTGTCGATCCATAAAGATTTTACACTGTGAATAAAGTCAAATAATGTGTCCGTCCGCCATCTTGTAAAATAATAGTTTTTACAAAATGGCCAGACTAATATTTCGCCGAAAATAATGAACCGCTTAATAATCACTAATATTCCCGCCATTTCACTTTCAGAGACAGGCATTACCAAAGACAACCCCGCGTTTTCTATGATCAACGATTCAGACGAAGATGTTATCTATGGTTCGGACGAGGAAAGTCGACGCCCTCTAAACTCGCATCACAGAATAACCAATGAAGAAGATATATGATTCACTAAATAAATTATTACAATATATTTCCCCTAAATGTAAATTCTCTTTGTTACATAAAATGTTTTATTTATTGTCCTAGTTATCATATTTTATTCAAGAGTATTCTAGACGCCGAAAAACACAAGCACCTAAGAATATAATTATATAATAAAAGTATATATCTTTATCTCGGAGGAGTAAGTAATTAAATAATAATAACGTCACAGCTGTACGTTAAGTTCGGTCACTAAGCGAAAACTAGCCATTCATATTATAAGAAAGCCATATTTATGAGAAAGCCTTTTGGGTATTAAATTTTCTAAGTATTAAGAAAATAATTAATTAACTTTCTAAGTAATAACCCTGAAAGCTGCACATTGAGTGACCTCATGTGCGCCAATGACAAGGGCGTAGGGGCAGCGAAGCACTGGAGCGGGCTCATTTAAAAGTTAATATTTATGCCATCGACACGACATTTTAGCAGTAGGAGTAAAATATTCTGTCGTCTCACACGCACATCAATAAAACGCATTTCGTTTGGCGCCTTAACTTCACGTACCTACATAATAGCATCATCAACGTAATATGACACGAATAACAGCTAATAAAATACTAAGTTTGGTACTCTGACTTGTTACACTTTAATGGTCGTAGCACACATATCAACTCGGAAAGGGATCGTCACCGTATCGCCTCGCCGTCAACCAGGCGTCAACCAGGCGTCAACCTATCGTAAGCGCGTCACCGTGCGATCAGCAGCTCCGAATCGACTCGGCTACGGCTAGGCGACGCCGCGCTTACGGCTCGCCGGTCGCTGGTTGACGACGGCCGGGGGCGGGAACGAAGAAACGCAAGCTAGGGTACGGAGAGTCGTAAGACAGCGTACGGAGAGACGTAAGCGCGGGTACGGCAAGTCGACCACGCACCGTACTGCGGTTTGTGAGCTTGTCCCGAGGCGAGGCGATTACGTTACGATTCCGATAAGTGTGCGTTGCAGTAGGGAGTTTCATACAAAGAATACTGAACGGCTCGAGTTGATACGTTTACGTTCCGTTTACGAGTTGATATGTGTGCTACGACCATTATTTGGTTATAAAGGGATTGGAATGACAGCTGTCATTCTCATTTGCGTGATGTTACGTTGATAAAACTACAAATATACACCAAATATGCATGAGTCATCAAGATAGAAAAAATGGAATAATTTAATTACCTATCATATCATCATGGAATATTTCTAGTTTGCTTCTATTTTGTCTACTTATAAAGTAGTAGGGTCAGTTATTTTCTTACAATCCGCCATCTTGTTTAATGAATGAATCACAAAATGGCTTCCACACAAATCTGTAAAATTAATTAAAGTTAGAGTGGAAAAGTGAAATCAGTTGACACTATGTTTAGAGTTCAAAATTGTGTGGCAGATCCATTTTTCATTTCATGGACATAACATCCATGAAATTGCAAAAGTACCATTACTTACTAATCTTATTCTTCTACAAATTGCTGTAAAGATTCAAATGAGAAGATAAACCTGTATGGATTTCACCAAACTACACTTATCTGAAAATAAAACATAACCTGAACATTAAAACTTTAATTGAAGAAAAATAATAAATAATTGTCAAATTACCTAAGTTAGAAATAATACAAGAACTCAATCTAAAGATATAGTCTGTAAGTTGTTGAGGGTATGAGCGATAAGTATTACTGGATGCGGCTGGAGGAGGGCGGGGTGCAGCGGGCGCTGGCGCGCGCCGCAAGGCTGCGCCGGCGCCAGCGGCAAATGGCCCGGCTCGGCCGCCGTGCGCCGCAGCACCGCGCCGCCGCGCATCACGCACGCCACGCCCGCACGAGGGTCACAGTTCTCGTTCACCGCACCACTCTCATCGTCCGAACACAGATCTATCACTTCACACTCACTTTCGCACCTTTTCAGTGGGTCCGAAGGCTTCATCTCCACATCAGTGCTTGGCTCAAACTCGAGCCCGTCCACATACACCACATCCTTGTCCTGCATCTCCTTGAGTTTCCTCTCCGACTCCTCTCTCATCTTGTCTATGTACTCCTGTATACTTTCCATAGACATCCGCTCTATGTCAACAGTGATTGGTCTACATTTCAACATGAGTAACTGTGCATTTAAATCGAGTATTTTTTTGTGTCTTTGATTTGGAAATATGTGTTTCCTGTTCCAGTAGTCTATAGGTCTTCTGTATCTTACTGGAAAATGTTGACTTCTACTCTTATAACTAGGAATTTTACTAGGCAGTGACACAACACCACAGCAATATCTCTCTACTCTCTCTCTGGAATAGCTGGTGTCTCGTTGAACATTAGTGTTGATATTACGTGTATAGGCTAAGGATGAGAATGGGTATGGAGGCCCTCTCTCAATACTGGCAGCACTCCTCACATTTTTAGGCTTGGCATCATCCGCACATTTCTGGTCTTCCACTTCAGACTTGACTCCTACAGCCTGTAGTCTGAGAGCCGACAGGAAGTCTGGAAGTCCTCCATTGCAGTGACTTGAAGGGACCTCATTGTTACAGAGCCTCTCATGTGCTGTTAGTACTTGTAAGTTATCAAAGTGACTGTCACAGTTGTCACAAAGATATATGTCGGAAGCCTTGATCTGAGGCTCCTCATCTTCTATGCTAAGGCTCTTGATATCATAATGCAGGTTCTCATTCCTGAAGGTGACCAGAAGCCGTCCGTTGGGCCGGTAGTAGAGCGAGGTGGTGTGGTCGCGGTTATCCACGTACCGTAGCCGGTTCCGAGGGTACCGCGACAGCTGCGCCGAGAACACCAGCAGAAAAGCACTCTTATGGAAGTCATAGCACTTCCTCACCAAGTTCTTCAGTCTGCACTCCCAGTCCTTAGGAACCTCGCTCGGCCGAACAAAGGGATGCGAGAACGAAACATCGCTTGGCCACCATGGCGGTTGTAGTATATCTTTCGCGGTATCATGACCCCAAGAACATGTCACCATAAATGTTATGAACTTCTCCAGCTCCGCAGCAGTAGCTTGACCAAGGGCCACTGGGTTGCCGTTGGCGAACAGAAGCGGCAGGTTGGCGATCATGGCACCTGCTGTCGGTTTATGGTCATCGCAACTTGAGGACTAGCAGCGCTTGCGATCTCGCCCCGCGTATCCTCCCCATAACGGTTAATGCGTAGCACAACATGAT
Source organism: Cyclophora punctaria (assembly GCA_951394245.1). NCBI lineage: Eukaryota > Metazoa > Arthropoda > Insecta > Lepidoptera > Geometridae > Cyclophora > Cyclophora punctaria. The sequence continues at coordinate 10,095,448 of OX596175.1, forward strand.
ATATATAACGTCGTGCAGCGAAGCAATAACTATATACTCATGTAAAAAATCACAATAACATATTGATTATTTATAACAATTTAAAAAAAATATTTGATTTGACTTCAAATTCACAAAAATGCAAGAAGGAAGCGAGAGCGAGCGTACGTAGAAAAGAGAGAATCAACATTAACCATTCACTCATTCATTCATTAAAGTCATTCATTTTCTTTCATTGTTTAGAAAGTCACAGATAATAGTTTCGTTTCTAAATAATGTTCTTTGCCCTAATTCGATTCGATTCCTTTAGAATCGATTTAATTTTTACAATTGTTAAACAATATTTATGGATTGGATATATCCAAATTTAAATTTATTTATCCAATTACTTGTGCAGAAAACTTTTAAGTGTGCAGATGATTTTCGTCAGAATGCTTATGCTTTACTAGACTGCCACTTGGAATAGGAATTAGGATCATAACGAGACCACGAGCGAGATGTCCAAATGAGATCATCCTATATCTATTATATTATCTGTTCTTCTGGTCTGTCATCTTTCATCCGTTTGTTCGTCTTTGTCAATTTGACGTTGAGTTTTTGTTGTCAGTTTGACAAACAAGACCAGTTAACATGGGAAATAGGAATTAGGAATGAATGAACTTGTGTTGTGTGATATGTGTGTATAAAAACTGTTCTTCATCATCGAAGATAAAAATTGAAAAATTCAATATTAATTCACTCTGATAAATATTCTACACTGATGGACCAAAGTCGAGCAATACTGACTTAATTGAATACCATTCATGGTGTTAAAAATTGCGCCAAGTACTAATTATCATTCGAATAATGTGGTCGTTTTGATAACGTGAATTAACATGGTTTGTACTTTGTTACCTTTGCTATTCAGTTCTGTGAAGCCTTGAAGCCTGAAGTTAAGTTCATATTTGTATTATATCATTTCAGGCTAATCATAAATACAGTAATTCTCCGGTTTCACCTACAAAGTCATTCAGTGAAGATGAAGACTTTACGTGAGTAATGTTTGTTTAGTTTTTTTCTTTGTTTACTTATTTACTATCAAAATGACATTAATTTGAAAATATTTTAGTAAGAAGTTGGTGTGAGAAGGTCAATTCAACTGTTAAAATTTAACCATCGAAGAATAGTACTTAACATATCATAACTTAACATATTATTAAGCCATACCAACAAAACTACAATCAAAATAATAATTTACATAAATACCTAACTGTACCGTAATAAAAACAGTTATTTTTAATTAATTTGTAAAAGATCATTCACCTTTAAGCCTTGTCTAAAAATAATTATATATTTTTTATCTTATTCGTTACATCAGTGACTTATTTGTGTTTGCCTCAGCAACAAATATTTATAGATAGGTTACCATGTTTTTTCCAGGCTGAATGAAGGGGTATGGAACCTAAGCTATTTGAAGCAAGTAGCCATAGAGCTCAGGGTACCTCGACCCAGGAGTCTTGCCTGGGCAATCCTATTAAATGCCCTGCCTCCTCCAAATGCTGATATCATTTCTAGGTAAGTGTATCAATCAGGATAACTAAAAAAGAGTACAAGTATAAAATAAAAATAACTCCTAAGATTTTTGTAACATTTGATCTAAGGTGCCAATCAATTGATTTGTCAATAATGGGATAAAAAACAGGGTATTGTTTTTTTATAATATAAAAACCAAATTAATTATCTATTCCCTTCATAGTTATTTATAACTTTGTTTCAGTTTAAGAACACACAGAAATTTCTACAATGATCTAAAAGTTAAATTGTCTATGGACCCTAGAACAGTGATTGATGATGATCCTCTATCTCAAAACGATGAGGTAAACATAATCTATACTAATATTATAAAGAGGCTAAGTTTCTAACATTGTTTGTTGTAAGAGCTAATCTCAGAAACTACCAAACCAATTTGAATAATTCATTTTATAATGGCCATATTCAACAGGATGGTAATAAGCTATTTTGCATCCCGTAATTCCCACGGGAACGGGCACAGTGTGGTTAAAACCTCAGGCGCTGTCTTAGTGATTTGTAGACATAAACATTCCTCTTGAATGACTACTGTCAAAACTGTATGTAAGACTGTTCAGTACTTTTGGAGATTAACATGAACATATCTTCAGTGACTACATATAAGCCTGTAATGATATTACATGCCTTCCATAAATAACAATAAAAACCACATTGTTATCTAAGCTACTTGTTTATGAAGGTTTGTTAAACAAATAACATTATCATTATTCTTATCTGTATTTATTCAATTATCTATTAGATGTAATAAATAAATAGTAGTGTAAAATGATTCATGTATCATTAAACATTCATTAATATTTGATAATAATACCATTATAGCCATTATAGAATACTTAAATTGAAAGTTCTTAACCACATCTTGCTTGGAGATCAATGAGGGAGGCCTACGTCCAACAGTGGATGTCCTACGGCTGACATGATGATGATGATGATGAATCACATCATTTAAATCTCAATAATGATATGGATAATGAAATACCTTTGATAATCCAACCTCATACTAGCATATCATACATTTACCTAAAGTTGACTACAGTTGGTCCATGAAAGAAAATAATTAAATTATTTTTTATTTTATTTTAAATGTTAATAATGCAATACAAACTTGTCATATTCCATACATGTTAATGAGATTTTTCTGTATTATCCGAGAGTACATACGGGTAGGTCCCATTCGTTCTATGGAACATGACGTCATAGTACAAAATGACACATTTTCGTCCCTATTTTTTCCATGGAACTACATACTACCTTTTCACCCGAGTTTCATGTCATAGAACAAAATGAGAATCAGTTTTTCCCAAAACCTTCCATGATGAGATATATAAGACGTGAATGACATTAATCACTGACGTTAATACCAGGTACAGTTCACTATAAAAAAAGAAACTACTCGCTACCTACATAATATTTTTATTTTGCAAAATAAAAACAAAACAGCAGTTTAACAATACTTATTTCTTTAACTACTTACAAACTAAAAACAATTTTTCTTACCGCTAATATAATATAATATATAAGTGGTAGCAAATCATTCTCGAGTGGCCAGTTTACATATCAACTTCAAGAAGTTTATATACCTATGTACTTAGTTTGTTCTATGGAACAATTTGAGACAAAAATTACAAACTGTTCTATAGTACAAATAGGGACAATATTTTCTCAAATTGTTCTATTACGTCATGTTCCATAGAACAAATGGGACCTACCCGTACATACTTGTTTTGTTCTTTCTTTTGTAAATTGTATATTTGGGTTTAAATTTTTTAAAGTGTTCAACATTTTGGTTGGCTCACACTCGATGATGGCCTTCAAAGTAGAACACAAAAATTTAAACAGTCCACATTTGTTTCAGAGTGCATGGCGGCAACACTTCTGTGATAATGAGCTCAAAACATTGATACTACAAGATGTAGTGAGAACATTCCCTGATGAACTGTACTTCAGGGAGAAGGAAGTACAGGATTTAATGGTTTGCTATATTTTATTCGAAAATAATCTTAATATATTTATTGTTCCTTCCATAACACAAAGAGTCCTGCCACATCTTTCTTTCTGTCTTGTTTAGTTTAGGTACCGTATGTACCTACATTGTTTTGCAGCGAAAGGTCAGCAAAAACTATATGCTAAGTAAAAGAAAAATCCATATTTTACTCTGTTTTCATTAGATACCATGAAGGGTATAATCGAAGATTTGTCTTTGTTTATGGTATATCTCTGATTTTTTTCTAAATCATTGGTAGACTTTATTATCTCTGTTTCTTCTCTAAGTCTATGGTGAACACCTGATTGTCTCCGGTTGTAGGTGCTGGTGCTATTCTACTGGGCGCGCTCGCACGCAGCCGTCGGGTATAGACAAGGGATGCACGAGATACTCGCACCGCTACTCTTTGAGTTATACCTAGATAGGAAACTAGCACCCAACCATATTTGGTAATGTTTTAATAATGAGCTTACAATATTGTTTATTAATATTTTCCTTGTCATTGTTATTCGAATATTTTAAATAAATTTTTCTGTCTGTTTCAGTGATAAACTTAAATATATTTTAGACGAAGATTTTCTAGAACACGATAGTTAGTAAGTATCTGGCAACCACTACTCGCTGACATCCAAAACCACACTCAAAATAGAAGGTTCCTTTTTCTATATATTTTTGACAACTGTACTTTAAATCCAAATATAGTCTCTTTAGCTGTCAAAATTATATGGAGTTGGGACTGCTTAACTTCTTGAGATTTTCTAACTAGAGCTTTCGTGCATACGCTTAGTGAACCCTCAAGATTAAACCTAAACTGTGAATTCCAGTATGCTGTTCAGCAGTGTGATGCGAGGCATGGAGAAGTATTACACGACGGGTGACTGCGTGCCGACGCCGTGCGGACAACTGCCTGTCGCCAACACCACGCATGTAAGTCACACTCGCACGGTAAAGCTGAAAATGTCAACCGTCAAAAAATTGAATATGTAAAAATGTAATGTATAGTATGACCCGACACCTTAGTTAGTAATGCCACAGTGTTTGCGGTCCATCTTCTACTTATGTACCTTTAAACTATTTCTCTTTTGCCTTGCAAACTAAAGTCGCGTTTCTGAACGTATGTTGCTTAGATATGATGAGTAAATATCAAATAATGTACCTGCTCCTGCGTTCATGTGTTCAAAGTCTGTTTAATAAATTTAAACCTTTTTCCAGAGTCCAAACGAAGTGGTGCGGTATTTGGAAAGAGTGAGAGAGGAACATCTCGTGCCTCTCGACCCCGAGCTGGCGACTTTTCTACAGAATAACAATATATCTATGGAGCTATTTGGAATGTGAGTCGATACATATCACTACGTAGCTGTTTCCCGAGATTTTATCCGAACTGTACCCTTCTGATGTGATATACTGGATGAAAAGCATTCTATCTAAGTCGAGTTGCAACCATTCCCATGGGAGTTTTGGGATGAAAAATAGCCTATATAACCTTCCCATTGAACGTGACTAACTGTTACAAAAATAATTATTCAAATCGGATTGCTATTTTCTGAGATTAGTGCGTTCAAATAAACAAACTCTTCAGGTTTATTATATTAGTATAGATGTGATTATGTTGCAGCCGCTGGCTCCGCCTCCTGTTCGGGCGGGAGTTCCCGAAGTCGGACTTGCCTCACGTGTGGGGGTTCCTGTTCGCCGCGGGGCCCACTCTGCCCTACCTGCACCATGTGATAGTTGCCATGCTCATATCTATAAGGAAAGAGTGTAAGTTTATAACCATGTATGGTTATTTTTACGTTTGATGCAAAAAAAATGTAATAAACTTATTATTTAGTTAAATTGTAGCTAAAATTCTAATAAAATCGTTTCGTTTTTGCGCGCTCTGAACTATTCCGAACATATTTCTATCTCGCTTTTTCATCCAATTAAAAGCGAGCGCGAAATTTTTGGAAAGATCAGAAGACAGCAGAAAGGCATATATGCCGAGAAACGTCTTCCTTTTTGAAGAAAAAGTAATAAAGTAGGTATAACTCAATGATCCCACTCCAGTACTGTCGACGGACTCGGGCGGCGCGCTGTGCATACTGATGCGTCCGTCCCGCTCGCCCGCGCGGCATGTCGTCTCGCTCGCACTGCACTTCCGGGAGCCCGACAAATGGCCGCGGCCGCCCGACGTGCAGCCGCAGGACTATGTCAACAGTCGACGGGAGTGAGTATTATCTAAATTATAATATAAAAAAAACTAATTTGTGCTTCATTCATGTGAAGTAAGTACTGGCTTTGCGAGTCGTTAATGGCTTCTCTACACCATCGCCGATACGCTTTAGCTACTGCTTCCTGCCTTCCTGCCGGCTATTGTTGTTATAGTTGGGATCGTTATTTTCTATTGACATTGTTTCGAAACTATTTAAGCTCTATTGATTGTTATCGTTAAATTTAACAGCCTCCGTGGTCTAGTGGTTTGAGCGCTCGGCTCACGATCCGGAGGTTCCGGGTTCGATTCCCGGTGGGGATATCTCACAAAAATCACTTTGTGAGACGGTCCTCAGTTTGGTTAGGGCATTGCAGGCTGAATCACCTGATTGCCCGAAAAGTAAGATGATTCCGTGCTTCGGAGGGCACGTTAAGCCGTCGGTCCCGGTTACTTTCTACGGATAGTAGTCGTTACATGAGCCATGTCAGAGGCCTTTGGCGGCTCTATAACTCTGACACCAGGATTGGTCAAGTTGACCATCCACTCGATAAGAAGATCGTTAAATTTTACCCGCGTTGTGCCCGTTCCCGTGGGAATTTCGGGATAAAATGTAGCCTATAGCCTTCCTCGATAAATAGACTATCTAACAGTGAAAGAATTATTCAAATCGGTTCAGTAGTTTCTAAGATTAGCGCGTTTAAACAAACAAACAAAACAAAGTCTTCAGCTTTATAATATTAGTATAGATGAGAAAAAAGTTCTTTTTATGGTAAAATTCGAACATCTTGTCATCAATGATTGAAAAGAATGAACAAGATTGACCTGAAAGATGATTGAAAAGAATGAACAAGATTGACCTAAAAGATGATTGAAAAGAATGAATAAGATTGATTTGAAAGATGATTGAAAAAAATTAACAAGATTTGAGTGTTGAATGCGCATTGTACGGTTAGTAGATTTAAAAAAATATGAATAAAAAAATACTATCTATAATTTATTGTATATTATTTTATGTGAAAATATACGTAAAATAGTATTCGTTGCATCAATAATTATAATTAAATATATTTGACGTATTTGTTGTTGTTATCTTAACCCAGTTTCCTTTAGCAAAATAGTTATGAGTTAATGATCAAAATAACCCAATTTAGGAGTTATCATCGTAGGTATTTATGCCGTTCCAAAAATTCCGCTGGAGGCCCTATAAATAAAGAGATAAGAGATGTATTAACGTGGGATTTATGTGGTCAGATCGTGCGGGTCATGTTCGTCGGGCGCGGAGGCGGCGGCGGGCGCGTCGTGGAGCGGCAGCGAGGGCGTGGCGGAGGGCGCCGACGTGGCGCGCGACCTCGCCGCGCTCGGGGTGCTGCGCGCGCGCCTGCCGCCCGCCGCCGCCGCGCTCGCCGCCGCGCTGCCCAAACACGACCCGCGCGTCGCCGCGCCGCTGCTGCAGATACTGCAGGTATCTACACAGTACACCCTACACACGTTACATTCACTCATAGAAACAGTCATTCATTCATTCATCTCCGAAAATATAATGTATCTTTGACCCCACACATTGTTTGACATGATTCCTTCCCCTGTAGCTGGCAGCTCTCCTCCAATGCCGCAACCACACGCTCGTGGACGTCGAGACGGCTCTGGAAGCGGCCGAGGAAGGCCAAGCCATGGACAAAGTCGGTCGCCGACAACTGGTTCCAGTCGTGGTCAACACCAGACGACCGACTAAACCGGCCAAAAACCAAATTCAAAAAGTGAAAGAAGTGCCATTAAAAGTGTTCCATCAAGTTGAGTGTAAAAACACGAGTGATCTGCCCTGTCTCGACCCGCTTAGGTTACGGACAGAATGATTAAAAAGAAAACTGATGCTGTACAGCTATTATCATTAAAGACTTTGTGTAGTCGAGTCTCAAATTCTTCTTTACATTTTTAGCACAATTATTAACTTTTTTTGTATTCAATCAACCTGTTTTATTTTATAAACTTATTTTATAATCTGCAACTTTATAGGTAAGTATTACTTTATTTCAGTTATAGTTTAACAGAAATTATATTTCGATACAAATACGTATTAAACTTATTGTAATTATTATTTTATTTCTTAGAAATGCATTTAAAATAACTAAAATCGTGTGATAGTTAAAATAAATCATTCATTATTTGGAATACTTTAAGTATTCTTTAGATCAATCTGACATTCATTCGAATAAAGTAGCGATAATTAATAATGTAATTAGGATTAAAAATCTTTTTATAAAGTTACAGTAAGTAACAACTTTATTGACAACTAAAATTTTTTTTGCGGACCGTAGCTACTTATTTGCCGCTACATAATATTTCTTTACCTAATATTATTGTATTGTAGGTAGGTACTATACCTAAAAATATAGCTATTATAAGCTATTTATCAAATGTTTTGAGATTATGCAGATCAAATTATTGATTAATGTATTATATTAGGTAAATAATGATGTTCTTGCTTTGTACTTCCATTAGGTATAAAAAAGCTTATCTCATGTTAAATAATATCCGATAGGTACTTAGTAACTGCAATAATTATTATAAAGCTAATATGTATAGAGAGAATATTTTATTTTGTGATAGATTTGCTGTTTTCTAGTTTTAAGTGACTTTTAAATGAAATTATCCATATTTAGGCAAATAATTTTAGTATTATACCTAGTAATACTGCAAACAAAATCAGAGCCATAAAGCGCGTATATTAAAATAAATTTTATTCTACATAACGATGTATTTTATTTCTACCATTTAACTTATTAAGTAGGTACCTACCTTTTAATCAACTTGATTAAACTTCAACGGGTTCAATGCCCTTGTTGAAAATAAAATTTCGTTCAAGCTGGTTAGAGTTTATCAATCGCTGCAACTTCATCTAATCTAATTCTCGTCAAGGGGACGATATCCTATATGATCAAAGTTTTATTTGTAAATACTTTGATAAAGGAACATCGATTCGATGATTATGCCTATATCAAGGGATTATAATATATTCATGTTTACACTTTTAGTGGCCCTCCTTGTTTAGTAAATGTAGGCATCCATCCCTATTTGATAACTTTTAAATGAATGAAGGTACTAGCGATGGGCGTTAAATCAACGAACTAGTTGAATCAACTAGTTGACGTTGAATCAACGCTTCAACGGTTTATCATTAACTGATCAACTAGTTGAATTCGTAAACGGTTTTTTGTATCAACGCTCAAAGCAACGTCAACGATTAAACGTAGCCGTTTACACAAAACTTCGTTAAACTTCGTTTATCCTCGGGATTTCGTTAATAACTTCCGACGGTTTTACTAAAGTGAACTCTAAGTTCAACCGAATTGTGTTGTTATTGCCATAAGCGCGTTACGGAATTCGTCATAATACCTATTCAGCTAGTCCTAAGCCTGGAAAAGCCTGTATGAAGGGAAGATTGTTTAATTTAATAAAATATTTTTTTTGCATGTTACAACGCACAAGTAAACGCACCGTTCAGAACTGTAGTTAATTTGCCGACCGCCGCCGCCACGTTTCATTTAGTTAATCGCAACGTCGTTTACTCTAGTTAAATAAACGAAGTTAACAAACTAAAACAAAGAAGTTGATGCGTCAACTAGTTGAAGAATTCAACTAGTTAATCAACTAGTTGATGAACGAACGTCAACGGTCTCGTTTCGTTAACGAAAAAAGCTTCAACGACCCACCGCTAGAAGGTACCTACCATACCACAGCAGACAGTTTATTTTGACAGTTAATCAAGCTGTCAATGCTAGCATGTCAAGTCAATTATAACAAAAATAACAAAATATTGTGTAAGGTTGGTTGGATAAATTAACTGAAGTTATTTACTTTATTTGTATTTATGCCAAAAAGGAATAAAATATAATTTAAATAGAATTTGTGCTTAATCCAAATATCCAGTTGCCAAATAATAAACCACTATAATGGCAGAACCAAAAGAAAACGGTGATAAACCACTCGATATTGATGGTAATAATTTTAATTCAGATATGTATCTTGATGTTCTTCTAAAACGGGCTAATTTAAGACAAATCATGGATAAAGAAGCTGAAATAGTAACCCAGAGTCAGTTCCTGCAGTCTGAAATGCAAACCCTGGTCTATGAGAACTACAACAAGTTTATTTCTGCCACGGAAACAGTACGTAAAATGCGCACCGATTTCAAAATAATGCAGGAAGAAATGAACAAGTTGAGTGAAAACATGAACAAGATTACTTCTTTTAGTTCTCAAATATCTGAATCTTTGAAAGAAAGCGGTAATAATGTGAGTAGGCTGTGTGGGACTAGACAACTTCTTGATAAACTTCAATTTTTATTCCTTCTACCGTCGCAGTTGAATAAGTCGATCGACGAAGGGAGGTACGCTGATGCAGTGCACGACTACACACACGCTCAGCGAGTACTCCACAAGTACGGGAATCAACCATCATTTCAAAGTATTCAGACGGAATGTTCAGAAATAATTTATGCTCTCAAAAAGACATTACGGGACAGGTTGTTGAGCCCTGAAACATCTGCGTCGGAGTTAGCTGAGAGTGTGGGACTTCTGAGGCAGTTACAGGAAACAGACTCATCTCTTCATGACATATTTCTGAGCTGTGCTGAAAGTAGACTGGATCAACATTTGCAAGTTCTCAGTGGAATGGTTGAAACTACTGACATACTTGAATGGGTGGAAAAATGTAACAATACATTATTAGCAGACCTTGGTATAATAATATCTTGCTACCATGACATGTTCCAAGAGAAGGAAAACACAGAAATACCCGAATTTGCTGACAAAATCATGCTTCAAGTTTTTCATCTATTCCAGGAAGTGGTCAAAAGACCTGAAAATATTGGCACTGAGATATTGATTAGGGGTCTTGATAAATTCTTTAGAAAACTACAAGCTATGACTGAGATTATACCAAGTGACACTCTGTCTAATAAAGCAATAGATGTTGTCATTCAATGCATTGACCATAAAGCAGTGATCCAGTATCAGTCCATTCAAGTTCAGTTTAAAGACAACTTGACCAGAGTGAGGCAGTCTTTAGCCAGTAAAGGCACAGAACAAGCTGATCTCAAAGATATACTCAATTCCCTCCAAGTATACTTGATGCAGAAAGTCCAAGCTTCATTATTAGATCTGATGGCATTCCTTCAAAACAACCTGTCTTTTGGACTCAAAGGATGGTGCGGCAAAGCAGTTGCAGACACTTGCTGGAAAGTAATAACAGAGACAATGGTCAATCTCTCTGAAATGGTGAAAAAGATGGCATGTCTACAATCTTCAAACAATAATATTCCATTTGAATTACTTCTCATTTTGGCTAAATTATGCTTAGAAATGCAAGAGAATGGTGTGAATACTCTGCATAGCCATTTGTTAAAACTTTTGGAAGAAGCTGCCCCAGGTATGGCAGTGGAGAACAAAGACACCAGCAGTGTGATGGTACATTTGTCCACTGCTGCCCAATCAGCGCTAGATTCAGAAGTAGTGTTCATTGGCCAAACTGCTGCTCAAATGTTAAGAGTATCAGTGCTGGCTAGGGATTGGTTAAGAGCTCCAGAACCTAGAGGCCCCAGAGCTGTATGTCGTAGAGTAGTAGAAACTCTAGCCAGTGCAGATAGTGCTGCGTCACAGCTGTTCCCGACAAGCGTAAAACCATCTAGCGATTCTAGTCGACGTACTATCTGGTCGAGAGCACCATCGTCGTTTTCACCACTAAATCGCATATTTTCGGAAAGAATTGAAGTTTTCAGTCCAGCTGGGGCTGATAGAGCGGCGCTATCTAACGGCGCTTTGAAAGTGGCGTTAAAAGCGCTTGTAGAATGCGTAAGACTGCGAACTTTTGGGAGACATGGCCTACAGCAGTTGCAAGTTGATGTACATTTTCTTCAGCAAAGACTATCCTGTATGGGAAATGATGAGAGATTGCTGAATGCACTCCTGGATGATGCTTTATCATCAGCTCAACTGAGGTGTGTTGATCCTCAGCTAATGGAGCCAAGTATTGTAGATATTATCTGCGAAAGGGGTTGATTTTAATAATGTCAAATAGGTATAGGCATTTACTATGAACTGTAATGTAATCTACTTGTAATGAATTACTATTTATTTTCAATTTAAGGAATATAATTGAATGTTAAGTTAATTTATAAATAAAACATTCCACTAACTAGTAAGTTTGTCTTTTAATCTTGAGGAGTCTACTTACCTGTGGTGTGGGTAGAACAGATAATGATGAATGTGGAATAAATGAAATGAAACAACACCTTTTTTAGACAATTTATTTATAACCCATTAATCAATATTTCATCATCATATTAAAAATAATGATATCATCTACATAAAATATTCTTTATGTTAAATGCTTCTAAACATAAATCTCACGAGACGGTCCTATTAGATATACAATGTTAGTCACGAGAGTACATTAAACATTATTTAAAATTAAAAACAACAATATAATTATATGTATTACAAAACAGAATTTGATATATATTGGTCCTACACTATATAGGGGTAGACAAGACAAGAGTTTAGGCTGGTCTAAAACTAGAGTTGGTTCAAAAAGAATAAACGATGGCTTACCTAAGAAAACCACAGCATCGCCCTCAGTTCTTTTTTAGCGAAGTACACTAAATTATAATTATTATGACGATCTCACCGCACTTAAATTTAATTGTCTGTCTAGTGTCTACCTTTGTTAGAGTATTACATTGCATGAAATACTCCGATAAAATTACAAACACCATTCACCAATATTTTTATTTTTAAATTATGACCCTTCTTTTGTTATCGCAGTTGGGTCAAATATATAAACTATCTCTCGCCGTCTTGGAGAGAAAATATTTTTAAACCTACTTGTTAGAAAAGCATTAATGAAAATTTGGTTTCTTTGCATTAAAAGCTAATCAGTTAAATTATTTTTTGTGCACATGTGGTGTGTAATAATCATTTCATTATTTAAAAAAATACATTTAGTGATGTGTTTGATTTTTAAATCTTTGATTTTTAAATGCAAGTGTTTTCATAAAATGTGTCACAAGTTTATTGTCATTAAAAAAAGTTAATTGAAGTTAGGCTGCAAACAAATGTCATCTACCTAAACGATTATACTAATGATCAGTAATGTAACATCGGTACAACTATGGAAGAATCTATATAATATTTATCTATAAACAAAATCTATTTATGTAAAACATATATAGTATGAATTCATTTTATCAACTACATATTTATTTATTATACACATAGATAAACAATACCCTAATGATCTTTAGAAGTGAGCTGAAATAAAATTGTCTCATCATTTAATGTGGCAGCTTGTTAATTTGTAAATCAACTTTCAATTCCTTCTAATCAAAATAAATCACGAAGTAGATATCGCTAATTGTTTTCACGATAAAATTATACAGCTTGAAACGTTAATGCGAAGACTGCACGCATCGAACAATCTACAATTCAAATTAAGAAAATGCAGTTAATAAAAATTATGAGATGCGAAGACTATTCGAATGTTAGATTATCTCAGTACCAAGATTGAGAAAATATTATTATATTAATCTTACAAACAACAAAATATATCAATCGATCTAGCTACTAAATGGTGAACAACAATTTCTGTGTATCCAATACAGCAGTTTGACTGTAATTACACTGATATTATACAATGCCAGTATTAATCCTAAATTCTAACAAAAAACATAAATATTTACTCTTATACATTAAGTTATATCTAAATTCTAACAAATTGACAAAATATATGATAACATTTCTCATTTACAGATTACAATAGATCAACGGTTTTATTCCCTCGAGATAAAAATATTTTGACGCATCATAAAACTTCACCAAAATTGTAAAAATATTTGTATCATACAGTGGTCCTTCTGTTACGTTATGTGAGCTTCGTGATGCGCGCCCTACTCCTAGCGTTCCTTACAAGTACCTATCCTATCCGATCAGTCCGTCGTTTCGCTACTTCTTCATTTTCATCATCATTTTGCGCATCTTCTCCGGCACGGGCACGCCTCTGTGCGCGGGCGTTGCTCGTTTAGTCTTACCTGTCGTTTTGACGACCTCCGACTTTCGGGTTTCAGGAGTGGTCGCTTCTGGTTTCATTGACTTTCTAGTTTTAGAGGTGGAGACGTCGCTCTTGACGCTAGATTTCCGGGGAGGTTTCGGCTCGGTTGACTTGCGGGGTGGTTTGAGTGTGTCGACGTCGGGCGGGGGCGAGCGGCGGCGACGTATTCGCGGCGGCGTGTGCGCTAGGCTCGTGTGCCGCGTCAACAAAGCGGCGCTACTGAACAGCTGGCCGCAGTCACACCGATGCTCCACTTCAGTCGTACCTGTCATTCAATTTACGATTTAAATTATTACAATCGGGTCTGAAAATTGTATCATAAACAATACCTAAAAATCACTTATTACCTAATCACGAGTAATTTTAATCCTTTTACATAATAACAAACTATAAACTATGTGTATCGGTTCAGTACTTATACCACAGATAGCCAAGTATGTGGCCATTTACACAAAATCTAAGTTACCTTACTAGCACAGAGTTTCATATTAGTTAAGTAGTTTATCATACTCACGTTTCCGAATAACTTTGATGGGTGAACCTTTCACTTTATGCTTGAGAGCTTCCCCAAGTGATTTACGCTTCGCAATGCCGCTCAGAGACTTTCGCTTATCAACCACAGATTTCCTTCCCGGTTTTTTGTCGACCGAGTCTGATCGCTCTGGTTTAGAAGGTTTCTCTACTGCTTTAGAAGCTTTCTCGACCGATTTGGAGGGTTTCTCGACCGGTTTCTGTGTCCTTTCTGGCTTCGATGTTTTCTCGGTCGATTTGGATTGTCGCTCCGGTTTGGAAGTTTTTTCAGGAACAGTTTTGGGGAAAGAGTATTTTACATCACTATCGTCGGAATCCGTTGAAGTCGCAGCATCTAATTTAGGCACTTTGTGGACGACTTTCGGAGCCGGCTGGCTGGTTGGCACGACTTTAGGCTCGACAGGTTTGGGCTTCAACCTCGGAATTTTAGGAGGGTGCTGAAGCGAAGTTCTCCTCTTCACTAAGTCTTTAGAGTTAGGTCTTTCTATTTGTAGGGAATTGCGCTTATTAGCCCGCACTTCCATAAAGGTTTTGCCTTCTGTTTCTTCTACTTTGAAATCTGGATTCAACATATATCTAACTTCGTCATCATCGCTTGATTCTACGGAAGGTTTCGCTTCATCAAAGGGTTGTGGTTTTGTATCGTCGCTTTTCTGTCGTTTCGTTATACTTGGGGCCAGCTTCTCCTTGATAGGTGTCCTTTTCTTAGATGGTTTTGTTTCTTTCTCTTTGTCTTCGACCTTTTTAATTTTCTCCGGAATAACTACTTCGGAGTCGGTATTTTTCTCTGAGAGTGGAAGATCTCGCTTGACGGGTGCGTTTGATGACTGAATCGGTTTTACTATATTTTCCTTTAAGGGAACGTCTAGTTTTGGCTTTTCTTTCTCTGTTGTGGTGACTTCAGAGATCAATGGCGTTTCGACGGAAGGTTCTTTTACAATTTTTTTGCTTTTTTCATCATCGGCAGGCGTTTCCTTTTTGCCGCATGAAACTAATAAAGGCACAATGTCGTCCTCATCGTCGTCATCATCTATGACCTCTTGTGCAATAATTTTAGGCGCCGGAGACTCCTCTCCGTCCTTATCTTGTTCCGTATTGTCGGAACTTTCTTCGTCCACATTCTTAGCCGACTTTGATTGTCTCTTTTTCTTCTGACAATTGACCGTATGTTTGTTCAAAGAATGTTCATTAGGGAATACCATGTAACAGAGGGAGCATTCGTGTATGATATCTTTTGTTGATAATGCGTTCCTTGCCATCTTCTCTTTATCGCTTGACTTCTCTCCTGACTTTTCGGAGCTAGGCTCGTGTTGTTCTTTATGTTCTATCAAATGGTGCAGTTTTCTGAAGGTTTTCTTGCAAACGTCGCACTGAGGCGGCGGCGTCGGTTTTTCTACAACTGGAGGAGGATTAGCCACAGTCTTCTGTCTGTTAATACCATCGTGGGTTTCTCGATGTTCTACGAGATGATGTAGTTTCCTAAACGACTTGTCGCACGGTTCACAGCGGAATGCCGCGCTCGGGTCCTCATTCTGTTTCAAAGAGGGCTGTTCTTTTTCTTTAATAGTTTTGTTGTCAGTCTGTTCCGATGATGTTTTCCTCAAAGTACGCGACGGAACTGAGGGATTATGGATTATCCGATGTTGAACTAAATGATGCAACTTCCTGAATTCTTTCTTACATATTTCGCAACTGAAGACTTGCGATTTAGATGGAGCATCCGCTGGTTTATCTGGCTTCTTTGTTTCTTCCCTCTTGTGCTGTAACCTGTGGTTCACCAAGTAAGATAACTGTCGAAATGTTTTGCCACAAATTTCGCACACAAGTCCGTTAGGAAGGTTACCTAATGCAGCTTTAGATAATTTCTTCTTATCTTTGTCATCGTCGTCTTTCTTTTTTTCTTTCACCGGAGGCGTGTCTTCGATAACAATAACTTCACTTTTGTCTGATTCCTCTTTACCAGTTTCTCTGGGCTTCCGTTTCCTAGGAGTGTGTTTGACACTATCATTGCTTTTATCTTCACTATCAAGGTCCATGTCCTCCGATCTGCTGTCGAGAGAGCGGAGGTCGGACTCCTGGGAGTGCCGGCCGCGGCGCGGACTGCGTTTGTCAGAATCAGACCGGTTGGGCGACACACCCGTGCAGTGCTTCACATGTTTGAAAACAACATTTTCCGACCGGAATAACTTATTGCATATTGGACAGACTATGTTCTCATTTATTTTACCCATAGTCCAGTTTTCTTTGACCATCACGCCATCTTCATCTGAAGAGTCAGTATCAGAGATGTAGCTCTGTTTGACAGGCTTGGCATCGATAAGTCGAGGTTTCTTTTGTGGACTAGGTAACTTATTATCAACTGTTCCTTCGGGAAGAGGATACTTCCTTGGTCGCCCTCGGCCTCTCTTCACGGGCGTATTTTGTGAGCTCTCGGAGTTAGTAGAGGCAATAGAAGTATTGATACTTCCCGACTGTTCTATTAACTCAGCAGCTTTCACTAGATTATATAAAGCAGATTCAGTATTGTTAGACTCTTGAACCTCTTCATTCACTTTTACTTCCTTGGGAGGAGTTTTCGTAACTTCATTATTTTCTTGAGGGATAACTTTATCTTCTGTAATGGTACTACGACCGAGTAAATATGATTTCTTATGTACTAGATTCTTATAATGTTTGTCGCTTTTATTGTCATCGGTTTTTCGTTTTTTCTTAGGTGACGCTTCCGAACTTAAGTCCTTCGGCTGTATGAGTTCTATTTCCGGCGCTTCGACCGGTGTTAGCACTTGTTTACGCTGGTGTTTGGTTTTAGTCTTGTTGTCGTCGTGTTTTTCTTCAATTTCTGACATATCTGGATCGACAGGTTCGGGCTTAGTATCAGCAGGTTTAGTTGCCGAAACATCAGCCTCTACGGTTTTCTTAGCAGGCGATAGTTCTTTACCTTGAACATTTAGTTGACCAGGAACAAACTCTGGCCCGGCGTCCATGAAAACAACTTTTACAGGCTTATCTTCAATAATTGTGATCGGTCTATCTTCAGGTCGACTTACTTGGCGATCCATTTTAGCTGTCAGGACGTTTTGATACGCCAAATGTATTTTCGACTGATAATTTTTATTATTTGGCTTTTCAACGACGATTTTCGATATGGGTTTGCCAGAAATAAAACTTGGGCGGTTAGTTGGCTTCGGAGGTAGTTTTGATTTAGGTTCTAAGGTTATAATTTCAGTTTTAGGTTTGAATGTAGCGACTTTAGTAACGTTTCTAACGGGTTGAGCACTGTGTGGTTCTTTTTTGTCGTAATTCACTGTTAAATAATCATCGTACGTGACTGAATTCCTCCTGGCAAACTTATCGAACTCTTTTTCAGTGATGACTGCTTCTTTTTTAGGTGGGTTTGGAACTGGCTTGTTCTTTTCTTGTGTTTTGTTTTCCGGTGGTTTTGTGACAGACTTTTTAATTTGTATATCTCCAGTAACAGGTTCATGTTCGATAGCTTCCTCTTCCGAATCTATGTCAATAATGGCTTCAATTACTGGTTTCGGTGGATTTACAACAGCAGTCTCTACTTTCTTTACAACTTTGTTTTGAGGGTTTTCTTTATCAGCTCTGCTGTACGTTCTTAGTTCTGTTTTCAGGACTTTAGGAAGTTGGTGTGGGGGCCTTTCAACGAAAGGAATACCGTGCAGCTCATTCATTTTCATTTCAATATCATCAATCACTTTGACAGGTTCCTTCTTTTCTACGATAACTTTTTGTTCTTTTGGTTTTTCTTGTTTGGGCGATTCCTGTACTTTAACTTCAACAATTGGTGCTTTGCTACTTTCTTCCAATGCTTTGCTGGGACCATTATTGATCATATCCTCAATAGTTCTGTTGATAAGGTCATTGACATTCACTTCCTTTCTTGAAGACACTTCTGTTTTTGTAATAGTTGACCCAGATACTGTACAAGTAGTGACTGTGGATGAGGCTACCGCGATTGACACTCTTGGTTCTTCTTTAGGTTTGCTTTTAATCGGTTCTACTACTTTGGATTTCATTGGTTCTGCTATTTTCTGTTTCGGTGGTTCTATAAGTTTCGGTTTGGCTGCCTCTATATTACTGGCTACTTTTGGTTTAACTTCGATAGGATCATTGACATCTTTTTTCACAGATGTCTTTGTTTCCGTTTTAAGAGTAGGAAGTTTACTCGAGAATATAGTTTCATTTTTAACAACAGTTTTTTCTTTAGCTGAAGCAATGTTTGATTGCTGTCTTTGGCTGTCAATCTTTTTGAGAATATCCCTTCGGTTCAAGTCGTTAGAATTTTTAATTTGTTTTGTGTTACTATTGACTGGGGCTTTGTACGCGTCTTTGAATTTATTGAGAAACTCTTGTCTGTTAGCCGCAGTCCACTGGCCAAAAGGTACTGCATTATGGTTGTTATTAATCGGTTTCATATCTGATTGATTTATTTTTATTTTAGGAATTTCTTTTTGATCAGAAGCACTAGTTTTACATTGAATTATTTCCATCTCAATAGGTTTTTTATCTACCACTTCAGCCTTTGCCGATATCACTTTATTTATAATCAATTCTGGCCTCATTTTAACGTCCTTATCTTTGACAACTGCCTTTTCATTTGATTTCGGTTTATCTGCTTCGTTAGGTTCTGATTTAAGAACTTTAGATTCTTCAGCAAGTTTTTCTGTAGTACTCGGAGTAGCTACAACTGTATCTACGACATGTTCGGTTAGTTTCGTAGTACTACTAGGCATTTCAACTGATTTCTCAACAATGACTAACTTATCTTGATCTGATTCTAAATCTGGCTTGGGAATATCTATATCTAAGTCTGTTGGCTTAATCAAATCTTCATTTATAACTAAATTATCATCATCATCAATGGTTTCAATCACATCATCGGTTGCTTTATCAACTTGATGTACACTTACTGATGGTGTTGCTTCAATTTTATCCACTTTCTGCTCAATTGTTAGTGTGTCTTGCTTTTTCATATCTACAATGAGGGCTTCATTACTTTGAATACAAACTGCATCTGTACTCGAGTCTGTAATTTCATTTACAGCAGTAGGCCCACTAATAAGATCTTTGTCTTCACTCTGTACAGGTTTTTCTTCACATACATTTAATTGATTTTGTTCTGGGACCGGTTCCTCAATTTTTGCCGGAATACTTTCAACCGTATTTTCAGAAGTGGTACTTTCAACTGGAACTATCAGATCAGGGAGTACCGGTGTTTGCGGTTTGGTTTCTTCTGTGCTTTTAATTGGTTCTTCTTCAACAACTTTTTCTACAATTTTTAAGGGAGTTTCAATTTTTTCTTCAGAAATCTGTTCTATATCAATGTTTACGGGGTTTTCGACGACATTTATAGGGGGTTCTATTGATTCGATGGGAGCTTCTTTCTGTGTTTCTCCTTCAACTAGAATATTTTCTTTCTCTTTTTCACTTTCAACTAAGGGTCCTTCTTTAACTTTTTCGCTTTCAACTATAACAGCTTCTGTCTCTTTTACGCCTTCTACCTTGGATCGTTCTTTCTCATTTTCATTTTCAATCACAGTAGTCGTTTTCTCTATATCACATTCAACTATGGTTCCTTCTTTCTCTTGTGCACCTTCTACTGCAGGTACTTCTTTTTCTATTGTCGCTTCATTGGACATAGGTTTAACAATATCTACTTCAGGAGCAATATCTTCTTTCACAACTTTCTCATCAGTTTGAGGTTCTTTATCTGTTAAAGCTTTATCTATAATTTTTTTTGCTGTACTCTCTTCTTTTTCCACAATTGATATGTCTTCATCTATTGAAGATTTATCTGGAATCACTTCTGATATTTTCTCTTCAATAACTGCACCAGTATCTGAAATAGTTGTGTCTTCAGCAAATAATTTCTTCTGTGCCTCAGGTGGTACTTTGACTTTACTGTCAGTGTGTACTTCTATAGTTTTCTTCACATTATCTGAATGTCTATTTGGATGTAGTTGGAGATCAACCATAGTTTTGGTTAGAGGTTTCCCTTCTTTGTTAGGGGTTGAATGGTACGTCATTGGGGTTATTCTGCCAATACCAACGACGGGAGACTTTCGTGATTCACTAAACTTCATCATCTTTCCATTAAAGTTGACCTCAGTTTTATCCACTGGTTCTTTCTCAGCTACTTCTGTAGAGGTAGTGGTTGGTATGATAGGAGTTATTTTAGAACTACTCTCTGCAACCTTGTTGCTAGTTTCACTTATAACTTTGTTGATATCCTTATTAGGCACATGTGAGGGTTTCTCCACTGGGACACCTTCTTTTGGAGGCTGAAATTAAAATAAAGTAAGTCATTATGACTGTTACAAGTAAGTATATTTCAGTACATTAATTTTATGTAACACAGAACTAATAGTAAAATAAAATGTTCATTGGAACTATATTTTATTGTGCTCAGTTGGTTGATGTTAATTGATTTGAAAAATACACTTTCAAGATTTGTCCTATATTGATAAACTAGCAGCGCCCCGCGTTGTGCCCGTTCCCGTGGGAATTTCGGGATTTTTTTTACATAAAAACCTTCCTCTTGAATCACTCTACCTATTACAAAAAACCGCATCAAATCCGTTGCGTAATTTTAAAGATTTAAGCATACAGACAGACACGAAAAAGAGATGACTTTATTTTATACTATGTAGTGATGAGTAGGTCAAGTTAAATAAAAGTTTGTACTTAAAACAATCTAATAATAAAGTCGGTTGTGACTCATATTTCAATTAGATTACTTTGAATACTTTGATAATGTTTACTGAAGTGAAAGATCCACTAATTTACAACTTACCACTTCTTTGGACACTTCAATTTCAATTTCTTCATAAACTTCTAAATTACCTTCTGCATTTTCCCTAAAAAAGAAACAAGAATATTGATAAACATAAAATTAAATGTGCAATTACTATTTCTTGACAAAATCATATGAAAAAACACAATAAGTGCACAACAATCTATATACATCGATGTTCATTGTATACATGTACATTACCAGTAGCAACATAACTCATGCAAGATAAACAATGTTTTATATGAAATCACATTATTGAAGTTGATATAGGTATGTTAATTTTATTGTTTATTTTCATATAATCAGTCAAAGATTTACTTCTTGATAGGTATTTGTTTGTTTAAAATTATAAAAATTGTATGGTGTTTTTGTAACTACATAATTTATGGAGAATTTTGAAATGTTAAAATAATTATTTATTTTTTGCAATCATCAACACTTTGAGCCAATGAGCTCATTTGAGTTTGTCAAATATTTTGAGCAAAAATGTAGATTAAAAAAAATATTTTTATAAGATTACTATTACTAATATCATTGATAAAACTGATTTCCAATATTAGGTTTATATTGTAACATCACTAGCCACGTCCCGCGGTTTCACCCGCGTTGTACCCGTTCCCGCAGGAATTTCGGAATAAAATGTATCCCATGTGTTATTCTGATGTGTAACCTATATTAATGTAAAGTTTTGTCCAAATCCGATCAGTAGTTTTTGCGTGGAAGAGTAACAAACATACATACATTCTGACAAACTTTCGCATTTGTAATATTAGATAATAATGCAGAGTATTTATGTAATAAATATTAAAACTGTTATTCCTTCCATTAAGGGAATATACCTTGGGGAATATAGGATAAAATAGTATTGTGCTATATAACAATGCTATAATTAATCAGTGATAACAACAGGAAACTCATTTGCACAAAAGATTAATAGAAAAATACTAGTGTAATGAAACAAAAATACCTATTTTAAGTTTGTTTCTGTTCAAAACAGTAAGATGTAAATCATTTACTGAGTTATCAATAAATTAGAGTAATACCAAGTTTAAATTTAGCTCTCTCTGATATATGTATTATGTAGTAAAGTATGTGAAAGCAGTACCTAAATTACTTTCTTGAATTATGCATTAACAAGGAATTGGAAATAAGGGTCAAGTTTTGTTCTGATTTTCAATACTTAGGTAATCAATATAATTTACTACTTATAGTTACCATGTACTACTCTGTCTTATTCAAAAACCTGAGCTAACTCTTTGCCAATGTGACATATAGTTAATTAAACAGTAAACTCTTATGAATTAGTTAACTCTGTATTTTCAAAATATATATAAACTTACCGGACTTTGAGAAACTTAAATGTAGGCTGTTGTTGTCCATCATCAATTATCTGAACAGCGGCTAGCTCATCCATAGATTCTCTCCCATACTTCCGATACAAATACAGACCATTACCAATATCTATAGCATCTACATTTTTACCATCAATCTGTAAGACTACCTCCGTATCTTTACTTGGTACATCGGTTGGAGTGTTGACTAAAGTACTCTGTACATCATCAGGTTTCAACAAATCTGACTTTTCGGTCAATGACTTGTCATCTAAGTCAACATTATCATCTATGACCAGGCTGTCGCCGTCAAATGAGTTTTCATTGTCATCAAATATGTTGACTCCACCTGAGAGTATGCTACCAGCTTCAATCTGTTTGCCAATCTTGAAATCATCTAATATATCCTTTTTTCCTATAGGAGATAAATTCGACATCAGGTCATCTGGGTCAGTTATGGAGTCGTCGATCTTCGACGTAGTAGACGCCAGAGAAACATCTTTGATGGGGTTTATGTCGAATGAAGAGTCTGACAAAGAGAAGTACTTGGAAGTGCCATCATTAGCGGACATATACGCCTCGCTGGGAGCCGCGCTCGTGTCCAGAGTGGAGTCTCCGGAGCCTCCCGCCTCGCCGCGGATTTGTTTCAATCTATCCATTACCACACTTCATCTGCAGTCACAACATAAAAACTTATTAGATAACAAGCAGCTCACACATAAATCAGTCAAATATTAATTACATAGCTTGAAAGAAAGCTAATGAAAACATTTGAAGGTTGGCCGATTAATTAGCACCTAGGTCAATAGCAAAGAACAGTGAAACTTTTAGAGCGAACGCTAATGACACTGTGTGTGACACTTTTTTAATATAATGTATAACAAACATTTACTAACCAAGCTTGAATATAATAAATTTACTTGAGATGAACACTAAAATGATAAATAGAACGAAAGTAATAGAAAATTTGTAATAATATTTTTGTAGCAATTTATTGTAAAACAACACAACACATCAAATCAAGGAATAAAGATGGACGCCAACGATGTTGCCATAATTTCGCATTTTTACTTTTTTTTAGTATTTTTTTTGCGAAAATATATCCATAAAACTTTGCTTCATAACATTTCCCTGTATCTGCATGTATCTTATTTATTTACGAACGAAAAGTACGAAGATTTACAATCGTTACCGTATTCCATTTTTAATGTCATGTCATGATCATAGAAAATCTATTTATAGCTCAATGTAAGAGAGATGATTTATTGTCCCAATATTTATTAGTTTACTAAATTGTTCCAAAACATCTTGTATGAAATAATTATTTAGTTGATTAGATTCAAAATTACCATATGGTTTAAGGTATAATAAACAGTATTTTTTTAATACTACATCAACGAAAGTTTATTTTAGGTCTATTTTGTGCAAAATAAATAAGTTTAGATGGTAATTATGATAGATTATCTGTGATTTTTTATACACGTAGTGATAATCAATGTCATTCACACATTCGTAGTGGCAATGTCATTCTTTAATTTTGCTTGTTTGACATAATTTACATATTTGACAGTTGTCAGTTTGACAGTTTGATCAATATTCAAATTGATTGACGCCTTTAGTTTCTTGGCCTGTGATTGACGATTTGACGCTTTGACTGACGCTTCCGATCGTTTCCGTTGAAAATAAATTTTAAATTAAACTTTTGTTTTGCACTAATTAATATTACGGTCGTGTTTATTTTTTGCTATCTGCCAAAAAAAGATAAGGGATGGCGCCCAGAGAAGCACCCAAGGCGACGCCAAAAGTACAGCGTACTATATCTAAGACGAACGTGTTAAAATCTTCACCGGCTACTTTGAAAAAAGTTTTAAAATCTACTACGAAAACTGTTGAGAAAATTTCTATGAAAAGTAAGTGCTTTAAATTATGTTGCTGCTTAGTTGTTCATTTGAAAAGGGCTCTGAGAGCTTTGTAATTTGTCTTAATATATCCATATTTTTGATAACTACCAAACTACCAACGGATAACAAATTTATTACCTACCAATGTTACCTAGGTACCTATTTCTTCTTTGTTATACTTCTCTACTGTAAATCTATTTCCATATTACCATGTCAGAAGGAAGTATGTAAAAAATCTCAATTCTATAAACAAGACACAGAATTAGTTATATTAAGCCATGGTATATATAAATGATATTCCTTTCTAGTGAACTCAGCAGTAGAAACACGCCAAAGGACGACTAGCGCTGTTCCCAAGATCCCTCCTGTATGCCAGACTCCAAAAGCCAAAGAGAACAAGCCAGTGCCTCCTCCAAGCAGTGCCTCTAAGAGTGCAAAGAAACAAACTTGGAAGCGACGCCCGAAGCCAGCTCATTCTGGAGTTCCGGTCCCGGAGAAAATGAGGCAATTGATGCAAAAGCAATTAGCACAGAAGATGGCCCAGAATGTTGCTTAGCAACACCTGAAACTGCCAGCTACTGTTTTGTTAACATCATCATCAGCGAGTATTTTAACTCTGCAATTGGAAAAGGGTCAAAATATGTTTGATAGACTTCTACACTTTGATGTGAGGAGAATTTAGGATACTTTGTATATATTATTGACTAGATAGATTTAGATTATGTGACTATACTTGTTTGTACTGTCTAATTTAGGCAATTTTAGATTTTGTATGATGAGACGATTGGTTTGGTATCAAACCAATATTTTATTAAAATGTTGGATTTTGATAGTAAATCATTATCATGTAATATTTTGAAGTATTTGTAGGAATACTTACAATAATGTTCGGAGAGATTTTTATACCCAACGACAATATTAACCCACTTAGCCCGACCAGGTGTTATAACACCGCTCAAATTGATTTAAATGTACCCTCAAGTTTTAATTTAAAAAAATGATATTTTTAACGTATTTCTTCGGTTATCTCATTCAGTGCTCATTAAAGTTAGATTGTGTCCAGTTGAAATACACAAATATAGTTACTTTGAAGCATAAATTGTGTTTTATCGCAGCAGTTTTATTTCGATTCAATATGTCTGGTAAAAGGTAAGCTGTTTTTAACATATCTTTGTATACTGTTGTCTTTTTGGTACATATTATTTATCACATGACTATTAGCTACTTATATAATAATATTTTGACTTTTGTGATGATATACTGTAGTATTTTTTTGTTAGTGAAATAGCAGAGGTGTTATAACACCTGGTAGTAATATCAACGTCTAACATATTTTTGTATGAAATTTTAGGTTACGGCCAAGAAAACCATTGAAGCTTACTGAAATAATAGAAGAGTTGGAGAAAGCGGACGATGACACATATTTACCGAGTGTTATTGCTATTTTGCCCCCGGATAATGCAAATGCAGATATAACTGACGAGGATTCAGGTGACGAAAACATCGTGAATTTGCACAACCTTCCAGGTTCACAGCTGAGGGCTGAAGCTGAGGTCATTTACAGTGAGTCTTCTTCAGATGATGAAGATAATACACCATTGTCTCACCTAGCTAAACGCAGATGCAGCGAGCAGGTCTCACAAAAAACCAACGTCACCGATTGTTGTGCAGCTTGGAAACCAACAACGCCAAAAAATCAAAAGTATACTTGGCGAAATCAGCATTGTCCAAAAGAATATCCTCAGTGGACAAATGATCAAGCCCCTAAATATTTACAATCACCGCTGTATTATTACGAAGCTTTGATGAATACTGAGGTCATTGATTTACTTGTGCACTACACAAATATGTATGCACAACAAAAAAATAAGACTGGTAATATAACTCATGCAGAGATGAAATGTTTTCTTGGCATATTGTTGTTTAGTGGATATGTTGTCGTGCCTCGTAAGCCAATGTATTGGGAAAAGTCTTCAGACACAGATTTTCCATTGATCTATAATGCTATGTCACGAGATCGTTTCACTTTTATAATGACACATATCCATTGCTGCAACAATACAATAATGCACGTACAAAACGACAAGTTTGCGAAAGTAAGACCCTTATTTGATATATTGAATAAGATTTTTTCGGAAATGGCTCCTTTAGAGGAAGTCTACAGTATTGATGAGGCTATGGTGCCTTACTATGGAGGTCACGGCTGCAAGCAATTTATACGTGGTAAGCCAATCCGATGGGGGTACAAGTTTTGGGTTGGTGCCACCAGACTGGGATATGTGTTATGGTTTGATCCATATCAAGGAAAATCTGCCATGTTACCTTCAGATTACAAACAGTTTGGTTTAGGTGGGAGTGTAATTTTACAATTTGCCGATGTTTTGCAATCCCTTCATCCAAATCTATATTTTCACTTATATTTTGACAATTTTTTTTCTTCCGTACCTCTATTTCATGAACTAAGTAACAGAAACCTGAAAGCAACTGGTACAATTCGGGAAAACAGAACATCGAAATGTCCTCTGCCTACAAATAATGTATTCAAAAAGACTGAGAGAGGGACTTTTCAATTCAAATCTAGTCAACCAAAAGACATCTTGGTTTGCAAGTGGAACGATAATAACGTTGTGACTGTTGTGTCCAATGTAGATAGCGTCGAGCCAATATATAAAGCGAAACGTTTCTCTCAGCAGCAAAAAAAATATATCGTTATCGACCAGCCTGCCATTATAAAAAAATATAATGAGAACATGGGAGGTGTGGATAGATCAGACCAAAATATAGGTCTTTATCGGACATCTATTCGTGGTAAAAAGTGGTACTTTCCACTAATTTGTCACTCTTTAGATATGGCCACACATAATGCCTGGCAACTATACAGACAGAATGGAGGGGACTACGATCATCTTACTTTCAGAAGAGTTGTTGCAAGGGCTTTATTAGAGACCTATAAAAAAAATGATAAGCGTGGACCTTGTCCTACTTCCACTACTCACAGGGAAACGTCTCGATTTGACAGACTGGACCATATCGTTCAATACAAAGACGTTCAACTGACATGCAAAATCTGCAAAAAGAAAACTAATTTCATGTGTAAGAAATGTGTTGTTTATTTACATCCCAAAACTTGTTTTTTGGCGTATCATACTGCTGTGTAAGTTTATAGAGCATTGTTTATGCTGATTATACATTTAAAAAACGTTATATTTTATTTTTCTTATTATAACCCTGTGTCTTATCTTCCAGTACTTTGTATAGTAGTGGATATTCCTACCAGGTGTTATAACACCACCCATTTTCCGGCTTTCCCAGGTGACTTTGATTTTTTTTATGATTTTTCCCGTAACTTAAGAACAGTAAATAACAACATACTAAATTATTATAAAAATCCGTGATCGTAAATAGTTTCAGGGTTATCTGGGTTAAATACTCAATATTTTGTTTGATTAAACTTTATCATAATTTAAAAACTTATTTTTTTGGTTTGTAATGGGCTCATTGATTGGCTATTGTGTAGTTTAAGGATATTATCCTTTCATTTTCGAATTTAGCTTAGTTTTTAGCAATAGATTTATTTCTTATAATTTTGTTGCCATATAAACCCTTATTTTTTATAATAATGACGAAAGTCTCTTTCATAGCTTTAGTATGATAACTATTAACTACCTATGATGATAAAATATAATAATTATGAATAAATGCTGTGCATTTTCATTTGTCTTGTATCATTTAAAATTTCAATATGTATTTCCTTACTGTAGTGTAATTAAAATCGAAAAAACCGCCAAGTTCATTCTCTTAAAAATAATCACGTACCTCATCGGTGTACTACATCTATACTATCTATACTAATATTATAAAGCTGAAGAGTTTGTTTTGTTTGTTTGTTTGTTTGTTTGTTTAAACGCGCTAATCTCAGAAACTACTGAACCGATTTGAATAATTCTTTCACTGTTAGATAGTCTATTTATCGAGGAAGGCTATAGGCTACATTTTATCCCGAAATTCCCACGGGAACGGGCACAACGCGGGTAAAACCGCGGGGCGCTGCTAGTCTATACTAATATTATAAAGCTGAAGAGTTTGTTTTGTTTGTTTGTTTGTTTGTTTGTTTAAACGCGCTAATCTCAGAAACTACTGAACCGATTTGAATAATTCTTTTTGTAATAGATAGCCACATTCAACGGGAAGGTTATAGGCTATTTTTCATCCCGAAATTCCTACGGGAACGGGTACAACGCGGGTAAAACCGCGGGGCGCTGCTAGTAATATTATAAAGCTGAAGAGTTTGTTTTGTTTGTTTGTTTGTTTAAACGCGCTAATCTCAGAAACTACTGAACTGATTTGAATAATTCTTTCACTGTTAGATAGTCTATTTATCGAGGAAGGCTATAGGCTACATTTTATCCCGAAATTCCCACGGGAACGGGCACAACGCGGGTAAAACCGCGGGGCGCTGCTAGTACTTACATAAAACAAAAAAAAACCCACTGAATTGAGAACCTTCGGTTTTTGAAGTCGGTTAAATAGATCAATTCAAATAATCTGGTAAGATGAAGATTGAGAGGGACATCTTTAGAGAAGAGAAAAATAAAGGCAATACCTGCATAGTAGAACAATATATTTTGTTAAAATTAAGCCGCATGTGTGAGGTATTTTTAGGTTTAGCTTAGGCGTTCGACAAATACTTACTGCCGAAGTAGAACCGATTGCCGGAACGTATATCCTACCCGAATACTTTATTTCTAGCTATGTTATCCACTGATGTTATCTTTAGAACCATAACGGTAGTTCCAGAGTTGGTGACTTACCCATGGATTTGATATACACGACTTACCATAACCTTACTTAACCACCATCTCATCTGCATTTATCTCCTACAAAAATGTTATGAGCAATGCAAAGGATATAAAAGAATGAATTGTCACTGTAAGTGAGATCGCAGTACTTACATGAGTTTGCAGTGCTCCGTAAATGAAGATATCGCTTATTGGGCTATGGTCTCATAAGTAATATCAAATAAAGAATATTATGAAAATTAAATTAGGGTAACCATATAAAAATTTGGTTTATCATTATCAATCACCTTACAGTACTCCTTAACAAAAAGTAATAGCAAGTTAAAATTGTGCTGCATGCAGACCAGTAGTAGGCAGACATGAATGGAAAGATCTCATCTAAAAGTCGATTTGTCGCTACTAAAAGTAAACTTGAGGTTAGTGACCAACCGTGTTCTTAGAGTTTTTATGCCGCCTAGAGGATTCCGATATGGTCTTACGTTTGAAACAACGGAGCCGATGTTACGTGCCCTCTGACGTACGATAGCGCTCTGGTAGAAATGCCAGCCGCTCATCCAAGTAGTGACCAAGCTGCACGTTCCTCAGCAACATGATGGGTTAACATCACTTATTCTAACTGGCCCACAAATGCTACTTAGTTATGCTTAGGTACCTATATGAAATAAAGTAGATTTTTGCCAGTTTACGTATTTTTAGTCCGATTTAGAATTTTCTGCATCAGATTACAAATTTTGTACTAACTATTGCATAAATAAGCTATTGCAGACTGTTGTGACTACTATAGGTCTCTTAATGATTTTGAAATAGAAGTGTAAAAATAGCCGTTTGTATTACGCTTTTTATTGTTTAAATACTTAAGTATATAAAACTTATTCACTTTATATGTACATTAACATGTTTGTAGGCTCACCACATAAAATGTTTATAATGATAACCTCATGCCTCACTTAGTTATGCTAATGTTTTTATTAGCAAGTAGCTTTAAGTAGTTAGTTACAAAAGCTTAAAAAAAACAATCGAGATATTTGTATTCTATGCGATTGATTTCTTTAGTTATGTCACCTAAACAGTACTAATTACCCATTTAATAAGCCTATTTACTTATTTAATTTATACGCCACCAAACATAAGATAATTAAATCATCTGCGACTTATGTAATGTGGTACCTATCTTGATATCTTCGGTATGTATGTTTGTCCAAATCTGGTTAATTTATAGTGTTCCATGGCGCTTAATAATAAATTAGTAAGCTCGTTTGTATACATTAATGATACCTACGTGATTGTAATCGCAATGTTCGATGTAGGTATTATATCTTATTTATTTTAAGAGGTGTTAACTTATAAAGCCGATTTTCCAAGCAAATATTTTTTTTATGTAGGTCCCTATGTAGAGAAAAATAGTGATTTCATTCCATTCTCACAATTACTTTTTTCCCATATCAATCAATCATCTTTGGTTGCAAAAATTAACCTTATTTATTAGTTTTATTTTTAACTTAAGCACGTTAAGCCGTTCGGTCCCGGTTACTTTCTACGGATAGTAGTCGTTACTTGAGCCATGTCAGAGGCCTTTGACGGCTCAATAACTCTGACACCAGGATTGGTCAGGTTGATTATCCACTCGATGAAGAAGATTTTTGACTCTTAAAATATAATGTAGTAAATATATTTATGATTTAGAATTGAAAATACGTCCCTGGATACTCTGCGCTTAATTTCAAAACGAGTAGTGTTCGCTTACATCTAAAAAACCATAGGTAGGTATATATATATATTTAAAACGCATACTGGCAGTTCAGTCACTAGGTAGGAATAATCTTATGGTTATAGGGGGCAGTCTTGTCACTTGTGCTATATTACATAAGTAGGTACTTGATACCTTATTGTAATTTAACTTATATTTTTCGGCTAATAATTATCCCCTCTACGCCTACAAAAGGAGCTAGTGTGGCAAGTGGTGGTTTCAAATCGAGAAGAGTGCTTTAACTGAGGGAAGGCTTTGCCCAGCAATGGGATTATACGGGTAACAGTAATAAGAAATTATCCCCGCTTTGGGTAGACTTGCCACAATAGCTTAATTCTCGGAGGTTAAAAGTTATACTTAGTTGTTTTGCGAAGTTCTGAAGATGTTATCTTAGTACGAAGTTGTGGTAGAAATAATCGCTAATATAAATTTATTTTGCTTGTTTTTAATACCGTGATCCCATGATCAAATAAATAACCTATCTAATGCAATGTGAATTGATAATAAACTATCTGAGAATTAAAACAAAATCTACTTCACTGGATTAGATTTAAAGACGATCTATTGTATGTTAACATAAACTAATTCCTGGGAGGAAATCGTATTATTATCTCACTGCTATCTTAGATGTATGAAGGTATTACTATAATAGTTTTTAGTATGGGACTAGATGTCTATTAGTAGGGCTAGATGTCTAGGCAACACGGACCGGGGGGAAACGATGGGGGTAAATATCGTCACAATGTTTGCTCAATGGAAACGCATTGCACCCTTAGTTAGATAGAGAGAGGGGGGGGGGGGGGTGGAGGAATGAAACTTCTCCTTCCTGTAAGTTTAATAATAGTTTACTAAGCCTAGTATTCTTGTGCCGCCAGTGATCTTGTAGTGCAGGGTATTGTAGACGTAAAGTAAACTCAAGTATTTGCCTGTTATGCTCCACTGCTGGGTAAAGGCCTCTCATCTCACTGAAGATATCAGTACAGTGAAGAGGGTATTGTAGGGAACATATATAAATATACCTAGATAGAATAACAGGCTGTATTTACTTCTTTTATTGTGTACCGATAACTTCACTTCCTTTAATTATTATTGTTATAAAATTAATGATATTATGATAAGTAACTTTCTATGAAACTCGATCGGTACTGATTATAATTGACATAGCTCTAAGTGTGTACTTATTTTATAGGGTTTACTAGAAATTACCTTTAATTACACCCGCTGAACCGCCTACTTTAACTGATTCGTAGAAAGTAACATAAAACCTAGGGAGGTACTTCAAGTATTAATGACCGGAATAAGGATTTTTCGATAACGTGTAATGATTCTTATGACTCGAAGTGTTAAATCTACATATTATAAGACAAAGTCCCTGGCCGCGTCTGTCCGTCTGTTCGCAATAAACTCAAATACTACGGCACGGATTCTGACGCGGTTTTTTAAATAGAGTGATTCCAGAGGGAGGTATGTATAAAATTCCCGAAATTCCCACAGGAACGAGCACAACGCGGATTAAACCGCGGGACGCTGGTAGTAAGTACTAAATAAATACAAACTATAGGCTAGATCTAGGATTACAGAACTATATGGGCTAGGTTAGGCTTGGTGTTTGAGCCTTACCACCGTATTTATAAATGCTTTTAACTGTAACACTGTTTTAAAAAGTGTCTCTATTGTACTTTGGAAAATAACGTATGTCGGAAAGGTTATTTGAAAGGCTATTTGATAGCTAAAATGCCGTATAAACGCGTTTATGAGTATTTAGTGGAAATGTAGGTAGGTAACTTGCACTGTAATTTAGATGGATGAGTGGAACCTAACCAAAGTTGAATGTCCTTAAAGTTATGTCACAGCATTTAAATACATTGTAGGGATGTACCTACTTAGGCATTGCAATCGACATTTCTTCAAGTTAAAATACGTGTAAGTATCTACTTGATGGAATTAATTAGGTAAAAGGTATGGTAGGTATAATCGGTAAATTCAGTGATTGACCAGTTTCGTAGGATATTTATATACTTAAACTTAGGCAGAAATATATTTAAAATTTCACACATCCATCGTATGAAATAAAATAATGCAAAAGTTCGTGAGAAAATGTATTACATACATAATTATGTACATTAATAATTACAGGTTTTTTTGTGATAAATACCTATGTTTATTGAACTATAAATTGAATTGAATTGAAGAGAATAATTAAGTACTAAATAACTACCTCTAAATGAAATACTGAATGAAAAAATAGTGCTTGCCTCTAAATTAAATTGTCACATAGATAGATTACAGACTGGACATAACCCATAATTTTCATCCTGAAGTTCCCAAGGGAACTTATACAACGCGGTTGAATCCGCTGGTGGTGGTGGAGGAGTTAGGCATAATCATCAATTCATCACACTTGTCAAATGTGGGTTGGCGATCTCAAATCCGAGCCATGTTTGAAAAGTAGGAAACATGTTTTCGCTTGACCTGGGAGTTGAATCCGGGACTTCAGTCTTGCCAGGCGAGTGCACATACCACTAGACC
This sequence comes from Cyclophora punctaria, assembly GCA_951394245.1. Lineage (NCBI taxonomy): Eukaryota > Metazoa > Arthropoda > Insecta > Lepidoptera > Geometridae > Cyclophora > Cyclophora punctaria. Next base: position 10,128,926 of record OX596175.1, read on the forward strand.
GCAGGAGCTAGTACAACAAAATAAAGTACACAAATTTTCTTCAACAAATCATTGACACGACTTCGTATATACACAAAGATTACAAGTTAGAAATTACTCGTAATATAGCGAAACATTTAGGGTTCCCTGAAAAAATCGGAACTTCAATATGGTATAGGTACTCTCATCTTTGCCAACAGTCGCTACACAATGAAAAATTGGTAAACTTATTTACCAGTCTCCTTACGTTTAGAGGTTGTAAATCCAGTCATAACTAAAAATAAACAGTCAATGGGTGCATTGAAAGCTTATTTAGCGGCTTATCGGCTTAGATCAAATCGGGATCTAGCGCCGGCATTACATCATCAATTTGTTTGTTAAAACAATAGTCCAAATCTATATTTACAACTATCTATACTAATCTAATAAAGTTGAAGAGTAGGTTTTTGTTTGTTTGTTTGAACGTTTCTTAGAAACTAGAAATCCGTATTTTTTGCAATCAATTTCACCCCGAAATTCTCATGGGAAAAGGCACAATGTATCCGTAAACGTAGTTTTAATTCTAAATGTAATAATGTGGTTTTAATGTATCATGTTACCTATAAAACAGTAACATAATACAACTTTACTTACATATTATGTAAGCATATAATTACATCTTAAAAGCCTCTGTGGTGGTCTAACGATTGAAAGAATCGACAATTAATTTAACAATCAAACTAGATTTCTTTATGCTTATAATCCAACTGGAGGGAATGAAGTCTTAATTAGTGAAGATCATAACATTTTTCTCAGAGGAAATTTTCTTTAATTTTTGAATGAAACAAAACTGCATTCACTGATTTTTAAGCTCATATATATAATACGAGTATTCATCATTATATTCAATTGTTTTAGAATGCGTAAGTACCTGCGTAAGCAAGAACTATTAATTAAGATGAACTTTGGCAAGTATTATATCACTGTGGGGCCTAATAGGATGCAACGTAAAACATAAAAGGAGCTAATAATAATTTAAGTATTTTATTAAAACAACACACGGCGTGATTTTCATACAATATTGGGAGATGCAGCGTCAATGCGTATGGTATGAGGTGTAAACTTTCAGACTTCAAAACTAAGTAAGAAATCAACTGGGACATTTTATTACGTAGTGGAGAATTTTTATGTAGTGGATGACACCTTTATCTACAGTTTCGCGGCTTTGTTCAATGCCTAGTAAATCTTAAGTCTTGGGATGACCTAGGTCGAACAAAGCGTGTGTAAATCAAACACAATCTGAGAATTCCTTTCTCTATTGAGATGATATTTCCAGTGACCGAAGAATTTCCCATGGGAATTATTGAACGGATTACGTTTCTAAAATTGGATAAAAATGTTCATTGGTTTGAAACATTTTTAACAAAAGTATTTGACTACCAAGTTTATTGGAATTAAATCGTTAAATTCTTTAAACCTATACCATACGCCATTCAAACCGAATTTCATATTCAAGTCACAGTGCCGAAGCGCCATCATTCACTACAGACAGGCGGGGCTTTGCAGACATAAATCATGTTATACGCCTAACTTAATTGTTTATAGCTTCTGTAGACGTGGCTTTATTGTCTATGCGATGTGTAAACTCACCTTTATGAGATTTGATTTTTATGAGATGTGGGCGGGGTCAGGCGATGGGCTGGTGTTAGGTAGGTAGTATGGAGTGCCCTTTAAGTACTTATTCTGTTTATTCGTACGAGTTATACAATTTAAATAAATGTATACACACTTTTACACATGTTGAATACATTACGTAAACTAAAAAAAGGTAAAGTACCTAAGTATAAGCCTTTGATGTCCCAATGCTGGGCAAAGGCCTCTCATCTCACCGATTTTAATACCAAATACATTTCCTTCTATAGAGGAAAAAGGTGTCGTGATTCCATTCCATTCTTAATTCTTCACTAAGCCGTTAAATTTAATTTTTAAAACATTAATAATCGGGAACAGAAGTGGACTTCTGTTCCCGATTTGGATGCTGGCGGACCAGCATCCAAATGTTTTGCTATGAGGGCTATGTCGTGGGCAGCTCGTGGAATATATTTGTCAGTTGTGTAACTATAAAGGGTGGTAAAGGAATCGAAATACCACGGACCTTCAGCCTGAAGGGACCTCCGAACTATAGAACCATTTTATTCGTAACGTCACTGGGGACTTGCCGAACAGCAAAAAAGGTTTAGGGAAAACAAGTTTACTAGATAGAGACCTTGATTACTGGGATTTATCACAAGCCTCAGATATAAAAATAAAACATATCTGAGGTCCCGGGTTCAATTCCCGGATCGAAAAAATGTTTCCTACTTTTCAAATATGGCTCGGGTTTGAGATCATCAACCTGCATTAGGCAAGCGTGGTGATCACGCCTAAAACCTCCACACTGTACTGATATCTTCAGTGAGACGAGCGGGCTTTGCCCAGCAGTGAGACTTACAGGCTAATACTTTAGTTATTTATACATATCAGATATAATATATGTACTTAATATATAAGTTACACCACTGATACTTGTACATCTCCTAATTCACTGTTACCAAAACGTAACAGGTTACTTAACGAAAATATTGACTAATATTTTTTTAAACACTTTCAATCATACATCGGTACTGAACAATAGATCAATAGCCAAATCTTTAAATAAATACAGCGAATGTTTATAAAACAATGTTGACGTATGACTTTATTACGAGTATATACAATTAGCAAGTGGCCCGGGCGCAGGAGAGTTATAATATTATGATATGAGTTTTTGTTCTTGTGCACTAATTGTGGCACGTAGCTTCACTTACTTTTATTTTACTTTTTTATAAGAAAAACTTCAAATACTTCTTCTCTATATCTCTTCTCTATTTTTAAATACAGAGATTTAAGTCAGAAACAAACAGCCTTTAATTAACATTTAAGTAAACATGTCAGACTCGATGAACTCTTATTCTCATACTCAAAACATCCAAAATAGAGTAATCAGACTATTTCTTATAGACTAGATCTAATAAGAACTTCAATTACAAACGAGAAGTAAATACTCTGACTTTTAGAAACTCGATTAATCCTAAAAAAGTCATATCCAGAATTACTTATAACTAAAAGGGACTGGCAACCCCGGGGTAAGATTTGTTCAGATTTTCAACTATCAATTTCAACTATAAGCTTAGTTCGCATCTGACAGCACCAAAGGGAAAACAACGGCTTTTATACTTAGTTTAGTTTAGCTTAGTTTGTAACGATGACATTACCAATAGGTATAATACAAACCTAGTATCCTACTATAAGATATCTACGTTACGATTGTCGTAGCGCAACGGCTTTAACAGACACGTTAAAATGAAACGTACGTTTCAATTAACTTTGTCGCATGTATTTAAAAAAACGAAACAATTTAATTTTTTCAACACTTTCAAAATCGGTTAGATAAGATTGTTAACTGTTAATTGTGTTTTACACAGACTATAATGATTTTTTTAAAAACCTTGAATTAAAACTACGTTTACGGATAAACTTCGCTTTTATTTTACACTAGCAGAGTAGCCCCTGGTAGCCTGGTAATTTATGGGTGAAAAGTAGCCTATATAACCTTCCCGTTGAATGTGGCTATCCATTACAAAAATAATTATTCAAATCGGACCAGTAGTTCCTCAGATTAGTGCGTTCAAACAAAGAAACAAACTCTGCAACTTTATAATATTAGTATAGATTTTTATCTGAGTCTTCTGTGACCACGATTCCAGTAAAAGAGCCGAAACGTTAGATAAAAATGTAAAATAAAAGCGAAGTTTATCGGTAAACGTATTTTCAATTCAAAATGAGTAGTGTTCGTTGAATCCTAAGAAACCAATTTAAACCTGTTTTTGTGGCTTAAATAGGTTCGCGTTGATGTCTTTTGTATGAGAGTTATATTTACATGACATTGGACAATTGGACAATGTCAAAATCTACATTCCTCTATCCTGTATCCTCAATTTCAAAGACAAAAGGGAGGAGACCGATTTTTTTTACGTAGCCTCGCTGTCCCACTGCTGGGCAAAGGTTTCCCGCAATTTCTCTTTCCATAGCCAACTCCTTCCAATCCTTATCAAAATCGTCTAGCTCTTCCCGTCATCGAGTCGGAGGCCAACATGGGGGCCTGCGGCCTACGATTAAAAAAAGAAGCGTTTCAACTATCTTGCTGCTAATGGCAATTTCCATGAAAACATTCTAAGTTTAAAATACTCGAGGAAATATAATCCTACTGATACAATAAAGCTGAAGTGTTTGTTTGTTTGAACATTAAAGTCCCTGGAACTAAAAGTGGGATATGAAAAAGTATGCCAATTTCAAGAGAAATGTCATGAGCTACTTTTCACTTCAAAATTCCCTCGGGAACAACGCGGGTAAAACCGAGGAGCGCGGCTAGTGAGTTCATAAATCGAATTGATGATATTAATTAAAGCATTTATAAAACGCAAACATGGTCATTGTTTAAACATCGAACAAATGATGGTGAAAGATGAATTACCTTGTGAAAGTGTGTTTTCAATAGCAGGTATCTGTTTGGTTGCAAATATTACGATGATTAGAAAACTCATAGTAAACATTTAATTATTTCCATTGAATTATTCTTCGAATGTAACCTGACCTGTAAATGTACTTGAAACCTGTAAATTGAATGGCTTATTTTTGTTGTTATTTACTCTTTTCGATTTTACGTAAAGTAACATCTTGCCATTGTTTTAAGCATTCCATATTGACAAGTAATACAGTTCACTCAGTGAGTTAGTGAGATTTAAATAACAGTTTTATCGTTAGAAGATAGGTTGTAAATATGTCAATTAGTTCGCACATATTTATCTATTAATATATGTAAATTCAAAATAATAAAACGTTTTGTATTAACTTATTTTTCAATGAAAGGTACAGTAACAGTTGTTGTGAATTCAATTCAGAAATTATTTTAATATGCACAGACTATGTCAGGCTTATAGAGTGTCAAAGATCTCATTGTAAAATCATCTTTTTTTCCAATAAAGATAAGTTTTAAATTTAAAATTAAATTTTATTTGAAAGAAAAAAAAAGCATATGAAAAATGAAAATGAAAATGAAAAAATATTTATTTCCTAAAACCTGGTTTTACAAATAGTCAATTTACATCGGCCCTCACACTAGATTAATCTGTGTCGTGAGGTACCAGGATAAACGATTTCAGATTTAATTTTACAGGCGTTCGGCTGGTTTATATTCTATATCGGAGACAACCTAAGCTCTCGAGCTGAATGTGACCACGTCTGTAAATTAAATCCGTATTTTGCAACAGTAAGATTTGATATCCGACTACAGGTTTCATCTGCCTATAATAGGGACATCGAAATTAAAAAAAATAATAATTTCCATTTAATTTTAAACCTCCATAAAATGATGCTTTTAAGAACAAGTTTCACGTATACAGAACAATAATCTTTTAGTTTCTGTCCTAGTCCTAGTAGCGATTAAGCTATATACAATTAACTGAAACATATTAAAGACTAGCTTTGCCCTGCGAATTCACCCGCATTTATTAAGTCTTCCCTAGACTACGAGAAACATTTCAAAACAAAAAACAGCTTAATCGGCCCAGCCCTTCTCGAGTGTTAGCGAGACTAACGGACCTCGATTGATTTTTATATTCCTTCTTAGGTGGTCTATAACTCCGACACCAGGTTGACCACTAATCTACTCAAATGAATGAATTAATGAATGAATGCATTTCTTGTTAAAGGTCGAATAAAACAGTTAACTTTTCGTTCACTTCTTTCTATCATTTTGTATATTTATGAAAATTTAAACAAAGATGCTAAATGAATCATTAGTGGATCGATGTAACGATGTTGTTTTCATGTCATCCTTCGTTGCCATTTTTAATGAACGAAAAATTTAGGCCATTTTGAAAGGAACAGCGGAAGGATTCCAGTGCTGTGTGAATGTGGAATGAATGAAAAATGAAGCATTCACTTCAGTGACCATATTCTCTTGAGTGTCCTTCTGATTTCACTTTAAGCCGACTCAGAGTCGTCAAATCATTTCTTAGAATAGGTTAATAATTTCGTCGAATTCTTCAAAGATATTCCAATTTATCAAAATGAAACTCAAAAAATCTTTCCATGTTTTGAATTTATTTCAAAATAACGATTATTATGGTGAATGACTCATAATGGTTTAATTAAATACAGGTTAATTGAATTATAACCAAAATATATTAGCAAAATTTTATTGAAATTGTGTTTCTCTGGCATCAATTATATTTACAACTAGCTTTTGACCGCGACTTCGTCCGCGTAAAGTCGAAAATACATAGTTATAATAGGATGTTTGTTCATTTATTTTACCAAAAAGGATAATATTCCCGTACAATTTTTTATCCCGTATTCTCTTTGTTATTTCACCTCCTTGAGGGTAACCTTTGTAGAAACTATATGTCGTCTTTATAAGAAATTATTTATCACGATAAGGAATAATACAATATTGTTGCATTTTATTTTATAAGTGATGATTATATCAATCTAAAGAATCGCATCATAATGTAATGATGCGATTCTTTAGATTGATATAACTTTTTTATTTATGAACCGATTGAAACGAAACAAAGACTTAATGGTAATTCCAGCAAATCACAACGCATTAGTTGATGAAAACCGCATTAAATTCGGTTAAGCCGTTTCTGAGATTAGCGCGCCCAAACGTACAGACAAACAGACAAAACATTGCTGCTCTTTCATGTAAAAACTACTGGATGGATTTGGATGAAACTTTACAGTAATATTACTGTCAAGTTTCATCCACTATTTACCATTACCTAGTAGTATCCACCATTAGTAGTTTCCCATGTGTTACATCAGAATAACACATGGGATATATTTTATCCCGAAATTCTCCCAGGAACCGATACTACGGGGGTAACACCGCGGGTGCGGTTATTTAATTTATAAATCCTTACCGAATATGTATAATTTAAATTAAAAAAATAATGTTAAATTGAAACACTATTTAACTGAAACTAATTCGTCCGATTCAATTCGTACTAAGTATTATGTTCGTCTAACGGCCAGAATAGACCTAGTCCACCGAATTGATAAAATATTATTACATTCTATTATTTATTTTGGTTCTAATCAATGGAATATTATGACTATTAGCCTAATATTTTACATCATCCCGCTGATGTGTTATAATCTATTGTTTAATCCGAACACAGTAACTGCAAGCGTTAACCCTTACGATGCGGCGGCTAAATTTACAGCCGATTACGACTAAGGAATGGCGATTTATACCAGTATGCAAAATGAATGATTACAGCACAGTTTCAAATGCTGGTAAGATAAGGTTATTTAGATCTTCAGAATATGCTCTATCACCACAAGTCATAGATTAAAATATGAAATTGGTATCAGATTAGGTTTCGCTTTAAAATACACTACAACTATTGATATTTAGATTTAAAATCACGTTCTATATTCTGACATATATTTGAGTAATGTGGTACTGATTCTTAATTATGTACACATTCAATTAGCCATATCTTTTTGACAACCCGGAAAAATTAATCAAGTTTGTTTCGAACATTGATATAGGTTATTCGCAGGTTTTTCTAAAGTTCACCGTGCCACCTTATCATACTCTTTTTTGCTTCTTTGCATTTAAAACTTTTGCTAAAGTGTTGACTACATGCTGATAATAGGAAGCGAGTGTGAGGCACGAGCCAGGCGAGGTCAGTTTTACTTTACAGGTCTCTTTTCTAAACAAAATATCTCTAAAATTTTGTGTAAGTACACCTTTTTTTAAACATAATGTGCAGAGCATAATTAAAACTATCTTACTCGGTACTCGACCCCAACTAACGCACAATGAACACAAAACCAAACTTTGAACTAAAAAAACAAATACTACAAATAATGTATTTCATAATCACAACAATCATATATTTGTAAAACATATGTCAATAACAACAAAAGGAATCACGTAAGAAAAACTGTATTTTATGGAAAGTCGTAGTTCAGTCGTAGTCCGGTCTGAAAGGCCCGCCTGAAGCGTCGCAGGGTTGGTTCACAAGTGGATGACGCGTACCGGCCGATGAAAACGCACTGCCTAAGAAGACTTTGTGTAGTATATAAACTGAAGTGATTGAGACAGGAAGCATCCCACACTTAATAATTCAATTCTAATATAATTAATTAATTAATTATAACAAAAAGTGACAATGACGCAATCTATTGGAGTGTTCATCGTTTTAAGCATAAACTGTAAGTTTAGTTTTAATTATTTTCTACGTAAATTCATGTTATATATGTGTTTAGAAGGCAAAGCTTAGTACATTTTTTGAAATGATTAATTCAATGCTAATTTGTTCTAATTTAATCGACTAATTTAATTCTAACCATAAGTAACAAGTCATAAAATTGCTTGAAAAGGATTAATATCATGCGCGTTCCTTGTCGGCTTCAACTCAACGATTTTAATGTTTATCGGAAATCAATGGAAGTATAATTACCACTTTTCCGTTTTATTCTGTTCTATTTGAATATTGGCCTTTTGAATAATTTTGTTTCATTAAGATTGATATCTAAATTAACAATTATAACCCTCGGTAACTATAGTCAAAGGATGAAAATTAAATTCAAACCAAAAAGGCGAGGTCTCTATTAGCCATTGGCCGTTTAGTGAAATCAAATCAAACTGATATAAAAAAGATTAAAATTTATTCACCTTCAAGTGTAAAAAAGTGTTCGTCTTTATTGTCCCAGTGTAGAGCAAAAGCTTGTATAGAAAGTGATAATATTTAAGGTGATCCATTTAATTAACCATAAACTCTGTGATACTGAAATCTGGACAGTAACCGTAAAATCTCCGCACCCGGGATTTACATTGAAGTTTAGATATATGTACTCTTTTCATTGAAACATTTGGGTTCAATTAATAAGCCGTACAAAGAAAATCAGTGCCGAATTATAATTGCTAATATTCAAGCATCCAAGTAGCATCCGAGATGGGTGTTGCTTAACGATTACAATTAATTACGCTCAAATTCCTGCCCCGGGCGCTCGAAAAATATATTCTAAATTTTGTTCAAAATCAGACTAAAACATGCACTAGTTTTTCGTACTAATATAGCTTATATTAAGTACACGAAATCATATACTCGTGAAGATACTCAATTAGATATCGAAGCAACCTTGTTCGATAGTTTAAACATAGTTTCAGCCATAATTGAGTTATTATTTAATAGATTAAGGCTGTTTGATATTCTACATGTTCATTCGATTAAAACTAGTTTTTGACACGTTTTTCCAAGTACATTTTCAGTAAAAGTAGTATTAGACTGTAATGTCCCACTGAAGGGCAAAGGCCTCTCATCTCATTGAAGATATCAGTGAGGATGATTTCACCTTCCGTTTGCAATCCAAAATTAAAACAGGTTGAATAAACTAGATTTTGTTGAAACATAGCCCTAATTATTCATTCTGGCGGTTACATCCCATAACTACTTAAATAGAGGGATAATGAATATGTAATCTATTCGTCCAAATTTTGGGGGATGAAGGGTACCAACCATAAAAACGATCTCATGAATAGCTACAAAAATCCTTTCACAGTTTCAAAAGTAGTATTTTTACTATTAGCGACTTAGTATTTGAAACATGCAAAAAACGCACTCCCATCCTGAGGCGTGTCGGTCGGTACGCGAAAACATCCGGCAAATAAACATCTATAACAATCGAACAACATCGTAATTTATTTTTCGGTTGCCAGCTTCACTACCAATTATCATGGCATCCTTTAGGTAAAACCTAATCTAGCCTATAGGTATAAAAGATCCACTCTTCAAATGATGTATAAAAATATAACGTTAAAAAAATATCTATTTGTACTGTGACTTTTGACATCATCGTCAGAACCGGGACCGACAAAATAACGTATCCTGAAAAGCACGGTAGCCCAGATAGAAATACTTTCGGCCACTCATCATCCAGGCAAAAGTTCGTGGCCATTTAATACCAAGAATCACATACTAACTTGCTTATTCGAAATCCGTCTCCGAAATAAAGATTTTATAGTATTTTATTATCAGCACACTAACAACGCTCTGCCGTGTTATCCTTGTAGTTTCCGTGGGAAATTGGGGATAATCATTGGGGATAAAAAGCGTAAAACTTTCTTCGTGAATTTCTAAAAAAATATTGTTTAATAAAACTCGTGGTTCCAGAGATTACTGCCATCACAAAATCACACAAAAAATCAGTTGAAATAAAACATTTTACGGTTTAAATACCTTCTATAAAAACATAAAGAATTTGCGATAGGAAATCAATAAAATTTGAAATATGATTTTTTATCAAATTAACTTTATATTTACTTATGTTACATTAGACGTGATTGATTTCATCTAAAACATTTGGCGTTTATACCGATAACGCATTCAACCGCCATTTTATATTTTTCTTGCATTAGAAAAACATAGGTTTACAACGGTTCCGAGTAGCAGACAAAATAATAAAGTCTAAATCAATAATAACTAAATAAATTGATAACATTCCCTAACGGTTAAAATATATGTTACAAATGATGATGAGAATACTTACGATAAAATCGACATTTTAATTTTTTCAGCTAAAATTCGGTACAGTTTCAGAGTTTCATTTTTTCGGGATTTTCACAATAATCGGTACTATGCAATTTACTTCTTTAATCTCTATAAAGATCACATGTATTTACAGTTCAGTCTGGAAGATGCACTTATCGAGATAATGCAATCGGTTTCAGGGTTTCGGAAATTCATATTGAAAGTATCGTGTTTATCTTCAGCGCACATTTAATTATAACTTTTACTAATTAACTGCACTACTCAGAGAAGTATTAACTCCTCTAATAATCGATCTAATTATAAACCGAAACTGATTGACGTAACTTTTCAAAGATGTCAAAAATCATTCATTAACGTCGCCTAAGGTTTATTTTTTTCTCTCTTAAATACGGCTTAAAAATAGTACATTCAACGGCCTCTTTGGGACCAAAACTGAATAAAAGTATTTAATTGCATGAAAATGAAATTTAAGAAAAAAATTAATATGTTTTAATTTATTATTGCCATTTGATAGCCTCAAAATTAAATCTAAGGATATGCGTTGCGCATTATAATTTTGTATCTATCGGAGGACTGGATTTACTCGTAAAACTTGAGTAAAACATTTCCCCAGAATCACTCTGTCTATAGTTAAGAGCTACGTGTAAGACAGTTGAGTAGTTCTTAAATTGATTCAGACGCCCTGGGATTGTCTTATGTAATGTAAAGATGGTTTGTTTGTATGTAGGTATATTGTTTTATTTACATTATCTAACTAATTGTAATATTTAATTGAGTTCATGTACCGTGAAATAACTATAACTTAAACATACTTATTCTAGTAAAGATAACTATAATAGCCCTCTGTACTCGCGGAATGTTTAAAATCTTGGAGTTTATTTACAATCGGCGCATAACAACGCCAATCACAGGGAAAAAATAAACAAACAAGAAAAATATCGCACGTTCCCCGTTAAGAATGCGAATGTATTACATATTTTTACATATTTACACTTTGGAGCACGAATAAGTGAAATAAGCTTTGCATTTTAAAAGTTGCTCAGTTTAAAATACCGAAATTAAATCATGTTGATTTATACACCGGTTACTACAATTTGATTCTGGTCTTCACGACGTAAAACTTTATTAGCTGCAAATCCGCTTGCAGAATTCTAATGAGATGAAGTTCTTATATTTATTGCGTTATTTGATTAACAAATTATTGTTTCTAATCGCGTACGTTTTAATGTGAACAACAATAAAACTGCCCATTCAAACTAACTGTTAATTTATTGGGCACGTAATTTATGTCCCATATGTCTAATGAATACTTGTACGGTCATTCAATTATCGCGTAAATCGATTGTAATGGACTATTCAAAGAGATTTTAAATAAGTACATTATTTGGAAATGTTTTAAACAATTTCTTTGTGGTCCTCACGTCTGAATGAACCTTACTTGGTGCCAGGTTTAGGATTTTAGGTTAGCTAAGAAAGAGCGCCTAAAATTTAGTTGAATACATAGAAACGGGAAATTATTTATCCTTATCAAGCATCGATCGACGCGGGAATCGAAATTGAAATCGAAAAACTTATCAATATTATATATCTTCTAGTGGCCATGGTCTTCGGCTGGGGCTACAGAGCATCTGACCAGAGGAGATGGGCAGTGCTGCACCCCGCCTGCGGGGGTCGGCAACAGTCTCCCATCGCCATCGCGGCACGACAGGCCATCCCCATCTCGATACCTGCCATGGAACTCATCGGGTACCAGAACCCCCTGCCCGGACCTCTCACCATCACGAATAACGGACATTCAGGTAACAACACAGAAAATTAAAATGTTTAATTTCCATTTAATTGCAAATGCTCTAAGCTTTTTTGAGACAGCATTCAAAGAAAATAAAAATGAAATCCAAATCGTATTTATTTGATGCTGAAGATGGATGTAACAAAATCATATCAACTTTACAAGATGACATATCACACCAATAACCTTTTCCATTTCCAGTTGCCTTAACAATCCCCAAGTACAGTTCTGAAGAAGAAAAGAAAGGATTCCGGCTACCGTACATCTTCGGAGGTCCCCTGGACAACGAATACGAGATCGAAGGTCTCCACTTCCACTGGGGAGACAAGAACAACCGCGGTTCAGAGCACACCCTCAACGACATGCGACTGCCTCTTGAGATGCACATCATCCACAGAAACAAGAAGTACAGAAACCTTGCTGAAGCTCTTCAGCATCCCGATGGTCTTTGCGTACTCGGATTCTTCTACCAGGTATGGTATAAATATGGTATAATAATACTTCGTTGTGGTGCAGCAAATATCAGACTAAGAGTGCCTTCACAAAGCTATGATATGCAAAGTTTGGTACCATCAATCATGTCAAAAGTAGCATAGCATACTTTTCAAACGGCACACTCTTCCAGATCTTACCTGAGGCTTATGATACCTATACTCAAAAGAGAGCATACCAATGCCAACACTCTCTTACCTAACCATAAACAAGATTCAAAGAACAAAACCGCCCAAACCAATCGTCCTAATCACTTCTTTCCTACAGGTGGTAGAGTTCGACGCCAAGCTCCTCACTCCTATCGTCAAGAACCTGTCCGCCGTCGAGAACTACAACACCAGCATGCAGCTCCCTCACACGTTCTCTCTGTCCTCTATCCTCTCTGGTCTGGACACTGAAAGGTTCTACACGTACAAGGGATCCCTCACCACCCCGCCTTGCGCTGAAGCCGTCACATGGGTGGTGTTTTCGGATTATCTGCCGATTTCTGTGTTCCAGGTGAGATTACTACGTTCGAATTTAGAACTTCTAAACTTGGAGACCTTAGTCCAGCAGTGGGCCAGTGAGATACTTAAAAAACGAAACCTTAAGCGCGGTTACACATTAAATTGGCTCGTTCTAAATTTGGTTAATTGTTTACGCATTAAAATCGCTTGTAAGGCATATATGCATACCACATGAAATACTCCACAATACCTTGCTAGTGATATTTGTTTGTCTGTCCACGAATTAGGCCTAATAACAGTTTAAATATTATAAATGCGAAAATGTACTCCAACAATATCTGGTTGCTGCCTCACCAAATTCGAGCAATTAACAATAATCTGTTCAACTTGCATCCAAACGCCATTAAGTGGTGGTGAAATCGCAGGGCACAGCAAGTACTCCAGATATTGATGAGCCTCTTGAATCACTAAGGCCATATACATATACACGGTACTAAATAATCAATACTTACCTCTCTTTCCAGATGGACAACTTCAGAGGTCTCCTCTCCAACCTGAACCTGCCTCTCGTTGACAACTTCAGACAGTTACAACCGCTCTTCGGCCGTCGAGTATTCGTCCGCATAACGTCTAAAAATCCTAAGTTCAAGAAGACCAAGCTCCACTACTCCAAATGGGACTGGGTTGGTCACAAGAAGGCCGAAAACGACGTGGTAGACTTCGACGAATAATACGGTGAAACAAATATAAAATACAACCATTACTATAATCTACGGGTAACATAATTATTTTATACCAAATGTATAACTTGTTCATAAGTTTGTGTGCAATCTTACTTTAATTATTAACTGAAATTGTGTATATGTGATAAGTTAATAGGCAATAAATATGATAACGTAATGAATGAATTTTATTTTTTCTACTTTATTAGTTTAATATAATAAATATACTTATTTAATTAATAATGGAGTATATAATTATAAGTAATATAGGTATGGTTTTAATTAATTGTTGTAGTTTTCAGCTCCAAACAATGACTGGAAATAAAATAAGAAATTAATGATTAGAAGATATACGAATACACATAAATATCAATAAAAAAAATAAAACATACATACATATAAAAATATATAAATTAGCATACCTTGAAAATTGGTTAGGATGAACGAAAACTGTTGCATAAATATTATTAGTATTATTAATGTTAGATAATAATTATTATGTCACGACACACATTTATTTCTCTTCAATTCATGAATCGGGATCATTCACAAACTGTACAAACAACATTTTTATTATATAACATTTCATCTCATCACAATAAAGGTGGGTACAGACATATCAACAAATATTGATCAGAATTAAAGTAAACTATATTTTTTATTGTCCTAAAATGTGGAACAATGTCGTTAATTTTCCAGTCGAAGACGACTCTTGAAGAGGAAAAAGGTTTAGTGATTTTATTTCATTTCTAACATTATCTCTAAACCATTTTCCTCTTCAGGAGAAGTTGTCTTCGACTGAAAAATTGACGACATTGGTCCACATTATGGGACAAAAAAAAAGAGTACCTATAGGTGAATATGTTACCAAGGATTGTAAGAAGTAAGTGTCCTTTCGCTTGCTGTCTTTAAAATATATATTTTTTGAAGTTTCTCATCATTAACTATATAGATGAGGTTTGTGGTCTATCAAGTTTTTTTTGACACTTTAGTACAGATCTGACGTCAGTAGCACCGAAAAGACGCCAATATTACCGATTTGGGTGGACCAGACTTCAGCATCACAGATATTGCAGTACAAAACTAATTAGCAGTACTGATGTGTCTGTACCGAACTTAAATCACAAACACTTATCATTTAGCAACACATTTGTCGCCACTACATGCTTACAAACAACTCTTAAATTTATAAAAAAAACTCATCCATGTATTTTATATTCTATAATATATCAACAATAGCTATACAAGATTAATACTTGTTTCAATAATTTATGTTATTATTTGCTTATCAAGAGTTAAAGATTTCAAATCTGTTCTGGAATGTCTTAACAAAATGAATAAAGCATAATTTACACTAAACACAGCATAACCAAGATATTTTTTAAATAAAAATATGCATTTTCATTTCATATTTATCAGATATATTTGAATATTATTTAAACATTTTCTAGTGTAAACTAAGCTTTAGTTAATTGCACACTGTTTGGTAATATAATTAGTTTTGTAATGGTTGGCATATTTACATGTGCCTTCAGAAAACATTCAACAGTAAAATATCATGCAATAAATTAGTTTTAGCGTACCAAGTCTTCGGGATTGAACATGCCCTGTGAACAAAGGTTGGATATCAAAACAATTTAACATTTAAACAAGTTAACACAATCCATTGTTGAGCAAAGGCCACTCAAAACAGCTCACATCATCAACTTGGAAAAATTTTATTCAAATTTACAATGGTGCTGATGTTTTAGGGGAGAAAATATTATAAGGCATTGAACCCTTAATAATAGTACAATACAATACTTTTGTACAATAGCTTTTATCAACCTGAAGTTATCAGTGAAAGCTGCCCGGGTAATTTGAATCTGAATCTCCACTTAAAAAATTCTCATAGGCTAGTGGTTCTAGATGTTCTTTTTTAGATAATGTAGCTTTCCTCTGCAGGGAATAAGCCTCTTTCTACCTCAGACACAGAGGCCTACATAAAGTGGTTTTCTCTCACTTAATAAAAGAAAATAAACGTAGATTTAGATACACTAGCTTGATGACGATTTATTATGCCACAAAAAAATATACTGATTGTATGAGAACCTCTTCAGAGAAGTTAGTTAAAAGTGAAATAATATAAGTTAATCGTCACATTACCTTAGCACGACGCAATATAGAGTCCTTGCTAGCATCATATGGGTGGTCTTTAGACGGGATCTCGAGCACGGAGGGTATAGGGGCGGTGTGAGCGTCAATCACATGTCGGATCAGCTCAGCCACGTTCTGGTTGATGAGGATGATGTCGATGTCGTCGCGCTTGATGAAACGCTTGAAACACTCCTCGATCTCGCTTACGGGTGTGTCTGCAAGGGGGGAAGTTATGTTTTTTGAACCTAAGAGATATTGCCATGGTTGGAATGTACGAGGCAGTTCTGTAACTGCCATTGAACAGTAGATGATGTCTCTGTTGACTGTAACGTGATTGGTTAAGCTAATTAAGTAAAATAGTACAGAAATAGAAGATATAGATGGTAGTTACTCACTTTTGTCAACAACCATGAAGTTAGGGTGTCTGTTTTTGTTGATTTCTCCGATTCCACCGAGGAGGAATCCAACGCAAGTGTCCTGGAATTGTGAACAATTACATTGGTTAGCTAAGTAAGAAGTAACAGGAACAAACAAGCGAAATACACAAAAATAACAATGACACAATAATGTAACGCAAACAAAGTCCTTCCAACGCGTAGAAATTTATACATTACCTCGTCTCCGATGACACTAATAAGTTTTCCCTTTACAGCCGATTGCAGAGCCATTTTGCTGTATTTTATTTACTTTTTTAGTATTTTTTTGGGAAAATTTATGTAAAATGAGCCGTCACACGGGCTCGTCACCTGACTGGATTTCTGGATTTTACAGATTTTTGTTTCAATGTTGGTAGTACTCACTAATTGTCAATTGTCAAAAAACCGATAATAAGTAATTCTGTGTAACAAAAATCGGTAAAAATCTTAGGTAAAAATATTTCTGTCCTGCTTCAGTATTGCATAGTCTGTCATAATAGCCACAGAGTGTGTAAAATCTGTATTCAAGGTGTCAAATCCAAACTTCAATGTCAAAACAACAAAAACATGCCCAGCATAGCATCACACAAATGTGTTTTCGTTGTTTTTAACTGCAAATAATTGAAATATAGCGTATAATTAGTTATTTAGGTTATAAAATATAAGTGAAATCGAGGTTACCAATATGCTAAACATACAGAATTACGGTAGCAGCTCAGAAGACGAAGTAGAGAATGATTCAGAGTCAAGTAAACAACACAGCAATGAAAGTTTGTTAACTCATTTAAAACCCGTTGATCCTGGACTCTCCTTGGCCAAGACTATGCAAATATGTGCTGCTCCTGTAGTAATGCCCACGGTAAATACAACTCATTGCTTTTTAAACATAATTATTTCCATCTAACTCTTTGTGCGCCTAAAACTTTTGTAAACAGAGTTTACCTTCTCATAACGTGTCTCATTGCAAACTACATTCATTCTATTATCTTCTAACATTATCACACACTCCACAGAATGAAGACGACTCTAGAGTGTTAATAAAGACAAATCAAGAAATCATGCACAATCCAAAGTACGAGGAATTATTTGCACCTACATTCGGTCCGGAGAATCCTTTTCAAACGCAGCAGATGAAGGCAAATAGAAACATACTCTCTGGCTATGTAGAGAAGGCTCATATTAGCGACTTTCAGTTTGAGAACCAGCGACGGACATTTACTAGTTATGGTTATGCAGTGGACCCTTCTAATGATGAGAGTGCGGCTGATGGTGTTGTTGGTAAGTTTATTGATATATTATCATCTAGTAGGTCTGTTGTATAGCTTGTCTAGCTATAAAAATATTAATATATATTATAGCTAAGTCTGTGACGGGCTTAAATTGAAAGGCAATTGTTAATCTCTTGTATCTTTGTATATTCTCATTCCTCAGTGTGTTATATGTAGTATACACTTAGGGAGTCCTTTGAGAAGCCTTTGTTAGACAGAAACTTGCTGATAGATGCATAGGACCTAGTATAATGTTATTAAAAAAAAACCATGTTATAAAAAAAAAGTATTACTAATTTAAATCTACTCAATATAAAAATTAGCAGTCTGATAATTACAATGATTTTCTTGTTCACTATTACAGTATCAGCAATGGTCGCCGCCCCAGAAGAGTCCGAAGGCAAATCAGTGTTTGAGAGCATAAAGAAGAGACCTCTTGATAAGAAGAAGAGGAATAAAAATGACAATCCGGAGGATGTCACCGGGTTTCTGGGGCCCTGGGGAGGGTACGAGGGAGAGAAGAGGTATAGTGTAATATAATTTATACCTATAACACATTTTTCTGTTAATGAGATTTTTTTTTAGATATTTTGATGTCAATTAAGAATTACAATGAAAATAAAAATCAAATACAAAATTACAACTAAAATAATGCAGCAAAAAGAGGCGTCTCAGCTGATGCTGTACAGAAGCTGAGGTCTCGGTACAGTGCTGGTTTCAGCTGCTCTGAAAACTTACTCCCTCATTATACCAATTGTGAGATGGGTCAAACATGCTATACTTATATATAGCTGGTTTTGGACAAACTATTTCTCTTTCAATATTAAAATTTTGGCATAATTTAAGAACAACCCTTCTTATCTATGGTATCTGATGATTGAAATTAATAAATAATAAAAAAATCGTTTTAATTTAATCAGAATACTGAAACCAGAAGGTGATGAGGCCAAGGAGCTTGAAGAAATATTAGCAAAGAGACAGAAGAAAGGCAAAGTCGACGACGATAAACCTCTTGAAGAGAAATCTATATTCCACTGTGAGTTAATTTATAAGTCTTTTATTTAGTGTTACCTGTAAAGTAAGTTCAAGTAGGCCAACCTGGTGTCGGAGTTTTTAGACCGCCTAAAGGCCTCCGACATGGTCTAACTATTGAAACAACCGGGACCGACAATTTAACGTGCCCTCCAAAGCACGGTAGCGCTCAGTTAGAATGCCACTATCGGCCACCCATCCAAGTAGGGGTCGAGCTGCACGTTGCTTAACAATCGCAATGAACTAACATTGCTCAGTCAAACTACGCCACGGCCGCTACAGATACGCTACAGAGCGCTACCTGTGTTGGAGTCTAATGGAGTATTTTAACTAAAAGACGCACGTATCAGTGCTGTCTAATCAAGTTGAATATATTTTTTTATGTTATTAAATGTTCACCTTCTTGTTAGACAATTGAATCCTTCGCTCTTTGCTGTTTGTTGCCCTCAATATGCAATGGGTACCAAATATTGTAGCATTTCATAAAATCTAATATATAAAATTCTCATGTCACGGTGTTCGTAATTGAAACGGCTCGACCGATTCTCATGAAATTTTGTGTATATATCGGGTAGGCCTGAGAATCGGACAACATCTATTTTTCATCCCGAAATTCCCGCGGGAACGGGTACAACGCGGGTGAAGCCGCGGGGCGCAGCTAGTATTGATATAATATTGCCTTAAAGTCTAATCTAGCCAAATCTCCCAGGATTTACCTAACTATTATATTAACTGTTGGTTTTCCATATCCCTATAAAAACTCTCTTTTTTATATTGTGACATGTTATCTTGCAGTGGACAAGGCGACTGATTATCAAGGTCGATCGTGGATGTCTGCGCCGCGCAGTGAGACGCAGCTGCGCACTGATGCGCCACCCGACCGATGCTTCCTACCTAAGGTACTCAAAATTCTATTAATATTGATATCAAAAATGCTACCAATATAGAAGAATATATATCCCATATTGTACCCTCTGTCTAATTACTCTCTTCATTTCGGCCTTATTGGCTGCAAATATCTCCGATTTATTACTTATTATCTGGTGGAAAATATTCTCACATTTAGTGGGGTAGCTCAGAAGACATAAAAAATACATCCTAATATTATACTTTTTAAACTCACACGATTTTCACTCATTCTACCAAATTATCCCGACTTATCGATTCATGCCGAGATCACGAGTGGTGTAATACGGGTGTAATCGGGTAAATATTTTGATCAATGCCTAATCCTCACTGTACTGATATCTTCTGTGGGATGAGAGGTCTTTGCCCAGCAGTGGGGCATTACAGGCTAATACTGGTACTGGTTGCAGGCTCACATCCACACGTGGCGCGGACACACGAAGTCTGTGTCGTGCGTGCGCTGGTCGCCGCGCACCGCGCATCTCATGCTGTCCGCCGGCATGGATTGTAGAGTTAAGGTAAGGACCATAAACATTCATCTAATCTTGTCTATTTATAGAGTGGGTTAATATTTAGAAATGTATTGGGGGTATCAACAATAGTAAACGTCTCTTTGTCTGCAGAAAAACTGTTTTAAACAATATCAAAATATTGAACCAAGAGCGTAGACACGTTCGGACATTTTTATGGTACTCACACATACATAGACTATGAGTCTATGGTGCCGTGGAATTTATGTTGTGGTCAAGTGAGGTGCCAAAGTTTTTTGACCTATTAAACGGCGTTTACTTTCGATTGGTAAATTATTTTGTACAATTAATCTAAGCGAAAAGATCTTAATAAACATACCTATTTTATAATTGAATATCTCTATTAAAATGTATGTTATTCGTGTTTCTAGATCTGGGAGGTGTACGGTGATCGTCGCTGCATACGAACCTACTTTGGACACAGACAGGCTGTCAGAGATATTAACTTTAACAACAGCGGGCAACAGTTCTTGTCAGCAGGTTTGTACATACGTTATTATATATTATGCACATTATAAAACAAAGTGTCCAAAAGCTGTCTGTCTAAATAAAATCACATAAGCAGTAATTGAACTACCTTTTTCAATAATTATTTGCATTTTTCTAACTTATTTTTAATGTAATATCCTACTTAAAAAAACTTGTAAAAATACTTTTGGTGTTTGATTGTTCTGATGTTTTTTTTAATGAACTAACTGTGCCCTGCGGTTTCACCCGCAGCGCCCCCGTTCCCGTGGGAATTTCGAGATTTCTATTACTTATTTTCTTATATTAAAACCTTGTCCTGACAATAAGGAACATATAA
This sequence comes from Cyclophora punctaria, assembly GCA_951394245.1. Classification (NCBI taxonomy): domain Eukaryota; kingdom Metazoa; phylum Arthropoda; class Insecta; order Lepidoptera; family Geometridae; genus Cyclophora; species Cyclophora punctaria. The sequence continues at coordinate 10,150,072 of OX596175.1, forward strand.
AAGAAATAATCATCCTATTTCGTGCAGTCGTTGTGAAGTTATGCGCATTCATTTCGGCGCTTCATTTTTATTTATATAGATCCCTTTTTTTCTTTGTACTTCTCACTACTTCAACCTCCGTCCCTCGTCCCTCAGCGTACGACCGCTACATCAAGCTGTGGGACACGGAGACGGGCGCGTGCGTGAACCGCTTCACGTCGCGCAAGGTGCCGTACTGCGCCAAGTTCCACCCCGACGACGACAAGCAACACCTCTTCGTCGCCGGCACCTCCGACAAGAAGATTATCTGTGTCAGTTTATACGATAATACTATAATACTATTATAGCTTTGTATTTTATGAATTTTAGAATAGCAAATTGAAGTTTAAATTGATTTTTAAAGCAGGTTTGTTAACAGGAATACAGTAGTTTGACTTATTTGGTACTAGCAGCGCCCCGCGGTTTTACCCGCGTTGTGCCCGTTCCCGTGGGAATTTCGGGATTTTTTTACATAAAAACCTTCCTCTTGAATCACTCTACCTATTACAAAAAACCGCATCAAAATCTGTTGCGTAATTTTAAAGATTTAAGCATACAGACAAACAGACAAAGAAACAGACAATAATAGCGACTTTGTTTTATATTATGTAGTGATTTGGCAGAGATTTAATTTAAACCTAATCAGAATTGGCCGCCCGGTCTGTATTTTTTTTGGCTGCCGTATGCCACTCTTTATGTATAGCTAAGAAAAACTTTATATCTATCTAACATCTATGGAATCGTTGACCCCAAATGTCATGTCATACCATAGTTGGGTAAAGTCTTCTCATGATTTCGGCTAATACTTTTTACTTACTCTTTCTCTAACTGATAATATATTTCGCAGTGGGACATCCGCAGCGGGGAGATAGTGCAAGAGTACGACCGACATTTGGGCGCCGTCAACACCATCACGTTCGTGGACGACAACCGCCGCTTCGTCACCACCTCCGACGACAAGAGTCTGAGAGTGTGGGAGTGGTGAGTCTCACATACTTGTACTACTCACATACATTTATAGGTGAAAGATAGGGTTATACAGGTTTCTTAAGTTTAAGGGAACACTACTCAACTTATATTGAAACTACGTTTACGGATACACTTCGCTTTTATTTTACACTAGCAGCGCCCCGCGGTTTTACCCGCGTTGTACCCGTTCCTGTAGGAATTCCGGGATAAAAAAATAGCCTATAACCTTCCTGTTGAATGTGGCTATCCGTTACAAAAAGAATTTTTCAAATCGGTTCAGTAGTTTCTGAGATTAGCGCGTTTAAACAAACAAACAAACAAACAAACAAACAAAACAAACTCTTCAGCTTTATAATATTAGTATAGATTTTTATCTGACGTTTCGGCTCTACAAGTACTATGCTCACGGAAGGTAGTTTCAATTTAAAATGACTAGTGTTCGCTTAAACTTAAGAAACCAGTATTTATAGTGAGTAAGTTCGTGTAGGTTTGTGACCAACGCTGGTATCGGAATTTTTAGACCGCCTAAAGACCTCCGACGAGGTCTATCGACTGAAACATCCGAGACCGGCAAATTTACGTGAACTCCGAAGCACGGCAGCGCTCAGATAGAAATGTCACTATCTGCCACCCATCCAAGTAGAGGTCGAGCTGCACGTTGCTTAACAATCGCAATGACACAAACGCAATGACCTATAGTAGTAGTAAAAGGACACAGAGGCAAAGATAGGAAAAAGAAGGCCAAGAAGGAAGGTGTATCCGTCTTCTTTATCGAGTGGATGGTCAACCTGACCAGTCCTGGTGTCAGAGTTATTGAGCCGCCAAAGGCCTCTGACATGGCTCATGTAACGACTACTATCCGTAGAAAGTAACCGGGACCGACGGCTTAACGTGCCCTCCGAAGCACGGAATCGTCTTACTTTTCGGGCAATCAGGCGATTCAGCCTGCAATGCCCTATCCTAACCGAGGACAGTCTTACAAAGAGATTTTTGTGAGATATTGTCCCCACCGGGAATCGAACCCGGAACCTCCAGATCGTGAGCCGGGCGCCCAATCCACAAGAGCACGGAGGCTGTTATCCGTAAACGTAGTTAAAATAGAGTATAAATAAGGAATGATGTGTCAGGGATATCCCGGTGGACATGAAGTACATCGCGGACCCGTCGATGCACTCGCTGCCCGCGGTGGCGGCGGCGCCCAACGGCAAGTGGCTCGCGTGCCAGTCCATGGACAACAAGGTGCTGGTGTTCAGCGCGCTCAACCGGTTCAAGATGAACCGCAAGAAGACCTTCAGCGGGCACATGGTCGCCGGCTACGCCTGCCAGCTCGACTTCTCGCCCGACATGAGGTATGTAATTAAATTATATTATATTCAAGTTATCAAATCCGTGCCCCGTAGTATTCCCCGCGTTATATCTGTTCCCGTGGAAATTTTGGGATAAAAGGTATCCATATATTATTCTGATGTATAACCTATATTACTATAAAGTTTCATTCAAATCCGTCCAGCAGTTTTAAGAAACCAAAGTAACTCGTACATACTTGAATTCAAAATACTCTCTTCATATTGTAATATGTCTATTGAAAGATGGGAAATATATATATCTTAGGAGACGAGAAAATGAAAAGTTGCTGTCTTGTCTTGGGGCGCATAATGACCATGTAGGCGAATATGAGATTGTATGTAAGTCTAGTGTGTTTGTTACTCTTTCACGCGACAACTACTGGACGGATTTGGATGAAACCTTACAGTAATATAGGTTATACTTATACATCAGAATAATACATGGGATATATTTTATCCCGATATTAAATACGGTACAGCGCGGGTAACATCGCGGGGAGCGGCTAGTCACTACATAGTATAAAACAAAGTCGCTATTTTTGTCTGTTTGTTTGTCTGTTTGTCTGTATGCTTAAATCTTTAAAATTACGCAACGGATTTGATGCGGTTTTTTGTAATAGGTAGAGTGATTCAAGAGGAAGGTTTTTATGTAAAAAAAATCCCGAAATTCCCACGGGAACGGGCACAACGCGGGTAAAACCGCGGGGCGCTGCTAGTAATTTATAAAAAATATTTATACATATATTTTAAAAAACTATGAATTCTAACGGTTTTTTGATCGGTTTGGTAATTTATTAAGTCGCAATAAGAAAGCGATTATCAATGCTTTTCGTAAACATTGTACAATTACTATTGATTACGAAGCATTACAGAAAACGATAACCGCAACTGGTATAACTCGTATGGAATATAAATAAGTAACATGGTTTTAGAACTAAATTCTTCATAATTTACATACAAATCAATGGTAACGTGAAAAATAGTCTATCCTTCCCGTTGAGTGTGGCTATATATATATACATTATATTACAAAAAAGAGGAAAACTTTGTTTGTTTGGTTGTAATGAATAGGCTCAAAAACTACTGGACCGTTTTTAAAAATTCTTTCACCATTCGAAAGCTACATTATCCACGAGTAACATAGGCTATTTTTCATCCCGAAATTCCCACAGGAATGGACACAACGCGGGTAAAACCGCGGGGTATTATAAATGCGAAAGTTTGTGAGGATGTATGTATGTTTGTTACTCTTTAACGAAAAAACTACTTGACGGATTTGGATGAAACTTTACAGTAATATAGGTGATCAGAATAACACATGGGATACATTTTATCCAAAAATTCCCACAGGAACGGGTACAACGCGGGTAACACCGCGGGGAGCGTCTAATAATTATACTTATAAATCGGATGGGTAGTTACTGATATAAGCGCGTTGAACAAAGAACCAAGTATTCAACTTTATTATATAAGTAGTAGCTGTCCCGCGCGGTGGTTCCACCTGCGACTCAATAGATGTCGCTAGTGTGAATCTAAACCATCCAGCGAGCCACCCAAGCGCATACAAAAAAAAACCTAGGTCCTGCCGTTTAGGAGGAGTTCAGTGACGTACACACGTACAGTAGAATTACATATAATAAAGATAGATAAACTATAATATTTGTTAAATTATATTTATAATATATCGTCCAACATCGTCCATACAAGTTTATCGCGTATTTTGCACAATCATGCTGACATATTATATGTAAAGGTTCGTAGTAAACAATACGATTACATCTTACTATATAATATATATAATATATTACAAATTTTACCTTTTATAATATTATTATATATAGTATATATAATAATATTATATAGTATATATAATAATATTATAAAGAGGTAAAATTTGTAAGTTTGTTTGTTTGTATGTTCTAGGTAATCTCACTGATTAGTAGTCCAATTTGAATAATTCTTTTTGTAGTAGATAGCCACATTTAACGGGAAGTTTATAGGCTATTTTTCGTCCCGAAATTCCTACAGGAACGGGCACAACGCGAGTTAAACCGTATACAATATATATCAATGATGAACAATATTGAAAAACACTTCATTGTAGTCAATTTTTTTTAACAATTCCATAAAAAGAGAATACCATGCAATGGGCGTTATAGGCTAATACTCTTTTAGTTAACTGTTACATGTTACCTGTTGATTTATAAAGATATTTTGAAAAAATATTGTTAGAGCTCAAAACCTTCAAATTATTACTTGATTTCTAAGACATCGTTTTATCACTTTCGGTAAGGTTAGTGGTCCATTCCAGTTAACTTTTCAGTGAATATAGAAACACTTCCTTTAAATTTTCCCACGCTCAAACCAATTTTCAATAACAACAATACTAAGTTATGAACGAAAAACTATCCCTATAACTTAGTGCTTAGAGATTATTATTAAACAAGTGGTAAACTATCAGTGGTTCTAGGAAAGTGTTTTCATATCCATTAAAGACGAAACAAGTCCGTAACAATAGAGGTGTTATATAAACATATCATTTATTCAACGAATATTATATTATTAATGCGGTAGATTGGTAGGTATATTATGATTGAACAAGTAAATATAATAACGTCCATTATCGGCCTGTCTGTCTATGTATTAATCTCATATATCCACTTTCTCTTATAAGATTGGCAGATGATAGAGAAAAGTGGAAAGAACTCCATCGAAAAGAGTTTGTATGTTTTAGAGAGAATATACATTAAAAAACCGGCCGAGTGCGAGTCGGACTCGCGCACGGAGGGTTCCGTACTTTAAAAAAGAGCAAAAAATCACGTTTGTTGTATGGGACACCACTTGAATATTTGTTTTATTTTATGTTGTTATAGCGGCAATAGAAATACATCATCTGTGAAAATTTCAACTGTCTAGCTATCACCGTTCTTGAGATACAGCCTGGTGACAGACGGACGGACGGACGGACAGCGAAGTCTGAATAATAGAGTCTCGTTTTTACTTTTTGGGAACGGAACCCTACAAAGTAAATTCGAGTAGGTTAGTGGGTAACTTTGGAGAAACGGAAGAATGTAGCAAGGTAGTCCCCCTTAGTGGGTATAGTTTAGTGGGTAGTTGCCGACCGGAAATGTCCTCGCAATAAGGTGATCGCGTCGGGACGAGTCTCACATGCCCCGTACTTTCCCCGAACGGCCGGGGTGCATAAACGCATTTATCCTACTTAAAAAAAAGGTTAGTGGCCAACCCTGGTATTGGAGTTTTTAGATCGCATAAAAGCATCCGACGTGCTCTTGATTAAAACCGAGACCCACAATTGTGTAGTACGGACTACCGTACTACACAATTGTGGGTCTCGGTTCTGATCACTAGCTCAGATAATATAATGTTATCGGCCACTTATTCAAGTAGAGGCGGACTGCACGCTACTTAACAATAGCAATGAGCTAATATAGCTTGATCAAAATGCCGCGAGCGCTACCATAACCATTGAAACTAATCACGGAGATATTCTACAAGAGCCTTACTCTTAAGACTAAGAAGAACTATTTGATGAATGTCCGTTCATTTTATTCAAATGTCAAAACGTTCAATATATTCTCATAGTGTTGACCTCCAGTCGGACGTTATTAAACGTCATGGACAACAGAGTCACACCGTCTATGTACAAGTACAGTCGGCGCTAGAAATGATTGGTGGTAACGGGACTTTACAAATGTGTTCGTATAGACATAAGTATATTAGTATAATAGTTCCTCCTTTGATAGGCTTGCTGATTTCATTTTTAAGCTATTGCATAGCTTCTATCGCGGGCCTTGAGCGCGGGGACCGAATCCAGAAATTCCGTAACGAAAAAACCTCACGCTCCCCACTAACGCCATCTAGTGATACAAAAAATAACTATGCAATAGCTTTACCGCGGCAGTCCCCGAGTGTCACGTCTTTTTAATTTTAATTTTGTGTTATTATCTTGGAATGGCAACAGGTAAAAAGTACCTTAATTATAAGTAGCTCTCTGTATCAAGAGCCTACAAAAAGCAATACCATTTTCGGAACAAATTCTTTGGATCAAAAAAGGGAACCCAAATTAAAATGAAAAAGAATCACCCTTACTTTATTGCCATGGTGTTTGACAAAATAGTAAAGCGTGATAGTGATAACTGAATCAGGGGATGTAAAGATATTTGCTATATGGGTACAAACAGATATGGCTCCGACTGTACTGCACATATTGAATGTAATTTGACGTAATTCCGTATGTATGACCTCTGCGTAACTTGTTGTCGGCTGACATTTTAATTGGATTCTTCACTGCATTTTGATTTATCTAATAAAGATGTGATCTGACAGTACATACAGCATTCATTATTATTTAGTAAATTGAAAAACAAGTCAATTGTTAAAAAAATTGTCCTAGAATGGAACTCGATTTGAAACGGACGTCATTTGTTTCTCAATTTTAAAATGCTTAAATAATTTGAAGCGTTCTTTTTAATATCAAACAGGGGCTTACTGTGTTATAGGCTTTTGTCCTTGAAACCGCTTTCAGAAAGAAATCTAGTAATCTGCGCTTATAAGCGCGTGAGGTTAGCCTTCTTCCTGTAGCGGTTTATACGGTTAAGTTACATGACATCTATTCTATTTATCACTACATAGTATAAAACAAAGTCGCTATTTTTGTCTGTTTGTTTGTCTGTATGCTTAAATCTTTAAAATTACGCAACGGATTTTGATGCGGTTTTTTGTAATAGGTAGAGTGATTCAATAGGAAGGTTTTTATGTAAAAAAATTCCCGAAATTCCCACGGGAACGGGCACAACGCGGGTAAAACCGCGGGGCGCTGATATAATAAAGCCGAAGAGTTTGATTTTGTATTTGTTAAAACGCGCTAATCTCGGAAATTACCAATCCGACTTAAATAATTATTTATGTAAGGGATAACCACATTCAACGGGAAGGTTATAGGTTATTTTTAACCCTGAAATTCCCTCGGGCACGGCTGGTTTGTTATATAATCCTAAACACTTCATGCTACTACTAAGGAACTTGTTGCTATACTTTCCGGAAGTAGCATACCAAGTGTAAGGTCGTCCTTATACAGTCAAAATATTACAAACGCTATCGAAAAGGACTTAGCTTTATATCCAATATCCGTTCACCTTGCCTTCAGAATTTACCTTCGCAACACACATCATGCAAAATTGTCTCTTATGCAATCTGTGGTAGAGTTTACTTTCGCATATATTATCCTGATGACTTTCTCTTGCGTGGATCTGACCTCGCGATTTAGTGGATGTTGTTCTTTATGTGTGTCAGAGTAAAAAAATACGTAATACTATTAGTATTGTGGGTTAGTAACGTCCTACGGTTTTGCCTGTGCCGGACTGTTAATGGGGGTGTTTTAGGAGAATAAATTCCTGTGAAACGGGTTGAAATGGACCAGACTGGCCTACTAATCCTCCTCACTGTACTGTTTGTTGTCTTCAGTGAGATGAGAGGTCTTTGCCCAGCTGTGGGACATTATTGGCTAATACTTTTACTTTTTTATTATATCTCAGATACATTAAACTGTAAGAAAGAAGGGCCTTTGCTGTAATTTCAATGTTATTTACATTTATGGTTTATTTTTCACTCCCGATGCAAAAGAAGGGTGTTAAGTTATAAGTTTGAAGTCGATGTCTGTGTGTGTTTGGTCTGTGGTACCGTAGCTGTGATCGTAGTTCTCAAACGGATGGACTGATTTCGATGCGGTTTTTTCATTAACTAATCAAGATTCTTTAATGTCGGTTGCCCTATTAAACACTCAGATTGAAATTATCCTCCAAGCACGAAGTTTATAAAGTAACACGAAAAGGGATTCGAATCGCCGACTCACGATCTGGGTCAAGAGACACTGCAGTCCGTTAAGCGGAAGCCATACCATAATATCCTAGATCGAATGTCAAAATTACATAAGCCTTGAGAAAATTACAGTTTGTTTGGTCATTATTTAACACTCCTTTAAATAAATGACTACATAGTATAAAACAAAGTCGCTTTCCGATGTTTCCGTGCTTCGGAGGGCACGTTAAGCCGTCGGTCCCGGTTACTTTCTACGGATAGTAGTCATTACATGAGCCACGTCAGAGACCTTTGGCGGCTCAATAACTTTGACACCAGGATTGGTCACGTTGACCATCCACTCGATGAAGGAGAAGAATAAGCTGTCTGTCTGTCTGTCCCTATGTATGCTTAGATCTTTTAAATAGAGTGATTCAATAGGAAGGTTTATTATGTATAAAATTCCCTAAATTTACACGAGAACGGGCACAACGCGGCTAAAACCGCAGGGCGCTGCTAGTATTGACTAAACCTATTTTGTGTAATTATGCAAATAGATAGACTAGCAATGTGGATATAATGTGTAGATAAATAAATACAGTATAAATACGGCCCCAGAGGTTAATTAAATAGCAATTGTTCTTACAGCTAAGGTAATTTGAATCCGGCAGTATTTAACGCAATATTTGTTATAAAATGTTAGTTTTATGTTTTACTACGAGGCCTGTATTTAAAGCGGAACTTGTGAAGATGGATGGATGGATGTTGTGGTTTTACTCCAAAAAGAAAGGATGGATTTTAATGTAAAAAGCTTAAAATTTACTATTGCTTATAGAGTATATATAAAGAGGTAAAATTTCTTATTTTGTATGTTCGGTCTAATCTGAGTATGTAATTATCAGTCCGATTCTAATAATATTTTTTGTAATGGATAGCCACATTCAACGGGAAGGGCTATTATTCCAGTCCACTGTTAGTCCCAAAATAAACATGAAGGGGGTCGATTCTGCTAAATCAATTAAGTCTCAATCGAATCTCGGTAGAATTGTTTTAAACAATTTAGTCCAATCATTTGGTAGTTTTACCTGGAAAGTTTTCCGGGAGTTTTGAAAATTGGTTTATTTATAAATTTGGGTATGCTCTTTTCGAATTTCAACTTTGCCACCTCGTACCATCGCCGCTCGCGCCGCCATATTGAAAAAATGGGGCCTAAAAACGGTTTTTTGGAAATATCTCTTTTCTGACGCATTTTACGACAAAAATATTTATGACAAAATTAAACTAGAGAAAATTTCCTACAATTTATGTATTAATATTTTTTTTCATAAAATCAATAGTTTTTGGCGTACGAGCGCCTCAAAGTAGATTTCAATAGACGTTTTTAAAAAAAACTCATTTCCACACCACCTGTTTGTTTGAACGCGCTAATCTCAAGAACTACTGGTCCGATTTAAAAAAATCTTTTTGTAATGGATAGCCACATTCAACGGGAAGGTTATAGGATACTTTTCATCCAGAAATTCCCACGGGAACGGGTACAACGCGGGTAAAACCACGGAGCACTGCTAGTACTTATATAATAAATCTGAAGAGCTTGTTTGAACGCGCTAATCTCAGAAAATACCGATCCGATTTCAATAATTGTTTTTTTAATGGATAGCCACGTTCAACGGGAAGGTTATAGGATACTTTTCATCCAGAAATTCCCACGGGAACGGGTACAACGCGGGTAAAACCGCGGGGCACTGCTAGTATAATCCAGTCGAGTCCAATCGATTTCACGTGGGATAATTATTACAATCTGTTAGTTAATGCCTTGTTAGAGCGACCTTGATGCGTTGTGTTCGGAAGTATTTATGGAATTATGATCTCGTTGTTCACTGTACATTGTATACTATGGTAATCCTAACAAAATTGTAATGCGAAAGTTTGTGAGGATGTATGTATGTTTTTTACTCTTTCACGCAAAAACTAATGAACGGATTTGGATGAAACTTTACAGAAATATAGGTTATACATCAGAATAACACATGGGATATTTTTTATCCCGCATTTCTCGCGGGAATAGGTACAACGCGCGTAACAACACGTGACGGACACACTTCGCTTTTTTTTACCATTTTTATCTGAAACTAGCTGTGCCCCGCGGTTTTACGCGTTGTGGCAGTTCTGGTGGGAATTTCGGGAATTTTTATACATATAAACCTTCCTCTTGAATCACTCTATCTATTTTAAAAACTGCATAAAAATCCGTTGCGTAGTTTTAAAGATCTAAGCATTGTTTGTTTTGCAGTGACTACAAATGTCAAAGTTATATCTATCAACTAGCCGCGCCCCGCGGTTTTACCACTTAGTACCGGTTCCCGCGGGAATTTTGGGATAAAATGTATCCCATGTGGTATTCTAATGTATAACCTATATTACTGTAAAGTTTCATACGAATCTCTTCAGTAGTTTTTCCGTGAAAGAGCAACAAACATACATACATACATCTTCACAAACTTTCGCATTTATAATATTACTACGATAGGATATTTTATCCGTAAATTCCTTCAGAAATGATACAACACGTAAAACCGCGGCCGGTGCTAGTGTATACAAACATATGATGGTGTAATTGTTCCATATATAAAACCGGGATAGTTATGACGTTTGTAGGTCAATAGAGTTCTAATATAAAGTCGGAGTAACGTTAACTCGCGGTTAATATGTACTATACCTACTGTTTAATGTATACAAGACCCGGTTGTGCTTTGAGTAAACCAAATGAAATTATGAATCATGAAAGACTAGCACCGCCCGCGGTTTACCCGCGTTGTGCCCGTTCCCGTGGGAATATCGGGAATTTTTATACGTATAAACCTTCATCTTGAATCACTCTATCTATTTAAAAAATCCGCGTCAAAATCCGTGCAGTAGTATTTGAGTTTATCGCGAACAGATAGACAGACGCGGCCGGGGACTTTGTTTTATAATATGTAGTGATGAAAGATGATTGATTTTATGAAAAAAAATATTAATACATAAATTGTAGGAAATTTTCTCTAGTTTAATTTTGTACATAGATATTTTTGTCGTAAAATGCGTCGGAAAAGAGATATTTCCAAAAAACCGTTTTTAGGCGCCATTTTTTCAATATGGCGGCGCGAGCGGCGGGGTTACGAGGTGGCAAAGTTGAAATTCGAAAAGAGCATACCCAAATCTATAAATAAACCAATTTTCAAAACTCCCGGAAAACTTTCCAGGTAACCCCCTTTTTTTTTACCAAATGCTTGGACTAATTAACGTGACAGCTATCTATCTAGCTAGATCCTATTAAGACTCGATGGATGGAACAGAATTAACCCCCAAGTTCTTCCACTTCGTAAACAGCGCTAAAAGCGTTATTAAAATAAATTGAAATCTGTCGATTCATACCATTTAATATCGTAATTTAAAGTTATTATTTCCCGTCTTGATTTTATTTTTTTATGAACTATATTTATAAATTAATATTAACAGGTTTGACCACATATTTGCCGTTTACATAACAGGCAAATATTTGGCCAAGAAAACATAAAATAATAAATTTTTATATACACTCGTCATTTTACCTGGGAATATCCAAGGAGACTGACTCTATTCTTATCTCTACTATATTCTTCGGTGGTCGAAAACGCTAAGTTAGTCGTCGATTTCAATAAAACTGTCAAGGAGTGACTTGTACAACTTTACAAGAGCTTTCAAATTATATATGTCACCGTTGAGCATTTCAATCAAGATTCATAGCAAAGCCCAACGCAGTTTGGTAGTCGAAAACACCAAGTTGGCCGTCGATTTCGATATAAATGTCGAGAAGTGATTTATACAACTCTGATAGGCTTTCAAATGACATAGGTCATTGAGCATTGGGCCAGGCTCTCCATAGTAACCTGCCCAAGGTCCTATAGCTTTTTTACACAGTTATATCTTCCGATTTATAATCTAAACATTATTACATCAAAGTCGTTTATTTACCTTCAAGGCAATAGGTGATATAAGTTGGAATGTCTTTTTTGCTGTTTGGGGCCCAATAGCTTATAAACGAACAGACCGATTTTAGTTGAATTTGTGCTTTCATGGGGGTTTTATGCTTTTATTTATATTTTATAATAACAAGCCGATAATTAATTTTGTAACTAAAAATTTTATGACTAAAATGTATAACATCACAGTATTGTGTTATTGTTCGTGTCGGTTCAATATTCCTTGACGTCAAGGCGTTTTTAAATTACATATAATGTTTCCTTTACGAGATGAATGAATAATTAATTGTATTTACATTTTCGCAGTGTAGGTTAATATTTAGTTCATAAATAGTATTCGAAACAAAGCTAGTTCACAGTCCAATAGGAATTGAACACGTATTAATGCAATCGATTGTAATTACAATCGTGGAATTATCGATTATTTTTAAGCATTTAACCTCGTCAGTTTGGAACACAAAACCTTAGTTGATTTAAATGATGACTGAGGTTTTTTTATGAATACACGCGTTATGTGATAATTTTTTATCATACTTTTAAAGTGTAAAGATCGATTTTTGGATATTATGTCATTGCGGTTGGTAAAAAAACTTCAAACTGCTTGAAGAGAAGTTAAGAGATTAAGGAATATTTGTCTTATGTTAACTAAAACAACATGTTTTAATTAAAGCAGCGGCCCGCGGTTTTACCCGCGTTGTACCCGTTCCCGTGGGAATTTCAGGATGAAAAGTAGCTTATAACCTTCCCGTTGAATGTGGCTATCCATTACAGAAATATTTTTTCAAATCGGACATAGTTTCTGACAGTGCGGTCAAACAAACAAACAAACTCTGCAGCTTTATAATACACTAGCAGCGCCCCGCGGTTTTACCCGCGTTGTACCCGTTCCCGTAGGAATTTCGGGATGAAAAATAGCCTATAACCTTCCCGTTGAATGTGGCTATCTATTACAAAAAGAATTATTCAAATCGGTTCAGTAGTTTCTGAGATTAGCGCGTTTAAACAAACAAACAAACAAAACAAACTCTTCAGCTTTATAATATTAGTATAGATTAGTATAGAGGCCTTTGCCCAACAATGGGACACTTAAGGCTTTAATAATAATAGATCATAATTCTCAGCTTTTCTTTAAAACATGACTTGTCTAAAAGGAAGGATAATATCAGTGCAAATTATTATATACGGTCGAATTGAGAAACCTGCTCCTATTTTGAAGTCAGTAAAAAATCTTCGTTACCAAACCTGGTGTCAATTTAAGATCGCTTTCATAATATGGTTACGGTAATGTCACACTGTGACGTTTCAATTACTATAACACAATATCAATGCTATAACAAATAAACAACCTCGATAAGGTTAATGGCCAACTCTGGTGACAAACATTTTAGACCGTTTTGAGGTCATGGTTACGGTAAAACCGTCTGACGAAAGTGACGAAAGTGACGAATGGCATCGGGACCGATTGAACGTGCCCTCCGAAACACATTAAGAGGCTACAAAGATCGTTCAGATAGCATTAGTCTGTAATGCCCCACTGCAGGGCAAAGGTCTCTCATCTCACTGAAGATATCAGTACAGTGAGGATGATTAGTCATAATCACCACGCTTGCCTAATGCGAGTTGGTGATCCAAAACCCGAGCCATGTTTGTAAAGTAGAAAACATGTTTTTCGCTCGACCCGGAATTTAACCCGGGACCAGTGCACATACCACTAGACCACCGAGGCCGAGAAATGTCACTAGTAGTTTAATTAAACGCTATTTAGCGCTATCCTTAGTTTATTTATTACTATTTATACATAGAGTTGATAAATAGACTTTATCTGATGCCTGCAGAATCAGCTCTACAGGATTTTCAAAGAAAAAACACCACGTTTAAAAGAGGATAATTTCTTTGTACAATTCTAGGTAATTCCGTTTTGTGCTCAGGAAATATCTAATGACGTCACTACTTAATGTGTGCAGTCATTACTGAACCTTTTAATAGTAACGTGGATTCCTAAAGCATATTATTACGGATGAACGTTTTACAAATGTTTTAGCAAATAACTTAAATACATTATTTATTACCTGCAACGAGTTCATTTACCTTCACAGGGACGTGGCTGTTACTGATTACCATAATATCTTGTCAATAAATACTTTAAAAGTTTATTGAAAAAAATAAATGTATTGAATTGAATGGATATTGCCTTTAAGAGTGTTTATTTGTCTCAAGTACGAGTAATAACCTAGTTGATTTATAGATGTGTCAAACTGGTGGTTAAGTATCAAATTAAACAGATAAAAATGACGATAAGAAATAAAAATACGCGAAAATACCAACAAAGTTAATTAAGTGTTTTTGGGTCACTCATTATATTTTAGGTACCATTTAGATCGAAATTTCTTTCTTCGTCCCGAAATCAAGATAACTTTAAAAACTGTACGTTATTAATTACAATTACTTAAATATCATTAGCCTGTAATTTCCCACTGCTGGGCAAAAGCCTCTCATGACACCAAAGATATTAGAACAGTGAGGAGAACTGGACGTAATCACCACGCTTACCAAATGCGGGTTGGTGATCTCAAAGCTGTGTTTGAAAAAGTAAGGACCCATGTTTTCGCTCGACCTGGGAATTGAACCCAGGATCTCAGGTTTGGCAGGCTAATGCTCATGTACTAGACCACCGAAGCACAGCTTATTTTAGTAAGCTTATCAACAGCTATAACTATGGGACCATTTCTGTTAATTGGTTATTACAATGATTATTTTTTACTAATGACAGATAAAGGTGAAAGACAAAGAAATACCAAAAAAATATTGATTAAGTTGTTATGTTCGCTTTTTTGTACATTTAGATAAATTATGAACTCTTTACGAACCATTTTTTTGGAAATTATCTGACATTTTCTTTAATTATCTGCTTGGTTTCAATATTTTTTGCTACTTTAGAATATCAGAATCGGTCACGCAATCAAATCGTGGTGTTATTCGGAAAGTGTTAAGATTCCGTCTGAATTTTACATGAGACTATGTTTTGATCGAATTGAAATATTTTGATCGATTTGTCTGAATAATATTTATAACTTGTTGACAAACAGTTATCTCCGTATAGTATCATACTTATCATATCAGCGTAGTAGGAAATACCGACTGAAAATGTTGTATAAGCATATACTTATCTCAGATTACAGAACTATGTCCTGACTAGCCGCGCCCTGCGGTGTTACCCGCACTGTACCCGTTCCCGTGGGAATTTTGGGATAAAATGTATCCCATGTGTTATTCAGATGTATAACGTATATTATTGTAAAGTTTCATCCAAATACGTTCAGTAGTTTTTTCGTGAAAGAGTAATAAACATACATACATCCAAGCTCACAACATTTCGCATTTATAATATTAGTAACATTAGTAGGATTTATCTATAGACCAGTAGTTGCTAATATTTAGAACTTAGAACCTTGTCACAGTAACTACAGTAATACAATAATGGTTAATATCCGTTGCAATGGATCCCTCGAGTCGACATCCTTTCCTATACATTTAATGATAAGTGTTGTGGTGTCTGTGTGTGGCATTATTATTGAGTATTAACTAATAATAAAGACTTAATGGTCCTTTGTCTGTTCGAACGAGGTTTGAATGATGAACATTATTGATGTGGAACCAAAAAAATAATTGTTATCTGTACTAATGTTATAAAGATGTGTTTACTCTATTTTTTCTGACGAGTCTTAAAATGTGGACTAATGTCGTAAATATTCCAGTCGACGACGATTACTCTTGAACAGGAAAAAGGTTTAGAGATAGGGTGAGAATGAAATAAAACCACTGAACCTTTTTCCTCTTCAGGAGTAATCGTCTTCGGCAGGAAATTTGACGACAGTAGTGCACAATTTAAGACTTGTAAGAAATAGACTATACGTGTATGTTTGGTTGGATGTAACAATTTTTCAGTCTGTCCTGTACAACACTATCACTTTAGTTTTAATTTTATGTATTTCATTATTTAGTTAAAGTGTTTAAGTATTACTGCTTTTATATGTTTTCTTTTTAAACTGTGGTGTGGAAATAAATGGTTTACATGGTTTGACTATTAGTGTTTAGATTTTCAAAATTTGAATAGATTTTCACACTAGACATTGAAAGAGAATAAATTATACCGTATCCCGATTATTCTCAATATTTTGAATCATAGAATTTTGTTGACCGATCTTAAGCAAAGCCGGTTCGCTATCGTATATTACGAACAGGCATTTTAGAATAAACAAAGTTTTTATTAACATAAAACATGATTGGTAACATTTTAGAATGTTTCTTACGCAATTAAGGCTCTAACATTTAATCAATTTTAATGAGAGGATGTCGAATAACTGACGCAATTCTTATCAGGAGGTTAAAAGCCTTCGATATCTCGACATGGCTTGGCCATTATTTGATAACAATTATTGGTAATCAGTAGGTTCAGCATCTATTAGTCCTATTTACATTAAACAATCTAAATTTTGTGATGTATTTATGTTACGAGTACTCTTGTCACGTTAAATGGACATTTTTATTTTGCACACAGCAGGCTGATAATATAACTTAGGTTAATATGTAAAATAGTTTTTATCCCATAATTCCTACAGGAACTGGTTTATTATAGCTGAAATTGCAAGCCGCTGTCATAGATAACGTAAAATATATGTTACAATTTTCATTGTGTTTCAACACATGGATTTTTCCTCAATTTTCATTGTAAAACAGATTTTTATACAGTTCCACTAATAAAACCGTTATCCTCGGTATAATCATACTCCGTAGAAAATTAGAACCGTCGATAATATGTAAATATGTAATTGTTTTGTATGGATAACTCTAATTGGCAAGGTTGTATCTACCTATACAAATATAATTAAGCTGAAGAGTATTTTTGTTTGTTTGTTTGAACGGGCTTATCTCAGAAACTTCCAATCCGATTTTAATAATTATTTTTGTAATAGATAGCCACATTAAACGGGAAGGTTATAGGCTATTTTTCATCCAAAAATTCCCACGGGAACAGGCAAAAACAGGTAAAACCAGAGAGCGCTGCTAGTATAAATAAATCTGCAAAATACGCCGCGTCACTCAAATAAAAAAATGTTTTAACTCTTGACCTTCGGAATCTAAATCCGTATAAATTAACGATTAATTTATTCATTTGCGCCGCAAATTCTGTTTACAGTCAAAATATTAAAGGTCTGTTTTGCTTTTAAATCTGTGTGTTTTGAACTTGGCTCTTATTCCATCACGAGCGCACCTGCTGACTCGTGACGTCATATATTAGAATGTATTTTGTGTCTCTCATTTGACCTACTCTATGTAAAGCAAGCTGCATGTTATCAATGGTATGAAGAATCGTGCTACTAAACAAAAAGTAGGTACTCCCAAGTATATTATTTTGGTCTTAAAGCCTTTTCGAAAGTTTTTTCATTCAATTTCATTTTATGTATAATTTGAACTGTAATGGTGACACCAGGGTTAGTTTTGTTCCTGTTGTTTTGGGATAGTACCTTGCTTATGTGGTGATGCTACAGGATAAAATATATTGTCTGCGTCGTGCATTTTTAACCGACTTCAAAAACCGAAATAGGTAGGAGGTTTTTAGATTTTTTCGTAGCCTATTATTGACTAAAACTAATTGTGTGTTCCTTATCACAATCTCCCCACTCGTCTAGCACCAAAGAGCAACAAACACCATTAATCCGTCGTCAATACCTTGTTTATAATATGAAACAGATTATATTTTCTAATTGTATCCAAAGTCCAATTTGAATCTATGGCAATCATCGATTTATATTTATGTATTCAACTGGTTTTGACGTTTGATTTACAAAGTCTGTTTTTAGTATGAAATATTGATTTGTTATTGGTTGAATAAAAAGGCAAGGTATAGTTTTAAATACATAAAGACGTTATTTACCCAGCACAAAACGTATATTTGAAAAAGTATGACTTGATCCCTCCATTTCTTGTAAATAGTATTAGCCTGTTACCTTCCCACAGTTGAGTAAAGGGTAATCTTACTGAAGATATCAGTACGGTGAGGAGGATTAGGCACAATCACCACGCTTTTAAAAATTTAAATAAATACTAGCAGTGCCCCGCTGTTTTACCCGCGCTGTGTCCGTTCCCGTGGGAATTTCGGGATTTTTTATACAAATAAACCTTCCTTTCGAATTACTCTATCTATTTTAAAAAACCGCGTCAAAATCCTTGCAGTAGTATTTGAGTTTATCGCTAACAGACAGACAGACGCGGCCGGAGACTTTGTTTTATAATATCTAGTGATACTGAGTCTCTGTATGATAATATGACTATCTATATTTGGAAGTAAAATACTATTTCCTTCTCTGTATTGAGCCTTTAGTCCGCCATAGTAACCGAGGTTTGGTAATCAGTTACCTATGAAGAAATTTTGCTCTTTCCTGGTAATCCAGTTACAAACGAAGATTTTTCCTTCTGCTTTCTTAATTTTTTCGTAACCAATTATTGTTAAAAATAGGTAGGTACTAAAAAATATTAAAAAAAAATAAACCTAACCTACCGAATTGCATGTATTTACGAGTACTTTGAGTATTTTCTTTGAGATTTGGGAGAACCTAACTTACTTTCGTGTGCCAAAAAGAACAAGTTTCATTACGTTAAAATCTTCGTTTGTAACTGGATTAGGTACCAGGAAAGAGCAAAATTTCTTCATAGGTAACTGATTACCAAACCTCGGTTACCATGGCGGACTAAAGCGTATTGAGATCCTCAGTGTGCCGAGAAGCCTTTACTCTACAATGAGATGTTACGGTTAATATTACTTTGCAACTACATTTGACCGATTGTTTAAAGTGGAATCACGTGTGAAGTCGACCTCACGTGCTTCCGAAGAAGAGTCAAAATATTTTCTTTTTTTGTATCAACATAGTCCACTATTAGTCATTCTTATTCTGTTAAACGATTGTAATCACTACACTGCAAATTTGGTTACGGACATTGATAAAAATGTTTTATATGTGAATCACCTTTGTATATTTAAGTCCAATTTTTAAATCTTCTAGTAATGTGTTATGAAATAGATAAATGTTTTTACTTTGAGTGTCAGTTTGTCAAAGTTTTTCAGTGAATATACTATCTGATAGGGAATTTAGCTGATATATGTGATAACTTGATAAGTGTGGATTTAAGATACCTCTCGGTATCTCTTGATGAGTTTGAGTCCCTCTCGAATTTGTTGTTTTTATGACTATTTTCAGAGGTCTGTACAGCCATATATAGTACAGTATTGGAATTTATTATTACAATATGTAGGATAGCCTCTACAGAGATTAGCTAGTTAGAAGTTCAGTACAAGCCTGTTAGTTTAGTATGTTCCACTGCCGAGCAAAGGCCTCTCATCGCACTGAAGATATCAGTACACCTAGATATCAGCTAATTGTAACTATAATATCGTATTCACATTTCGGGCTGTGTTTAGAGTCTACGTCCCATTCACATTTAACGTCACATTTCGTTTAGTTCTTCTAACACGACTGTGTGTGTAGATCGTTAATTTAACACATTTAGTTATCCTATGCTAGGAACGATATCGAATTATGTATTCTAGATTCAATTGACACACATCTGTAATGCTGTTAGGAATAAAACAAGCGATACCACTCTGCTTTCGAAGTAGGACAAAGGTTAGCTTTGTCTTTGCTCTACCAATCCGTAATCACTTTATACTCTACTTTCGGCAGATGAGATTCTACACTTCTTTTAATAAGTAAATTGATACGTTTTCTTCATCATTACACATAATTTAAATCAAACACTTTACCTTCCAACCGTACCCAACCTCTATTATCAAAATACCATACCGTACTCTACCGTAGGGTGTGACGATCGATTCTCAATCTTATCTGGTTACGATAAGGTTGCCCAAGCTGGATTGTTCAGTTGTGTTTTGTAAGTCGGTTCGTCACGTGCGACCTCTAGATCTAGTGGTATGTTTTGACATCGCCACTCTATTTCAGTCGGCTATTTCCTTGGCAATGACGATCTGCCTTTACTGTAAAGGCATCAAACAATAGCATCTTCATTGTTGGAGTTAGATTAATGTATATTTGTTGTATGAATGAACTAACACCGCCATGCGGTTTCATCCGCAAGACCTTGAGACGAAAAGTACTTTACTACTATGTCTTCAAGGTTGGAAGTTACCTGTATCATCAATTCCGTACAGAACAAAAACAGACATCGTAACCACTATCGGTGTTATAGAAGTGCTTTGGACAAAGTAAAGTAATCGTTTATTTGCCTCGAATAATAATTATATGTTACATTGTAGGTATTAATTACATATTTTGGCTGCCTGAGATGCACAAATGCAAGACGTTATGACTATGAAATAAAATTAATTACCGTAGTACTTGTTATTCTAGTAGTGGGCCTACTGTGGGTTAAACTGACCCAGATTTATAAAGGACAAGAAAGAGCATCAATGAACTTTAATTTGCGGACTGCACGTTTATTCAGAACATTAACCACCCATACCATTAATCTTTTATAAACAATATAAAAGGCAAACCTGACTGACTGATTGACTGACTAACTGACTTATATATCAACGCACAACCAAAACTTGTATAGTACAAGAAACTTAAGATTTGGTACGGACATTCCCTTCATGATGTAATGAAGCACTAAGACAGGGTTTTACAAAATTCAACTTCTAATAGGGGGTGGACGTCTCACCCAAAGCGAAGCGAGGGCATATTATAGCCTGGCCATCCACATATGGCGTCGCGTTAAATTCATTTGTTAGTAGCATTTATACTTGTTAAGTAACTCCGATACTGGTCATTACAACGGTAATGTTCATTGGTGCGTTAAACTTAATCGATACGTTTAAATAACTAACACTGCAACTCCATCCAGTGTCAAGTGCAATCTCTTGATAAGAGAGACCATGCCCTCAAAACGCATGCGGCGAAGGTCGCATTTACCATGTAGAGTTGTTTAGCACAGCAGTTTGTAGTAATAAGCTAGTAACAATATATTATTTTTAATTCTTCTTCTTCATCGAGTGGATGGTCAACCTGACCAATCCTCGTGTCAGTTATTGAGCCGCCAAAGGCCTCTAACATGGGTCATGTAACGACTACTATCTGTAGAAAGTAACATTTTTAATTGAAATTACGTTTACGGATATACTTCGCTTTTATGTTACATTAGCAGCGCCTCGCGGTTTTACCCGCGTTGTGCCCGTCCCCGTGGAAATTTCGGGATGAAAAATAGACTATAATCTTCCCGTTGAATGTGGCTATCCATTACAAAAAGAATTATTTAAATCGAATTAGTAACCGTGGTCACAAGGCGTTATGCGTCTATACAAGAAAAATAATTTCTTTAGCGAAATATATCCA
This sequence comes from Cyclophora punctaria, assembly GCA_951394245.1. Classification (NCBI taxonomy): domain Eukaryota; kingdom Metazoa; phylum Arthropoda; class Insecta; order Lepidoptera; family Geometridae; genus Cyclophora; species Cyclophora punctaria. The sequence continues at coordinate 10,171,633 of OX596175.1, forward strand.
AAAACGTTGTTTTAATTCAAAATGGGTAGTGTTCGCTTACACCTAAGATACCAGTAATGTATTGCATGTTATCTGCTGTTTCCGTTTTTAAGTTGAATTGAGACGTTTGACAAGAGGTTAAAGTTGCATTTACATATCTTTAGAAAAGGTTATAGATATAAATATAATTCTTTAAAGTGCTTGGAATTTCTGTGTTCTTTTTTGTACCATAAGTTACATATTAAAGAAGGTTGAACAAACAAATAAAGTTCAAACATTTGTAAAGTCACGAATGCCTTACATTACTTGAGGAACATGAACAGCTGAGCTCTAAAAATGCTATTAAAATAGTCAATACTCATTACAGTTTTATCGTTCAAGATAAAGTTAACGTTTTAACGTAACGTCATGTTTTCTTAAGTACGAATATTAGAAACCTTTTACACTTAAATCGTTGTAATTCATTGACATCATTTGACGGTTAATGGCCACTAACCTACAAGATCTTATGGAACATGCGCCTGTAAGTGTTAGTCTGTGGCCATGCATCTCTTTTGTTGTTATTTTCTCAGAATTACTTATACCTCATATTTCTCAGAATTATATAAAAATGCAGGAAGTGCAAATGTTACACTAATGGGATTCCTAACCAATATATTTAGTGTGAAAGGATACTTATTAATTATTTCCTTATTAAAACTAACAGTCGTGATTTCATTAAAATGGCGCAAGTAACATTAATATGGCGTAAGTAACAATTAAATAAAAAACCATTAAGATTATTTTACAATATTACCTGCTACGTAGGTCATAGTCCCCTGTGCGCACGGATGTTCTTTTGTTATTATTTTATCAAAAATCTTCCGTAGCAAAACCACGGAAATCCCTTAATTTGAAAGAGCCTTGAAAAGAATACAGCTACGCAAGTCGATGTACACATTTTTCGAAAATAACACACGACACTCTTTCTAAAGTGCAAAACACACCACTTAGGAATTATTTGACAGTTTATTTAGGACAAATTACCTACCATAATTAAAGATTACCGTTTTCTTACAAGAGTACCTATCTATCCGTATTAGGTATTAGGAATAGTTTGAATGATAGTTTTTACGTGGTAGTAATATTAGTACTTATTAATCTCGGTCATACCCGCCATTTTGTAGTAACCATAACAACTTTCATTTGTAGGTACTCGTACATACATGAAGCTATTGGTTTTGTGTGTAGTGTGCTTCTAACTTTGCTTCTACGGCCTGTCGGCCTATGTAAATGTTGAACGTACATTCAAACTTCTATGATAATAACACGAGATATTTTTTTTTGTGAGCATGATCATGGATGGAGCATGGATGTATGTTACGCTTTCACGCACAAAACTACTGAACGGATTTGGATGAAACTTTACAGTAATATAGGTTATACATCAGAACAACAGTAGTTTGGTTTAAATACTAAACTACAAACTGAAGTACTTAGGTATGGATGGACATTGCAGGGGGTAACAATTTTAATAATTTATTTATGAAACCGTTCGCGTCGACAACAGCTATACAATATTATAGAAACAACGTTATGTTATGTACGCGTGATCGTTACATAAGGATTATCTATTTAAAGAGTTACATTCGTTGTAGTTTTGGCGACAATACCTATCTCTGTCTGTCAATATCTATCTATAATGTCAACATGATTACGGATACTACATTATTATTGTATTATGTGTTGTATTGTAGTCCTGATAACGTTCATTTTTGTTTTGTTTTAAAGATAAGCTTTTTATGCCATCGGTAGGCTCATAGACTGAATGGAACACATTGTGTAGTGTATGGAAAAATAGGTGGATGGAACATGGGTGATACGGATGTGTGGTCTATCCTTATCACCATATTCTAGGTTGATTATATCATGAGATTACTCGTATATCGATTGCCATCGTCAGTGGACTTTTTACATTGATTTTAAAATGGTTATATTTACTTATATCTATACTAATATTATAAAGCTGAAGAGTTTGTTTTGTTTGTTTGTTTGTTTAAACGCGCTAATCTCAGAAACTACTGAACCGATTTGAATAATTCTTTCACTGTTAGATAGTCTATTCATCGAGGAAGGCTATAGGCTACATTTTATTCCGAAATTCCCACGGGAACGGGCACAACGCGGGTAAAACCGCGGGGCGCTGCTAGTTAATTTATAAAAAGGATGTTCGAGTACGTAGTGGCCAGCCCTGGTGTCAGGAGTTTCTAGACCGCCAAAAAATGTATTTACTCGTTTATCCTATTTCCTTATTTAAGCATGATACATTTCACGTTACACCATTTTATTTCAATGATAAATTTTGCCACAATTCTCTTTTAAGTTTCCTTCACCAACATTGTGAAAACTACAGTAAAGTAGAATATTCATTGAAACATTCCGTCTATTTCTTTCATAACATCTATTTTATATATTTTGCACAAGTATAACGCCCTATTTGACTCAACCACTTTACTATGTCTTATATGATTGACTATTTTATCAGGACTGTTAATTTCTTATCCATCCATCTTAAAACATTGGCAGATACTTATCTCGTGTCTTTATTCGATAACATACATTAATATTATCACCATATGATATAGTTTTACTTGATTAGTTGTTACTGTGTTGACTTTATAAACAAGTCAGGGTCATTAATTTTATCTTGTTAAATAATGTTACGATTATCCGTTGGTTATATTTAACGGTATTCAGTCTTTGTTATCGTTCAGTGTTTGAAACTTTCTGGTTATCAAAAGTAGGTCAAACGAATCTGCTTTAATTATATTTTAAAGTTTTTATGATTGTTTTTAAATCTTAGAAGAAATTAAGCCATTAAATTCATATTATTGTAATGACAAGTACTCATAGTTTCGGCATGAATAGGGGCTTGTAATCAATAGGAAATAATGTCTAATATCGAACACGGATAAAACTAGTTTGTTAATGTTACTAACAATAATTATGTGTAGGTAGTAGTATTAATGTGGTAATATACCTACTGGTTTTAGCCGGAATCTGTATTGTATGTTTAACAAATATAGAATCACATATATACCTATTTATATATTTGTGCTTATTGCGTGACCGATTATATCGTGAATTCGTGAATAAGGCCAAGACTAATAATAAAGTAGCACCTGAAAATCAGGTCTTGAAATAATTTGTGCCCAAAAGCAGTTCAAGTCAGTGACCTGTCCTAGAAAATACAATACTTAGGAAATGGGCTGCTAAGTGGAATTTTTGAACCGAATTTAGGCTTTGTATCCATATTAACCTTGTTTATTATTACTGTCGTATGATAATGAAGAATAGACATTTTATTATAAATTTTGATAAGGTATATTCAAATGTTTTTGCTTGTATTACAGATATTAAAATGTTTTCGTTTGTATTATTACAGCTATCTGGTGTCGGGTGACGCGGACGGCAAGTGCTACATTTGGGACTGGAAGACGACGAAGCTGTACAAGAAGTGGAAGGCGCACGACGGCGTGTGCATCTCGTCGCTGTGGCACCCGCACGAGCCCAGCCGCCTGCTCACCGCCGGTTGGGACGGGCTTATCAAGTACTGGGACTGAATCAAACAACACATCCAATGCCACAACTTTAATACACCTAGAGAACCATAAAACCTTTATAAAACAACATAAATAAACTATTTTAACATCCAATAAGATCTTTCAATCGAAAGCCCTCGAGCGAGTGAAAGCTAGGCGGATCAGTGGGGTCTAGCCGACGCGCACCGAGTACTGCGGCTGGTCGCGCGGCCGCTGCACCTTGTACTCCAGGCTGCACTCGGTGCAGGTGCCGTTCCTCATGAACTCGTTGAAGGCGATGCCGTTCTCGTGGAAGGCCTCGGTGAGCGCGGCGATGAGCCCGTCCACCATCTCGGGCGTGTGGTGCGGGCCCGGCGCGAAGCGCAGCCGCTCGGCGCCGCGCGCCACCGTCGGGTAGTTGATGGCCTGCACGTAGTGGCCGCGCGCCAGCAGCGCGTCCGCCACGCGCGCCACGGCCGCCGCGCCGCGCACCGGCACCGGCACGATGTGGCTCACCGACGGCAGCTGCGGCAGGCCCGCCACCAGCAGCGACAGCTTCAGGTAGCGCACCAGGCCCTGCTGGCGCGCGCGCAGCCCGCGGCCCTCCTCGCCCGCCAGCAGCCGGATGGCGGCCAGCGAGCCGGCGAGCACGGCGGGCGGCAGCGCCGTCGTGAAGATGAAGCCGGGCGCCAGCGAGCGCACCGTGTCCACGAGCAGCTCCGAGCCCGCGATGTACCCGCCCACGTTGCCGAACGCCTTGCCCAGCGTGCCCGACACGATGTCGATCTTGTGCTGCAGCCCGCGCTGCTCGCCGATGCCGGCGCCGTGGTCCCCGTACAGCCCCACGGCGTGCACCTCGTCCACGAACGTCAGCGCCCCATACTCGTGGGCTATATCACACATTTCTTCTAATGGGCAGATTGCTCCGCTCATGGAATGAACAGTCTCAAATACGACTAGTTTTGGTACCCCAGCCGGGGATTTTGCCAATAATTCTCTAAGGTGGCTGGGGTCATTGTGCCTAAATATATGCTTCGGAGCCCGGCTGTTCCTTATTCCCTGTATCATGGATGCATGGTTCCCCGCATCGGAGTACACTATGCAGTTAGGCAGTATTTTGGCTAGCGTAGAAAGGGTGGCGTCGTTGGCGACAAAGCAGGAACTGAATATCAAAGCGGCGGGTTTGTTGTGCAGTTTAGCAATCTCTGCCTCGAGCTGCTCGGTCATCTGTGAGTTGCCGGCGATGTTGCGCGTGCCGCCGGCGCCGGTGCCGTAGGCGCGGATGGCGGCCACGGCGGCGTCCTGCACGGCGCGGTGGCGCGAGGCGCCGAGGTAGTCGTTGGCGCACCACACGGTGACGCGCCGGTTGTCGCCGCCCTCCAGCGCCTGCGGGTACGCGCCGTCGGCCGCCAGGCGCGACACCTTCTTGAAGACGCGGTACGAGTGGTCATTCTTCTTGGCGCTGATCTGGTCGTGGAAGAAGCTCTCGTACGGGTACGAGGGCGTGGACTCCGTGATGTCCTCGCTCATCTCCTTGGGCGCCTCGGAGATGATCGCGTTCTGCTGGATGAAGGGGCACTTGGTCTCATCGTTTCCCAACGAGCGGAACCCTCGAGACATTGAAGGGCAACTCTTTCCATACTGCTTCAGCAGGTTCGTCCCGTAATTTCTAATGAAAGCGGGGCTCAGAGATCCCAGGAATGGACACGGCATTTTTATATAATCGATGACACAAAACACTTAGATTGCGAATTATTGTTGACTTTCTACTACTTGTTACGAAATAATTGTATGTTGAAAACGTTGGCTCGCACTGTAGCCGAACGTCCCAAGGTGTTCGATTCAACTGGTTAGTCACAACACGAAACCTTTCATTTATAAAGTTGCTGTCGTCATATCGATTGCGCTCCTCTATTCAGCCCGTTCACGAATAATTTTTTATTTTCATTTTACTTAAGAATTTGATGCAATGACAGATTAAATGTCACTTTGACGTTTGGTTAACTTACCAGTTGGCTATGGTATATACCTATCCTTTTTATTTACAATGGCGAAGAAAGAGACAAAAACTATATCATGCTAAACAGTAAGAAGTAGTAAAGCTTGGAACGAGAACGCATTACCGGAAACAGCTGTTAATAATGACGGATGACTTTCGTTCCTAATGTCAAAATAATGACTTTATGTTACACAGTTAATGTCACCTATCCTGTCACTGTCAGTCAGCTGTCAAAATCTACGAAAATCCCATGCATTTCGGTTTCGGTGCTTTCGGTCTCGAACAAACATAAATAAACATAAAAGTTGAATTACAACCAAACAGCGATGTTTTCATTAAATAATCAGTTAGAATTGAGACGAGTGACAATATCCAGTTTAGTGACATGCATTTACTTACCGAGTATTGTTACAGTGATATCGTACAAAGGATTACTTTACTCCGTGGGTAATGGATCATCTTTCTACATTTTAGTGCTGATATTCTTGGCTGAGTTAATGAAATCAATTTACCTAAGTGCCAATAATGAGATCCATGGTAAGAAGAAGCCAAGTAAGAACCGAGCAGGCGACATTGTGAGGTCCTTCGTATTCCTATTGGGTGCTATGTTTTGTTTCTTCGTGGGAATCATTTTGTTCGGAGCGCCATTTTTGGACTGTCATGAAGAGACGCTGATGCTGTCAGCTTTACTGACTTTATTGACTTTGTTTCCTATGATAGCTCACAGTGGTGTTGAGACATCAATGCAGCTGCTTTTCGGAGTCAAGAGTTACTCGAAGGACACAATAGTAGAAATGTTGGTGAATAATGCCTTGTTGACAGTCTGTGGTGCGTGGCTTGGAGCTGTGGTTATTCCTCTGGACTGGAACACACCGTGGCAACAATGGCCGATACCATGCTACCTTGGAGCGATTGGGGGGTTCCTCCTATCTAATGTTCTGACAGTATTCAAAGTAACTCTAATGACAGCGGCCTACAAATACCCTGCTCTAGGCTTCTTTATCAACATGTTGAACAAACTGCGAGTTTCAAAGTGAAGTTGAAAGTTCAAAAGTATTATTGTTATGTATTAGATTATTGTTTTTTTAATTTATTGGATTGAATAAATGCATTTGATTTGTATTTTCTGTCTCATATTTGATTCAGCATGTTTAAGAGGCTAGTTTATGATGACAATCATAATTATGTTGAGTAAGTGCCCATGTGACCAAAAATTTTTAAAAAATAAATAAATAAATAATAAAAAACATGTTTATTGCCTTTTTCAAGAAAAATGTTATTGAAAACTTACAAAACTAAATCTAATACATACTACTTAAAATAACTAAATTTGCATAGACTCTAAAAACACAATAATAATAATTTAAAAAAAAGTAATACTAAATTAAAAGGCAAATGGTGGGAGGCTCAGTTTGTGCTGGTCGAAAGGATTTCGTACAGCGCACTGTTTTTCAGCCGCCACCAATCGAATAGTGATGTCAATGCCGAAGCTTGGTGGGGTGCCTTAGCTATGAGGTAACTAATAAGTATTTTACTATTCTATTAACTCTTTTATAATAATTACAGGATTTAGTCAAACATTTACTAAATAAAACCAGTCAACTAGTAAATTAATAATTTTATTTGTTTTTGTTAAATATTCACATAATCTAACATTATTATAATAAAATATGAAACTTAACTAGTGTTTTGCTTGATCACAATCCTCACTTTACTATAAATAGCCATATGAAGTGGTATATAACTTCCAGTGAATGTCACAATAACATTTATTAAATAAGTTTCAACTTGCAACATAATGACAACACTTACATTAAAACACATCTAAGGCCTTGTTGATATTTAATACTTTATCCATGCATTTACAAGGTCAGATTTCTTTATATTTAACGATATGTCCCATTATAGACTGATAAGAATATATATTAAAGAGTATACAGTTATATGAAATTTACAATGGAAATGTTTTTAGATAAACCTGCTTCATTTCAAAGACTGTGTTTTAAATTTTAATGTCATAAGGTTCAAATTTAACCAACAAAGACTAACTCAAAGTTCTAATTAATCAGTTATGTTATCTACCTATTGCTATCATATGGTTATATAGTTGATCAACCATTGTTTAGTTTCATATAATAATATAAAATGGAATATTAATGTGCATTGATATACATATTTGAAATCTTGCCTCGTATATGCACCATTATAAACTTGCTATCTCTTTCAACAACCTATTTTTACCTCATGCTTTACAAATACAAGCAAAGGTACTCGCACACTACATCGCTATATCATACTAAAATATATAATCCAATTTCCTAACATTTGTACACATAAAATATCTTGTACCAGGAATCAGCCAATCAGAAGCGTCGCTCGTGGATTGCCGCGATCTGATTGGTTGATGTTAACGATATTTAGATTTAGAACATGCACTTATAATACAAAATTGGACTACTTTTCGACAAAAATCTCTCAAATACTAATGTGACTTCACTAAACTTTGTATTAAAAATTCTGAGATCAGAAAATAAATTCCTATAAAGTTACTTTGTGGTGTGGATACATATTTATATTTGGAGATAAACATTTATTATAACAAACATGTGGCACAGTGATTAGAAAAATATAATTAGGATTCATATAACTAGATCTAAGTATATAAAGTAGTAACAATTTCATTAAGATTGTTGTAATTCTAGTATAGAAAATGATGTACTCTTAAAAATGTGTCGACTCTATTATTATTTTGTTATTTTAAAAACTCGACAAATAGCAATCACACGAAATGCAAATTTAAAAATGAATTATAACGTACTTATTAATATAGATTTTTAAGTTTTGTTTGAAATATATAATTATTTTTATAGGATTCGTGTCCATCGAAGCATAGCGAGATATAATGCTATATTTTTTTAATAATCGAAAATAGACAACGTTAAAAGAATACTTTTGTTACAAGAGAGTTATAATGTAAATAAATATATAAATAATCTACAGTAATATATTTTTAGAAGTATCTAATTTTTTAAACAGGTCACACTACGCGAAAAGCGACACTCTTCACGTGGCAGTGCTTTATATTGGCAACACTTAGCTCAACCGTCCGCAACCACACAACAGCGATATAGTGATATTAAAATCTTTGCCATTATCTTGGCTTTTATACAAATGGCGGTGCATACAAGTGAGGCGATTGTAGCCACAAACATTGTTAAATATATTCAACAGCTTAATTTACACCTTATATTTTAAATGAGATTATTTCGAATGGATCTCATAAGGATTAACAACCAGTGATCAAATCACATATTCATTTTTTACACACTTTAATAAGTTTTACAAGACTTAGGCTGAATAACTATTGGTTAAATCAATCTATCCATCCAAAACAATCTACACTCCGGATCTAAATCTATCAAATTACGATCTAAATTATTAAATTAAAATTATAATTTACGCAAAAATCATCAAGCACCTTTGTTATACAAAATTATACAAATCGGGTGTTTGATCACAACGAGCTTACGCTATACAATCATATGAAACTAGAGGGTCATTTGGTAGACACAATATATTATGTAAAGCATTTAATCGCTACGCGCTTACGAATACCCTGTACGCAGGTAAGACGATGACATCACGACAACTATCAGGCTATAGCTCGATATAATTATTGCTGTGTTTCAACTATAATTAAATATAAGGGATAATCTTAGTACTGAAATTAAGATAAAACTGGCCTCTATCATTGCACATAACACATAGCAATATTACTTCGAATAGCAAGCTAACTAAGGTTGATATAGGTAGGTACTTTATTGAGCAATATAGGGTCCGTTATTGTTGGAAGCTTTAGCCAAATTAAAATCGATTTCGCTAATATTTTTTAAGGTAGATTATCCCTTATTAAGATCGAAAATAGCGCATACAATTGCTTTACGTAACAAGAAACGATTAGGGTGAATGTAGCAATATTAGAACAGACTTAGAATATTATTAAGAACATCTAATGACGATATATATCTTACATTTTTATTGTAATTAAGTATTTATAAAATGCACCGCTACTTTCAAAACATACATTTAATAACAAACTGTTGGGATTTAAATTTTTATACTTCATTGTGGGTCATTCGTAAAAAATACTATTTTGAAACTCGGGTTAAATGACGATATACCTAACTAGCTATGGTTTTGTTCGCAATATTATTTTTTTGTATCCTTGCTATTTATTTATGCATTGGTTTTTGGAATCCTTGCTATTTATGCATTTAGGTAGTTCCAGCATGGTTTAATGTTAAATGTTTTTTTAATACTTGTGTATAAAATTGTAAATCCCAAACACAATAGCGGTCATAACAGTAATATTCAACCGACAAAGTCACATATAAAACGTTTAGACTAGGTCTTTTGAATTATATTTGAAGATGGCATGCAATTTACTTTTATTAATCTTACAATTTCTAACATAAAATGAACTAATGTTGTAGTAACTAATACCGCCATCTTGTTTTCAATATGGCCGACATAGAAGCCATATTGTTTCCATGATGGCCGAAATAGGCGCCAATTTAAATTAAGAAGTAGTTAGGTATTGTATGTAAATATAATATTAAGAACATCTATGTTTTTTAACTTTCATTTATAAAGTGAGGTGTGTGTAGTAAAACATGCCATCGACAAAGTATAACATACAGGCGGGCTAAGGGTACACTATGATAATAGACGATTAACAGACGTCGAGTACTAACTAGAGTTCTAAAGAGTGTAGCATTACGTGTTGTTCATGTCCGGTTGGAAATAGTGCAGGCCGTTTATCTGGAAACATAAGAAATACATAATTAATAATACTTTTTCTTCCTTCTTTTAGTGTCCAATCCCGGTGTCCCCGCCCTTAGGCTTTCAATGAAGTCTAACGATTAAAAAAGTGGAATTAACAAGTTAGTGTGTACCTACTCTGAAGTACGGTATCACGCGGGAAGGCTACCTGGCTAGGTGAGCTACAAGATTAATCAATATATTCGGGTTTTTTTTAAACTCGACACTGTAATATCATATCGTGTCATGTCATCATATCGTGTGTTATATCGTATCGTATCCTGTTTTATCGTATGATATGGTATCGTGTCCGTACCGTCATGTCGTACTCGGTGACGAAGGCGGGCACGTCGAGCTGGTCGCGCGCCATGACGGAGTAGAGGTACTCGACGCCGGGCAGCGTGTGCACCTTCGCCTTGATGGCGGGCGCCATGAACGTCGTGAACCACCACGTCATCATCTACAATGAAAAATAGATCCATAACTTCGTTGAGAAATGGGTCAATAAGTTCCCGTGGGAATTTGGCCCGTTCCCGTGGGAATCTCGGGACAAAAAAATTGCCTGTGATGGTCTTCTTCTATGTCGCTATGTAATACAAAAATAATTATTCGATTTCGACTGGTAATTCCAGAGATTAGCACGTTCAAACCAAATACAAACTAACCTATAGCTTTATTTTATTTATGGGAAAGCAGTGTAAGATCTTTCTTATCATAAGAAAAACAAAAGACCTCTCACTCAATGAAAATTTAATACATAGTGGAGATTTGAAGGAGTGTAATATGTTGTGATGAATTAATGATCTGGTGGTATGTTCAAAAGAGCTTCTTGGGGCCAAAAGCCAAATCTGAAAATAAATATTCACCTTTGTCCAAAACGTGGGATGTACAATGTAGAATGCTTTTAAGTTCTTCTTATACCTGGGAAATACACAAAACTATTTAACTTATGCTTGTTAGTTAAAGACTTTACAATCAATTAGCAATGGAATTTTTAAACTTTGGGCAAAAAAATCTAATGGAATAATTAGTTGAAAGCCCCAAAATCCAAAAGATCTTGGCATTAAATAAATAATTGGGTAACGTGTTAAACCGATAGGTAAAAAAAAACCTAAGTTAACCGTATACGTAGTTTAATACAAAATGAGTAGCGGTTGCTTAAACATGAGAAACCAGTAAAAAAAAAATTGCCTGTAATGTCTCACTGCTGGGCAAAAGCCTCTCATCTAACTACAAATATCAGTACATTGAAGATACACCAGTACCTACTTATAAAAAGTGTTAGACTTGTATTACTAACTTGTAAGGCAGTACGGTGTAGACCTCCTTCAGCCAGGAGAACGGCGGATGGTTGTTCGAGGAGGCGAGCGTGTGGAAGTAAGCGATCACGTAGTCACCACGCACGATCGGGTCCAGCAGCTTTATCAGGTACAGGAGAGCCTGGAACATCCGAGTAGATAGAACTCATTATGTATTTGTTTATTTATTTATTAGCAGTGCTTCGAGAATTTCTCGCATTGTGCTCGTTCCCGTGGGAATTTCGGGATGAAAAACAGTCTATAACCTTCCCGTTGAATGTGGCTATCATCAAAATAATTATTGAAATCGGATTAGTAGATGATTGTGAAGTAGTTTGCAACACTAGCCAATTTCTCTCTTTCTTTAAAAGTCACTTCAAGTGATGGATGAATATAAACTAGAGTCTCAACCATCATACTTTACAAGAGCTTGCCTTTTGTTTCTATTATTTGTAGGTATATTTACAGCACGACAAGCGGTTCCCCGTTGTTCCACTCGCGGTTACTAGATGGTATCACAATGCAACTTTAAATACTAAGTAAGTACGTTAACATTATCTTTCTCAGATTTCATGTCGGGTACGTTATGTTAGCCAGGACGAGCAAAATGACTAACTAGAGATAGACTAATCTCATCACAATCATAGCATTGACAATCTTAAAATCTCCGAATTTATCTGTGCCATCTCTTTTATAGATCCCTTTTTCGCATCTTTACCACTCAACGTAAACATAGGTACCATTAAGAGTAATACCGAATACAGAATCTTAACCTATATCTTTAAGCTAATTTATTGCTTTATTGGCAAGCTTACAGTCAGCTTTGAAAGCTTGTAAGTGGGAACTCTGAAAGCATCTAGTTAACTTTACGACATGTCGTGTTCGGAAATCGTTGCGGCGTTCTTTGATCTTGTTATTATGAGTCACCCATTTTTGGAATGGTGACGATATTACGCCATGGTGATGTCTATCGACTTACTTTTGACCAAGGCACGGGCACCCTTTAACACGGGAGTATCAGAAGACTTCACGGGAGTACCTATATAATACCTTACTCTAATTACTATCAAAATAATATAAATACTATGACACAGGCTCCTATTTATGTTTAGTCTATGGTATCTTAACCTCTCAAATTGAAACTGTCAAAACTAACAAAAATAAAGTGGTGATCTCTTAATTAGAGTGTGCATCAGGACAATTCATAATATGTAGTTAGTATATATGTTCAATCTGTGAATGTTCCTTCACTATCACTGCATAAGTATAAAACAAAATCGCTTTCCGCTGTCTGTCCCTATGTATGCTTAGATCTTTAAAACTATGCAATGGATTTTGAAGCGGTTTTTTAAATAAAAAGAGTGATTCAAGAGGAAGGTTTATATGTATAAAAACCCCAGAATTCCCACGGGGACGGGTACAACGCGGGTAAAACTGCGGGGCCCTGCAAATAAGAAATAAAAAAAAACAACATCGTCTCACCTTATCCAGGTCAATGTCGGAGATAGGGAACCATTTCCCGATGAAGACGACGACCGGCCTGCCGAGGCGGTCCACGCCGCTCTGGTAGAGGCAGCCGATGCCCGATACCTCGCTCAGGTCCTCGGTGCGCGCGCGCCGGAGGAGACGCTCGTATCTGGAAAGAAGGAGAGAAGGAGTTAGTTTGGGGTTTGAGATGGTAGAGATATATTGACGGTGGACTTTGGGTGCTTTGAAAGTATTCTTTCTTCAACATTTGGTCATTTCTTTTTTTTCTTGGGGTTTAATGAGTGTTGTATTTTTAATATTTGGCTAGTTTGGCCAAGAAAATGTGTGCTATGGGCTATGGGCGAGGCCGATTCGATGATACAGATTTAGTTTAAAAAAATATATTTAGGTGAGTACAATACCCCAACCCAATTTAACCCAATGGTTACCTAAATGCAGTAAAACACTCGTAGTTTTCGAATCAGAGTTTACATCTCGTAGAATTCCCAAATCTCACAACGATAGTAGTGGAAACGTCCAATCCAATCTCGTGTTACCTACGCAGTTAAACTACCCAGTAAACAAAAAAACATCTGTAAACTAACTCAGTAACAACCACCTCCACCTCGCTATAATTAAAACTGTTTTCATATCCATGCGTATGCGTCCAATACGTCCTTGGCCTAAAAAGCATCGCATTCTGTTCAACCACAATTCAGAGACACTCGAGTGGTTCCAGTGATCATATCGACGTTCTAATGGAAACCAGGTCAAGTTACCCTGGTGGGCTCACACAAACAAACGCTTCTATTTCGGGATATCGTATCAATCATGTTTGACGGCTGGAAAGTGACAGAAGTCGTAATATGGAGTTTAGTAGACGATTATGTTGGGAATGGGGAATTATGTGATGATTCTCCAAAAAAATAAGTGGAACGAAAGTGGTGGGTGAATAGTATGTAATATGTATATTGTATCGGTATGTCGCTATTTCAATGCTTATTTTAACAAATTCATATACATATTATAACTTCGTACATAATCAATTATGTAATGTAATTAAATTAGGTAGCCTGATATGTCCCATTGCAGGGTAAAGGCCTAAAATAAATAAATGAAATATTGGTTAATTATTATGTCTTAAGTTCAGTTTACTATTTTGCTGCGACGAGCCTACACACATCTCATTAGGTATTTGTAATGGACGTTTCAAACTCATCATATCATTATTTTCAATGTCAATTCACGGTTATTCTTTGTTTAACGAAATACATAAAAAAAGTCAGTTGTGCAAATTAACAATGTCGTTTGTGAAGCAGAATAAAATAAAATGTTAGAATAACAAAACATATGTTTATGTGGAAGGTTCCAATTATTATAATTGGTTAATTACAACTAAAAATGCCTAATTAACCTTTATAGATGGAATTATTTTACTTCGTATTTTAAACTAGCAGAGCCCCGCGGTGAAAAGTAACTCATTCAACATCATGTTTGTTTGTTTGAATGCGCTAATCTTAGGAACTACTGGTCCGATTTGAAACATTCTTTTTGTAATGGATAGCCACATTCAACGGAAAGGCTACCTTTCATCCTGAAATTCCCACGGGAACGGGTACAACGCGGGTAAAACCGCGGGGCGCGGCTAGTATAATATAAATAACCAAGTGAATACTTTCAACAATTCGGAATTGGATTGGAAAAATACTATGGTATGCTCGTTAAAATAAAATCTACCTACATGTTTATATTACTGTTTCCGTTTCGAAGTAGCGTTCTAAAAATAATTTCCCAACTCATATTTAGATTGTGACGTAGATAATAATATGTTTACAGATTATTTATGTTTGTACTCGTAATGTCGGTGACGTGGGGGTATGTACGTTTATATTTTTGGTAAAGTCGATGTTTGATTTAGTTTTTATTTTATTAGGCGAAGAGACTTTGAAAAAGTTTATTATCTTGTAGAGACGTTCGTTAAATAAAGTTTTTTTTTAAATATTACGTGTCGATATTATTCATTATTCAACTGTGATGTGATTAATGAGTAATGATTAATAAGGAACCATTTGACGTCTCGTGTATGGGTGTAAGACTTAAGTCTCACGATATTTTCAGCAGTTTTCACAGAAACATCACAAATGGACACCTATGTGCCGTTCACTTAACTTTTTACAAGTACACTGATAATGAACTTCATTACCATTGCCAGTGTTATATATTACCATTATCAGGTAGCTGAACATTGCAAACATTATTTAAAATTATACAATTAAATTTAAATAAATGCCTAAAAAATACAACAGTGCAATAAACTCAAAACGTGTTTATTTCAATTTCCAGTTCGTAAAAGACATTTCCATTTTTTTGCACAAACGATAAACATGGACAATTAATGTGATATGGGTTTATGGAGGATGTTGGTTGGTAGTGTCTGTTGTTGTAGCTGTGGCACGGGCGCCGCGCCGCCGCCCGCCCATTCACGTGTGACGTCACCCGCCCGCCCTGACGACACGCGCGGTGGGCGGGCGGCAAGCACGTCTGGACCTTGTTTTAATGATCACTTTCGTACCAAGGTTTCTTGTTAGATCTAATGCTTCTAGGGATTTCAGTTCAGTGAAAGTTCACGCTGAAGGTCGAACGTTATCACTGAATAGAGTATGAGTTGGTACGAGTGAATTTTAATGAAAGATTTACGCTCGCTTTACTCTTAGTTAAGTGGAAAAATACTATTATTTTCACTTAAATAACTGTAAACTTGATGTAATACTTCTACATTCACTACGTCTGCCTGTCTATTCCCATAACTTACAAAGCTTCTTTAAAGATTTTCATGTAGGTCATTCAAAGGCAAAGTGACTTATAGGTAAGTTTCAAAATTCTTATACGACTGGATCGGATGTAGCACATTATTTGATCGCATAAGAACCCGTGACCATTGGCTCTTATACCTTACGAATAAAAAGTTTTCTATAATAAAGATGAAGAGTCTGATTTATTGTTTGTTTGAACACTCTCATCTCAGAAACTGCCAATCCGATTTGAATAATTCATTCTGAAATGGATAGCCACATTCAACGGAAAGGTTATAGGCTATTTTTAATATCGAAATTCCCACAGGAACGGGTACAACGCGGGTAAAACCGCGGGACGCTGATTGTATACAATCCTAACTAATATTATAAATGCGAAGTAACTCTGTCTGTCTGTTACGCTTTCACGCCAAAACTACTGAACCGATTTGAATGAAATTTGGTACATAGTTAGAGCCTGAGAAAGGACATTGGCTACTTTTTATCGCGAAATTCCTGCGGGAACGGGTACAACACAGGCGAAACCGCGGGGCGCTGCTAGTATAACATATAGTTTTTTCACAGATTTTCTATACAGAAAAATTCCCATGATTGAACATAGTAAACATAAGATATAAGATTATTTAGTGAGGCCGCACATAGACCAGTTAGTCTATCGAAGCACCTGTGTGTATGTATGTAGTTAAAAATCATAAAGTAGCTACAAGCCTGTCGTACAAAGTGGTTTTATTATCTACAAAGGCCCGATAAGCGGTCATCAAATTAAAAACACGACGATTGCACACAACATGACAAATTGTTTATTACATCCATAAAGAAGGTTTGTAACCAAGTTAAAAAAGACGTGTGGCACTCGGGGACTGCCGCGGTAAAGCTATTGCATAGTTATTTTTTGTATCACTAGATGGCGTTAGTGTGCTGAATGTCTGCATCGCGCTAACGTTGTGTTCTGGGCTTATACACATGTAGGCAATGTTTGAGGAGCGTGAGGTTTTGAAGCGTGAGGATTTTTCGTTACGGAATTTCTGGATTCGGTCCCCGCGCTCAAGGCCCGCGATAGAAGCTATGCAATAGCTAGCTTAAAATGTGTATTCTTGTTATAAAATATTTACTTTTTCGGCACTGCAGTTTTACATGTATACAGGTTTAAAATCAACAGATTAGAGTTTTAGGTATTTAGCCGTAGGTATATCAACAGTAATATTTCTTAAATCGTCCACGCTTCTTAACAAACAAGCATTTTAATAGTAGGATATAAGAGAGGAGGTTCTTCACTACACTGATACCTAAGATATCTTCAGAGAGATGAGGCGTTTGCCGAGCTGTGGGACGTTACTGGCTAATACTTACTTACTTACTTATAAAGTAAGTTAAACCGAAAGTTCACTTAATTTGGGTTTAAGACCTGCATACCGTTTCTGTTTATCGTGTATATAACAAGGAATATAATATTAACATTGTTTAGCCCGTATTAGGTATTTGCAATTTACTTATATAAGTAACTAGATCACGAGGTAAGTGCCTATGTAATATTAGATGTGTCACTGTACATAATGTAACTTAAACCACAAAGGTTTAAAACAATAAACTCATGTAAGCAACGACGTTTTATTTTAACACTAGCAGCGCCCCGCGGTTTTACCCGCGTTGTGCCTGTTCTCGTGGGAATTTTGAGATAAAAAAAAGCCTATAACCTTCCCCTTGAATGTGGCTATCTACTCCAAAAAGAATTATTCAATTCGGATTTGCTAGCTAGAACATACAAACAAACAAATTAAGAAACTTTAACATATAATTGACGTACAATACAGTAACGATTTCGCCTCTAGGAATAATAGATAGGATTTAATCTGGTTTAAGTTTAAGAAGGTAATATTTTCAAATAGAAGATTTGTGATGCGATAAAAAATCAAATTACATCAATTCACCCTTATCTTCCACAAAAAATAATACACTCTAGTTTACAATTGGTATATCACATTATAAACTGATTGAAACTCCGACACTAGGAATGTCCACTAGCCTACTCGAAATGAATGAACGAACTGATTTACTTGTTGCCACAGATTATAATTGCTTTTACATTGCTTTATCTTTTTATTGCTTTATAAATGGTTAATTACATTACATTATGATTCCATTCTAAATTCAAACTTACTTCTCTTCCGCCGTCTCCTCGACAGCTGGCTGAGGCGTGTGCGTGCTCAGGTCTGGCAGTTCCACCGCCATCGTATCCATCGCCATGGCACTCAATACACTAACTTATATCCTCGTGTCAACACACATCAATCACTTAACGGTAAGGTCACACTATCTGGGGCTTTTATTGGGAAGTAGTCTAAAGATTGGTGATGTAAAGCCTAGAAAGTTGGGATATTATTATGTCAGTTCAAGTACTGTAATGAGGTAATATTCTTCTTGTGAGTCTTAAAATGCACTAAAGTTTAGTGCATTTTAAGATATTAGTTTAGTGACTAAACTAATATGACAAATTTTTCTACCAAAGAATGAATGTCCTAAAAATGAATCCGATTCTTACAGAATCACTAAACATTTTTCGTCTATAAAAGGACATTTTGTCTTTGGTTACAAAATTGGCTGTATTAATTTAGATTAAAAGACTCATTAGAAGAAAGAGACTGTTCTCAGTTTCACGATTATTTGTATCTTTGGTCACGTTTTATTCGAGTGATTTTCAATACATCTTGCAAACTTTGCATATGAAACGATATGAGTCTAATACTGAACGTCAAAAATTCGTGCAAAATTTCCTTGAAACCGTTAAAATTCTTGAGTTAAAAACAGAGCAGTGCACAGTGTATCAAATCGTTTTCTTACTATTTATCACGTGCGCTACCGGCACTAACTAGTTAATTAATGTTTGAGGATTTACAAATACAGTGAGCACGCGATATACGAGTAGAACCAACCCGATCGTACATTGTTTACAATACGGTGGATTTCAAAAGATTTCCGCGTGCGCGAGGGTAAACAGAACTGTTGCAAATCGTAAACATGTTGGAATTGATTGGATTGCTTTCGTTAGATGACGGTTAATGAAGGATGTTTATTAGTTCCTACTTACTTTTCTACTGAATTTGCCTGTAACATACAAAAATGCCAATAAAATCCTAATAATACAGGCATTGATGCAGCAAGGAGAGTTAATGCTAGTGATCATTAGGTAAATTTTATGTAGAAGAACGTCTTACAATAAATTCTTCAAAGTAAAGGCAGTATTACACCATCTTTTTACTATTATTTCAGCTTGCAATAAGTATAAACAAATCAGCATCACAAGCCCCAATCACTGAAGGTGCGATTCAAAAATATCCTACCATACTTTCATCTGATATCTTCGATCATGTAACGTCTCTTGTTTTCAACGAATACGCATCCCATTCAATATCATCTTAAGTAAACAACTACCAACTACTCTAGTTATAAATACGTAATGAAACGTAAACATTATAAAGTGCTATCTGAATGTAAACGGAACTATGGCTACCGTAATCAACGCCAGAAGCTGATTCTAACGTTCAATTGCTTGCAAATGTTCCTATTTATAAACAACACAATGTTTGGTTTGCAAAAAATACGTGGAATAATAACTTGTTATAATTAAAATGTTTTAGCATTAAAAATAAACTGAGTATTATGCTAAGTGTGAGGTCTGGTGTAATTAAGTTTTTAGAGGTGAATTAACCTTTTTTGAGTATATATTTGAAATGAGATAGTGAGCAAAATAAATCATACGAACTTTGAGGGATCTATCTTATACTTATAGGCTTTAAGTGTTTTTTGTGATACAATTATAGCTATTTCACTATTATAGAACAAGTCTAAGTTAGATTGTAGACTGTAACAGACTAAAGTTCGAGACAATCTGTCTCTATTATGCAGCCCTACTTTGCAACTCCAACACCTTATAAAGGCCATGAAACATTTGACTCCTGATCAGGGAATCATGTTTTCGTAGTTGACTATGTAATACGCTGTATTTAACCAACTATATGTAATAGGAACACCATAGTATCACTCCATAACTCAAGGATCACACTGGAAGTACATTCTGTACGTTCAGACAATGATATCAGAATCATCTTCAGTTCAAACAATTGTCTAGTTTCCACGGTTAACATAACTGGTTGTTTAAACATCACTGCTACAATACCATTACATTATAATTTAACTCATAGTTGATGTGTCTTGTACAAGAATAAATCTAGGTAAAGCTTGTACAGATTAAATAATAGTTACTTTAGATATATTCGCAATGCGGTAGCGAGTGTTATTGTTTTACGATTCAAACAATGTATAAAACAGATGAGCATCGCAAAATGTGTACTTTACGGTTATTAATTGAACTTAATGCAGTCTTTTGTACCCATAAGGATGATGTCATAATTTGTCATCGTTTATAGCAACTCATGCATTCAAAGTAAGTTAAAAACATGTTTTATTTGAGCTCGTAAACTGGTACAAATTGTTTTGGTGCCACATTGGCACCAACTGCGTCATACATATCTCCAATGTCCTTATTTGACCCTGTTACGGTTTCATAACAGCTATAAAACAGATCCCGCTTATAATGGCTCGTGTAACTAATGCAGTGCAATGTGTGTTAATAATAAATGCATGCACCAGCGGCCATGCGAGAACTTGCAGTGTAAAATTACCCTAACGTTAGATGAAGGAGTTATACAAAATATGGTCTAGTTTTATAAAATCGGTCGATTTGTTAGCTCGCTATTACATTAACAAGATTACTTTATCAATTAATTGGGACTCCGCTGATTGGACAATTCTGTATTACTGCCATATTTTTGCAGTGTTAAAATTATTCGGTTAGACCTTGCAGACTGCATTCGGTCGCCGATAACTTTCGTTCGTCAACCTAACCTAACGATAAAAGTAGTTTCATTCTATAATGTGTTCCGAGTATTATTGGGATCGTATGATACTAGCTTATTAGTCACCGTATGTTTTACTTCACTTGTCCTACTTAAATGTGTGAAATACACAGAGCAGAGATGTGAGATGTGTTCCGCTTTGCTTCATTGTGTTTGACACTTGAAACTAACGAACGGGGTGTAATTAAAGAGAGTTCATTTAGACGCGTTTGCGAAAGTGAGGAGTATGCGAAAAGTGAAATTGTATAACAGTATGCTCCAGTTAGGATGATATAAGTAACTAGCAGCGCCCCGCGGTTTTACCCGCGTTGTGCCCGTTCCCGTAGGAATTTCGGGATGAAAAATAGCCTATAACCTTCCCGTTGAATGTGGCTATCTATTACAAAAAGAATTATTCAAATCGGTTCAGTAGTTCCTGAGATTAGCGCGTTTAAACAAACAAACAAACAAACAAACAAAACAAACTCTTCAGCTTTATAATATTAGTATAGATTAGTTTGTTAATAACTAATCAGAACAAGCACAGTTTACTTCTTAGAACATCTCGAGAATCATTGTGCGACAATATAAAATGGTATGAGGTGTCTATAGAAACTACATATTAGTTAAAATTGAAATAAGCTACACATTTGTTCACTTTCTTTATATGTTACGTCAGATTCGTTTTATTACATGCCACGACTAATTGACTGTTAACATAACGTTAAAGTACGAAAGTTAACATTAGGTAAATCGAAAAAACCGAAAAAATCACCAAATGTTTCAATCCACTTAAAGGGAGAATAGGTACTCTAAACGCTGAAGAACACTGAATACACTTTGCTCAAAGTAAACATTCCTTAATTTGAAACAAAAACATATCTTCTTAACTTCGATTAACAAACAACGTATCATAACCAGTTGGCATCGAAAAGAGTTAACAAAACATAAATTATTCACGAACATGGTCCGAAAACGAGACGAAAATAGACATAAACAGACATTGACAAACACCAAATCAAATTGACGAATTCATCGGGCGCACAGGAAACGTGGCTTGATACTTAGTATAATGGGTTACCTTTATTTTACTGAACTACGTTTGACCGAAACTCATTTTGCCAAACACGATTCACCGAATTACCGATGCCTTGTTTCGCCGATGTTTCATTTGTCCTTTGTAATGTTTGACTGAAGTAAAATGTAACATTTCATAGTTAAATTCTATTTACCGACTGAAACACCGATGTTAAAATAGTTTGTACATATTCCACACGCATTGAACGTAATCAGTAAAGTGCAGTAGGAATTACACAACGAAATGATGTGGCGTCTAGATTTGAGAAATCTATTTTTGTTTAGAAAGGATTAAAACGTCAAGGTTTCTTTTCCGATTAAATAAAAGTGCCTGAAACAATGAAGGCTAAACCTTTTACTGGATGATTCAATCGAATAAACCTAATAGTTTCTAGGTTAGGTAGGTAGTCGGTGAATATGTAACAAGGTATTACGACATTTTGTATTACTAAGCTCAAGATTCGAAGGAATTTAGTAGCGTTTAAGTTCGGCTATTTTTGATCCGGTTTGTTGATGGAAAATTACCATTACAGCAATAACAACAAACTGATTTTAATTAATTATCATTTTCAACCATTTGTTCGCTTTACTACGGATCGTCATGAATATAGGTAATTCGGAATTTAGGTTAGGAATTTGGAACCAATATTGAAAATAGAATCAATTTGTAACAAAAAAATTGGGTCACCAGAGTTAATATGTCAGAAACAGCTGTTACGGAATGAACTAGTATGAATCACCCAACGACGTAAAAATACCCACATTTAACATTTATACCGTACCTAACCCTCGTGTATTATGTATTAAAAGTTGGCGGAACTTACTGACAGACAATGCTTATCCTTTGGGATATTTAATATGTGTTGTAACTGAGCTACATGCTTCAAATCTTCATCAAAGGTTATATAAAAGGCATATTCTTTAGGAATTTAGCTTGAAATAAAACTGGGATCGGAATTTTTGACCCAATATGGTAATTCATAATCAAAGAAATCCACATTCAGCTTATTAAGCTTCACCACGAAATCATATTCGTACACATACCTACACGATTTAATTTCAATATAGCAAGTAAAACTCAGGTGATTTGACGTCAAAGAATTTTAAGTGAAATATTTTTCAAAGGCCAAAATCTGCATCACAATTTGCGTCGTCATGTGACAAGACAACAATATGACATTTTCCTTTATTTTTATCAATCACGATCCGCAAACAGTTTCTGCTTATCTCCAGCCGTGAGTCTCTCCACGACAGTTTACTTTTCATCAAAGATTCATGACGGTAGAAAAAACTTTCCTTTAATTCGGTGTAGGTAATAATGAATGACAACCATGTAATGTATACTGGTGGTGATTATCATAAAAACCTTTAAGTATCATTTTTTTACAGTTATCTTGAAGCATAATTTTGAGAGGACTATTACAAATATATTTTACTTCAAAACAATACAAAACTACTAAGTTCTACCACAATACAGTTTTGAGTTACAAAATGGAGTAGAATTTCATAAGTTAAATTAGTTTAAATTGTCAAGGATGTTCTTATTAATAACAGTTGGGAGTTTAATAGAGACGGGTTGTGTATCCGAGTTACTTAACCTGGTTATAAACTGAGACCCGAAATACGTAAAGTTGAATACACATTGGACATTTATCTTCTTGTGTCTTAAATTCGATCCCAAAGACCTACAGGGAATGACAAATCGTTTGCGGACGGCGACAAACACCAATAAATAAACCGCTCTTTGTTCTGCCATCAAAACAAACAGTTGAGGAAACTGCCTCCAAGGATTTTGACTTTTTAAGGGATTTGTAAAATGATCAGAATGTTATTTTTCTGTTAAGAATGTCACTGTGTTTCGTGTAGCTTTGCGAAATATGCTAGAAATGCCTAATTAGCTGGAATTATTGTAGTCAACAAATTATGCGTTAGAATTTACTATAAAGAAAGATTACATCTGTATGAGAATCATTGATGATGATCTCAGACCCCAAAAAACTGTGTCTAAACCTAAATATTTTTCGAACAAATGTTCAGAATACAAATCTATAATATTAGAAAACTTCGTTCTAACTTCGCGTGTGTCGGCGCTATATTGAATCTGAAAGTATTAGGAAACACGACTTAAAAACTAATAATAACGTAGAACGAATTACTTGAAGAACTAACAAAGAATATTCATGAGTTTGATACAAACATTATCTTAATTTGTGGTTGAAATACAGTTGCTTAATATAATGAGACGATTGATATGGAGAACGGGTTTACTCGTATAATGACGTTTTTGTTATACAATTAAATAAATCCCGAGCGAAATACAATGGCGTGAGTGCACATTGTACCCGAGCCGTTAAAGAGGTCGATGCCACACTAAACAGAGATCTAAATATATCAATCAGAACCTCAAGATCCATTCATTAAAACAATCATCCCGGTACTGAATGGGATTCTTAACAAATTGAAGGTAAAATCAATACCAAAGTTTTCAACTCAAGAATCTTAGATTAACGTAGAACAAAAATTTGTAATCACTTTATTAAAAACACTGGATTCTCTGTAGTTATTCACACGCGAAAACAAACACAAGTGATTGGGTTTGGTTGTTTATTTTGCGTACGGAGAGCGGCGCGGCGCGTGTGGTCCGGTTGACAATCGCGAAAATACTGAACCAATGAGTGTAGTCGAGTGCCGATAGCGGCGCGGAGGCGATGCGCGATCGACACCCTCGCACGGGAAAAATTACCTCAAAATACGGGTAATTTTAATTGTTTACTACCCTCCTCGATAAGGCTATTCAAGCTTTTTCAGGAAGTTAATTACTCCTAATTACCCTTCACTGTATAATGTAATGTGATCTCAATAAGGATAAGCTATAAATATTATTATTCGATATTTACGTTAGATTGTTGAAAGAGTAAAAGTAACCTGTTGTTATTTGGCACCGAGTCAATTCTCTCACCATCGGGGCCGTCAGATGCTGTTGATTGACCTTACAGATTAGAGGCCAAGGTCTTAGTTTATGACATTAATATCTGATTTAGACCTACCAGTACTCCGTGTTTGAAATCTAGTAGCCTTAAAATACTACAATTCTTTACTTTGCCATGAACATTATCGTAAAACGTAAAGCCATTTTCACGCGAGCAAATTACCATTACGTACAAGTACCAACTTGAATAAGATTGAATTAACCAAAGAACCAATAAGAACTTACAGTTCAATTATCACAAAACCTCACGAGTATCTATAACAACATCTCTAGTCG
Organism: Cyclophora punctaria; assembly: GCA_951394245.1. Classification (NCBI taxonomy): domain Eukaryota; kingdom Metazoa; phylum Arthropoda; class Insecta; order Lepidoptera; family Geometridae; genus Cyclophora; species Cyclophora punctaria. The sequence continues at coordinate 10,196,804 of OX596175.1, forward strand.
TTTCCTTTTGTGACTATCTTCTAAATCTGGCACATACTACCAGTCTATCGCCAGCGCGATATCGTTACCTTTCTATTTTACAATTCGTGCATAAACATAGGAGTATACTGGCAACCCTGAAGGTTTATTGAAGATATAAAAGTAAAGAACAAGGGGCAGGGGTTGGGCGCGCCGCCCACGAATCACCCAGGGCGGTATGGAGACATGCGATCGATCGACCGACTAATCGCTGGACTAGTCTACCAACTCCTGTTGTAGACTACAACTGGTTGATCAACTGGTAAATGTCTAAGCGACTACGTCATCGATATCGAAGCGAACTAGGGTGGGCTGTAGTTAATTTTGATTGTTTTTTGAATTGACATTCAAATGCCCGAGCGTAAGCCGCGTGTTGTTTCCGATTATTGTTAGTACAATATGTGTAAGGATATGATTATAACACTTTGGGGAATAACAAGATATCAAAGGTTGTTGCCAAACTCGATAAGAGAAAACGGAAGAGTGTTTTATGTGAATCAGATAAAAGTTGAAGAACTAAAGCACCTCCTTCGTTCGTTCTTTGCTTGCTCTGAATAAGCAGTCTTGAGAAATCGTATCTGTCAGTAGTTTTGGACGTGAGTTTATAATTTAGTAAATGCATAAGAACGGGTGTAACCGGAGCTTTGCAAGCGTAACTTGTTAAATGAGAAGCAACTTATAATCAGAGGGCTCCGTGCAAACTTTGCATTTCACTGCGTTGGATGTGGATGCAGAATCGTGGGCGCATATCGTATGCAATGTCAGAATCTGAATTTCACCCGATGCTGAATGTATCATGTAGTGAACATATATTAAATGAAATCCATATAATAAATTATGAATTTTACATTCGTCCCACTTTTGGATTTTAATCAACTTTACGTTGGTCATAAGGTGTTCAATTCAAAATTTCCAATTTACTATCAACTATATATTTCATGAAACCGTATCAAAAACAATACAACAATATACCTACAAATGTAGCGTTGAGAGCTGACAGTTACCTTTCAGTTGGAACAATGGACACTCTCATGGGCCTGTCTTTGTCTCAAAGAACAGTGCCGTGATGTGACGTGACAACTTGAGTTTTAGCGCGTGACAGGACTATTGTCTCAGCTACAAAGTCGGATGTGGGGCGTGATGTGTGGGGACTGTTTAGAAATGGACTTGATACTCTTGAATCGTAGTAAGACCCTGATTCACTGGTAAGGAAATAGATCAGGTATATTTGTGAGAATTTTAGTAGATGTCACCATAAAAGACAATCCTGGTGTCAGAGTCTTTTGCTGCGTAAAATCCATTGATATGATCTGACCATTAAAAAAAACAGTCAAGCGCAACAATGCTTGCCAAAAAAAACTGTTTTGTTTGTCTCAGTTTTTTTGCCATCCAAACTAATGGACAATGCATATGTCCATCCATATGTTACACCGTTATATTCCTATTGTTCAGTAAAACTACGCCACGAGCATGTCATATCTATTTATATGCCCACGTGAAGATTAAATCTAGTGCTTCCGTTAATAGCCTAGGGATTATAGACTGGTTAATAGTTCTGAGAGTAAGAATCATTCACAACGGTCGATTGGAAGTTTTAATGAGGTGGTTGTTTTAGCGAGAAATTAACCCGCTAATTAACACTGCAAATAGAGGAACTGCTTTTGTGCCAGAGTGTACTTTGATTGTTTGAGGGTTTATGGATTGTAACTGCAGTGTTTAACAAAATGCTATTAGGAAAATGCGTGTGCACTTACGTCACTTGAAGAACCTGCCTGCCAAATTTCATGTTTCTAGGGGTAGCGGTTGAGGCTGTACGTTGATTATCAGTCAGTCAGTCAGTCAGTCAGGACTTTGAATTATGTATATATATAGATTACAAAGTAAAAAAACAAAGTCTCGCTTCTTCTGCCTGTTTGTAATAAACTAAGAAACGTAGTTTTTATCAATAAGTCAAACAAGGTGGGTATCCAGCAGGGTTGCTAGTTGCACTCTTTTGTGACTCAATGCCTTTTAGTTTTATGAGTATAGAATATTGAAAATGTTAATTAATTTATCTACGCAATTCCAAGGTTTTACCCGCATGATACTGCAATAGAATAAAACGTTTGTTACGCTAAATGGTAATTTTAAAGTAATCGACGATTCAGCTTAGAATAATCTTTCTACGATTATTATTTGTTGTTGAAATATCTTACAAAAATGTTCAGATAAGTACTTTTGAGGTGATAGATAGTTCACCACAAATAATGGACAACATTTTTAAACATACGAATATCTATACTAATACACAAAGTTCTAATTCCTTGTTTCAACGCCCTAATTTTAAAAACTTTCCGATCTGAATAATTCTTTTGGCAATGAATGGCTAAATTCAAGAGAAAGTTTATAGGCTATTTTTATCCCAAAATTCCCACAGGAATGGCCTCAACGCGGGTCACTACTAGTTTATTGTATAATGAAAGGCCGGTAATGTCATGTGTAATGTAAAAGACGTAAGTAAGTAAATACAGAAGCTTATTTTACCATCTACTTAAAACACGGATCGGATAAGATAAGATAGATAACGTAATTAAGCTATTTAGTCCACGACACATCGATCTAGCCAGCTCTAAGTTGCAAGCCTCGCAGCTAATCCGATATCCTAATCCAATCAGGCTAACTTCATTTACGTCTTATTACTGGCATGTGAGTGCAATATGTTGCTGCTTATATTGCTTGGATAGTTTATAATATGTTAAACAGCCTCCGTGGTCTAGTGGTTTGAGCGCTCGGCTCACTATCTGGAGGTTCCGGGTTCGATTCCCGGTGGGGATATCTCACAAAAATCACTTTATGAGACGTCCTCAGTTTGGTTAGGGCATTGCAGGCTGAATCACCTGATTGCCCGAAAAGTAAGATGATTCCGTGCTTCGGAGGGCACGTTAAGCCGTCGGTCCCGGTTACTTTCTACGGATAGTAGTCGTTACATGAGCCATGTCAGAGGCCTTTGGCGGCTTAATAACTCTGACACCAGGATTGGTCAGGTTGACCGTCCACTCGATAAGAAAGAAAGAATATGTAGTTAGAACGGATATTACTTTGGCTGTGTTTAGATGCCTTGAAACTTGTACAGTAGATTGGAAATAAAAATACTCTTGGATCTTGCAGATTTTAAGTGCTTTATAAACATTCATTAATACAATTTCACACTCAAATATTTTTCATAACGACCCCAGAAATTCTTTTGAATGTACCATCTACTACTAAGATGCTATATGTACATATATCATTAGTACAATGTTTTTGTGCTGTCACATTTTTTTTTATCTAAGACCCATTTAAACATTATGCTGACTATTCAAGTCACGAGAGCCTGATAAGAGATAACACCCGTCAGAATGCAGCCGTCTCGTCAGAGTTTACTTTAGGCTTTGTCTGTTGTCCTCTTTGATGTTTGTTCTAAATATCCGAGATGAGTGAAAAAGCATTTCACAAACAGAAGAATGTTTTTGAAGAAAGAATTTACTGTATTTGAAGTGTTCCATAAAGTTTTAATAAGCAAAATGGTGCGAAAGCTTGCATACCTACTTGTGAAGTGAATGCTGAGGCATTTACTTTACAAGTAGGTATGACGTAAGGAATCGATTCCTATTTAATACTAGGTATAGAATCGGAACTGATGCGAATGCCGCTTGTGTGATAGTGTCTTCAGTTCCTTAATCCTTGGGTGTTGGACAATACATTCTGTTGGGCATTCAATCTGACAAGCGCAGAATCAGAAAAAGTAAGTACTTATAAAATTGGCATGTAACATAGATTGGGAAAATATTTTCAGCTATTTTTTTCATGTTTTTGTAGAAGCACTAAGGCATTACATTGTATAAACAATAAGTGCCTGTAAACAGAATACTGAAATACCATCAACACCCACGTTCCATTTCTCATTGATCAATTGGTAAACAAATTATGATTTAAGATCCATCCTTATTGCTCCGCAGAATGGAACGCAAACATATTTGTTTGTGCTATTTGTGAAATTTACTCTAATTTAAGTGCACCGATTTTGCGAAATTATTCAATACCAAGTGATTCATGACAAATATTTGGATTCCTCGTAAAAACCGCTCGATTGTGCAGGAAAACAAATATTTAAGCAATGCCAAATGGGAGATAAATTTTTGAAGATTCTGTGTAGAACTCAAGGTTTTCTGGAAACTAATTTCGGTATCAAAGTTTTACTGGAAGCGGGAATATTTATGTCTGAAGGCAACTTTAAAAAAATACGGTAATAAAAAAAAAACATTTAAAAATATCGAACTGGAAAATTATGATTGAATAATGGAAGCTGAATGTCAACCATTTTCGCTGTATGAATATAATGAAATCCAAGAGCTTTGCTAAGTTGGTGCCACTAAGCGGGAATATCAACAGATAAAGTCCAAAAAACAGGAAGGCATCATCTTCAAAACCGTTTCAGCAGTATGGGAGCTACACTTGCCACACACTCGTCCATTTCCGTAACACATAAACTCAACCTTTTCCCCAAAAGAGGGCAACAACAAAGTTGTAATCTTATTTTAAATTGGAACGGTAAATGTTAATATTTACTAATGTCAGTCGATCAGGCATTCTTGTTGGGAGATAACAGTGGGTTTTTGACAAGAGTAAATATTTACAGGTGCTCACGATAAACGGTGCGAAGAACAAAGGTAATGGTTAATGGAGGCTTGTTTACTAAGTGCCTGCTTATTTTGGTTTTGTTTAGAATATGGATATTGAACTAAATTGGTCTATTAATATGTTGGTTTGTAAAGTAGTAATATTTTGCAGTGTTTTGAGGTAAAGTGTTAATGCGTAGATGAAATCTATCCTTATTCTTGATATTTTCGATGATATGAAAGGCGGGATACTTCTTTGTTAGGTAACTTAAGTCATCTTAAGGCAATTTCTTTTACACCATTTTGTAAAAATAAAAAACCTTTTTAATAAGCGTATCGTGTTCATCTTCTAGTAAAATAATTACTAAGTAATCAGCTGAAATTGCCGGTTAGTCACAATTACTCATCGTATTGCAAAATATATGAAAGGTGTTACAATATATATTCTTACTTATTATTTTAATATTTACTCACACAAATGACGTCACTTTGTAATTCATATTGTTTTTGTTTGATAATGATTAGTTTTCTAAAGGGGGTTATTCCTTCTCAGGCCGACTCAAAATCATTGACGTTATAATTGAGAAGCTATGGTTTTAGGCAGATTCGGGAAGGAAATATGAGTGGGATAAGCAAAACCTTCAATAATTGGATGAAGGCTTTGGCGATGAGACAATCCTTTAATGGCTAAACTCCTTCTGGAAAATCGATGCAGGCTCCAAAGTCAAAATCATGCACAATATTTTTCGTAAAGATTCCTCAGGCTTGCCTCAAATTACGGGTACGGGTACGGTCTAGGTAAAAACGGGTTAAAATCACGAATCATTGAAAAAAATACAAATTATTATTATCCTTGTATACCCCCATAATATAAAGCGTATTATTTTCCGTACATCATTCCTGAGGCATTTCATCCTGAAAATCCGGTTTTAGCATAGTAAACAGTAGATTTAAGCAGTCGCTGCAATAAAAAAGTAAATCCAACGTTCAAAGTACTCACTGATCTTGCTGCAGCTGTTGATGGTGGTGTATGGGCGTGGCGACAGGTGCCGGAGCCAGCAGGCGCTGCGTGTCGGTGGCGCACGAGCGAGCGAACGCCGCGGCCGCCTCCTCGTCGTACAGCGACGTGTCATCGTCGGCTGAGGACAACGAAACAAAGTCAAGGATAAACAAACACAAATAGCTTATTATATTCTGTATTACAACGTAAAGGGGATGGTTATGAGCCCCGTACGAAGCTCATAACTATACAAACATCCTACTCATTCATTAATTTCCAGTAGGTCAGTGGCTAACCCCGGTATCGGAGATTTTAGACCACCTAAAGGCTTCGATATGATCTAACGATTGAAACACCCGTGATCGGCTGCTTATGCTCGGTGGCGCTCAGATAGAACTGGCTCTTTTGGCCACCCCATCAATGCTGCTGCCACCAAGGCTGCGCTGCAGGTTGCATAACAATAATTGTAGTGAACTAACATCGCTTAGTCAAGCTACGCCACGAGCGCTACCTAATAATATAAAATGCGAAAGCTTGTGAGGATGTATTTATGTGTGTAGGTATAGGCATATGTATGTTGCTCTTTCCCGCAAAATCTACAAAATGGATTTTGATAATTGGTGGTTTAGTTCATACAGTATCATTTTGAAAAATGCTTGTCGCCGTCGTCTCAGTACTATATCATCCTTAATAACGTATGAGCATCATAAAACTTATTTCTTCTCTCTCCTTTCAGATCTTTACTTCCTACCAGGTTAACATAAAAACAGTACTTTTATCATCGAACTGACCTACTTGTCAAAAACATTCGTAAACCAGGTGGTAATGTATTTTTTATCGCTTGTTTGCTCTCCAATTCGATACACATAAAGAGTTAATGGAAGTGTATTGTGAAAGATTATACATATTGTATGTTAAAATTATTCATGTTTGTATTGCACAGTTGAGTTGATATCGTACAGTTGCACATCAAGAAAGGAGTAGAAGATAAATGGCAAGGAAAATGCGTATCTAATCAAGACGTCAAATCCTTCCTTTGATTTTCATGCTATAATGATTGAAAAATTTGCGAAGTGTCGATTTACAGGAATGCTCTGATGAATCTGAAATGAATTTGAAGATTATTTTTCTTCAAGTCAAGTGAAGCATAGATAGACAAAGGGCATAGATAGAATCCACATTTCTATTAACATTTGGAAAAGAATCCGTCGATCTCAACCGATATGGCCGACAAAATCTGTCATCGGCCGGAAAGTATGGCCTTATCGGATCCTTATTCAAAACTATGAAAGTAATGAAGATTCAAACTCCGTGGCATTTTTTAAGCTATTGAAGTAATTATACTAAATGAAACGGGTCTGTATCGCGTTGGATAATTTAACGTATTTTAATAAAATACGTACCCGACGTTATCCCGTGACCACGAGCGGTGCAATCCGCTCGAAACGTCGGGTACGTATTTTATTAAAATACGTTAAATTATCTAACGCGATACAGACCCGTTTCATTTAGTATAATGAGTGCAAATCGTGTGAGTTTAAAAAGTATATTGAAGTAATGTTTGTAAATACATAGTTTTTAATTAAATAAACGGTACCTAACTAAAATATTATCTAAACATTTCCGTAGATAATATTACTCTTAAAGTGAAAGAGAAACACGAAGGAAATGCTTAATTGTTTATTTAATTTAGCAGATAGTTACGTTAATGATGCGCAAATTATATTTTTATGAATAAGAGATAAAAGTACCGCATTGCGGGTTCATAATATTATGTTGCTAGATAAACACAGATTGTATTATTATGTAATATGGATTATATTTTAACTAGAGACCCGCCTCCGAATGGCTCTGGTTACAATTTGTCTACAATACAAAAATATAACAAGAATGTATAAGTAGCTTAGGCACTTAAACTTAACACAAAACATTAGCCAAACGATGGTGATAACCGCATCTAAATCATTTGCGTGGATCTCAAGAAATAAATGGAGAAACAGAAATAAAAATATCAGAAGTTAGCAACAGTTTCAAAACTCCTATCTACATGAAACCAAATGAAAACACTGGACAATGTGCTGTCAACTGTGAACTGAAGCAAGTTTTGTGGATAGTGCATCACTTCATGTTCCTTGACGTTCAACTTCATATAAACAAAATGAGGTGTAATTTGGTACTCTGACTGTATGTATGTAGGGTGTAGTTTCATCAAGATTCATTGTTCTCAATGCATGGTCTTGACTGAGTTATAATTTCAAAAAAGATAGTAATTTTCTAATTATGGAAAAGTGAATTAACGTCATTATAATCACAGATTGGAATAAACATGCGATTTATAGCATCTTCAAGAGATTTTCTTAGTAAAAGTACCTAAATCATTATTATAAATGCTGAATATTTTAATAATTGCCTAAATTAGATAGTTAAACAGTTGATAATGATAACTTATTGACGTACGTCAATCAGCAGCTAAAGGACACCGTTAATGGGTATCTATTATGAATATTAAGCAGTAGAATTAAAAGCTTTATCGAACAATTAAAGATTATAGTTTAAAATGTTAATAAGTTAAATGAATATAAGTATTGACATGATGAATTCACACATGGTATTCATTCATAGGTAAGTAGTGCAATTAAAATGTTTGCACATTAATAAGTTTTTCGTCAAGGGTCAGTGCCCAATATCTTATATGCTATCTCAGCAGGCCTAGCCATATCACAGACGCTTCGTATCTATTCTCTTTCTACAAACGTTAACGCTTTAGCGAAAGCGTTTGTAGAAAGAGATAACTTGCTAGCCAAGTTGACGCTACTGATAGTAGATAGTAGATAGAGCGTTGATTTTAATTCTTTATGACTAAATTTTAAACTTTGACAGCTAAAAGAACAAGATATTATTTGCATACAAAACTTGATCTGCTATCTGAGATTGCCGGAGAGATAGCTTATGGGAAATCGAATGGCTGTAAGTTTGCCAGACGTTATAGTATGGCAAACTTAACATCAGCATTGTGTGACTATTTCGCTGGAAAAGTCGATAAACAAGACTTTTCGCGCATATCTGTACTTATTTCTTCCACGAAAATCAAACTTACGATCATATTCAAAGGCTTCATTATACATGATATCTTTGACAGTTGAATTGACAGCTGAATAATAAAACAAGATGGCGTCTTGTCAGGAAACAAACGTCACATGCTCCCGCGTTTTCACTTTAGTTCACAATAACACTTCTTCTTTCAATGAACATGCATTGTTTTGAATAAAAATAGAAGTCATTTTATTAACCTCACGAACAATTTAAAATATTAACAACAACTGATTTTATAAATACACGATATAATTATTTAAAAATCAATTATTCTGTCAAATTATATTACGTTTTTGGACCGCATTTTTCACGTGCAAATTATCAGCCCGCGTGTTTCGTCTAAAATTCACTAAAACGTATGTTTTGCGCAATGAAACAGAACAAACTACTTTTTACGGAGTTAGTTAGCGATAAAAGGTTGAATTTACATAAGATAACTGACCTTCCTCGTATAAACTGAGTCGATTGCAGTTATTGTTTTTATGTCTTCTTGACAGTGTACTCGTACAACTAAGTTCCCAATCGCATCTGTGCGTTTGTCTGTAGTTCTTGCAAAACTAAAAACCACTGAACGGATTTTTATGCGGCTCATTCATAGTTTGAGATGCTCTTTGGATTGTTTATTTTTGTTTTGTAATTCTTACAGGAACTTTACGAAATATTGATTAACTGACGGAAGCGAGGGCGGGTCGCTAGTTTGACACAAACATTCGTTTCTTTGACTAGAGAAAGAATAAGATACTTATAATAGATTCTAAACTCCAAATTGAGCACAAACTTCAATTGATATTGCAATGAATTAAAGGATGAATAACTATCGGCCCGTCCTCGCTTCGTTTCGGGTGAAAGGGGGAGGCCCTTTTACCCTTTAAGGGGTGTAATTTCGCAAAATCACTTCTAAGTGAGTACCTACCTAAAACGAACCCCCATGCAAAAGGGGCTCCTAGCATTTTTAATTTCTGAGATTTAATATATTATAGATTTTCTTTCCCCAATATTCCGCAAACATACATATTTCTTTGTTATATTGTCATAGATAATACTTTCAGATGGGCAATAAACTAATCAATGAATGCACATAGATAGTCTTGCAACCAAGCATCTTCATTTTCCTTTCCATACATTTATAATAAGCCGACTTATCATCAGGACTGCATCGATTACTTATCTAAATAAGTTATTAGATCAACAAACTATTTACATATTTTTTGCGATATAAGTACATACTATCTTTTGTTTTAATCTTTTGCGTTAATAAGTAAATAACAAAATACAAGTACTTGACTTACCTAGTCTCAAATTTTATAGGTTAGATCCGGTAGGTTAGTGCTCGTGGCGTAGTTTGACGATGTTAACTCATTGCGATTGTTAAGCAACGTGCAGCTCGACCCCTACTTGGATGGGTGGCCGATAGTGGCATTTCTATCCGAGTGCTACCGTGCTTCAGAGGGCACGAATAATAGTCAGTCTCGATTGTTTCAATCGTTTGACCATGCCGGAAACCTTCAGGTGGTGTAATAACTCTGACACTAGGGTTGGCCACTCAAGGTGCAGTACTACATAGGTACTTTATATAAAATATTCGTGAAGTAATGGACCCGATCCTCATCCGTGTCTCGTAGGGGGCACAACTAGGGAATTTTATAGTGTAGTCTAATAATTTTTTTGTGTAACACTGATTTGAGTGACAGATCCCGCAAGTTCCTTATAATACCACCTCATACTATCTGTTGCACAAAAAATAGGGGTAAAACTGGAGGAACGTGATATTGTCAGTGCCGAGCGCGTAGGGCGTAAACCTTTGGAGACTGAGGATGGTGGGAACAGACCGCGGCCGCTCGTCGTGCGGCTGACGCGACGAGGCCCCCGCGACGCGCTGCTCCGGGCCGCGCGCGTGCGCCGCGACCTCAACACCGCCGGGCTGCAGCTGCCCAGTCCCGACACACGGCTCTACATCAACGAAAGGCTCACAAAGTTCAACCGACACCTTTTCCAAAGAGCCAGGGGGTTAGCAAGAGAACTAAATTACAAGTATACCTGGACACGTAATGGTGGGATTTTTGTTCGTCGAGCACCAGGAAAGGAATGTCATAGACTCCGAACTGAAAGTGATTTACTGAAGGTTTTTGGAAAGTCCTAACTTTTGATCTCATGTCATTGCGCCTGATTAATAAGATATTATTATTACTTATTTTATTGTTTAAGTTTAATGCCAATATTGTCTATTGTAAATGTATATTTGTAACTTTTTATATTACAAAAGTTCTATTTAATATTCACATTACGTTACATGTTTTTAGAGTATATCACGTTGAACCAGTTTACAGTTTGAAGAATTCTGAGTATTATTTAATGTATAAGTTACTAATGTTTACGTCAATTAGATACTATTGTGCTTTTGGATCTTTTCTCTTTTTATTTTTGTATCTGGGTTTGGCATGTTTTGTACATCGTTTAGTGTTTGTGATTTATGTACTTATGCCTAAGGTATTGTGTAAACTTTTGCTCTCAGTATATATAAGCATTATCAGACTCCGCTGGCTACTTTCATTGTGTTCATTATATATTTTTCTAATATACTATAAATGACTCGCGCGAAAAGTAACAATTTAAAAATGGGACTTCTCAACGTAAGATCATTAAACACTGGACAGGATGACCTTATTGCATCAGTTAATAATTATAACATTGACATTCTAGCATTAAATGAGACATGGCTTAGGGAAGGTGAAGAAGGTTGTGCCCCAAAGATACCAGGATATCAGTTCAAGCATCAGAGCCGACAAAATGGAGCCCGAGGCGGAGGTGTAGGATTCTACGTCAGAAAAGAACTGCGGGCACGAGTGAAACAACACCCGGTTTCAATATTGGAGCAGCTGTGGCTGGAAATCACGGTTGCAGGTAGGGGACGGATCGCTGTGGGCACAGCGTACAGACCAGAGAGTGTGTCAGTCGCGACGGCCATAGCGGCTCTGGATGAATCGGTAAGTCATTTCAGCACCTTTGATTACATTTACATACTGACTGATCTGAATATTAATATGTTAGACTCCTCCCAGACAAAGTCAATGGAAATGTTAACTTTTTTAAGGCAACGTGGACTTGACCAACTCGTATGCGAACCCACTCGTGTAACAGACACCTCTGCCACGTTGCTGGATCTTATTATCACGGATAAGCCAGAGACTTGCTCTGAAGTTGTCGTGTACCATAACCCGGGATTGAGCGATCATGCACTAGTAACGTGTATACTTAGTTTTAAAAAAACTAAACGTGACACTAAATACATCTACAAGCGATTCCTGAACAATATAAATATAACAGAATTTGATAATGATCTGAGAAATCTACCCTGGAACACAATAGCTTTAGAAACGGATATAAACCAGAAAGTCAAAATTTTCAATACATTATTCTTATTACTTTTTGATAAACATGCACCACTTCAACGCGTGAGAATCAAAGAACAATCTAAGCCTTGGTTAACTGACACCGTACAATTAATGATGCGTTTACGTGACTCTGCATTAGCTAGAGTGCACAAAACTGGAAAAGAAGAACACAAGGAATACTATAAACAGTTAAGAAATCTAGTCTCAAGTGCGTTGGAAAGGGAGCGTGTAGCTTATTTCTCTCACTATGTAAATAGTAATAAAAACAACCCAACATTATTGTGGAAACACTTTAAACAGGTTTCGCCTGTAGGTAAAACATCATGTCAAAAGTCGGCGATCCCTAAACACTTGCAAAGTCCGACATGTATTAATAAACATTTTATAGAGACAGCAGGAACTAACAACGTGGATGAAGGCACAATGGAGTTTTTCGCAAAGAATAGATTATCTAATGCGGAGTTTACGATACGTCCGACTACAGAAACTGAGGTAACAAAAATCATAAAGAACATAAAGACGAACGCGGCTGGACATGACTCGATATCTATATCAATGTTGCGAATGACACTTCCAATAACATTACCTGTAATAACACATTTAGTAAATGAATCTATTAAGGCTAGTCAGTTTCCAGACTCGTGGAAAATTGCGAAAGTTAGACCACTACCAAAAGGTACCAAGGTAGAGTCGTATAAGGATCTAAGGCCAATCAGTATTTTGCCAGTACTGTCTAAAATAATAGAACGATCAGTATGCTCGCAACTCATAGGTTTCCTTGAAACATCAGGGATTCTACCCGCTAACCAGTCCGGCTTTCGAAGTGGATTCAGCACTGAAACTGCTCTAGCACATGTTACAGACGACATTTTGGAATATGCTGACAAAGGTATGGCCACTATTCTGGCACTGCTAGATTTTTCCCGGGCTTTTGATTTTATAAACATAGAACTCTTGTTGGCAAAAATGCACTATTATGGAATATCAAGATTAAGTTGTGAATGGTTCAGTTCTTTTTTGAAAAATCGCCAACAATTCGTGGAAATGGAAAACGAACAAGGAGATATGGTCAGGTCCTCCACGCTCACGTTAAATAAAGGCACTCCGCAGGGATCTGTATTAAGTCCAATCCTGTTTATTTTGTTCACAGCAGACCTGCCAGGTATATTGAAATATTGTACATGTCACCTGTATGCAGATGACACACAAGTTTATAAGTCTTTTAAATCCGTGGAGTTGAAAACAGCGATACAGGAAATAAACTACGATCTGAATAGGATATACGACTGGGCGAAGAGAAATGGGTTATCTTTAAATGCAAGCAAATCCAAATTTATGGTTATGGGCACTAAAGGACAGTGTGACAAAATAGTGGAACAAAACCCAAAAATTGTTATTGGAAATGAAGCAATTGAAAGAGTAACCAACGCAAGAAACCTTGGACTTTTAATGGATAGCCATCTTAGATTCGAAGAACACGTCAATAATAAAATAAGAAGTGCATTTTATCGACTCAAAGTGTTATACGGCGTTAGGAAGTATCTATCGGAACACATCAGAAAGATCTTAGTAGACTCATTAGTGTTGTCGCTGTTTAATTACTGCGACACCGTGTATGGCCCAAGAATGTACGAAAAATCAGCGAAGGCTATTCAACGAGTGCAAAATGCATGTATTCGATTCTGCTTTAAAGTTCCAAACAGAGCCCACGTAACACCTTTCATGAATGAACATAACATTTTAAAGATGGGATATCGAAGGCAGGTCCATCTGACTTGTTTGGTTCATAAAACTATAATGAAGAAAAGACCGAAATACCTTTATGAGAAACTTGTTTGGATAAGAGATACACATAATATAAATTCACGTCGAAGCCAGGCAAACCTTCTAGCCATTCCTAATCATAGAACAGCAGGATATAGAGGTAGCTTTAAATACTCCACGACTAAAATTTGGAACAACCTCCCACCACCCTTACGTAGAGATGTGTCCCACCACTATGTCAAATCCAAAAGTAAATTATTATTATTCCAAATCCAAAAAGCTAGTGGAGTATGATCTCTTGTTTAATATGATCTCTTGTTTAATGTATTGAATGGTAAATAGTACATATTTTTATATATTTTGTTATCATTAATTTTTATTTCCTCATTTTCTTACAATAATTTAAATTTCTAGATTTTTATTTTTTAATACTAACATAACACTTGTTTAGATTTGTTTACATGTGATCTCATTTGTTAATTAAAATATAACCCTCCATGTAAAATTATTTGTGTAAAACCTTGTTGAAAATGGGGCAGACTGAAAACCAGTGCTGTGGGGTGTAACAACCCCATAGCGTACACTGAGTCTGTCCTCTACATCACCGCCACTGTACTTAGTTTTAATTACATATATTTTAGTATTTAGTTCATAGTATATAAGTATTGCTTCTTTTTATGTTGTATTTTATGTGGTGTAGAAATAAATGGTTTAAATGGTTTAAATGGTAAAATAAGTTACTCCCTATTGCTAATAACACGATAGATACGTGACGTCAGCATAATGCGACCAAGTTTGAAGGTTGATATTGTGTTATAGATCTAATTGTGTTTTTTTAAATTTAGGCGTATTATAAAATTGATGAAAGTATCTGTCAAACAATGTCCGCGCAACAGTGTGCAGTACATAATTTCACGTTTTGGCGGTAGATCTGTATAGTCCATCGAAATGTTACATTTTTTAGGCCTAACCTTGCGTTTTTTAGAGGACGCAATTTTATTTTTTTGATGTGTAGGGGGGGTCAGTGTAAAGCTAAAAACAAGTTTGTGGGGTCGCCACCCTTGTCCCACGGCCGCCATCATGAAAATAAGGGTTGAAATGGTTTTTACGATATATCACTTAAACTATTAATTTGATAAAAACATTTTTTTAACATTTTTGTTGCAAATTAAATTCTCTATAACTTTGGTCAAGTAACTTTTTGTCGTAGAACTATAAATAAAAAAGTTATAAGCGAAAATGTTCAGAAATTTTAAAAGTAAAAATAAAAGACATAAGGGACATTACAGCTGCTGCTGATCCTAATACCGATCTATCGAAGGTCGTAGTTCGATTAGGTGGGTTCCATTTGCTCATGTCGTTCATAGGTGCGATTGGATATATCATGTCTGGTAGTGGACTCGAGGATATCTTCAAATTAATTTATGCTGAGAACTGTGTACAGCACATAATGTCTGGACATGCTTATGGTAGGGTTGTATATGTTCATTTATAGTACTATTATCATCCAGAAAATCTCGTTCTTCTTCTGTAAATTCTATTGAATCCATAAATATTTTTGTTTCTGATAAATGCACTAGCAAATGAGCACGTACAGCCCTACCATAAGCATGTCCAGACATTATGTGCTGTACACAGTTCTCAGCATAAATTAATTTGAAGATATCCTCGAGTCCACTACCAGACATGATATATCCAATCGCACCTATGAACGACATGAGCAAATGGAACCCACCTAATCGAACTACGACCTTCGATAGATCGGTATTAGGATCAGCAGCAGCTGTAATGTCCCTTATGTCTTTTATTTTTACTTTTAAAATTTCTGAACATTTTCGCTTATAACTTTTTTATTTATAGTTCTACGACAAAAAGTTACTGGACCAAAGTTGTAGAGAATTTAATTTGCAACAAAAATGTTAAAAAAATGTTTTTATCAAATTAATAGTTTAAGAGATATATCGTAAAAACCATTTCAACCCTTATTTTCATGATGGCGGCCGTGGGACAAGGGTGGCGACCCCACAAACTTGTTTTTAGCTTTACACTGACCCCCCCTACACATTAAAAAAATAAAATTGCGTCCTCTAAAAAACGCAACCCCAAATGTAACTTTTCGATGGACTAGTAAGGGAATGACAGGCCGGTGAATTGACCAGTCAACGATTTCGATCGTGCTTGGAGTAAGGCCCAAGGTAATTATGCGACAATACCGGTATTCTTTTTTTGTTTCATTTGTTTCATAAAAATAATGGACTAACTAAACATTAAACTCTGGGGTACACCAATCTCAACATTTAACCGACTTACAATAAAGTTGTGTTCCGTTATCCTTTCATCGATGGATTCTAACTGCCTTATTCATAAACAACTAAAACACTGTTAGTGAGTGTTTTGTCTCTTTTGCTCTTTGCAAAATAGCGTATGTCAGAAAGAGACAAACCATTTGCTAGCTAAAATGATACTAGTAAGCGTTTATGAATAAGGCCTTTAGTGTCTATTTAAAAACAATGACTCATAAATGTCACAACACAATGCATCACTGATATTTTATGACGAAATAAATTGAGTCTTCATCACTATCACTACATAGTATAAAACAAAGTCGCTATTTTTGCCTGTTTGTTTGTCTGTTTGTCTGTATGCATAAATCTTTAAAATTACGCAACGGATTTTGATGCGGTTTTTTGTAATAGGTAGAGTGATTCAAGAGGAAGGTTTTTATGTATAAAAATTCCCGATATTCCCACGGGAACGGTCACAACGCGGGTAAAACCGCGGGGCGCTGCTAGTGTCAAATAATTGCAATATCGACCTGTAAAAACCCATTACAGAACAAAGGTTTATCAAGGTTTAGGTAGGTATTAGTAGTATGAAGTATGACGGTGTTAGATGCCTTTGAAAGTACTTCACAAACTTGCTTCAATCCCCCGAGATTGGAGTGAAAACACACCTTTGAATTGCTAGAACTAATAATGTTTCATACACACAGACATCCTGCCTTCATTATACTATAAAAAACTTAAGCTAATATTAATATTATGAAAAATACCTGTAACGTTGGGTCTTGCTTTCAATTCAAAATTAACGGCCGTTGTTTGGACGTCCATTGTGAATCACTCGATAATAAAACTTCAACTACAGGAGACTTTAAATATGTCGAAATAGGACTAAAAATCTATATATTTTTATTAAACACAAGTGCACATACAAAAGTTGTATGGACGAATGCGTCAATACAAGATAACCCCATTTATGTTACTTATCTATTGATAATCACAGCTCGATACTTATTGATACTAGATAATTATTAATACAATAGATATTTCCATATTATGCTGGTGTCATTACCTTATTAGTTCTAGAGCATGAGTAATAATTACTAAGAATCACGGAACTTTAATCGTAGTTAAAAATGTAAATGTTGCTATAATTATTGTAACAGGCGTTCCGAGTAGTTAAGGACAATGTTTTGCTATTACAAAAACACAAGGCGCTGTAACCGACTTTTCATCATTGAAGGCTGAACATGAGATGTTGTTTAACTTTGACATTAACGTTATATTCAAACTGGTCAAAGTTTTAGATAGGCGGAAATCGTGTCATGTCGGAGGCCTTAAGGCGGTCTAAAATCTTCGACACCTGGTTGACCACTTACTACTACTAGATGTGACGAATCTAGTATCTTGAGCATTGAGTTTTGTGGGGAAAAAAATGTCCCAATAAGCTATTGGGGTTGTTTTACTGACCGTTGTTGTCAATCTGGTGCTGGCGCGGGTTGTGTATGATGCGCATGCGCGGGAAGTAGTGATGCGCCAGCGCGTGCAGCAGCGCCGCGTCCGCGCCGCCGCCGCTCACCACGGCCAGCAACGGCCGCGGCGACGCCTCCAGCGACCGACGCACGCATCCTGCGGGTAACGTACAGTAAGTAAGAATGCAAGTGTAGTAAGACCATGTCGGAGGCCTTTAGGCGGTCTTAAAAAATACGACACCAGGGTGGCCTCTAGCTGCCTACTCGAAATGAATGAAGAGCTACGCGTTGTTCTTCTTCTTATCGAGGGATGGTCAACCTGACCAATCCTGGTGTCAGAGTTATTGAGCCGCCAAAGGCCTCTGACATGGCTCATGTAACGACTACTATCCGTAGAAAGTAACCGGGACCGACGGCTTAACGTGCCCTCCGAAGCACGGAATCATCTTACTTTTCGGGCAATCAGGTGATTCAGCCTGCAATACCCTAACCAAACTGAGTGACGCGCGACGATCTGCCGATAATGCGACGAAGCTGTATTTGAGTCCATATCTAAGTGTGCCTACGAGGCTTTTTTTGTCTTCCGAGGAAAAGAACATCCTATCCTACATAAATTATAAATGCGAACGTTTCTGAGGAGTAGGGAGAGAGTATGTATGTTTGTGACTCTCACGAAGAAACTACTGAACGGATTTGGGTGAAACTTTACAGTCATCATAGGTTATACCAGAATAACACATGGATACATTTTATGCCGAAATTCTCGTGGGAACTGGGAGTGCGGCTACTTGAATATAGTACTCACTAAGCGCCGTCCGGGCCGCCAGCTCGGGCGGGTAGCCGCGCGCCGCCAGCGGGCACAGCGCTATGGAGCGGGCTCCCAGCGCGCTCGCAGCCGACATCACGTTCCTGCACACAATACATTGAGCGAAGGTTACTTGGTATACGAGTACTTACTGCCTTATTCTTAAACACCCTCTAAAACACTGTTAGTGAGTGTTTTGTCTCTTTTGCTCTTTGGAAAATAGCGTATGTCAGAAAGGGACAAATCATTTGATAGCTAAAATGCAGCTAGTTAGTAAGCGTTTATGAATAAAAGCCCTTAATGTGTAAATTAGATGGCTAGACACTTTCAGAAGGAACAACTAGCTTTGCTGTGAAAAGTTTAGTAGGTGATATAATTAATCTCCTACATCCAGGTAAAATAATTGGCTTTGCGGTGAAAGTGCTCTGATTTTTATGTCACTTTTTCAAGATGCTATCTTACGACAAAAAATAGCACCGTTTTTTGTCAGTTCAGTTGGATAGTACGAGTAAATTAGATACAATTCTTCTTCTGTAGTTTGAAAGTGATAGTGAATTAAATTCTACTGTTTTTTATTAATATGCCCAAGGTATTACCAATTATATCATCAATTCCATCAGCGATAGATCCAATATTGTTGTTTGGAGGAGTTACATAATTTTAAGGGGATGCTAAGCTTTTCATCCGCCAATTATTTCAATTACATTTTAAAACCAATTTTCTAATAGTCTAAAATATAGTTCCTTTACTTACTTGAAGCAATTATGTAGAGCCGTCTCAGCAGCTGCGTGGTACTTGGGGTTGTACTTGGGACACACCGCGTGGATGATGTACCGGCACCGCAGCTTGTATCCGGGCGTCACAACCACTTCGCCTATCCGGCATTCTGGAACCAAACAGTGAGTATGAGTTTAACAGACAACAGGGTTGATATGCACATTCAATAAGTAATGCTTCATCGTCCATATAAAACCAACTTTAGCTCAGAAGTATAACGAAAAGTAAATCACTGGTAGATTTAGGTTATTCAACTTAATGCTTTTTCGGGCTATACACAACTAGCATCAAACCACCTCCCTAAGTGTGCGACCATACTGCGGGCCTAGCGCGGTTGCGACGGCGGGCGCGAAATATCAAACGTATGAAACGCGTGTAAGAGTAAGGACTCACGAAGCGGTTTTTACCCGTGCCCGCCGCGGTGGCGGAATGGAGTTTTATTTCCAAAACTCACGAGACCGGAGTTTTGTGCGGTTACGCAGCCGTCGCGGTTGCGATTATCGCCCGCAAACTTGGCGGTTGATAATCGCAAGACGGGCGGTTAAACGATCAGTTGAGTTCCAGACCGTCATGGACACACACCAGAAACGAGCTGTTGCGTTATACTTCCTTCACAGAAGAATTAAAAAAAGAAGGCCTAAAAGGTTCTGGATACATCCAATGATTGCGGAAAGAGATCGTTATGGATTATTTGTTACTCTTATTAATGACTTAAACCGCCAACCTACCGCAGAACGCGCGGGTGCAACCCGCCGCGGCTGCGGGACCGCGACCCGCGCCCGCCGGTACAAGATGACCGCTGGAGCAGCGGGACCCGCAAACAATCGCACACGCCGCGGGCGTAAAACGCGTCGTGAAATGTGCTTTAATTTTTTACATATACAGGGTGTAATCGTTAAGTGTGCACAGGCGATTATTCCGTAACTATTGCAGATATCAAAAAACTTTAAACTGATATCGAAAGTACTTTACCTAATGAGTAAAATGACATTAATAACTTTTTAAAAATAAAACGAGAAATATCCAAAAAAAATACATTAATCACTCCCATACATTTTATTTCTTAGTAAGTACAAAATTTTGTATTCAAAGCATATGTTCGAAGTGACGTCCTCCTTGTGCAATACAATGACGAGCTCTATTTACAGTTTCTAAATGAACTTTCCTTAACATTTGCGGAGTAATTAAAGCAATTGCACGACGTACACGATTCTGTAACTCTTCTAGGCTGTGTACTCTCTCAGCGTACACGTGGTCTTTGACAAATCCCCATAGGAAGAAATCACAAGGCGTGAGATCCGGGGAACTGGCAGGCCAAGGGGTTGCACTATTATTGGCTATTAAGCCATTAGAGCTCGTCATTGTATTGCACAAGGAGGACGTCACTTCGAACATATGCTTTGAATACAAAATTTTGTACTTACTAAGAAATAAAATGTATGGGAGTGATTAATGTATTTTTTTTGGATATTTCTCGTTTTATTTTAAAAAAGTTATTAATGTCATTTTACTCATTAGGTAAAGTACTTTCGATATCAGTTTAAAGTTTTTTGATATCTGCAATAGTTACGGAATAATCGCCTGTGCACACTTAACGATTACACCCTGTATATCTGTATTCTACAAAGGCTGCGGGCCCGCAACCGCGGCGGGCACGGGTGAAAACCGCTTGTGTGTCCTTACTCTTACACGCGTTTCATACGTTTGATATTTCGCGCCCGCCGTCGCAACCGCGCTAGGCCCGCAGTATGGTCGCACACTTAGGGAGGTGGTTTGATGCTAGCTGTGTATAGCCCGAAAAAGCATTAAGTTGAATAACCTAAATCTACCAGTGATTTACTTTTCGTTATACTTCTGAGCTAAAGTTGGTTTTATATGGACGATGAAGCATTACTTATTGAAAGTGTCCATACTGAAGTGACTAGGCGGAAGCCTAGCGCGACAAGACCGAGCGACTCCGCACGCGGTGATTTCAAACGCACCGATCCGCGCGTTGTGTCCACAGTGCGGGCCTAGGCGGCGAGCGACTTAACAAGCGGGTGGCAGGTGTATCAAACCAGTGGTCTTACCGCTCGGCGTTTTGACGTAAAATGGCTTCGATCAACAATACACACTAGATTTCGGGTCAGCGCAAATAATACGTCTAGGTGCTTAGGGTCTCATTTGAAAAGTGAGCCACTCTTTTATTTAGTTCCCTCGAACCACAGCCAAAAAAGTTGCAAAAATAATGGCCGGAAAAACAATTTAACGGCCGGAGTGTCTTACTTTCTGTGAGTACATGTAGAATAAGTTATATTTTAAGCTTTTAACTAAATAATATCAAATTTTGAAAAAAAATACTGATTTGAAGTCACCGCTACAAATGTTTGGCCAACGTTGGCGCAAATTTTGTGAAACAGAACAGCAGAAACATGGAGTAGATTAGTTTTGTAGTAATAATTTATTTATCCGGGGGGCGATTTATTTTTTTATGTCGTGGGGGGGTGGTTGAACTTATAAATTTAGATTTTGTAACTAATCCCCGTAGAGTTTTCGCCGCCATCTTGTTTTAAGTTCATTTTTAATAGTTTTTCTGAAATAACTCGTTAATTTTCAACTTTATAGCAAAAATGACAAAATTGTTTGCAACCCCTGATATACGTCTGATCGCTACTAGAGATCGCGCCTCAGTGTGGCCACCTCCGCCACCGCCGCCGCGTAAGACACCGCGTAAGCCACCGCGCATTCAGTGTGGACGCACACTTACGGAAAGTGAGGCCTATAACTATTCAGACAAAATGGCTCATCAGAAAGTTAAGGTAATGCATGACGCATGCAGCATGCTCTAAATATTAGGCAATGAATGTTTAAAAGGACCAATTGGCCAATAGTGACACTACTAGGCCAATAGCGGCATTTCTATTCAAGAGCCGAGTGCTTCGAACACCAGTTTAAAGTAATGCATTGAATGACGTACTGTATCCTCTGTTGATGATCTCCTCCTTGAGCTCGGGGCCGGCGTTGAGGAAGATCCTCTCGCTGACGGGGCTGCACTCCGTGAGAGTCTCGTCCGTGGTGTTGGTGATCACGTCCGCGTCCAGGGTTGATATGTCACCTTGCCTGGAAAGTAAGAAATTATTATGGAGTAAGTTAAATCTTGCTGCTGTTACATTCCGCAGATCTTTCTTAATTAATATTTTTACCCCCTTTAATCTGGATGACTTCAGTTGAGAAGTAATGTGGAATTCCTCCACTCTTCCATTCCAACTTCACAAATCATCAAACCTGCTAAAATCTCTGGAGGAACTCTTAAAGCTCTATTGAATTTAGGAGACTCAACTCACCATATAGCGAGTCTGGAGTTGATGATATCGTCGTGCGGGAAGGAGGGATGGTGGTGCGTGTGCGGGCGGCAGTCGGCGGGCGGCGCGGGCGGCGCGTGCGCCCAGCGCGGCAGCGTGGCCACGCCTCCGCCAGGCGCGCGCATCACGCACGCTGACGGCTCTGGAACACCAACAAGGACTAGGGTTAATTATAATGATTACTAGGAAAGAAATGTAGAATTGCTCGTGTTGTAGTTAGACCAAGCGATGTCAGTTCATTGCGATTGTTAAGCAACGTGCACCTCACCCTCTACTTAGATGGGAGGCCGATAGTGGCATTTCTATCTGAGCGCTACCATGTTTCGGAGAGCACGTAAAGCATTCGGTCCCGGTTGTTTCAATAGTTAGATCATGTCGGAGGCATTTAGGCGGTCTAAAAACGCCGAAACCAGGATTACCTACTAACCTACTCGAAATGAATGAATGAATGAATGAATCATTTCGAAAAAACCCTCAACAATATCTGGAGATCAGATAACGCGATGCAGCAATGACAGGTGATTCAGTGACTGGCAATAAATTGATTGTGCATTGGATGGTATCTCCATAGGTACCCTCGTATACCAGAGGGTATGGATGTATGGAAGTATATGTATGGAAAGATGTATATATCACAGTGTCGCTAGCCACCAGCCCTCAGCTTTACTTTATTTATAAAGCACCAATGTTGACATCTAGTAATAAATCATTTTTCCATTCACATTGTCTGAAGATAATTCAAAATATTCCGTTCCAGCATGAGACCATTAAACATTCAGCAAACCACTACACGTACCGTTGACCGACTTATTAATATCTGAGCAGCGTCATAGGGATGCTATTTTAGGAGCCGACCAATCGATGGAGCCTATCGTCAATAATATCATCATATCAAAGGTGACACGACTTATTCTAGGTAAAGAATTCATTGTACATATGCAGTAACAAGAAACACAAACTATTTACTCGTACACTAATTTATTTACATTGGACCTTGTAAAGCGAAGCAGAGAATGAATCGATTTCCGAGAATACGACTAAATTGACATGACATTGTTGTGGTAATTTCTTAGCATTTAAAACCAGGTAGATATTATAGGAATACTAGTCGCCCCAGCGATGTTACGTGCGTTGGAATCGTTCCCGCGGGAATTTCGAAATAAAATGTATCCCATGTGTTATTCTGATGTATAACTTATACTCGTATTACTGTTTCACCAAATCCGTCCAGTAGTTTTTTCGTGAAAGAGTAACAAACATACATATATACATACATACATTCTCACAAATTTTCGCGTTTATAATATTATTACTAGGATTAAAATTGACAAGCTATGTTACCAAAAATAATTTCAAACAGCCAACCACAAACTCGAGATATTAATTTTAACACAACAACCCTTTTCTGGCTAAACCTTCCCACAAAAGGCCTTGAAATTTTGCGGACTAATCTGATCGCAGTAAATATTCAATATCATAATATAAAATATGTAGTTCAATTCTGTGGGCCCATTCATAGAGAAATTGACCTACATTCTCGAAACGAATTCCTACAATTCTAGGTTTGTTCAAGTGTTGTACGAGTTCAGTGTAGTAGGAAAATAGACTATGTTTTGCTGTGTATAGGGTAACAATTACAATTTTAACTTGACGCATATCTAGGTCGGTACATTCTCCTGTGACGTCAGATGCACTATCTCTGTTTCACATTAATGAGCGCAAGGGATGGAGAATTCATTGAATTTCAACTCGAGTTGTTCAGTTCATGCATTCGGTTGATATACATGTATGTATTCAGTATACTATAGTGTGCAATTCACTTAAATTTTATTGGAGTCATTTGATGTGTGTGGTTTTATATTTGAATGGCTCATATAGGTACATACATTGTGATAGGTAGGGAGGTATATGGATAGTAAATTATACTTATTTTATGATTATTGGCGAAAATAAGAATTCAAGGTGTTGAATCAAAATTGAAGTCAAGGAAATTTAGTAAAAAAAATTGGCCGTTTCACTCTTTCGCGGGATTTAATAAAACAGTTAAAAACAATAGTAATTAGTGGTAACGCTATAATTAGCACTAATACCAGAGTAACCACTTTCATGATAAAAAAACTAGAAACAAAAACGGATTCGAACAATACGATTAGGAGACCTAAATAGATAACGTTTAAACATGCCAAGAAACCTCAATACTAAGGCAAATACTAATAGGGCAGTTGGTTTAATAGTTGCTTTACTCGCTCCGTCACGAACACTGCAGAACACAGAAATTATGTAATGAAAGCACAAATGGCTAATAAGCTTGCAAATAAAGGCACATTAAATATTATAAATGTAGGCAACGGGTTTACATAACGAACCACGTAACATGTCTCAAGGTCACTTTTATGGAAAATGATGTTACATAACCACGAACGAAAAAATAACTCGGAAACACTAAATTCACTTGGAACAACGAACAACGATATTAGTGACATTTGATATAATTGTCAAGGATATTAGCATGAGAAGTATTGAGAAGCGAATGAAAGCCATTGAGCCGCGATGAATCGGTCGGCGTGAACGACCGCAACGTACCTAGGATAGTCATTCCGGAAGAGAGGGCAACGTGATCACAGGGAGACACTTGTAATCAAATGCAATGATTAGACGAGGGCGGAGTGACACGTCCGCTCGCCGCGCGCTCCGGACCGAGAGTGACCTCGAACGAGCAGGAAGGGAACACACCCCCGGCACGAGGGTGGGGGCGGGCGGTGACGTCACACGGTCGACGACCCGCCCCGAACTGGGTCATCAGGCCCGATCCTCAGCCACTTTTGAAGCAATAAAGCCTTTGTGTAACGGTCGTAACGTTACATAATTCAGCATAATCCGCCTTCATTGTTTAGTTATTAACAGCATTGCGCGGAGTACAAAGTATTCCATTGAGGTATGATGGGAATGGATCATGAATGCCTGGGAATATTGCCTAGCAATTGTGATTAACCAATACTCTCTGGAACTGGAAATATCTTCTTTGCTTCGTGAAGGTAACAACATCAATCACCATATTTTTGTTTTTATGGCATGTTCGTAATAATATTTTCATACTTTATCTCCTTTGTGTGAATACAAGTTCAGGTGTGAACCCGACTAACGACGAACATGTTTCTCGGAAAAAAGGAAGTAAATCTTTAAAAATTCAGTGTCGTGAAAACAACCACTTTGAAGAGTAAGTGAAGAAAGCTGTAAAGGTTTGTAATACTGCGCACTTTCACGAAAAATGTTTGTTAAATATTTTGAAGGAAGATGAGACATAAAGAATCCGCCCTTCTCACAGGGGGAGGCCACCCCGTGGAAGATTACATTTAACTTTGACTTCATATAGGAACAAGATGTCTTATGTTTTTATCAAGTGCACAACATATTCGAGTTTAGGAAGTAATCTTCAAAAATATATGACTACCTAATAGATTTCACCAAATGCCGTCATACTAGTGTTTGTAGAAAATAATTTCTTTACCGAGTCATATAAGTTTGAGAAACAAAGTCATGCTATGATATGTTGCTATTTATACTGATATAATAAAGCTGAAGAGCTTTGTACGCGCTAATTCCAGAAACTAGCAATTCGATTTGCATAATTGTTTTTGTATTGGATAGCCATTGGACCAAGAGCCCGCGAACCCCAGACTTTCGTTATTTTATAAAAGCTGAAAGTTTGTCAGCGCATGCTCCCAACACCAGGTAAGAACGATGAACTATTATGAAGTTTGTGTTATCGTGGCTTTGGCAGGTATACGGTACTAAAGGTCAATGGTCGAAAACACCAAGTTGGCCATCGATTTCGATATCACCGTCAAAGGGTGACATGTACAACTCCTCAAGAGCTTTCAAATGACATAGGTCATGTCACTGTTGAGCATTAGGATCAGCGTCCATGGCATAGGCCAACTCCAATCTTCGGTGGTCGAAAACACCAAGTTGGCCGTCGATTTCGATGTCACCGTCAAAGGGTGACTTGTACAACTTGTCAAGAGCTTTCAAATGACATAGGTCATGTCACTTAGGATCAGCGTCCATAGCGTAGGTCAACTCCAATCTTCAATGGTCGAAAACACCAAGTTGGCCGTCGATTTCGATATCACCGTCAAAAGGTGACTTGTACAACTTGTCAAGAGCTTTCAAATGATATAGGTCATGTCACTGTTGAGCATTAGGATCAGCGTCCATAGCATAGGTCAACTCCAATCTTCAATGGTCGAAAACACCAAGTTGGCCGTCGATTTCGATATCACCGTCAAAGGGTGACTTGTACAACTCTTCAAGAGCTTTCAAATGACATATGTCATGTCACAAATCACACTTTATTATTTGATGAATTTAGATCGGTATTTTACACACCTTTAGTACCGTTTATCTGCCAAAGCCACGATAACCCAAACTTCATAATAGTCCATCGTTCTTACCTGGTGTTGGGAGCATGCGCTGACAAACTTTCAGCTTTTATAAAATAACGAAGGTCTGGGGTTCACGGGCTCTAGGTCTAATATTCAACCCGAACGGTTATAAGTTATTCATCCCGAAATTCCCACGGGAACGGGCACAACGCGGGTAAAACCGCGGGGCTGTGTTATTTAGTAGATTATTTTATAAAACGTATCATGGCAATAATTCAGCTATGATCGTATTATCCACCTATCCTATGTATCGTAGTACTCTAAGTAAGTAAGCTTGGTACTTATAGCTCTGTCAAAAAGACACTTAAATGCTGAAGAAAATATAAACAACAAACTTCAAACTGCATTGAACAATACGAGAGTACAAAGTGTCAAACTGAACACAAGAACTTTGTTCGTATTGAGAATACAAGATTAAACTGAGATTTTCCTATTTAACTTTACGCGAACAAGTTTGATTGCGAACGTCTACAGTTGTCACAATATTTAACGTTTGTTACTTTAACAAATACTACTGTCTGTATGTGTAAATAAGTAGATCTTTGTCTCATGTCTACGCTATTTTAAATAACGCACATCACTTGTGTTGTGACACATTGCCTAATGTACAAGGTTAGCTGTTGGGAAAATGAGTTTGATTTTTTGTTTAGTGAATGTGCGAATCTCAGAAGCTACTATACTTTTAAATTGTATAATTCTTTTTGTAATGAATAGCTACATTCAATGGGAAGGTTATTGGTTATTGGATTTTTTATCTCAAAATTCTGATGAGAACGGACACAACCCGCGGGGCATGCTAGGTGCTAGGTTAACATTTTATCGACTAGTCCGTTGGCACAGTGAGAGCGCTAACTGTGTCGGGGGTTGTGGGTTCGATCCCCCCGGAGTCAACAATATGTGCAGACATAATTGTTGGTGACGACGTCTGAGTGTCAATTATATATTCTTATAAAGTATTTGTGTTTATGTAGTAGTATCAGTGAGTTAGATTCCATAAAACAAGGTTAGAGCTTACTTTGAGTCTACTTAACCGTGTGTGAATTTGTCCGGGTATATTATATTATCGATATCCCATAGATGGATAGTTTGGCTGTATGCACCTGTACTTAGATCGAAGGTGACCAATACGTAATATTCTTCCATTTGTCACTGGATATATTTATTGTTTTGGCCTCGGAAATCCATTATTCTCTTGTTTACAAACACCGTTACAGGCAGGTCATCCGTTTCATTTTTATAAATAACTTATGTTATATTATACACTTATTTGAAACACATATTAGAATTAAATAAATGAATATCATGTATTATGTTTATTTACAGGTTTATTTAATGTTTTCAAAATTTTTAAATTTTAAAGTTGCGTGGTTTTTAAGTTTGATTGACATTTGAATACACAAAGTATGTTTTAGGATACAGTATGTTAGTTGCCTGTGTCTGTTGAGCGAGGCTTTCTTTAATTTTTATTCGAAAATATTCAAAAAATTAAAGTTTAATGCTAAAAAATGTTTACTACAATGGTGTTGACGTATATTTTTAAGCAAAGTTTGACATCCTTTTAACCTTACTTTTGCAGGTTTCAGTTATTAGACATTTAATTCTTGAATTCACAAAACAAACTTATATCTATACTAATAATAAAAAGAGGTATTTGTAAGTTTGTTTGCTTGTATGTTCGAGCTAATCTCGGGAATTACCTGTCCGATTTGAATAATTCTTTTTGTAATAGATAGGTTCATTCAACAGGAAGGACATAGGCTATTTTTCATCCCGATATTCCCATGGGCACGGGCACAACGCGGATAAAACCGCGGGGCGCTGCTAGTATTAGATACAATAGTTATTGTTATTTTCTTATCACTTGCGAGTTAAAATAAACAATAATAATAATCTTAAACAAAGAAGTATTGCAAAGAGATCAAAGTGTTACACCTTGCAACACAATGAGTCAATTTAACGCGAGGATTACCAAAGGCCTGATTACACTCTTCGGTTTATGAGGACTATAAATTAACGGCATATTGTGTTGGTAACTTGAGGAAATTGCGGAAGAGTTTGATGTCATGTTAATATTTGCCGTATGTTATCTTTATGTTTATGATTCGGTATAATATACAATAGCTAAAATAGAATAACCTAAATGAGATCTACATACACGTAAAAATGTATAATTAGAATCCAATTGAACTGAGAAGGGAGTTGATGTGTTCTATATATCATGGGGATGAGTACTAATATAGTTAGTTATATGAGAACTAATAAAAAAACTATCCCTGCTTTTCTACAAGAAATTGTTTAACAACTAATATGAATGCCTGTAATGTCGCACTACTAGGCAAAGGCCTCTCATCTCACTCAAGATATCGGTACAGTGAGGAGGATGAAACGTGGTATCACTCTTACATAATGCGTTACTAAGTTAAAACAACAACTTAAGTATCAGTAAGTCCATATATGTTTAAGATATCATACGTTGTAAAACTCAATACAAACCCTTCATGTTTTCCCAATTGCTTACCAGTTAACACCTATCGAAAGGCCAACAAGCGCGGTCAATAATTCTGCATAATACAAGCGGTTCAGGGTAACTGGCCGTTTTTAACTTTCCGTTAGTTTAACCGTGAGAGCGTTGCACGTGCCGTGGTTTGTGTTGTTCATTATGGTGTTACTAAAATCATGAAGCTTTGTGGATGTTAAGTATAGATGGTATTGATTGTATGGATATGCATATCTGGGACAGCTAAGACCGTTTTCCTATTAAGTAAATAAGTTCGAGTTCGTTTGTGGCCAACCCTAAAGGCGTCCGGCATGGTCTAACGATTGAAACAACCGGAACGACAATTTAACGTGCCCTCCGAAGCACGGTAGCGCTCAGATAGAAATACCGGAAATACCACTATCGGCCACCCATCCAATTATTAGGAGTCGAGCTGCACGTTTTTCTATTGAATTATTATTGTCTAAACTGGGATTTGCATCTGTATTATACTGTGCCTAACTATTGATGGGTCTATAAATAAATGATTATTGCGTTCAAAATGTGGTCATGACCTTCCCATATCCAATATGTCATGACCACATTTTGACCGCAGTTTACGACTTGACATTCCTATCCTATACATTTTGATCTGACTAGAATAAAACATAGTTTTCTACGTTAAGGCCCAGCAGTCTACGAGTTCATTACCATAAACATCATCAGCTAGTAAAGCTACCCTAGAACCAATAATGTGACTTGCTAATAGTTCCAAATCATATTCAAGTGTGCTTGCAGTTCAAACACGAACTAAGTAAGAACACTTAGAGTTTCTTTGCTAGTTCTGCTGAAAAGGCAAGTGGCTTCAGTCAAGAAAGATGAGAGGCGTTTTGAGTCACGTTCAAAATCTGGCATCATATTTGAAGGACACTTGTCTGCCATTTGGCTCATAACGTTTCATTTCACGAAGAAATGTAGGAAATAACGTTTGTGACGTCACTTAGTAATAGCAAGGTGCTAAGGAATATACCGTCTTAGTCAAAACAAATAAATGTACACGCTTGTAAACAGAAATAGCAAATATTAATTATTTGATAACACAATCGAAATTGATAATGATATTTAATTAAACATTAGAAATTACAATTCGAAATGGAATCGAAAACAAAGAAGAAAACTGTTTTTAGAAAAGGACACATTGTTGTATAGTGTGGAAGTTGCGATGTCATGGGGATTATCTAAAGCTTGGTATATATTACCCCACGGTTTTACCTGTGTTGTGCACACTGCACATGGACCCTTCGAGATAATCATAGCCTATCAGTGGTAGCTCTTGAGATTAGTCCGAACATACAAACACTATTACAAATATTAGTATAGTCAATACTCTTCCTTGCTCTACTATTGTAAATATCGTTTGGGTCCTCGATAACTTTATAGTATGTAGTAATGGTTTGTTTGAAGTTTCCTCGACATTGAGCAATTGATAAACTATGAGTCCGCAAGTACAAGAGACGGCGAGCTTCACTCATGTATCTAAGCTTCTTAAAAAATATCTTAAAAATTCTCCAGGTCTACGGTGCTTTAAGAGTTTATCACAGAAAAGAGGCCAAAAGATGGGCAAAAGGTCTCTCAAAAAAGATTAAATACGTAATAGCCTTGCATGCGTGGCCCTTGTAAGAAAAGTTACATATTAAATATACACTGATACATCACAGTAGAGTACTAAGGCATGATGTATGCGTACGAACGTCAAGTACCGACCTTGACGTGAGTGAGTCACTCACAAAAAGTACTAGAAACAACTACAACACGTCTCTATAGTCAACTGCGAAACTGACAGAAATAGTCGTAACTTTGGAGTTGGTTCAGTTAAGCCTGGTTTACAGTTGAGTACAGTTAGTACAGTAAGTAACTTTATATTCATGAATCAGTGGAGTACTCGTGGCGTAGTTTGACAAAACAATGTTGGTTCATTGCAATTGTTAAGCAACTTGCAGCTCGGCCCCTACTAGGATGGTAGTGGCCAACCTTTGTGTCAGAATTTTAAGGCCTCCGATATGGTCTAACGATGGAAACAATCAGGACCAAAAATTTAACTTGCCCCTCCAAGCATAGTGTTCTAGCACTGGACGTCAAAGATTTAGTGCTATATTTGACTCTATTTTTGTTCTTCCTTTTCAAGACTAAAGTTTAAATAATGTAAAGCAATGATAACACTACCATATTATAATCAATGTCTATTACTCTTAACTATCTATCACTACATAGTATAAAATAAAGTCGTCTCTGTTGCGTGCCTGTTTGTCTGTATGCTTAAATCTTTAAAATTACGCAACGGATTTTGATGCGGTTTTGTAATAGGTAGAGTGATTCAAGAGGAAGGTTTTTATGTAAAAAAATTCCCGAAATTCCCACGGGAACGGGCACAACGCGGGTAAAACCGCGGGGCGCTGCTAGTTAAACATAATGCAGTGATGAATGATGTAACAAATAGTAAACATAAATTACGTTTGTAATTACTTCTTTTTGGTTAAGGATTAGTTGTAACAATTAGCATTAGTATTGTAGTTACGTAATGTTACATTAGCTGATGGCTCTCAGTGAATACATCAATTAAGATATAACACAGTTTAAAGTATGTATAAGTTTAACCGTTTATTCTATTGTGTTTACTTAAAATGATATATTATTTTAAGTACGTATATTCGTGAGTTAATTTCAGTCACGTAACGTACATTTTCTTTTCATCTGAAAATAATATTGCGTCAACCGTATTACCATTACAAGTAAATGTTCCGTAATATGAAACAGAGCATCGTTTAGGCACATAAATTAGTTTACTATTAACCTAAAAAAGGTTAAAGATTACCTTCATGATATTAGGTTAACATACACAAGATTCTAATAATAATAACAAGTTTTTCTTATAAGCCTTTTAGTTGTACTTAATGTAAAATTGTATATTCTGTAGATGTAATCTACACTAATATTATAAAGAGGAAAAATTTGTTTGTTTAGTTGTAATGAATAGGTTCAAAAACTACTGGACCGTTTTTAAAAATTCTTTCACCGTTCGAAAGCTACATTATCCACGAGTAACATAGGCTATTTTTCATCCCGAAATTCCCACAGGAATGGACACAACGCGGGTAAAACCGCGGGGCGCTGCTAGTAGTATATATTTCACAATAAAGTCATTTTATTTACCTAATCCAGCAACGCTCCGCGGTGTAACCTGCGTTGTGCCCGTTCTCATGGGAATGTCGGGATAAAAATTACCCTATTACCTTCCCGTTGAATGTGTCTATCCGTCGGATTTATAGTTCCTTCAGCTATAGCTATTAGTATAGATAGGTGGTCATTTAATAAAGTTAATTTATTTGTATTAGTGCCTTTTTCAGGAAAATTGTGTATTGGATAAAACATTGTAGGTACAGCTTATATTTTCACTCTACCAACAAACATGAACATTTTACCTAATGTAAAAACAGATAGAGATTCTTCTTTACTTTGTCCTTCCTTCCCTTTTTCCATTTTCTCATTGTTGAAAAGTTTCTAAAAGCAAAAAGGTTCCCAAAAGTAAATCAAGTTTTATTTCTTT
Source organism: Cyclophora punctaria (assembly GCA_951394245.1). NCBI lineage: Eukaryota > Metazoa > Arthropoda > Insecta > Lepidoptera > Geometridae > Cyclophora > Cyclophora punctaria. The sequence goes on from OX596175.1 coordinate 10,229,907, forward strand.
TCAGTTTATAATTTTTATAAAGATAATAATTTCTGAAATGTACTTTAGGAGTTTGGAGCCGGAATTCGGATCTCGAACCTTCAATTAATTTTAATCGAATGTAACGTAGCTATTATGTAACAAAGTTAGAAAGTACAAGAGCATTGCTATGCTATGTTATTATGCAAAAAATATCTATTTGATAAATCGGAATACACAATAGATAAAATCTACATACGTTTTGTGCTACTGGTCCGATAATACGCTTCTGTTAGAAACCTACCTTTGACCATTATTATATTATCTAGACGCAACAGGCAAACCTTTCTAATTCACTGTCAAAACAGTTATAAATACGATTAATGTGGTAATTGTTCTCATTTTCTGAATTCCGAACCGAAATAACATGAAACAATTCAGTCAGGTGATTCAATGTTATTTTGTTGTCGAGCAAAATTAACATATCGGCTATTTTAACGTTGGTTTATTTAGGTCTTTATGAAAATTGATTATGAATGGACAATGGTATACGGAGATTCAGAGTTGGTGAACAAAGCTGATTATTTTAACTCTAAAAAGGAATTTATTTGAATGATTTTCGGTTTGTATCGCATTAATTACGATACGATGAACAATGTAAATTTATCGGTAGCAACCGCAGCAGCAGGCAGCAACTACCGACCGCAAGCACCACTACTGGTTTCTATGAAATTTCAAACATTTCAACGAGCTAATCTCAGGAACTACCGGTGCGATTTGAATAATTATTTTTATAATGGATAGCCACATTCACCGGAAAGGTTATAGGCTACTTTTCATCCCGCAATTCCTACGGGAACGGGTATAGCACGGGTAATAGTGCGGGGCGTTGCGAGTGTCCATTAAAAGTCTCTTTAAACTGTGATAAAATGCCTAATTATACTAGGATAATAAATAATTCTTGTTCTAAATAGAATATTCTAGATTTAAAGTGGATAAATGCCTTATATTAACCAGGTAAAGAAAGGATCGCGTGTTCCTAACCCCGCGGGTATAGAATCGTTTAGCCATTTCTTGTCTCATTAGCTGCATGATTGATGCTATCCGCTGCTTTCTTTATCGACCTAGGTTTCACTAAAAATATACCAAGAGTTTATCATATGCGAGGCAATAAAGGGTTATCGATTCAGTACAGTAAAATAATATCAAAGGCAAAGGTATATCTAGTTAGTTTTGTATAGACCTAGAGCCCGTGAACCCCAGACTTTCGTCATTTTATAAAAGCTGAAAGTTTGTCAGCGCATGCTCCCACACACAGGTAAGAACGATGGACTATTATGAAGTTTGGGTTATGGTGGCTTTGGCAGGTATACGGTACTAAAGGTGTGTAAAATACCGATCTAAATTCATCAAATAATTAAGTGTCATTTGTGACATGACATATGTCATTTGAAAGCTCTTGAAGAGTTGTACAAGTCACCCTTTGACGGTGATATCGAAATCGACGGCCAACTTGGTGTTTTCGACCATTGAAGATTGGAGTTGACCTATGCTATGGACGCTGATCCTAATGCTCAACAGTGACATGACCTATATCATTTGAAAGCTCTTGACAAGTTGTATAAGTCACCCTTTGACGGTGATATCGAAATCGACGGCCAACTTGGTGTTTTCGACCATTGAAGATTGGAGTTGACCTATGCTATGGACGCTGATCCTAAGTGACATGACCTATGTCATTTGAAAGCTCTTGACAAGTTGTACAAGTCACCCTTTGACGGTGACATCGAAATCGACGGCCAACTTGGTGTTTTCGACCACCGAAGATTGGAGTTGGCCTATGCCATGGACGCTGATCCTAATGCTCAACAGTGACATGACCTATGTCATTTGAAAGCTCTTGAGGAGTTGTACAAGTCACCCTTTGACGGTGATATCGAAATCGATGGCCAACTTGGTGTTTTCGACCATTGACATTTAGTACCGTATACCTGCCAAAGCCACCATAACCCAAACTTCATAATAGTCCATCGTTCTTACCTGTGTGTGGGAGCATGCGCTGACAAACTTTCAGCTTTTATAAAATAACGAAGGTCTGGGGTTCGCGGGCTCTTGGTCCATAGTACTCGTTTCATAGTTTGACTAAGTGATACTAACATTGCGATTGGTAAGCAACGTGCACTTCGGCCCCAATTAGATGGGTGGACGGTTCCGGCTGTTTCAATCGATAGACTATGTCGGAGGCCTGACACCAGGATTGGCCACTAACCTATACATACTTATGTAATTACTTATTCTGGGATCACTCTAACAGGCCTTCTTCTTCTTCTTCACCGAGTGGATGGTCACCCTGACCAATCCTGGTGTCAGAGTTATTGAGCCGCCAAAGGCATCTGACATGGCTCAAGTAACGACTACTAACCGTAGAAAGTAACCGGGACCGACGGCTCAACGTGCTCTCTGAAGCACGGAACTAACAGGCCACAAACCATGGTAAATTAAATAAAAGAAAAGTCCGTTTCCGCTAACCTAGTTAGAACAAAGGCTACAACCTCGTATACCTCGTATCTGATCAAAGATTTTTTTAATAGAGTTTAAAATAAAATTACCCCAGATTTCCCTAATCTTTGCCCGATATTACCCTAACACACGACTTAGTTAGAGATTGCTCGGAGCGTTTTAACTTCATAGCTTCCTGTTAGAATCGATTTCCGATCTCCAAGCTATGCATAATATCTGATACTAACATAATTTTTAAACGTTATCATAAAGATATCAGGAATACTGACAAGGATTTTGTTCCAGAAAATGTTTTGGCTTTTGTTTTGTGGTTTTCTTTGTTGATAAAATGGTTGCGGGATAAAAGAAAAGTAAAAGTATCAGCCAGCCGTCCCACTGCTGGACAAAGGCCTCACTGAAGATATCAGTACAGTGAGGAGGATTAGCAGCACCACGCTTGCCAAATGCGGGTTGGTGATCTCAAACCCGAGCCATGTTACTGTATACATCAGAATAACATATGGGATATATTTTATCCCAAAATTCCCGCGGGAACGGGTACAACGCGAGTGAAACCTCGAGACGCGGCTAGTCTATTTTGAAAACTATTCGAGTTCCATCTAAAACGGACCATCGACTTTGGGATTGTTTTGTATTCGAAAAGCAGGAACAAGGCTGGATTGTCACACCAAGTTCCCTTCCCAATCTCTACATACCTTAATACTGAAATGAATGGTCGTTAAGTTATCCATTATTTGTTAGATACACATTAAACAAAATAGCAGAATTCAAGGATTTAAGAGATCTTCATCTCATGATGACGTAATCATCAATATCAGGTGGATATGAAGCTGCTGCGGCCAATACTTCTATGTCATCACTGGTTTTGTAACAAACCGACTATCTATAGTATAAGTTTATGTAAATGCAAACTGGTCAGCAATAAGCGACTTCCATTTACCTTATAGGACTGTGTTTTTAAAACTAGTCAGTGCGGTATGTCAACAAGTTGTAGGCATTTTTAAACAATCTTGGTGATAATAAACATAAAATATTTTATAGTCTAGTGTAGTTTAATTAAACGCGCAGTTTTTTAAAGGGTAGAATAACTTATTTATACCAATATTATATAGACCTAGATTTCTTCTTGCTCAAACTAAATGGGCGCGTTTTTTTTAATCTGGAGAAATAATAAGCTCGATCTTTAATTTTTTTTCACACTAGCGCCATCTATTGAATCGCAGTTGGAACCACCGCGCGGAACAGCTAGCAATTTTAACAATATGGGATACTAGCAGCGCCCCGCGGTTTTACCCGCGTTGTGTCCATTCCTGTGGGAATTTCGGGATGAAAAATAGCCTATGTTACTCGTGGTTAATGTAGCTTTCGAATGGTGAAAGAACAAACAAACAAAGTTTTCCTCTTTATAATATTAGTATAGATGTCATCACCAATACATAGCACGTTACTTTTGTACAGAAATATTTTAACAAACTTCCAAAAAGGGGAGATTCGTTTGACAATTTCAACGTTCCATACATTCCAAGAATGTGGACAAAGCGTATAAGAAGCAGGATCAAACAGTAGTGTTAACTTAGTGAGAAATATTCTCAATATCACTCGTGTAACATACTCGTGTCAAAGTATAACATATCATAAATTAAATTATCTGCAGACAATAGAATTACAGCAATTAACCATTATCTTTGTCACTATTATTTAAACGTTGCAGTTGTTAGATAATTTGACCTTTGATGATGTGAAGTTATGAAGAAAATAGCTCATAAGTATCTTATTTTAATTCATCTATATTGCTCAATCAAGGCATACCAGGGGCTGATATGATATGATATACCCGGACAAATTCACACACGGTTGATTAGTCCCAAAAGGAAGCTCTAAGCTTGTATTATGAAAACTAACTCACCGATACTACTACATATACATACACAAATATTTTATAACAATATATAACTGACACCCAGACATCGTCGCTAACAACTAAATCTGCACATATCGTTGACTCCGGGCGGGAATCGAACCCGCAACCCCCGACACAGTAAGATCTATCACTGCCACTGTGCCAACAGGCTTGTCGAGGTCAGAATATGAAAACACAAACTTAAACAACAACAGAAAAGAAAGGCAACAAATAAAATAAACTTCCTACACTTAACTGAACATTTTGAATCAAAAACTTTTCTTACAATTCCGAGACAATAAAATATATTGGTTCACTTCTGTGGTATTGTGTTGTTATTTAAGGAAGACTCATTTTAATTCGTCCTCAGGCTCGGTAGTTCTAAGGCCCTATGGTCCCATGATCCTATGGCCCTATCAGTATGGTCATCTATACCAACATAACAAAGCAGAAGGTTGTTTTTTTCATTTTTTTGTTTGTTTGAACGCGGTAATCTCAGAAACTACCAATCCTAATAGAATGATTATTTTTCTAATCGATAGCCACATTTGACGGAAAGGTTATAATATGCTATTTTTCATTCCGAAATTACCACGGGTACAGGAACAACGCGGGTAAAACCCCGGGTTCCTGCTGGTAATAAAATATATTGCAGCTTGTAGTTATTATGGGAAATCATTTGAATTCGCCTTAAAAGTTCAGTCGTCCTATGGTATGTCCCTTTACTCCCTATGGTCAATCTAAGTAAAATTTTATTTTATCATCACCGACCATATTTGCGCTGAAACACATACATTCGTTAACCAAACATTGCACCCACTAAACCTATACTTCATCACTACATAGTATAAAATAAAGTCGTCTCTATTTCGTGTCTGTTTGTCTGTTTGTCTGTATGCTTAAATCTTTAAAATTACGCAACGGATTTTGATGCGGTTTTTTCTTATAGGTAGAGTGATTCAAGAGGAAAGATTTTATGTAATAAATTCCCGAAATTCCTACGGGAACGGGCACAACGCGGGTAAAACCGTGGGGCGCTGCTAGTAAGGTATAAAGAACATGATGTCACTACCCCAACCGAGCCCAAGGCCGAAGCAAACTCACACAGATAATCTCAAACGAATAGAACATAACAAATACGGACTTATGAACAATTTTTATCCATTCATGATAACGGCCATTGTTTTAAAGACACGAGTAAATAACGATAAATTACGAAGGTGTTGACTACCTTTATATAATCGATTTGTTTTAAAAACCTGTTTTAAATATGTCCTCAATGTCTGTTCAAATTCTATATGTACTTAACAGCTTACCCGGCAAACGTTGTTTTGCTGTAAAAATTAAGGGATGGACCACCCTTAACATTTAGGCGTATGAAAAATAGATGATGACCGATTCTCAGACCTACCCGATATGCACACAAAATTTCATGAAAATCGGTCGAGCCATTTTGGAGATAACCAGTATTTGTAACGAATTCCCAAATTCAACGGGAAGGTCCCACCCATAGGATGTGAAGTTCGTCATCCCGTAGTACGACGGGAACGGGCACAATGCGGGTAAAACCGCGCAGCATTGCTAGTGACTTAATATAAAGAATCTACATTGTTTTCTTTGTAAATATCTGAGCTGATTGGATCGTGAGCGTCGCTTATTGAATAATGCAAGGAATCGCGCAGACGTGTGATGGTAATTGTTCGTGTCGTGTGTAATTACTGTTATTTACTTCGCATATTACATAATAGTACTTATTTACATGACATAAGGTACGGATTAGTTTCTACATGATTTTAAGATTAGTATTGGTAGTGATTAACCTGTCGAAGTTACAATCACTACGAGCATTTAAAAAATAGAAACCTAATTCACCTGTTGAAACATTTCAATTGAAACAACATAAAATCGTTTAAAATACAAGCATTGGAACACCTCGGTGGTCTAGTATGTGCACTCGCCTGCCAAGACTGAGGTCCCGGGTTCCAAGAACCAAGAGCCAAGAACCAAGAACCATAGACCAAGAACCAAGAACCATACCAAGAACTCTAGTCCAAAGTCCAGAGTCTAAAGAATCATGATTCAAGTTAGGTACCTGTTTATCTAATCCATAAACTACGAATAACGTAGAGTTATGAGAGTATTTAAAGTACACAAAACATAAAGTACTTCCTATGTATTTACCACGTAATGTATAAGTAGTAGTTCTCTAAATCACAACCGGTTTCAGTCATCAATTAATGAATTCAAGGTAAGTAAGTCAATGTCAAAGACTTCACAAATCTATATTTACTAATATTATAAAACTGATTTTTTGTTTGTTTGAACGTGCTAACCCGTCCGATGTAAATAATTTTAGTGATGGACAGCCACAGTCAACTGGAAGGTTATTTTTATCCCCAAATTCCCATGGGAACAGGCACAACGCGGGTAAAAGCGTGGGATGCTCCTACTGATTACCGAGAACACGAAAAGATAGTCAAGTGATAAATCGACTTTTTTAAACAAAGTTTTTAAGAGAGCTACCACCTTTTTTCAACTCGGTTAACAATGGGATCAATCTTATATACCCACATACCATTCATACCCTTTCATATACTGAAAGAATTTTTGAAATCGGATCGTAAACGACGGGCAAAAACACATACAGACGAATTGAGAATTTCTTTGGTGCTTGAAGTCGGATAAAAACAACACAAATAGTGAGAATATGTTTAAAAAACATTACTATTTTCAGTTGATTTTTTACAGATTGAAATGTAAATAGCTAGGCAATTATGGTAGTGTTATTACCCCGCTCTGTATTTATGTGAAGCTAGTTTTAATTACAGGTAAGGACGTTGTTGGACATTGTCAGCACTCAATTTGATGATACTGTGATATTGACTGATGTTATAGATAAGGATACATAGTATAAGGGTACAACTTATTTTTCAAGTAATCAACCGTTTAAATCGCTAACCTTTAAGCTATTTTAAAACTGTGTAGCAAAAGGGCTAATAATATATTCAAGGTTATTTTTCCACTAACAATAATTAATTCAAATCATTGTTTCATTTGAACTTCCAATCATAGTAAGATTAATCAAATTACAATATTAACTTGACTCGGTGGTGCCTCGTCGGTCTAGTGTATGTGCACTTGCCTGCCAAGACTGAGGTCCCGGGTTCAATTCCCAAGCAATAACATGTTTCCTACTTTTCAAACATGGCTCGAGTTTGAGATCACACACCCGTATTAGACAAGCGTGGTGATTACGCCTAATCCTACTCACTGTACTGATATCTTCAGCGAGATGAGAGGCCTTTGCCCAACAGTGGGACATTACAGGCTCATACTTACTTACTTACTTACTTACAACATTAACATTGAACATTGGCCTTAATAATCAAAGCCAAACATTGAACTAAAAATCATTGACTCTATTGCCCGCGCTGTGTTCGTTCCCATGGGAATTTCGTGATGAATAATAACTTAAAACCTTCCTCTTTAAAGTAGCTTTCTAATACAAAAATAACTATTCGAATCGTGCAGCTACTTTCTGAGATTAGCGCGTTCAAACAAAAAATAAACTCGTCAGCTTCATTATATCACTACTAGCAGCGCCCCGCGGTATTACCCGCGTTGTTCCCGTTCCCGTGGGAATTTCGGAATGAAAGAAAAAAAAGAATTTTTCAAATCGGTTCAGTAGTTTCTGAGATTAGCGCGTTTAAACAAACAAACAAACAAAGCAAACTCTTCAGCTTTATAATATTAGTTTAGATAGATTATTTGTATAAATAACATCAAGGTATTTATTGCAGGACTAACGATAGCCTAGACTATCCAATCGATATCTACAACAAAAGCAACAGTCCATCGAATGTTTCTAATCAAATAAACAGGCATAGAGTACGCGGAGGCGTGTTCAATTATATAATGAAGGGACGGGTGGTCAGTGAGGCATTAATCTGATATACAAACGAGTGCGCAGGAACACTTGGTCGGATTCCCCACGGTCAAGCCGCTAGTGAAGCCCTACCGAATTGTATCCTATTTATAACGTTACTTTATATCCAAAGGTCGAAGAGATTGTTTCAAGAACTAAGTTGGATTATTGAACCAATAGGCTTAGTACAGACGTACTTAAGTAGTGACAGATTAGGAATTAATTACCAGTTATCGCAATGAGTCATGTCGTTAATTATGCATTATTTTGTGATCGGTTTTGTTTATTATAATAATTAGTTAATAGTTTCTTTGTTTAATTAACAATTGATTTATTTTTTAGATTCAATTTAACAGGAGTAAAACATGCCCTTTGTCTGCCTTAAAGCTGTATTCTGAACATGACATGGAAACCATAATCTGAAACTATTCATAAAACCTAAAATTATTTTTTACTAGCTGTGCCCCGCGGTTTCACCCGCAGCGCACCCGGTCCCGTAGTAATGTCGGGATTGTTATAACTTATTATCCTATTCCTGACCAAGAAAAAAATCATTAACATCGGTCCAGCTGTTCTCCAGTTATAAATGGTGTAACTAACACGACTTTATTTGAAATATATAGACTAGCAGTGCCAGCGGTTTTACCCGCGTTGTGCCCGTTCCTGTAGGAATTTCGGGATAAGAAATAGCTTATAACCTTCGCGTAAAATGTGGCTATCCATTACAAAATAATTATTGACATCGGATGGGTGGTTGAAAAATGAAAATGAGAAATATTTATTTCGAACAAAATGCACTTACTGATGAAAGTTACTTAAAATTAAATTATAAAGCATGTTCAATTTGTCGACGGAGTAACACATTTTAATGTCTATATGTCTTCTCACTAGGCATGCTTGTATCGAGAATACATGTTTCTGACATTATCCCTTACAAACCGACGAACAAAGTTAGAAACTTTACGTCTTTATAATATTAGTGTAGATTGGTATAAGATAACTTTATTCAGGAGTAACTTCTCATAGCATCTACTACAGCGTGAGTACAACCGCATAGCGCTGTTAGTACAATACATTAACAACAGACCCAAATGATGTTCAAGTACGAATGGACGGCCTGCGACAGTGTTCATAGCAGTCACTACCGGGTGTGTAACGGGACTATTGAGTGCAGTTCACTGTTCATGGGCCAACGGTTTCACTTCTCACTGTGCTACTGAATCGTGTCTATGGCGCATGGCCGTGTCTGTCGTAAGCTAGTGAAATCGAGGATCAAGTTAGATTATGGAGATGTCATGAAGTATTACAGAGCATAGAAGCACCACCGGGCCGGCGCTACCGCGTGGTGCTTCTATGCTCTGTGTGAAGTATTAACGGCGATGGAAGTTTAAGAATCTCTTTTTTTAAACTTAGAACATTAGTACTAACTGCTCTTGCACTTTGGTTTCGGTTCTTTGTTCAATAAAATAATAGAGAAAAGTGCGTGGAACAATAAACATGATAAATATAACACACAGACAGAAATAATCACCAGTTTCCATAACTATTTTTGTTATAAAGAGACAATAGTAAACAATAAACTAGATCATCATCTATTTCAATATCAAAAGGACAAAAGAACAGCTGTATAGTCCTAACATATCTACATTCCAATACAGGTACTAACTTCACTATCATTACTACATAGTATAAAACAAAGTCGCTTTCCGCTGTCTGTCCCTATGTATGCTTAGATCTTTAAAACTACGCAACGGGTTTTGATGCAGTTTTTTTAATAGGTTTATAAGTATAAAAGTTTCCGAAATTCCCACGGAAACGGGCACAACGCGGGTAAAACCGCGGGGCGCTGCTAGTAACCTATAATATCGGTATCGTGTACGTCTCCAACTTTTACCTATAGTACTATCTGTATACCTCTTTAACTAACCTAACATATGCTATCTATGTACCTCTTTGACTAACCCAACCTATAGAATTAATATCCCCAACAAAACCGTTGGAGCGGCTTCAATCGCTGTGGGTATTGAATTAGCATCGTGAATGTATATCAGCTGTCTAATTAGTATCCGAACGGTGACACCGGAAACGAACACCTATATCAGGCTGAGTGATGTCAGTATGAACAGTGAACAGTGTGTCCTTCAAATGATTAAATGTCACATTTTTTAAAATTGCATATCTATACTAATATTATAAAGCTGAAGAGTTTGTTTGTTTTGTTTGTTTGTTTGTTTGTTTGTTTGTTTGTTTGTTTAAACGCGCTAATCTCAGAAACTACTGAACCGATTTGAATAATTCTTTTTGTAATAGATAGCCACATTCAACGGGAAGGTTATAGGCTATTTTTCATCCCGAAATTCCCACGGGAACGGGTACAACGCGGGTAAAACCGCGGGGCGCTGCTAGTCTATACTAATATTATAAAGCTGCAGAGTTTGTTTGTTTGAACGCGCAAATCTCAGGAATTACAGGTCGGATTTCAAAAATTCTTTTTGTAATGGATAGCCACATTCAGCGGAAAGGTTATAGGCTACTTTTCATCCTGAAATTCTCACGGGAACGTGTACAACACGGGTAAACCGCGGGGCGCTGCTAGTATATCATAAGTGTCGAAAGATAGTGAATGGTGCAAACTATTTACAATTTTGAAAATTTTGTCGTTTACAACTTTACGGTTTTCCATGGACAGATTATGAACTAACGATATTTTATGCGTTAAATTGTAAATGGTTTATACAGTCCGCAATCTTTAGACTGTTCATAATCTTACTCGTTAGATTATAAAAGAATGGCGTTTACAATTTTCCGGTGATATGTTACATTTTTTACCGGCTATTCCTCGTGGCATGTTGCCGCTTTGTCTAGGTGGGAATTTAGACATAAAAAGTAGCCTTTGTATTATTGTCATGTCTGTACCATATTGTTTAAACATGATGAAAAGTGACTGGTACAGTTGTGGCAATAACTGATATGCACATAGGTATACACGCAGGTACAAAATGAAAACAATAAAAATAGATACAAATTAATCTACCAACACACAAAACACATCTTTTCAAACTCAAGGACATAACGTAGTTACTACAACAAAGCACATTAACAACAGACTTTACATTAGGCTCAGTCATAAGTCTTTACAAGAAAATATTTACCCTTCGCTTAACAAAGAAAATAAACATTTTCAGGACAAACATTAAATAATCTGCAAGTACAATGACCTAAATGAAAGGTTTGACGATATTCCGTGGACATAGAAGGCAAAACACATTAGTATGCGCGGTGAACAAAGTGTGCCAATTAAAATTCTGTCCACGGTGCTAATTGGGAACTGCTGATAGTTGGTACTATCATAGTTATGTGGCGTGGATATTGGCTTCGATTTGTTGGGTTTAGATGGCTAGCCGCATAGTTATTTGAAATTGTAGACGGGGAATTACTCGTGATTTTAGCCGGTGGATAATGAAATAGTGATTCTCAGAAATGTTTTTTGTTATGACGGAATGTATACCTACTCGTATACGTACCTCTTTATAATTTTTTCGTGCTCCTATATAATACAACTAGCAGCGCCCCGCGGTTTTACCCGCATTGTGCACGTTCCCGTTGGAATTTAAGGATGAAAAATAGCCTATAACCTTTCCGTTGAATGTGGCTATCTATTACAAAAATAATTATTCAAATCGGACAGGTAATTCCTGAGATTAGCTTGAACAAACAAACAAAAAAACAAACTTACAAATTTTACCTCTTTATAATATGTTTATAGATGAGGTTAATCGGTGAAAAACCTGTCCTGAAATCTGCCTCGCATGTACTAATACTGTACAGAAAGGGTCAAAAACCATCAAAAAGTATAAGTTTGACTACCTCGTGTTTTTATTTGCAGACTTATTTTGATTGATGTATTGAAAAACATACGTAAATTATCTTTTCATGTATTTCAAAGAACAAATATTTTTAATTGATGAAAAGTCACAAAGGAAATTCGCATTGAAAAATATTATATACGAGTACTTTTCCTCGTACCGAATATTTTTGTAATATGATTCTACTATATTGATATTTATTTTACTTGGAAAAGCAATCCCTGCATTTTGGCAAAAGAGTATATACATTGAACTTGTGTAAGTAACTTTCACATTTTGGTTGAAGAATATTAGGTACACTGTTTATATATTTATATTTTAGGTACCTAGGTGAATGAAAATCGCTGCAAACTATCTTTTGTAAAATAGTAAGCGAAGTAAAAAGTAGCAAAACACCTTTCTTTACCATAAGTAATAGTAGAGTAGAGTAGGTCAGTAAAAAAAATCCGTTTGGGTATTCCTTTATCCTTGATTTTTCCTCTGCATACATAATTGATAGGCAGCGAAATACTTTTATCTATGCTACAGACCTACATACATATTCATACACTGGCCACGCCCCACGAATTTACTACGTTAAACCCCTTGGGAATTTCGGGATCAAAAGTAGCCTAATCATATAACCTTTCTCTTGAAAGTGGCTTTTATAAAAGTAGAATCAAAAGCTGTAATGCCCCACTGCTTGGCAAAGGCCTCTCATGCCACTGATGATAAAAATCAATTAGGGATTATGCGTAATCACTACGTTTACCTTATGCGGGTTGGTGATCTCAAACCGGAGCCAATAGCAACGAAATTTGCGAAAACAAGCAAAAACAGAAAACAAACTTTTCAACTTTACTTCCTTATGTTAGCCTACATAGATAGGTACAATGATTTGGCTCCGTATAACCAGTTAGCTCGTAAAAGCGGAATGATTCATACTGTTGAGAAATAGGCGTAACATCGTTAGGTTAGCGCGGTTAACTGGAGTTTATTGCCCCTGTATCCTGTAGGCTCGGCCACCACACTTAGGCCTTTAAACTCTTTCAAACAATCGCCATTCATTTGCTAACTGAATGTTTGTGGGTCAGTCGGTGGGTGTGGATTAATTGTATTAATAGTGTTTGTGAAAATTGAATTGTGGTCAATGACTGGGCTTTGTTATGTGTAGACGAATTTGAAAAAGGAATGGAATCAACCAATTTGATCTAATTCTCTAACTATTCATCAATCTAACTTTGAGCTTGAAGAAATTTTATAGTCCTATCATCACAAAAGTAATTGTAGAAGAATGAGTACATTTTCGTCGTTCAGTATTTGTATTCCAAGAAGAATGGAATTTGATGGCTAATCTTCCCGTCTCCTACGTAAAGTCTTCTACTTTAGCCACGAGTCAATTGTTTCATAAAATAAATTATTATTTAATTATTTACTAGCTCATTTCCCAACCCTATAGGTATTTCTTATTCGTGGTTCCTGTTACTAGTTGTTTTTCGTTCTATTTTTTGCACTTATTCAATTATTGTAGACTTATTCTGATCCGCGGAGCTCGATACTGGCGGAACTAAACGATTTCGTAATGGTCTCGGAAGAGACTTGACTTTACTTGTTTCTCTATTTTTTGTCAAGAAAATTAGAAACAAAAACCTTGAAACACATTTTGTTGATTTTTTTATGTCGTTCCAAATACAACTCTGATATAGAGGCCTTTACTGGAAGATTTGAGGCCGACATTAAGGGCCGAAACTGCGTTAAGCGTGAGCCCGTTGCGGTTTGATACAAAAGTGAACAGTCGCAGGCGCACGCGACGGGCGGACGCGACGGTTCAATTTTGCTTGAAGCCGCACGCGACGGACGCACGCGACGGTTCACTTTTGTATGTAACCTCACGGGGCGAACGCACGCGACGTACGCTCGCTTAATACAATTTCGGCCCTAAAACACCAAGAATCTACAGAAAACTGGTACATTGAACTGTATTTTAGTTATTAATGGCTAGTAAGAATTTGCAGTTAGATAATAGAGTTACGTAGTAACAAATTTTCAGTTAGGTAACATTTATATTGTTGATTGTTGTTAAAAAGTAACAAGTTCGTGTATTTTTGACCGCCTAAAGCCCATCGTCATGGCTACGGTTATTATAAGTAAACATTTGAATTACTATTTTCAGCAAAGTTTATCTCCAATTTGTATATTTATGTTACCTTTAAGGAAATAGCCAATAAAGTTATAAACATCACATGTTAATTCATATAATAATCATTTATATATACATAATCTGTATAAAATTGATTTTAAACCCTTGAAGTTGTGAATGTAACTGAAGGAATGTTAAAAATAATTTGTTATTGTTTATTTTATTAACAAAAAAGAAAAATTAAAAAAAAAAAATACCTTGTTATGTCCTACTGCTGTAAAGGCATCATTGATGATATCAGTACAGTAAGGTGGATAAGGTACAACCACTACGCTAGCTAGCCTAATGCCAGTTGGTGATTTCAAACCCGAGCTAATTTTCAAACGTAAATATGAATCTTCGCTTGACCCAGGATGGTTATTGATCTTAAACCTTTATAATTATTCCAACTCGGAGATAGTATTTGAGATCTTCTTCTTTCTTCTTATCGAGTGGATGGTCAACTTGACCAATCCTGGTGTCAGAGTTATTGAGCCGCCAAAGGCCTCTGACATGGCTCTGAGATTAGCGTATTCAAAACAAACAAACAAAACCACTTTAGCTTTATTATATTAGATACACCATAAAACATGGTAGATAGACATAGACAGTAATGTAATAATCTAGACATCGCATGACTACACGACATAAGATACAAATAAAGAAAGTTTGAAAGCACTTCTTCAAACGCCATGTTATAAACTTGTATCTATCCAGAGCGTAGTACATCATAGGTAATACTACCTAAAGTACAGTCAACCAATGAAAATGTTTAACCGGCGTACTCAGAGACGTTGAGAGATTCATGAGAAAAAATACGTCAATAACATAGGTACCTAATTGTTGATTTAATTTATGTCTCTGAAGTTGTGATAAATTTCAATCGTGTGATAAGATAACTAGGTTTTCATGAATCGACAGTCAAGTCTTTAATAAAGTGATAAACTTCCTATGGAATAACAATTATTCCAAATTAAACTGTAGTTTGTTTAAATGTTTAATTATCGTAGAATTTAAGGTCATGTCAAACGAATTAATAGTTTCTAGTTCAATTCGAAATACAAAATGTTCACATACCTACTTATTACTAACAATAGCCCATCGTACTAATATCTCATCTTCAGTGAGCATAGGGACCCTTCAGTGGGAAATTACACTTACTTTTTAGTGCATGCACATGCAGTGCCTAGATCTAATGAACGTATACCTAGATTACAGTGTTACCTATAACAACTAGATGCGATCGTTGAGATAGTCACAAATGACTACTCCCAGTTCGAATGCTAATTAACTCGCGTGTGTAATTAATTTCCATTACAGTGGAGCAATAAAAACGAGACCCGATTAATGTGTATCAATTACAAGCTCTATAAATTGTTAGTACTTACGATGCAGCGTGGATTTGATCGCATTATACAGGTCCACGATACGTCGATACTTTTTATCAAATCAACTTAAAATTATTTAGATTTCGTATACTATCTGGCATGATAAGAGAAAGATGATGAAGATGAATGGTGGATGAGCTTTTAAAACTGAAGAAGAGTTTCAAAAGTCGCGCAAAACTATAGGTAGTGTTGTAATTGGCATTTCCTTAACCAACAAAACTTATAAAGGAACAAAAAGTACGGTAGGCAAATGGACCGACCACACAATTTTAATAAAAACAAACTATGACATCACAAACATTACACATGACGTAAACAATCAAAAGCGTCACTACAAACTTTGAGACAAAGTAACAGGAAACTTGTACCAAATAGCAAAAGTTGAAACATTACCGTCAATATTGATATCCAGGGTGGATGATTGCACTCAACACAACGAAACACTAACCACCGGTCTCACTAGTTAAGCTCCGAAGTTACTTGACACGGATAATTTTATAAATCAGTTTTGTTTACTGAAAACGCGTCCGCTCCTCTCGACAGTCGAAAGGCAACTGAGCAAAGGTAACTAAATGATGGTGGGAAATGAGATGCAACCGTATGACGGCCTTCGGACATCACTACAACCAGTTTACACTCTATTGCGAAGAAAATAGGGTTTACCTTTTAATATTGTGTATTAAGGCTGTATATATTTGGTCTCGTAGGCAGAGAAACTGCATCACTGCGTGCAGGTTCACCCACGCTTGTTGAAGAGGTTTGAGCGGAGGCTTATAAATATTTTCGAGTTTTATTCCAACGAGGGAAATAGTGGCAAAAGCCAAAGGTCGGGGATCCACGTTTGATGTAAATTATTCAGTAAGATTTGCATGACGGAATTGGGTTTTAAATGTTTGCCTCATACATAAACCTTAGTTAAGGTACCTTCGTTTGTGACTTAACCTATTATGGTGTACAGGTGTAGTGAACTTCATTTTGAATATATCTAGAATACTATGCTATCTTAAGTCCCTTCTAGTAGTTTACTTACGATCACCCTTCCGTTGTGTATGGTTGGACTATATTTTGTTGGATATAATAGTTGTTATACAAAATATAGAACACCATTTTACAGACGATAGAGCGACCTCTATATAAACGGTTCCCAAGGTCATACCAGAAAATCTTTTTACATCTAATTTATTTACGAACAACAAAAATATTGTCTCAAAATCATTGATTTGTCATAGTCATAGGTCACGCGTGAGTGAATCAATGTCTATTCTGGTCATTAAGGCTGCTTAAATGGATTGGTTTCCAAATAGAGAAAATACCTAACTTGATTTGGAGGAAATGACGATCCGATCATTAGGTTAATAGATGTTAAACAACATTTATTTCGAAGAATAATGGCGTTAGTTAATTTATATGTTAAAGAAGTTCTAAATCTATAGTACCTATACTAATATAATAATTCTGAAGAATTTGATTATTTGTTCGTTTGAATGCGCTGATCTCAGAAACTACCAATTTGATTTCAATAATTATTTTTGTAATGGATAGCCACATTCAACGGGAAGGTTATAGGCTATTTTTTACTCTAAAATTCCCACGGGAGTAGGCACAACGCGGTTAAAAACGCGGGGCGCTGCTAGCGTCTATATTTTTATGGAGAATCTGCGATCAAAGATTGAGAACATTTTACTAACTTTTTTTTTGTAAAAATATTTACCTACGCCACGAAATGAATTGAACGAAATTTGAAGCCTTTACAATCTTGCTTATCTTTGGACACTGGAAACGATATTGGTGTCGTATTTTAGGAAAGAAATCCGTTACGGAGCTGATTGACCGTTCAGTAGAACAAAATGTGTTTACTTAATGTACTTAAGTGGCATAATTGTAAGATGATGAAATTGTTGTGTGTGGGACTCTCAACAGTAACCTCCGTCATACGTAAGTTCCATGTTAACAAATAATACTGATAAAATTGTTGACTTTTAAGTATTCGAGTAACTTCCCTAAAATTTACAAAAAGTCTCATATACTCGTAGGTAAAGTAAGTAAACTCGAGTAGGTTAGAGGTGTGGCAATCTTGGTATCGGAATTTTTCGACCACCAAAAGACCTCCGACATAGTCTAAGGATTGAAACAACTGGGAACGTACAGTACCTAATGTTCACACCCAAACTTTAGGTACTATATATCCCTACATTGTGTAAGATTAAAAAAATGGCAGTCTTACATATTCTTTGGTAAGTATATTTATTAGTTTCCATTGTAAGTTAGGTAGGTATATTATTTAAGTTATTTTGTCTTCATTTAGTTTGTAAACTATCAGAAATAAACAGTTCTTTGTTACTGTACTCATACTCATGGCACATGTAGTATGTGATAATAATAGGTAGTTCTATGATAAACTAAGTTTATTTTCTTCTAGTGACGCGATACATTGTAATTTACTTTGACGTCAACATGTGAAACCAAATGCAAATTTCATTACACACCTAGTTTGTATGTAAAATTGTTGTGTATTGAGTGTGGGAAATATTGTTTTTACGTAACAAGGTTAGAACTTAACTAATTTTCTTGCCTTTAAAGACATGTCGAGCTCGACTCACATTTCGTCAACTGGAGGGAAGTGGCCCAGGATAGGGATAACTGGGACACTGATGGCTTATAAAATGTCCCACTGCTAGACAAAGGTCTCTCATCTCACTGAAGATATCAGTATAGTGATGAGGAATAGGCATAATCACAGTCTTATGATAATAAAAATAATAACACTTGTCTTTAGTTGTGTTCACTAATACTATTTTCATTCAGGGGATAAATTGGTATAATTAAGATTATATTTAGTATGGCTTAGTGAGGGCGTTACTTTAGCTTACGCTACACTACTAAATGTTAACACAAAATTTTAGTCTAAAACAGAAGTATGAAAGTAATGAAAATTTAAACATTTTAATTTTTCATTTTATTAATTTGGAAGTATCCGTAGTGTGGCTTTAACTAAAATGAGTAGTGCGGCTTAAACTAAAATGAGTAGTGTGGCTTAAACCTAAGAACCGGACCATTCATTTAACAAACTCGAATTAATTTAATTATCGTCAAAACTTACCCGTAACCAATATGATAAGGCACACGACAGTATACTTCCTGCTGAAGACAACATACGTAACCCTATCTTTATTCAAGTTACAGGAGCCTTGAACCCTGTTATTGTGGTGCTCAGTCATGGCAGACATAAAAATATTTTTTCGTGTTTTGGCGAAATTGCGTGCCTCGAGCCAACCAACGTTCGGAGTTTTATAACAAAATTATGCGGTTTAAAATGCTTGATTTGAAAAGTGAGTTTTGAGGTTTTACTGAAATTAATATTTAACAGTATTTACGATTTAAATCTAGATTTTTTGGAGTAGACCTAATGCTCATGCGTAAACGAAGATAAAGCGTACATTGGTTGTCCTATTTTTGACTTATGTTAGTTTTTTCACTACTTTTCAAAAATATAGAGACAAGCATTCAATATGATCTCACTAGGCAATCTTAAACTTTACATTACTAGCATTTATTTATCTACGAGTATACTAATATTATATTATGGTACATTTTTAATCTTGTTTGCTTGTATGATCGGGCTAATCTCCGGAATTACCAGTCCGATTTTAATAATTATTTTTGTATTGGGTAGCTACATTCAAGAGAAAGCTCATAGGCTATGTTTAATTCCGAAATTCCCATAGGAACGGGAATAAAGCAGGTAAAACCGCGGGGCACGGCTTGTACCTACTATATGAGATTGCTTTACATAAGGAATGTTTCTTTAGTTAGAACAATGCGCCTCGCTGTCAGCTCGAAGTAAATACAAATAATAAATATCACTCGTCGGGCTCATTTTGGTAACAAACAAAGAACAATGACATCTATTCGGCTGGTTATTTCAGCTACAGTAGGAAACAAATAAAATCGGTTTAAGGACATTTGTACAACATACAAGTTTTATCATTAGTGTGGTAAGTGTCACGACGGACCGAAACCGGTTCAATTACTTTCGTCCCATTTTCCATTGTATTGTTTCTCTTTACAGGTTAATCGGTGAGTCATTTATTTTTAGTTACCGCCTAATCTTTAACTGTTTTTGTGACTAATTGATAAGTGTGTTTAGTTTTATGTGGGTGTTATCCTGAGTCGGACCTAGTTTTATACTATCTATACTAATATTATAAAGAGGTAAAATGTGTAAGTTTGTTTATTTGTATGTTCGAGGTAATCTCAAGAAGTATCAGTCCGATTTGAATAATTCTTTTTGTTATCTATTACAAAATTTAACGGGAAGGTTATAAGCTTTTATTCATCCCGAAATTCCCACGGGAGCAGGCACAACGCGGGTAAAACCGCGGGGCGCTGCTAGTGTATAGATATAGAGATGTATAGTCAAAAAAGTTTCCTACAAACATATGATAACAAAATAAAAATAAAAATAAAAATTTAGTATTTATTTGGGGACCAAACCAAACCAAACGTTCCCACATTGTCTGTTTGTATGTAATGTAAGATTTGTCAAAAACTACTTAAAAAGTGTCTATCCTTCCACAGATAATATCTTCAATACAACTTAAACTACCATCCTCTATCTAGTCTATTCTTTATGGTTAAGGATTTTCATGCGGTTTTCGCCAAGATGCTGAATGATTCAAGAGGATAGTGTGTGACTACTTTTCTTGCCAAAATTTACTCAGGTACGAATACGAGGCGGATAAAATCGCGGGGCACTACTAGTAGCCAATAGTACGGAGTTACGGATTAGGAGATTACGGTTTCAAAGTATAATTTAGCTTACTACTGAGCAAAAATCGGCCCTAACTGTTACGTGTTATTATAAATTCAGTACGTAAATCAGTACCCTGTTTACTAATTTAAAGGAAAATACGCTCTATAGATTCCTTTCGATCCATTTCCAAGTCTCTGGCGCAAAATCCTAGTTTAGAATTCTAAGGCGTTGCGTTGTGCCATTACAAACTGTCTTATAAAAGTACAAGTAAAAATAGCTCATATGACGTTACTACGTCCCACTCAGTATGATGCACGTACCAATCCATACAGGTACCGCCACCACCCTTGGCTCCGCCATCAATGAATGGAGCGATCTAAAAATAACTCGTTGCAGGGATTATGTTGAATGGGGCACACCCCCTCGTCCCTGGCGAAAATAGGGCACTGTGTCGAATGTGACGTCACGGGGACGTCACAAACGCATCCCAGGTGAAGAGAAGGGGAAGGGGGGAAGGAAATAGGTCAAAGATGTCTTCCCATCAAAGTTGGTGTTACAGGAACTGAGGACGTGCCCGCGCTCACGTAGCGTGGATTTTTACAGGATTTCGGTTTTAGTTCGTCACTCTTATTGAGGAAAATTGCGCCTTAGTTTGCCATTTGATTTTGAGTACTTTGTGTACCTTTAGGTATTAGGTGGATGTTGATAGAAAAAGTCTAATACTATGAAAAAAAGGCACTTTTGTAGGAAGATAGAAAAAATTAAATTTTAATATAATATTATTTTTTGAAGAAAGAGGCAATTTATACAGAAAGAAAGGACTCGGACACGTCCATTATATTATAATTAAAAGACGTAACTTTTCATACATTATTATAATATTATATTTAGCCTGGTGTGTCCCATTGCTGGGCAGGCTTCTCCACTCTCTTTCCACACCTCTCTGTTTTGTGCTAGACTGGACTTTTCATACATTATACCTATGTCAAAATCACTCATTAAATCTCTACTAAGGAAGCATTTGACCTCTCTGAGTAGGACCGTAAAAGCATTTCCTACCATTTCAATATCTGGTTTGATTGACTTATCGGGTAAAACCCTAAAAACTACAAGATATAAAAGCAAAGAGTGCCGTAAATCAGAATATTCATGTTCCATCATAAAAGATAAACTTGGATTGGTTTCTGACATGAACTATGAACGTTGGTTGCATAAGTTACTAAAATGCATAAGTACCTTTATAGATAACTAGCAGCGCCCCGCGGTTTTACCCGCGTTGTGCCCGTTCCCGTGGGAATTTCGGGAATTTTTATACATAAAAACCTTCCTCTTGAATCACTCTACCTATTACAAAAAACCGCATCAAAATCCGTTGCGTAATTTTAAAGATTAAGCATACAGACAAACAGACAAACAGAAGACAAACAGACGCGACTTTGTTTTATGCTATGTAGTGATTGGTTTCGATTCTTAAGTAATATTTAAGAAATTAGATAGAAAATAATAAGCAGAAAATATTGTTTTCCTAGCCTAGCCTAGTCATTTATCAGCCTTTTAATGACATAATAATTAGACCTAGAATCGATTCAATTTTTAATTAATTTTCTTTTGTTTCAGCCTCCATTAAGGTGACGTGAGTCCAGCTCTTACCTACTACAGAGGGGGTAAGGTGCGGGGCCTGCGGTCCGACCGCGGGCGATCTCCCGCTCGCGCGTAGTTTGCGCGCTAAGTTTGAATATGCCACTCATTGAGATGCCACAGTGTAGTGACTACAGTAAAAAAAGCCTATCAAGCAAAACTAATCGTAGATATTACGAAGGTTGGTATTATATTGTAGGTAGCCTTGGGAAAAATAACTAAAAAGAGATAAAAGGTTTTAAAAAAAATAACGGTCTTAACCCTGGGTGAAATCATTTTTATTGTCTAATATTACGAGCAGAAATATTTTAAAGTGGCGGTGTTCATACACGTTTTAACAAACAACAGTAAAGTACACATAACTGAAAAATATGAATATCTACGTATTGTTAGGTTTCAGTGGCGCCACCTTCAAAAGTAAAAACAAATAAATATATTGTATCATACCTCTTATTTCACTCCTTTTATTTAGGACTAGGCAGATAATATAAATTTCCACCGGCCGGTTTGTGATAATATACTTAATAATTATAATAATACTAGCTTTTGCCCGCGGCTTCACTCGCGTGGAATTTAGTTTGCCGCTTTAAGTTTCGTTATAGATCGTTTAAAACATTTGTTTATCGTAGCAATCTCTGCATCGTTGCAAACTCCCACCTCCGCATCGACAAGAGGAGACAAGTCTTGTCCTAGGTATCCCCACTACCAACATTGCAGCTGTATAGTTGATCTGCTGATATTCTTATACTGTGACACAACATATTTTTTTGTTTTTTTTTTCAAAGCAATAATCTACTAAATCTATAATACTCCGGTCAATTTAGACATTCGAGGTTACATAAAGTCCAAACAAGCTGAAAATCAGGAAAATAGTTCAAAATATAATTATAAACAATGTCTAAAAGTTCCCCATCATTCCCGTGTATGGAATTTTTTTTATTCAAGGTCAAAGGTAAAAAAAAAGTGTTTTTCGCAATTTTCAGCAAAACGGTAAGATTTATCATAAAAGTACCTGAGAAAATAAAAAAGCTTATAAAATTCTCTATAACTTTAATTCTATCCACTTTTTCCATTTTTCTTTGGGAAAAATCTGTTTATTTTAGCCAAATAATTATTTTTAAATTAATAAAAGAGGCAACTTTGTGATTTTTTTCTATCGAGGGAAATTAATCTAATCGTGTACTGAAATACCTTTGCCACTAGAATATATCCTCAACTTTAATATTATAGTTTTTTAGAATCAAAATTGTGACAATTTATATGAAAATAGTTGGATGGAAAAACCGCGTTTTGCGAGTTGCTGGACTCACGTCACCTTAAGTCCGCAAAATTATAAATCACCGCATTACTGACAGGAGAGTTAACACCAATCTATAATAATTAAACACTAGCTACGACAACACTGACCGGCCATTGTTCAGTTTCAAAAACAGCCAAGTGCGAGAGGCGCGCTCAAGGTTCTGTACAACAACATTTTGTAACTATTCGTTTTGAGCCGTTTTGGCGAGGGAGCCTTCTCGCCAGACCTATTTAAAGTAAGTTCGTAATATTTGAATATAGTACAAAATGAAGTTTTACAAGATTTTTGCATTATGTTTTTAGTTATTTACTTTATTTATTTAGTTTTTTTTTACTTTATCATTGTTGAAGTTAATGTGGTTTTATTTCAACCTCTTTCGCTTCGGAACCTAACAATAATTTGACATTCTGTTTCAATTTGCAGGATTGGCGGTCCTATTTTCTGCTACGGAACCCTACAACCAAAGGTTAATGATTGAAAGGGCAATACTAATTGCTTGTCAATTTATGTTAATCTTCAAAGAAAATCGGTGCATAGTTTAATTAAACTTACCTTAATTAAAAGTTGTCATGAACTAATTAACTATTACTAGGTACTCATTATACTAAATGAAACGGGTCTGTATCGCGTTAGATAATTAAACGTATTTACTAAAATACGTACCCGACGTTTCGAGCGGATTACACCGCTCGTGGTCACGGGAGAACTGGCTGGAGAGGCGAATATTCACTGCACAATATTGTTTTTTAGTAAATACGTTTAATTATCTAACGCGATACAGACCCGTTTCATTTAGTATAATGAGTGCAAATCATTTTTAACAAAATGTCGCGATTGGGACTTATTACCTACATGTGTTCGTATAAAACCGCGTAGTGACATTGCACATTCGAGTGAAATTCTACGGCATGCGAGTGTTCGACTGTTAAAACAGATTATCCGTAACAATTATTGTGAGTTGGACGGTGTACAGCGTAGTTTGTTCCAATTGCATTGTGAGTGTAGTGCGGTGTTGTCTCGCGATGACTTTGATTTTTGTGACCGAATAACGTTCGAGCAAGTGAGTCGTATTTTTGAAAGAAGCGAAAGAAGACATGACCGGAAGTTCGACAGGTTATTAAAACGAAGTAACAAATCGAGGATACCGTCTGAGCAAAGCAACAGTGTAATTAACATCTCGGATACAGACCTGGACACTGTGACTCATAGGGTTTTATCAAAAGGTTTAAATTTTGCCACTACCCCCAAAAATATACCTTACGAAACCGTCATTAGCAGCATAGAAGAGGCCATAATCCGAAACAAAGTACCCGCTGCCGACGCTGATACCCTCAGGCAGGATGTAGCAGTCAGCTTACGGAAATCAAAGGTACCAAAGAGTAATATTACGGCGGAAGAGCGTACAGCACTTAAGATCTTGAGAGATAACGAAGACGTCCTCGTTCTTAAGGCCGATAAAGGTAACGCCACCGTCGTCATGAACTCGAAGGACTATGACTTTAAAATGCAGGCACTGTTGAATGACGGTAACGTTTACAAACAAGTATCATACAACCCGACTGCGAGAGTCACAAAGAGGGTGCGTGCTGTCATTAGGGACAATCAGAATCTTTTTACAGAGGAGGAGTTTCAGTACCTGTACAAGCCGAAAATCGTGCAACCGCCGAAACTATATGGACTGCCAAAGGTACATAAAACCAACGTTCCACTGAGACCAATAGTGAGTCAGATTGACTCACCCAGTTACTACTTGGCCAAACACGTTGCGTCAGTACTGCGGCCTCTCGTGGGAACTACTTCATCTTTTGTGAAGGATTCGCGCCATTTTATAGAGATCCTGGACAGTTTCAAACTGGAACCATCACAGGTCATGGTGAGTTTTGATGTGGAGTCCCTTTTCACCAATGTTCCGGTCGGAGACTGCTTAGATGTCATCAGGAAAAAACTTGCAGACAATAACATGCCAGAAGGGTACATGACAGTTATACGTAACTGTTTAGAGGGGAGTTACCTTCTATATAAAGGCAAATACTACCTCCAAATCGATGGTGTTGCTATGGGTAGCCCTTTGGCACCGGTCATGGCCAATATTTGGATGGAACACGTCGAAACGCTGATAAATTTCCAGGCATATGGAGTGCGACTATGGAAACGTTTTGTCGATGATGTATTTTGTGTCATGAAAGGTAACATACCAGAAATCGAACAGTTTCTTATACATTTAAATGCCATTCACACTAACCTCAACTTCACCTACGAGGTTGAGAGAGACAGAACATTGCCCTTCTTGGATGTCAAGATTATGGTGCAACCAGATGGATCCCTCAAACACACCGTCTATAGAAAACCCACACACACCGATAAGTACCTCAACGCGTCTTCTCATCATCATCCCCGACACCTTCGCTCCGTGCAGACATCTCTAATAAACAGGGCTTACGCGTTGTGCGACCCGGAGTTTTTAGATGAGGAACTAGCTCACGTGAGTAAGGTTATGAAGAACAATGGATACAGCGTTGGGAGACCACATTCGAGGAGGAAATCTAAGGGAAGGGCAACGAGTGTTGTCAGGCAGCCCGCTTTTTTGCCATACATCAAAGGAGTAACAGACAAGATTGGTTCGATTTTAAAATCGTATTCTATAGACACCATATTTACTCCTTTGTCGAAAATAGCACAGCAAGTGAGGTCACCGAAGGACACGATCCCTTACCAGACTCCAGGCGTCTATAAAATTGACTGTAGCTGCGGTAGTTCATACATTGGACAGACCAAGCGCACGATAGCGGAGAGGGTCAGAGAACATATCGCAGCGGTCAAAAACCGCCAGGTCGAAAAGTCCGCGATTGCCGACCATTTATTATCATCAGGACCAAACCATTGGATTGAGTTGCATGCGCCGAAAATCCTTTCCACGGAACGACATTACTACTCCAGGATTGTTCGTGAAGCGGTGGAAATCAAAAAACACTTGAATTTCAACCGGGAAAGTGGTTTTAAGCTCTCGTCTATGTGGAATCCGGTAATTAATGGTCGTAGGCAACACAAAAAATTGACCGAAAATTCGGATGTAGTGAGCGTGGTGTGTCGCCAACTTAATGACTAATAATTTTGATGATAAACATTAAGTGCGGGTAGTTTGTGCGGGTAATTGGAAAAAACAATATTGTGCAGTGAATATTCGCCTCTCCAGCCAGTTCTCCCGTGACCACGAGCGGTGTAATCCGCTCGAAACGTCGGGTACGTATTTTAGTAAATACGTTTAATTATCTAACGCGATACAGACCCGTTTCATTTAGTATAATGAGTGCAAATCGTGTGAGTTTAAAAAGTTTATTACTAGGTAATAAAATATTTAACAATTGTTGCTTATCAATAAGCAAAAACCTTTATTTGTCTATTGACAACTAAATTAGTTAAATTATTTATTAATAAATATATCTCAGTTCATTTCACTACATCAAAAAGCATACCTTTTGCTTTGATTTGCTTTTGTACCAGACTCATTTTCATTGCACATCTACACAGAGCTAATTAATACTTTCCAAGACCCTACAAGCCAGTAGTTTCAATGTAATCAATCCTATATCAAAAGTAAGAAACACAAAGAGCATCCACATAAAAGACATTGAAAAGAAACCAGGCCACACAAAATATTAACAGTGCAGAGCAACATCAGAGGGACGTGAAATGAAGGAATGTTTGCGAAGCATGCAGACTCGAGTCGAGATCCGAAATGAGTTTTTACAAAGACACCTTTGAATGTCTTGGGATGAGCAGCGGTTAGGTAACGAGCCATGTTTTGATGCGGAAATGCTGGTAACATCAAAGAAAAAGATAGAAAGTTCCAGTAAGTTAGTGGCCAGCCGTTTCCCCGAGCTGCCGGGGATGGCTAAACGCATTTCTCTTACTCACAAAAAAAAGGTTAGTGGCCAGCCTCGAGAAGAGAAGCTCTGATCTTAACCTACACCCTCTTAACACAGGCAAACATCAATGAAGTGAATGAAAAACCGTCCCCTGGACAAAGCTATAACTACGTCCGTGCCTAAAGGACTTTGACAGTGATTTCAAGTATGTTAGAACAGATTAGTGTCCAACCCTGGTGTCGGACTTATTAGATCGTCTAAAGGCCTTAAAAGCCTTCGACATCTGATGATCTAACCAAACGAAAAACGACAATATAACCTTCTCTACGAAGCACGGTAGCGCTCAGATAGAAATGCCACTATTGGCCACAGATCCAAGTAGAGGTCGAGCAGCACGTTGCTTAACAATCGCAATGAGTTAACATCACCCACTGTAGGCGAGGGCGTTTCGTTCACTGACGTATTTTTTCCAAACAGGTTCACCAGTTTACTCTTTTCTGTGGTAAATTCGGGATAAAAAGTATGTTTTGTTTATTTCCTAGGTCTTGTTTGTATTTGTGTTAATCAATAAAATTGGTATAGGTGTGAAAGCGTCAATTAACCTAAGAGGTTCTTTCGCCTTCTTCTTCTTCATCGAGTGGATGGTCAGCCTGACCAATCCTGGTGTCAGAGTTATTGAGCCGCCAAAGGCCTCTGACATGGCTCATGTAACGACTACTATCCGTAGAAAGTAACCGGGTGTTGATTTAAACTACTCAGAGGTAAAAAAAAAATGGATTTTGTTCCTGATTCCTACACAAAATATAATAAAATAATATGTAAAGTAATTAAATATTATTTAAATGGCAATCTGTATCAAACCCAAGAAAGTAGCTATACCTATAGGTATGTATGAATCAGGAAATATATGGAAATTATATTTTGTACGTTGTGGTTCAACCAATTATGGTAAGTTATGATTAATGAAGAAAAACATTAAAACATAATATAAAGATGAGAATATTCATTATTCTTTATCTTATTTAATTGAAATGGTATTTATGTGAATATCGTGCGTAACACAGTGCACAATAACGTGTTTACTTTTTATTTTATAAACAAATTCTAGATAGAATTCATGAGAAACATCGATTATTGACCGCTTTGTCTAGAAGAGTCATAGGTACAGGGCCCCGTAACAGCCTCCGTGGTCTTGTGGTTTGAGCGCCCGGCTCACGACCCGGAGGTTCCGGGTTCGATTCCCGGTAGGGATATTTCACAAAAATCTCTTTGTGAGACTTTCCTCAGTTTGGTTAGGGCATTGCAGGCTGAATCACCTGATTGCTCGAAAAGTAGGATGATTCCGTGCTTCGGAGGGCACGTTAAGCCGTCGGTCCCGGTTACTTTCTACGGATAGTAGTCGTTACTTGAGCCATGTCAGAGGCCTTTAGCGGCTCAATAACTCTGACACCAGGATTGGTCAGGTTGGCCATCCATTCGATGAAGAAGAAGAATCATAGGTACAGGGGAGATAAATACATGACATTTATGTATCTTCATGTAGCGCGCGTGGCGTACCTTGACTACGCGATGTTAGTTCATTGCGATTGTTAAGCACGGTGCAGCTCGACCCCTACACTTGAATACATGGTGGCTTTTCTATCTGAGCGCTATCGTGCTTAGGAGTGCACGTTACATTTTCGGTCCCGGTTTTTACTTTGAAGAATATGCCTCGTAACTTAGCTAAACTTATATACCACAATGGCATTACGTGTATTAATAATATGATTGGAAAATAGTTAATATCCCAAGAACAAGGCGTTTCAGTAGTAAAATATATAATATGATATTATAATAATAGTTGACTATTAAGCGATACGATATAGGTAGTAAAGAAAACTGTAATTTAATATAAAGCCAGGGTTAAACATATCTAAAGAGTTAAAATATCGATTATAATTATTCAATACGTTAGTATAAGTTTTATAAGTAACGAAGCGTATCAAATGAATGTTACACCTATATTGATACCGATCATTTAAGATTTAAAAAAGGAACAAAATATCCAGATTTCATAATTATTAAAAAACGGGAAATTACGATCGTTTGTGTATGAGGAATGTCCACAGTTTCGGCCACATACGGTGACTTTCAGGTGAAAGCGATCCGCCAGCCACTGATGTGAACTAATGTAGTCGATTAGAAGATTCCTTCCGGAAAGAAAAAAGCTTCAGTGATTTTATTCCATTCTTACACCATCACCGAAATGGAAGAAGCTGATATACTAAAGGTGGTTTCTACCTTTTTGTTTTGCGTATATCTACCATATCGTTTAGGCAAGCGCTCTTATAACTCGCGCCTCATTTGGTGCTTCAAAAATCCGGTCTCAGTTTTCGAGCGAGCCCGTATCAGTTCTGTAATATTTCTTAAACGAGCTTCCAAGCGGGAACGCTCCTACAAATTACTAGTTTGGTAAAAGAGGGAGAGAATCTATACTAATATTATAAAGCTGAAGAGTTTGTTTTGTTTGTTTGTTTGTTTGTTTGTTTAAACGCGCTAATCTCAGAAACTACTGAACCGATTTGAATAATTCTTTCACGGTTAGATAGTCTATTTATCGAGGAAGGCTATAGGCTACATTTTATCCCGAAATTCCCACGGGAACGGGCACAACGCGGGTAAAACCGCGGGGCGCTACTAGTAGAGAATATATGCTTCAAAAACATTTCTAACAGCGCTACCGTGCTTCGGAGAGCAGGTAAAGCAATCGGTCCCGGTTGTTTCATCACGTCAAAACCTCCGACGTTAGGGTTGGCCACTAACTTACTCGATTTTACTAAGGTCATGTTTCCAATAACAGTCAGTATCACTTTACTTATTTTATTCTGGTAACGTTATGCTGATAAATGATAATTTATCTCAAGGATATTCATATTTGATCAAGTGTTGAAATGGTATTTTCACGACCGCATCTAAAGTCAATCAATCCGTGAAACTGAACCGATGCGCTTAATGAAACTGAATGTGGCTTATTTACCTGATAACGTTCGTTATGGTACTTTTATATACCGTTTCTAATATTATTTTCTACTCACTGGACTGAAATCTTTAGGGAGATGCAAAGCCTGAAGAGACATCAGGTACAGACTTTAAATCAAAGTAAGTACAGTCGGCCAAGAAAGTGGTCTACCACTTTTGACAAAAGTTTCTGCGAGATGTAACGATCGCTAAGGTTGACTTTTCTATGCACAATTATGTTATGACGTTTTGTCTGTTATCTGAGATGCCTGACATTTGACATCATTGGGTGACTTAGTTGGAGCTCTATTATTAAATGAAAATTGACCTTGTTGTTTCATGACGTTCAAATGAATCTCAACCGTAGGGTGGTAGACCACATTTTTGGCTGACTGTACCTAAGTTATGATTAGCCTGTAATGTCCCACGGCTGGACAAAGACCTCTCATCTCACCCTAGACACCCCTAGATAACAAAACAGTGAAGAGGATAAGCCGTAGGTAGTGTATGCTTGTAGTAGAAAGGTAGATTTTTTTCTAGGCTAAAATTATCAGGTGAAATATTTATTTCAGGGGTCCGATGGCCTCAACCAATTTCGGGGCAAAATTCGTACAAATAAGGCTATAATCCTAAATCCAATATAACTAGGTAGATGTTTATATTTGAGTTTGTTTTCTTTATACAAAAACACACCTATCTATTGACAAAAGTAGTTTTTGAAAAACTCAGGTAAACCTTACGACGCAGCCCAATAAATTAAAGTAATTTAAAAAAATCACATCTTCAGTGAGATGAGAGGCCTTTGCGCAGCTGTGGCACATTACAGGCTAATACTTTTAAATAATCCTGATGCTAAAAGATCAACACGTCTTGACTTAATAGAGAGTTAGTAAAGGGGAAACAATTTAACTCATTTATAATTCGATTTGCCCAATGGTACCTCTCTTACATAGGTACGTACTTATATGTATGTAGGTATCACCTTTTATACCAACATACCCTCTTGCCTCTAATTATTTACTTAGCTGTGAAGTTACGTAAACCTAGGTAGATCCATCATTAAACAAATCAGCTCCTGTGTTCTTAATATAATAAATAAATAAGAGATTTTTATAGAGGAGCAAGTTAATAAGTCGACAGGTACCTTGTCAACTTTAATTAACTACGAAAGAATACAATTTTAAATTTCAAAAACGGGCAATAAACTAAAGCAATCCTTTAAAATAATTACAATGACCCAGGTTCTGGAAGTTGTTTGGGAAATGTTAGATATTGCCTGTTTATTTCAACCTTAGTATGTAACAAAAGAAAGCAAAGGTGTAGCTTGACATTGGCCTTCCTCGAGTACCTACATTCAAATCAATACCTACAGGCCACAGTTACACGATAACTCTGTGAAACTCAAACAATACTCACATTTCCGAACAAGAAACACGAACAGAACACAATATACACTATAAAACAACAGTTACAACAATAACTAACACTATTTACTGTACAAAAATATTAATTTAAGCTAATGAAACAAACGGCCCGATGAAACTCGGCCACCCATTTTATATTTTTCTTTTCTGAAAACTTTTGCAGTTGCCAGTACTGAATATTTTCAGGGCCATTACTGTTTTTCTGTGTTGCTAGCCTGAATAATGTGCTAAGCTCTATTTTTGTTGTAAAAATTACATTTAAAAGTGATTTACAAAAGTATGATGAATATATTTAAAATTATAGTGAATTATTTATATGAAAATTCTGTAAAATTATAAAATGCATTTTTCGATACTAGTGCTGCCACCTATTCAATAAAACTAGAACTAAGTCACAACAAACTAATGCCTGAAGGATTTTAGACTGCATGTTGAGTTGGTTCCGCCGTATACACATAGAGGACTCTGTTCTTAATCACAAAATCCTCCTTTTTTAGAAGTCGGTAAAAAAAGATGAAATCCTGGTTAAATTATTTATATTTTTACGTTTCTGAAGGTAATGTTTGGGAAGATATAAAGTTTCGTGACATCAAATCGTCGGCGAGTACAAAACGCGTCGTATCGGTCGTACGCGAGTTTAGTTCCCAAAAATGATACAGTGAAAATGCATATTAGGAGAAGCGCGCAGACAGCGGGGCAGAGGACTGCGCCAATTTTGTTCATCCTGTGGGATCGTAGAGAGGCTATTTCGGAGTCCGGGATACTCAGCCTACTCATGTCTGCAGAACAAATATGCTTCGTTTCTAGTACTTTTTCAGTATCTCTGGGCTTGTAGGTATTTTAAAAGATGGCTGGTTCTTCAAAACCTTAAAAAAGGTTAAATCTCAGACTAACAGTGATCAAGATTCAAATACAAAACGCACAAACAACCAGACAATGTAATTATAATTTAGATCAATGAGCAAAACCTTACCTAAAAATGATGCAACCGAAAACACAGCAACTAATTGTAGAAATAATGTAGATTATAAATCTGTGACCATAATAAAAAATGCAGTTTACATTAATATTTATCACTTTGATTTAGGTATTTAGGTGCACAATTTTTTTGTTGTCTTGTCACAAGTGTCCGTCGACCATAGCCGCCATTATAGATCCACGTGTTAATAGTATCACACCAAAGAGGCTATGTAGATATTGCCTAAAAAAGATGAAGCTCGCATTGAGTTATGTAGGCCACTCACGCTACGGTTTACCGGAGAGGTTACCTGTGCAGGTTTGCCTGTAGCGTGTATGGGGACGCTCCGGTGTCGGTACGGGTTACCGGAGCGGTCTTCAGTTCTATTTGCGATGGCATCGAGTGAGGACGACGCACTAGCACTGCTAGGTCTATAAATAATCTATTTAGTGGGCTTCCTGACAACTGACGGACGACCTGCGCCGTGCGCTGTGCCGCACAAACGCACAGGTTCACCGTACGCGCGACCGGAGCAAAATCGATTTTCGGATTTGCTCCGGTCGCTTACGCAGGTCAAAAAAACTGTACAGGTCGATCGGCACACACGCTCCGGACGACCTGCGCAGGTACACAAACATCTCCGGTAAACCGTAGCGTGTGTGGCCTACATTAGAGCGTTTCCACATTATCCGATCCGATATCGGTGTCGGACTCCGATAGCCGACATCCGATAGCCGATACACACCATGTGCTATTTTCACATATTTACGATAAAATCGTTCCGATACGGCCATTTGCTCGATAGTTTAGTGCGTGCAGGTCATCATGGCAGACTATAATAAAAAACTTTATTTGCTGTATCTATTATATTTGAGACGCAAAAAAAGATCTGTCCACAGACAGTATTGGATACATCCCATTGTGAAAGCTAGATATTCAGAGGGAGCATTTTATACTATTTTTAGCAAGCTACAAAACGCACCTAAAAAGTTTTTTAATTATGACAACCAAACTAGTAAACGTATAGCACACATACAAACAAAATCAAATCAAATCAAATAGTTTATTCACATAGTAAACAATTTGTATTAGTACATTCCATGGCGTTTCGATCCCTACACTAGGCTGGGCCTGTGTCGTAGGAAATCTCCTTAGTTAACTTAAAACTATTTACTACGTGCTAATTGCTAACATTATAGACAAAGGGTCGCTTTACGAGACAAAAAAAATAAAATAAAATAAAAATGAATATAATAAAAATTTGCTAGGTTGGACTTCCAATATGTGGGATGTAAGTGTATGTATGTGTGTGCGTGTGCGTGTGTGTGCATGTGCGTGTGTGTGTGTGTGTGTGTGTGTGTGTGTGTGTGTGTGTGTGCGCGTGTGTGTGCGTACGTGTGCATGTGTGTGTGTGCGCGCGCGTGCGAGTGTGTGCGAGTGTGTGTGTGTGTGTATGATTATCTGTTTATCCCTAATAAAAGTTCAAGGGTTCGGTAATCTTGTGCTATTACCCAATTTGCTATCCTTAGGCGAGCTTCCCTAACTGAGCAGATATGGATACTACAACGTGCGTTTATTTGGTTATATAAGTGCGGGAAAAGATACCTTCGAAATCTTTTAGCGAAAGATGTCTTTGTGTCTGGAAGCGTGATTTTAAATACACGTTTCTGCAGTAAGGTTTCATATTCAGCCGATTTCAGAACTGTGCAGTGCATTATTGCCATCGCCCGAATCACAAAGAGACCTCGCACGTTTGGGACGTTTGCTTCTTCATAAAGAAGGCTTGTCGGGTACCTTATTGGTTTGTGCAGCATTACTTTCAGAATTGCGCGATGAGCTCTCTCCAGTGACATCATGTGAGTCGAGGCTGCTCCACCCCACACTGATATGCAATAAGTTAGCACAGACACGCAAAGAGCAGAGTAGATGGACCTCAGTAGCGTTAGGTCAATCACTGACCGTAGATTTTTGAGAACATATATAAGTTTTCTGGTTCTATTCGCGGTATTCTTTAAATGTTCCTTAAAATTAAGATTTTCATCCAGTGTTACACCTAGATACTTAATGGAAACCGCTCTATCAATTTTCCTGCAGTCACAAAAGTTTATAACATCACATGTGCAGATTTTGATTGAATTGAATTGAGGGTCGGGTGCAGAAGCGTGGGTTTTGTGGAAGCACAGAAATTTACTTTTGGCAGCGTTAAGGGTCAAGAGGTTCCTTTGAAGCCATTGAGCTATAATTGTCATCCCCTTCTCTACTCTACTCTGAACCGCTTTCCATGACTCGTCTTGGAATAAAATAACAGTATCATCGGCGTAGCAGATAATATGCGCGTTATCTATTTCAGATAGCAATAAGTCGTTGATGTATAGAGTGAAAAGGATAGGACCGAGCAAACTACCTTGAGGAAGGCCAAATTCTATGGGGCTGAGGTTACTTTTGTGGTTTTCTAATTTAAGACATTGAGATCGTCCGAGCAGGTAACTCTTGAACCAGTTAAGAGGAGTACCTCTTATGCCAAGAAGTTCGAGTTTCCTTAGTAGTAGAGCAATAGATACTGTGTCAAAAGCCTTGGCTAGGTCCAAAAATATTCCTACACATGATATGTTTTCGTCCAGTTTTTGTGTTATCAAATCTGTAAAAAGGGAGACTGCATCTTCTGTGGATTTTTTATATCGGAAGCCAAATTGTTTACCTGACAGGATATTGAATTTTTCAATAAAAGCAACTAGCCTCTATTGAACCAGTTTCTCTAGAATTTTGGAAAAACAACTAAGAAGAGATATTGGTCTGTAGTTACCTGGCTTGGAGGGATCACCCGCCTTATGGATAGGTGTAACCGCTGCTTTCTTCCATTCACTTGGGAATATTCCTTCCGATAAGCTAAGGTTACATATATGAACTAGAGGAACGAGGATGTGGTCTTTTATTGTCTTTAAGAGTCGGTTACCAATTCCATCCATGCCTGGTGCAGAATCCGCTTTTAAGCCTTTGATGATAGAGTCTATTTCCATGTGATTGGTAGGCTCAAGGTAGAGGGAATGTGACTGAGTGTTGGGCAATCTAACTTTGGAAACTAATGATTCCTGACTTTCGCCAGTTTTGTTGAGAGTTTCTTCAGCAAGTGACTTACCTACGTTACAAAAGTACTGGTTACAGCGGTTTAGTGACTTCTCAATCGTGTCTTCGCAGTTTAATAGCTCAGTAGATTTTATATGCTGTTTCTTAGTATGAGTGACGTTCCTAATGCTGTTCCAGAGTTTCTATGGGTTATGCTGATGTCTGGCTATTTCTTGGGAATCGTAAGACTTCTTGAGCTTGCGTAAAAGCTCTGCGTGGAAATTTCTATATCTTGTGAATGTTGTTTTGAGATCTGTGTCGTTTGGGTTCAGTCGCACTTGTGCATGCAACCAGTCTCTATGCCTTGAACATCTAAGTAACCCCGGCGTCATCCAACCTTTGAGTGTACGTTGTTTTCTACCAACAACAACTGTTCGAGAATTGTTTTTTATAATGGTTTCAAGGGTTTTGTTAAAAGATGAAACTGCGTCATCTACTGACAATTTAGTGGTAACAATCGACCAGTCGATATCATTCAGCTCGTCAATGATAGAGTTGTAGTTTACTTTGGTAGAATACCGATTAACTTGGATTGGTTTAGCTGGCTTAGTGACGATACCTGATATAATAAGGTCATGGTCGGTGATGTCAGATTTGCAAACAACGGTGGTACACTCTATTCTGGACGTAATGTTGGTGTGATCCAAACAAGAGTCACCTCTAGTTGGTTTGGTGACACGCGGAAGAAGGTTAAGTTCGGCCATACAACACAGATATCTACTTGTGGTTAGACTATCATTTGCCGGAGAAATATCGATGTTAATATCGCCTGTTACAATTTTACAACTTGTGTTTTTTAAGAAACTGATTGAGTTTATGAGAGAATCTAGAAAGGGACCGATGTCCCTGACAGAGGGCGAACGATAAATTGCCAAAAGACTCAGTTGATTTTTTATTTCTACGCAAAGGCATTCCGAATCGTGGAAATCTGGCTCCGTGACAACTGGGTCCCATATATTGTTAACATATACGATTACCCCACTAGCTCTGTTTGAGTTCTTGCGCGTACTGTGCGCAGTGAAGCCTGATATGGAGGGAATAATTGTGTTATCGTTTAACCAGCACTCGGTCAACACGATGATGTCCAAGTGCATGTTAAGTCTAGTCAAAGCAACTGAGAAATTGTCGTAGTTTTTATGGATGCTTCTAATATTTAGGGTCAGGATTTTAAAATTGCACTTAGATGTTACAATTCTGTTGACTAATTCAAGAGATTCACAAGCGAAACATGAATCAACAGGCGAGTCTATATCCTTTAGAATTGATAAATTAGCCATAGTCGTATGTACTCGAATCTAGTAGGTCTACGAATTCAAAATAGAAAAATCCGTGCTCCCCTATTTTGTGCCTCGCATAGCCTAATATGTGAACCATCTTAAACAAAATGCTTCGCTTGTATTTACATAAATGTATCTGAAGGAATGAGCCTATATAGGGTTGGGCGTGATCTGTTGTATTAATTGTAAAATGTGATTTGTGTATGTGTAGTAGTGTATTGGAAAAGGTGTACAATTTGCTAGTAAAGTAGTGTAAGAGTGGCAGTGAGTATGGGAGTCCAACATATAGAGTCTGAGTATGAGATATTAAAATTACATACAATTTGAATAATACATAAGAGCTAAGTTTAGGACATAATAGGTATACGATAAATGGAAATTCTTACACAAATGTTAGGGTTAATCTGAACCATTGGCCGTTTGAGGTATGATTTGGTTAAGGTCACCGTAAGTTCTGATTGCGATAGACCTTTCTCCTTTTCCTTCTTGTTTCTTGATGTAAATTGTACCTCCAAAGGTCCAACAGAATCTGTACCCGGCGTCCTTACATCTCTTCCTACTCTCCCGAAATAACAGTCTATTTTCGCGAGTGAGTCGTTCATTAAAGAATATTTTTCTAGAAGAGCCCTTTATTTCGATGTCCGATGTTGTAAGATGCCTTGCCTTAGCGGCTTTGAGGAAGTCATCTCTAGCAGCACGTCGAGTAAAGCGGACTACAAGCGGGCGAGGCGTGACGTCTGGTTTGTCTTCTCGGCGGGGTCCAACGCGCTGTGTATAGTCTATGTCGGTTTCTTTTAGACTTACTCCGACTTTGTTTGCAGCCAAGAGTACGATATGAGTTGGGTTTATCGTTATTTATCGTCCGATGTTTATTATCGTCCGATGGCCCACGGGCGTCCGATGGTGCCGCCAGCATATCGGTGTCGGCTCCGATATTCGATATCGGGCCGGACAATATGAAAGACAGGTACATATTTCATACATTTTACTTACCCCGATATCGGATCGGCGTCCGATACCGATATCGGATCGGATAATGTAGAAACGCTTGCTTTACGGGATCAAAAATTGTTTTAAGTCACAGACAACATTTTGAAAATGTAGAAAGAATATTTGAAATGTTTTTTTGCATGGTTTTTTTAGGGTGTTTTTTTTGGATAATTTAAGTCCTGTTTACAATTGAAATGATTGTGCATAAGCCATGATTTAATATTTAAAAGTCTATGACATATAAATATACCATAATACCATAACCATGGCATATCTCTGTAAAAACAAGCCATTGATAAAAGTAGGTACTCTGTGATTCAGTGTTATATTTGTCAATGACACCAATTTTTCATAAGACATACGAAGCTTATACCAATATTTTTTGTTAATAAAAAGCAATGAAAACATGTGGAAATATTATAGGCTACTTATGTATGGGTTCGTGTGCAATAGGGTTGATGTTTTATTTTCTGTGTTCGCGTGTGGTTGAATTCGAGTGGCAGAGCCTTCCTCAGAACGCGCTCGTGTTCAAGAACAGGGCTCGGTTAGAAGAAGAACATGGGAAACCTGATTTGGTAAATTCACTCATTATGTATCTATACTAATATTATAAAGAAGTAAAGTTTGTAAGTTTGTTTGTTTGTTTGTATGTTCAAGGTAATCTCGGGAAGTATTAGTCTGATTTGAATAATTCTTTTTGTAATAGATAGCCACATTCAACAGGAA
Source organism: Cyclophora punctaria (assembly GCA_951394245.1). NCBI lineage: Eukaryota > Metazoa > Arthropoda > Insecta > Lepidoptera > Geometridae > Cyclophora > Cyclophora punctaria. The sequence continues at coordinate 10,268,674 of OX596175.1, forward strand.
GGTTATAGGCTATTTTTCATCCCGAAATTCCCACGGGAACGGGTACAACGCGGGTAAAACCGCGGTGCGCTGCTAGTTAGCAATAAAGTGCAAAATGTAGAAAAGCGATGTCTGGGATATACCTACAAGTTATAATGCCAAAACATAGTCTTTAAGCTTCCTTTTGAATATAGATACTCCACAAACAAAGAATTATTCAAAACGGACTGGTAATTCCCGAGATTAGCCCGAACATACAAACACACAAAATAATACATTTCATCTCTTTATAATATAAGTATAATTCCCTTTAAATCTCATTACCTGATATTAGAACTTGAAATTCCTATAACGGCATAAGGACATTGTTTGGTCCCTACCGTACGTCGACATCTTGGCTGTCTCAATTATAATCTGAAGCCTTATTAATACTACTTATTCTGAGTGATAACTTACGACGCAGAGTTGTACCAATAGATAATTACAATGTGCTAATGAGAGAGAGTTTGGTCAGTTTGTTGGCAGTGTTAAGGATAAGACAAAAAAATCTACTAACCTGAATATTTTAAAATGTTACTTTTTCAGCTAGAGCAGCAATTTCAGATGGAAGCAATAAACTTCGTAAAAAACAATGGGAAGTTCAAGAAGATATTGAAATAACGCTTTTGATACTGATACTCAGACTTAGGTTCGTGTGCATATTATTATTTTGTATTAATTTTGTTAAGTATTGTATATGTAAATGTGTTTTTGTAAATAAAGTATGATTATCTGCTACATTTTGTTTAGCCTCTTAATAATTTAACTGTAAGGAACTTTAATCTTTATAATAGCTACAAACCGCGCCTCTCGTTTTGACTCGCGTTGTATCTGTTCCCGCGGGAATTTCGGGATAAAATGTATCCGATGTGTTATTCTGATGTATAACCTATATTACTGTAAAGTGTCATCCAAATCCGTTCAGTAGTTAAGTTTTTGTGTGAAAGAGTAACATACATACATACATACATACATCCATCCTCACAAACTTTTGCACTTATAATATAAGTAGGATTTATCCAACTCCTGGCTCCTAGTATCGTACAAAATCAATGCATAAATTCAGGAGAAAAAATACGACTGCTACGATAAAATAGTTGTTATCGTAGCAGTCGTATCTTTTCTCCTATGTCTAATGTCCCTATGTGCCTATGACATAGGCCGTAGTTGACCTTTTAGATGTATCTTTTGTACTCCAAGGGTAGGTTGTACAAACATTCTTAATTTGATTTAGCGCCCCAATATATTTAATAAACAAATGGCGTTCGTTTTAAATTGTACTGCGAAGTGAAATACAATTTGGAACGAACAGCATTTGTAAACACTAATCTAGACGGGACTTAATCGCGAATTAAACATTTAATGCATACCTCAACGTTTCGGTCGTGTTTTCAACAGCATTTGTTTCTTAAACATATTTAAGGACTAAATAGATTTATTTTTGTGCAATCCGGCCTAAGACTTTACTAGGATAGCTGAAATATTCACATAATATTGGAATTTGGAACATCTATATTTTTACGTGGGTCTGTTGAGAGGACGAACGGTCGAACCAAATGATGTAAACGCACCATTATTTACTTCTATATTTTATCACTCTTTGACAACATTTGTCGGTTTGAAACTACCATAGATATAATGTTTGTAGGTTTGACACTACCAGTTTTTAAGTTCGTATTATTGCTTAAATTATTGTTGACTATTGAAAACAATGCCAAAATCGGGGCTTATGGTAACCGTTTTAACAATTTCAATACTTGCATCATTTGGTGTTATAGTGTCCTTGATGCAGACGGTCAATCCACCCCCTTATAAAAACGCTAAGCCAGCAATCGAAGATAACATTAGAAAGGTAAGTTCTACTAATATTACCTACAAATAGGAAAGTTCGTGAGCATGATGTTTGTTGCTCTTTGCAAAAACTGCTAAACGGATTTGGATGAAACTTGTCTTTTGCCATTTGGATAGTGGGTTTTATATCTGATCGCTACCGTACTTCAGAGGGCAAGTTAAAGAGTGGTTTTAATAGACATATTATAGGCATTTAAGAGTACTAATTTCAATATCCATTTTAGCAACTACTCAAAATTAATGGTAATGCCAACTATTACAACGATAATTCTGACTGTAATCCCAAAGGTTTTATGTACCGATTATAATCTGATTGATACTATTTTTGTTGTTGTTGCGATGCAGTTTCTATATACTTACCTACATATTCTGGGACCGTATCCAAAGTAAATACCGTCAAACTTAAACTTAAATCGGGACTTAACACAATTAATTTCAATTTTAGACAGGTGATACAGAAGATGATTTCGAAGATAACCTGATAGTGCCAGTAGGGTTCGATCACGATCAACCACGAGACGCTGATACTATTGACAGCAACTCAAGTGATCATTTTATTGACTCAGATCTTGACGCCAACAATACAGTCGATGTTCATGCAACTTTAGAGTCTCCTCTAAGAACCACACTTTTTAAACAAAATAATACGACCAGAACTGAATCCATCGTCAATGTAACAGAATCCACTGAATCTGTAGGCAATAAAACAGAATCAACAGACAAATATATATCGTCCCCTCATTCAAAGACTAGGAGAAGTTTCGATACACAATATCTGAATAGAAAATCAGGACCAGTTATTCTGAAGATCCTGGACGACACGGGAGAGCCGAAAATTGAAATCAAATTGCTACCAGCTTTAGCTAAGAAAAGAAACTACAGGAGTTCTCTAAAGAAAGCGGGAGCAGTCTTCAATTATGATAACAAAATGGATTATGAAGACAGTGGTAATAACACTGAAATTATTATAATGCCTAATTATACTGTATTGGTTTTAAACAACAATTTGACTGAGGAATTTCTTGAGAATCTCTCGTCTAGACCGAAGCCTTTGGGAATATCACTCAAAGACAAAATAAACGTTACTTATAGCATGGAAAGTGTAGAGGAGGAGGTGCCCAATGTTAATAATTTAACTTTCAATGATAGCAAACATATTGAACTTGATGTTAAACCTTTGGCATTACAAGTAATGATAGACAATGAAACTAAGATAATTACGAATTATAACGCAGAAGATCAGGTGAGTAGTGATCCTCTTAATTTGAATCACACCGATATACTAGCACATACGAATTTAACTGAATTTATAGGATTTTGAACGATTTTAGGGAATTTGTTGTGTAATTTAAATTAGCTTGTACTTAATAAAGATATTTGTATAGTTACTTCGCTTTTTTCACTGTAAGTAGTGATTTGAACAGTCAATGTTCAACAATTATCTAATCTTGTTATTAAGTTTAATACAAGTAATCAAAATAATTTAACGTCCCTGCAACTTCGGATCAGAGCCATTCTATGCAACGTTTGGTGTCCAGCAATAATAAATACACGAAGCAAAGGAGTACTAAGAACATAGCCCTGATGTTGACACCCAACAAGAAATACTTAACGTGATATCAATTCACTAGCAGCGCCCCGCGGTTTTACCCGCGTTGTACCCGTTCCCGTAGGAATTTCGGGATGAAAAATAGCCTATAACCTTCCCGTTGAATGTGGCTATCTATTACAAAAAGAATTATTCAAATCGGTTCAGTAGTTTCTGAGATTAGCGCGTTTAAACAAACAAACAAACAAACAAACAAACATAACAAACTCTTTAGCTTTATAATATTAGTATAGATTAAAACTAAGTTCAAGTAGGCTAGCGGCCAACCATGGTATCGGAGTTTTTAGACCGCCTAAAGGCCTCCGACTTGGTCTAACGATTGAAGCAACCGGGACCGACAATTTAACGTGCCATCCGAAGTACGGTACCGCTCAGATAGAAATGCCACTATCGGCCACCCATCCAAGTACGGGTCGAGCTGCACGTTGCTTAAAAATCGCAATGAGCTTACATATCTTCACGAGCGCTAAGCCTCAAACATATTATACAAAGGTTGATTTACTAAAATCTTTATTTAGAAATATAAAATGCTAAACAGTTAATAATTAAAGACGAGGCCTTCAATACAACTCAACGTTTGTTGCAATTTCCGAGATCCGAGACGCCAGATTTTAAACAGCTCAAGGACAATGGAAAGTGGCTTAGCAAGCGGCACAATAACAATGTTATTTATATTAACACGTCCGTATGTCTGTTTGTTTGATTTGTTTTAACTATTAGCAATATATATGTTGACTGAAAAGAAGATAAGTTAGACGAAGTATCAAGCTCCTTGGTATGCAAATAATATAAATTGTACGTGAAATGTTTTGTATGGATAATCTAATAATTCATTCAGTGTTTCTCAAGGCAGGGCAAATGTTTCTTACTCTCAAAAGTATCTTATCAATAAGAACTTTGAGATTTACTCGAGGAACAAAATAAAGTCTGTAATGTTCTACTATTGGGCAAAGGTAGTTCATCTGGTTGATGATATCAATACAGTGAGAAGGATTGGGCGTAAGCACGCTTGTCTAATGCTGGTCTCCGTGGTCTAGTGGTTTGAGCGCTCGGCTCACGATCCGGAGGTTCCGGGTTCGATTCCCGGTGGGGATATCTCACAAAAATCACTTTGTGAGACTGTCTTCAGTTTGGTTAGGGCATTGCAGGCTGAATCACCTGATTGCCCGAAAAGTAAGATGATTCCGTGCTTCGGAGGGCACGTTAAGCCGTCGGTCCCGGTTACTTTCTACGGATAGTAGTCGTTACATGAGCCATGTCAGAGGCCTTTGGCGGTTTTATAACTCTGACACCAGGATTGGTCAAGTTGACCATCCACTCGATAAGAAGAAGAAGAAGAATGCTGGTATACTTTTAATAAGTATCAACAACTACATTGTAAACAAAGCATATAACACACCTATTACTTTGATTATTATCCATAGTTACTTTGCTTTTGAAAGAACACGAACACAGATTCAATAATAGTCACTAACACATACCAAACAGTCATATTATTATACTCATTAAGAGCCTTGCACAAAAACGTTTTTTTGGGCTCAGAGAACGCGCGTTTTTCTAGCACCGCATCTACGCGTTATCAAGACATCAAGTAAATTTTACATGTTTTTATCGATACCTTCGGTGAGAAGAGAGGCCTTTGCCCAGTAGTGGGACATTACATGCCATTTTTTTTAGTTTTACTTATATTTATACTTTACGTGTTGTACACACACACACGTATACATTGGCAGCGAAAATTAGCTCGCAAGGCACGTGCGTTTATTTACAGTGCGTTTGTATCGATATTAATGCGTTTCTAGCGATACAAATGCAAGGATTTTCTGCAAAGGAAACTGCGTGAACTCGTTCTTGCGCGTTTGTTGAGCGTTTTTTGAAACGCTTTACGCTTTTACGCTGGCGTATTCAAGTTAGTAAACAAATACACAACAGGAAAAAAATCACACACAGTTAGTGACACCCAAACTAAGCTCTAAGCTAAGTATTAAGGAATCTAATTCTAGTTACTATAGACGTACTAATCTAATTAGTTATTATAATGGACATATAAAAGTCGTTTGGGTGAAAGATTGAACATTTTACTGTCTACATATTTGTTAACAATACTCAACGTATTTTTCATCAAATGTGTACCGGCCCTAACAGTATTCACAGTCACAGTATACTAAAGAGTTAGTACTAAGAGAGTGGTATTAAACCGTTCTTGACGTAGCCTGCCTTGAACGACCTTGCCGATCACCCGGTTTTACTTGCTAGCGATTTAATTAGAGAATGTACTGTGTATGAATTACATATTTTACGCAGCACCTACTCGCGACTGGTTTGTAACACTTATGTCTAACGTGCCTGTGATATGTTGTCTGTTTTTTAGGTCATTTTTTGCTGTTTGAACTGGATTTAAGTATGTAGGTGTCACTAATAGGTACTAATTACTTATCAAATAATGTAATAGTTTACTCAGTTATACACGGTTTTAGACTCGAATTATGATCAAGTTTTGTAATATAGAATCTGTATAGGATTAAGGTGACCTAGGCTGACTCTATTACATTTATGATTAATTTCCACACCTTATAGCTAACAATCTTTTATTTCAACGATAACATGTACCTAAACTATTCTTAGTACCTATGTTTATTGTTTGTATTGAACTGAACACTCATAATATCCCTTAGTAATTACTTAGTCTAATTGAGTACAAGAAGGAATATACATAATTATGTTAAACCCAGCTGCGTCCGCGTTATAACCCGCGATGTACTACATAGTTCCCTTAGGAATTTCAGGTTAAAAAATAGCTATTGAATACAAAGATAATTATTCCAATAGGACCGGTAGTTGTTGAGATTAGCTCTGTCAAGGAAACAAACAAAAAACCAATTAGAATAGATTGTTTATATGTTCCTAAATGTCCGGCTTAAATACGTTGCAAGTTTAGAATGCAAGTTATACGACAAATAAATTAAATGATTATGACAGGGAAATAACACTAATAAAATATCGCATAAGATCAATTTAACATAATTAGAAAGATAATGACTTCCCGTATTAATATATACAAGTGATCATTTAGTTAAGGTCAGATTATAGGCCTTTAAAAATAAGGCCAAGAATACTTATGCTTTGTTTTATAACTAGGAGAGCCCGCGGTTTTACCCGCGTTGTGCCCGTTTCTGTAAGAATTTCGGGATAAAAATTGGTCACAAACTTTCCTCTTGAATCACTCTGTCTGGTGGTGAAAACCGCATGAAGATTCGTTCAGTAGTTTTGGAGGAAATCAATCACATATGTATAGGCAATTACATGATTTGATTTACAGACAGCTTTTGGGGACTTTGTTTTATATTATGTATAGATTTAGGTTTTTAGGAGCATCTCACATAATAAAAGGTTGTAATATCAAGTTGTATTCATTTAAGCACCCTTGAGGGACGATTTCGAGATAATGAATAGGTAAGTTCGTATCGGAGTTTTTAGAGCGCCGCGCCGCAATAAGTAGGTTAAAATCTCGGTTAAAACACAAGACTAAAACTTTTTATTATTTGCATAAAGGAAACAAATAATATCATTTTTTTATTAATAGGTATTTAAAATAATGAAATTAATTTCTAGACATCTAGTCATTTATTCTACGGTCTTGGTAAGTACCCAAACTAAAATTGTAAGGTTGTCTTGATTTTGTTAAACTTTATAAAACTTAGGCTGAGTTGCACCATAGAAGAAGTTAAAGTAAAGGTTTGTGTCAAATTTAACACTAACAGTAACGCTGACTTAAACGGTTAGAGCAAAATGTGTTGCACCAGCGAATTCATTAGCTTTGTTAAAGTTAATAGTGTTACAAGTCAAATGAGGCGTGATTTAACCCAAATTCGATGCGGGTAACATTTTTAAATATGACAATACTAAATAAAACCGTAAAAACTCGTTTCTAGCGCTGTCATTAGTGTCACTTGTCACTTCATTTCGATGTTGATGTCAGTTCGGTGTCTGTTACATATAATAAGTCCATGGTTACATACAAACCAAAAACAAATAAATTTTTCAAGGAAGCTTAGAAATATTCCTAATTTTCTAATTTATACTCTTTTTTATACTTTTTACTTTTTTAATTTCTCTCTTGGAGCAAGGACATGATGTCTGTAGGTTATATTCAACGCGTTTGACAATTTGACGGATAATTTGACAATAACAATAGCACTAACCAGCGAAAAGTGAGCGGTTACAGTTACAGTTAAAGTTATGACGTCATTTAACTATTTGTCAAATGGTGCAACTAATTTTAGGCCTAACCGATACTTTAACTGAAGTTTCGATGTTTGTTATTGTTAAAGTAAGATGGTGCAACCAAGCCTTAATCTTCTAAAAAGTTCTCGTGTTGCGGTGTTAGTTACTATAATCCTTCGAAACGGCTCGACGGATTTTCATGAAATTTTGTGTGCCTGTGCATATCGGGTAGGTCTGAGAATCGGTCTACATCTATTTTTCATACCCCTAAAATGTTAAGGGTGGTCCACCCCTTAATTTAAAAAATAAATCATTTATAAGTCAAAACAAAGTTTACCGGGTCAGCTAGTTACTTATATTATTTTCATAATAGAATACATAAAAATGTCTTTTATAATATAAATGTCTTTTATAAACCATAATTTATAAATTTTCCTTCCTTAAAGTATAATAAAAACAAGCCAAACAAATTAATTAATTATAAGTTTCCGTCATTGAATTGTTTTCTACGAATCTGAGTACTTAATGTTGGGTTTATACTTTGTTCAATGTGTGAACCTATGAATTTAAAAACATGCCTCGAGGTGTACTAGTAGAATGACAGATAGCGTTAAGGCGCGAAGTAAATTAAGAGATTCTATTGGTTCGCTACGCATCTCCATTCCCTACTAATCTTTGCTGGAATCGCAGCTTTTAATTGTATATTAGGTACATTACATATTGCTTATCTAACCTAATGTAAATTCTTATAACGTATTTGTATTATGCACGAGTGTATAATGTATTAGTATTAGTTAGATTCCATAAACGAGCTTAATTTGAGTCTAATTAACCGTGCGTAATTTGTCTGTTAGTACATATAACTCAATGAATTTGTCTGGGTATATTTATCTATACTAATATTATAAAGCTGAAGAGTTTGTTTTGTTTGTTTGTTTGTTTGTTTGTTTAAACGCGCTAATCTCAGAAACCACTGAACCGATTTGAATAATTCATTCACTGTTAGATAGTCTATTTATCGAGGAAGGCTACATTTTATCCCGGATTTCCTACGGGAACGGGCACAACGCGAGTAAAACCGCGGGGCACTGCTAGTTATTAATAATATTTAAATGTGGTCAAACGCCACGAGCTCTACAACATTATCTACGGTACTTATTTAGAACAGAGTGTGGATGTATTTATTTCTCTGTTGTATTTCGTTCTTTTATTAGGCACTTCAATTAGTGAATGCCTCTCTTGGGATGACAATGGAAGGAACAGGTTTATTTCAACTGTTTAGGAATAGAAATAGAAATATCTTTCTCTTTGTATATTATAATTATTATTAATTTGGTACCTGCAAAGTAAAACTGAAAACGAATACGTTCTTTTAGTTCTTTTTATATCTTTCTTTTAAGAATCTTTTGATCTGATTGACCGACTGAGATACTTTGTGACGTACTTTGTGATTGCTGGTCTTATTTGAAAGCTTCACTTGTAAGTAGTAAGGGTAATATGTGTAAAGTGAGGATGGACCACGGATGTACGGATGAATGGATGGATATTGAATTTGCTGTTTAGAGCAGATCTCTAAATCAGATTACAATAAATACAGTGAGAAGAGAGAGAGAGATTATATGTAAGTAGAAAGAACGACACACAACATAAGTATATACTCCTTTTTATATTTCCTACGTTTTGACTACTATTTCCTGAAATTCCCACGGGAACGGGTACAACGCGGGAAAAAGTATAACTTGAGGCGCTGCTAGTATTATGCAGGTCTCGAATCATACCTACCACTGTTGTACATAATCATCCAATTTAAACTTAATAATTCGTAATCGTTAATGCACGCGACTTTACTTTGTTTTATTGGCATCAATTAGCTGCAATTACCTCCGACCTTCCCACACCGCAAATAGTTACGTTCTGATACAAATATCTAGAGTCAATTAAGCATTGTATAAACAATAAACGATATTATAATATGTTGTACATTTTGTATTTATAATCGCTATATCGAAATGACATTTGACTTTAGTTTCAAGGAGTAAATACTAATGAAAGTACGTTATTTGTAAACTATTGTAACATAGCATACATTTCAAATGATACTGATGTTGAATAATCCGAGTAAATAAAATAGCTTTGTAAATAAAATCCGAGTAAATAAAATAGCCTATAGTATGCTAATTACTCTTAACTTTGTCATGATTCAAGTGCCACGCATAATCCATTACATTTAAAAAAGGTCATGAATCCTGGAATCATGCTGTTACATTGAGTCCAGCAATACCCAAAACCTAACCTAAATTAAGTACTATCCGTACCTACATAATCATATCTACTTCACAATACATAAAATAATTCAAGTCTTATTCATAAACGCTTGGTTTGGCAGATGGCAAATGGTTTGTCCCATTCCGACAAGCACTATTTTACAAAGAGCAAAAGAGACAAAATCTATACTAATATTATAAAGCTGAAGAGTTTGTTTTGTTTGTTTGTTTGTTTGTTTAAACGCGCTAATCTCAGAAACTACTGAACCGATTTGAATAATTATTTTCGTAATGGATAACTAGATTCAACGGGAAGGTTATAGGCTATTTTTTTTATCCCGAAATTCCCACGGGAACGGGCACAGCGCGGGTAAAACCGCGGGGCGCCGCTAGTACTTTATAAAAGTGTTTCAGTTATAGCGTTTATGAATTTCTAGAACCGCCCCGCGGTTTTACCCGCGTTGTGTCCATTCCTGTGGGAATTTCGGGAAGAAAAATAGCCTATGTTACTCGTGGATAATGTAGCTTTCGAATGGTGAAAGAATTTTTAAAAACGGTCCAGCAGTTTTTGAGCCTATTCATTACAACCAAACAAACAAAGTTTTCCTCTTTATAATATTAGTGTAGATGAAAAAGCCTTTATGTCCATCTTCGCCCAACACGTGTAACAGTTTCAACATCGATCCTAACACACACGTCACATAAATATAAATAAGTGAAGTTAATCAATAGCAATTACAGTTATCAATATGTTTTGAAGGAATAGTTAATGTTATAATGACACTGGGACATTGACTGCGCTCTGCCCTCGCGATAACGTATCGGCTAACGTACCACGTGGGATGCGTTTTTTTGCACTCATGTATGTTAATGTTACACGATATATAAAAATAAGTATTAGCCTGTAATGTCCCACTAATGGGTAAGCCTCTCATCTCACTGAGGATATCAGTACAGTGAGGAGGATTGGGATAACCTCGACGCTTGCCTAATGCGGGTTGGTGATCTTAAATGTGAGGTTTATCATTTGAAACGAGTACTATATACAAAAGCTCATACTAGCAGTGCCCCGCGGTTTTACCCGCGTTGTGCCCGTTCCCGTGGGAATTTCGGGAATATTTATACATATAAACCTGCTTCTTGAATCACTCTATCTATTATAAAAAACAGCGTGTAAATCCGCGCAGTAGTATTTGAGTTTATCGCGAACAGACAGACAGACAAACGCAGCTGGGGATTTTGTTTTATAATATGTAGTGATTGCTATCTAAACCAAACACGTGTGCAAAGTTCCAGTTCAATCGGAGCCCAGAATGTGGGCAATATATCTAATACTAATTTTATAAAGAAGAAAGTTTGTGTTCTCAACAAATGTTTCGGTGCGATAATTTACAACTGTTCACACTAGCTCCATAAATTGGATCGTGGGTGGAACCATCGCACGGAGCTTCTGTAAATATACAGGACTAATTCCTTCTGGTCATGAAAGATTTGCTCTAAGACAGACAAACACCGGGACAGGTAATAAAGCTATACAAACGTGTGATTAATTGGTTGCTTTATGTAGCAGCGCCCCGTGGTCGTGGTTTCATCGACAATGTAACAGTTTTAATTAGGATTTCAAAATAACAATATTTAACGACACACCTGGTTATATAGGTTTAGGCGAATACACTTTGAATGTAAGTTGCGAATCTATGAAGACACTACACTATTATATTTAATTTTTAAACGACTTCAGAAAATGGAAGAGGTTTCTCAATTTGACCGTATATGCTATTTTTATATAATATGTATGTTCGCGGATAACTTCGTTGTTTATGAACCGATTTTGATGCTTCTTGTTTTGTTGGAAAGGAGATATGCCGAGGAAGATAAGTCCGTGGTAAAGAAACCAGGATCTAATGATGTGAAGTTGAGGGGAGCTTTCGAAAATCAAAGGGGGCCTAGTGCGTTTGTCAATTTTTGATAAAGTATTTCAAAACACCTCAATATAATGAAAGTATGTCGATATGATGATAGACTTCACCTACTTATCACTGCAGCACCTTACTTGGGCTCAAAGTGTATCGCAAGAACTATAAATAAATATTAATATTATCGTCCGAAGGTGCGCAACATTGGTGATATTGGATAAAGTCGCCAAGTGGAAAATTGAAAAAGTTCAGCTATGGTAACGTCGGGGAACAAGTCACAGTACGAGGAAATAAATAGAATCGATTAAAAATTCAACATCGATTAGAATAAAAAATACATTTTTAGTTTTTAGTGTACTCTTTATTTTTTCTTACTAGACTTACTATAAACTATAAACACTAAAACACTGTTATAAAGTGTTTTGTCTCTTTTGCTCTTCGGCATCGCCCAGACCATTTTCAATAAAAAAATTGGACCACTTTTATTTATATTTTTAATTAGCTGCGTCCCGCGCTCTCACCCACTTTTTTAAATGTCAGGTTAAATCCTGGTCGACTTTACAATATTTGAGGTTTTCCTATATAGAAAAGACAGTTATTACTTAGTACACCTAAGCTTCAGTCCTGACACCAACCTACCAACATAATTTAGACCATTAAATGAAGCAATAGAACACATCGGTTGTCACGTGCAATAATCAAAACTTCAGGTGTAATTAACTAGTTCCCCGACTGTACTTGTCAATTTTCGCCCACGTCCCGCCCACAACACAACTCTTCACTTATAAATATCAAAGGTTTTCTTCGACAACATTTTGTTTTAAAGGTGTCCTGTTTTGGTTCAAGAATTTACTTTTTATGCAGACAAGATGAAACAGAGGCCGACTATTTTTAAAGGACTTGTGAGAATTGTTGTCTACCAACGCGTCATACTTTAGTCCAAATTCACCGTTTTAATCTCGAACCACGATTTATTGTACTCGGTTTTAGTGAATCAATTTAGGTAACAGTTTTGATCTCTGTTTAGGCCGTGATCTCCGATTAAGTTGATTGATCGATTTCCGTTTAACGGTTAAATTGGGGTTAAGTTTGTTGGTGTTGAGTTATTACTATGTTTCGAGTTAATTAAATCTTTTCCTTTTCAAGGTGTATCTATAGATCTGTGGCAAATTTAATAGACATCCATTTAGTGGTAATGAAGACTCATTGACTCGACGAAGAAGAAGAAGTGGCTTAAAAGGTTAACAGACAAACAGATGAACATATTTGTTCAAGTTTGTATGTATGAGTGCATGCTATTCTACTTATTGTGTTTTCCAAATCACTTCTGACCATTTTATCATCGCCAAAAATAGTTTCATTCATTAGGAAAAATAGAAGAACAAAAAATATATACATTTTAAAGATGACCCACCTGAGCTTGTTTTATTGATATTTAATTACTAACACAATAAAACCAACACAACTTACATGTATTATGATTTTAGTTTTATTATCTATATTTACTTAAGTTCGATTTAGCGATTAGGTAATCCTAGATATTATTATAAGATTATAATAATTATCCCCTTACTTAATGATGATAAATTGAACAATACAAACTTTTGGCCAATACAGGTGTGAATAATTTATTTAGACTCTGATTATTTATAATATTAAGTACACGAGATGTGATTCTAAGTTTTGATGATTTTTTGAACCTTAAAATATGTTGTATTTGTAACCTTCTTTAATTTTAGAGCCTCTTGTCTATGGAATTCTTTCCACTTTTGCATATGCTCTGCCATCCCCTTAATCTGTTCATACGAAACTTATTGTCTCTTTCAGTTGGTGTATATATGGCCTTATTATTACTATACTACTAAATGCTAAAGTTTGTGAGGATGTATGTTTGTTAATCTTTCACTAAAAAATCACTGAACGCATTTGGATGGAACTTAACAGTAATAGAGGTTATACATCAGAATAACACATGGGATACATTTATCCCGAAATTCTCGCGGGAACGGGTATAACACTGCGAGCGCGGCTAGTGACCTTATGAATGTTACCCGAGTAAAATAATATAATATCATCACTTCAGTAAGCCTAGAAAGGCGCACAGGGCATTACAGGCAGGCCAATCTAACGCCCCACTGTCGCACTGCCTGCAAGGTAAGGGTTGGTAAGGGTTGCATTTACCTTTTTATTAAGTAAGTTATTTTAAGTAAAGTGTAACGCTCGTGGCGTAGTTTGACTAAGCGATGTTAGATCATTTCGATTGTTAAGCAAGCAGCTTGGCCTCTACTTGGATGGGTGGCCGATAGCGGCATTTCTATCTGAGCGCTACCGCGTTTTGGACACGTATAATTTTCGGTCCCTTTTGTTTCAATCGTCAGACCATGTCGGCGGCCTATAGGCGGTCTAAAAACTCGGACACTAACCGACGCGAACTTACTTACCTGTTTATTGCGTTAGTAACATACTTTATCGAACGAAACTCCTCTAAAAACAAAGCAAACAGCAGGAAATTTCCTGAAATCATTAATCTTATAACTCCGCGTTGAAAACAACGTTTGAATCCCATTAGTCGCGTCCTAAATAAATAAAGTAAGCTCATTCGGCTGGGACATTGAACCTGAACCGAATCCGATACGAATTATTCAATAAAACAACATTTTACTTTGGAAACATAACGGTTTTAGGTATTTTTGGTTTCATAAATAATGTTTTCCAATTAGCTTTTCGTATTTTATTTATTACTTACAGGAGAGTAGCTCGCGTTGGCTTCGTAAAGGTGCATGTAAAGTGTATGATTTTCGTTATTGAATCTGATAATATCTTTTTGTTGTGAATTAAAATATTATCGTATCTTATAAAATGCTAAGACTGGGATACCGAGTTCAATTCTCGGGTCGAGTGAAAAATATTTCAATTTTATTTTTAAACCATATGGCTCAGGTTGGAATCAATAGCCGATCCCAAAAGGGTGGGGATTATTTCAAATCCTCTACTCTCTATTAATACTTATTTTTAAAGTAAAATCTTTAACCGTTGAACTCCAAAACGATTGCATCAAATTCAAAATGCATGCAATACATAGCATCATAACAACCTGGTTTCCGTCCATATATTTCAAGTTTCTCAAACAATTCCATTTGTCAAATCCGTGCCCATTCCCTCAGGATCGGGACCATCGCACTCATGCATCAGTCGTAAGGTTATGAAACGTTTGAATCATGTATCTAGGCTGCGATACCGCTCCGGCGATACAACTTACTAATTCAATCGAATAAATCTATTTCAAAAACATTTTAATATGTAATACGACACATTTGAAACTTTCAACTACCCTTTGTAAAACAATACATGATATTTTTTTTTGTCTTTTGCGTCCTGTGTCCTTTTCTTATTTCACTTATACTTAGGGTTAGGGCCTTTCGCCGCTGAATAAATCGATATGTTTAAACTGCTATCTGAGATATTTGTAGATACAGGGACAGGGAGGAGCATTTTGCTTATTCACAGTACTTGTTAAGGCAAGTTGATGTAAAATCTGAATCTTCTTTGAAAAGCGAATGTTAAGATCTAATTATCATCCTGTTGAGCGGCATTTAGGAGGCAGTGAAGCATTTCTGAAGGCTCGTTATTTATTTACGTCTCTTTAGAGACGATTGCTTTGAATATGCTTTGATAGCCCTGATGTGGGTAACTGACAGTATAATGCTTGAACTTTTAAAAGGTTTTATGAATCTCTTCACATTTGACGGAATATGCGTTGGGCGTTAGTACGGTACTAGCAGCGCCCCGCGGTTTTACCCGCGTTGTGCCCGTTCCCGTGAGAATTTCGGGATAAAATGTAGCCTATAGCCTTCCTCGATAAATAGACTATCTAACAGTGAAAGAATTATTCAAATCGGTTCAGTAGTTTCTGAGATTAGCGCGTTTAAACAAACAAACAAACAAACAATCAAACAAACAAACAAAACAAACTCTTCAGCTTTATAATATTAGTATAGATTCGTACAAACGTACAGGTTGATTACAAATGTTTGAACGTTTTGTTATGTATTATATTTACCTGTTCTATCGTATATGCATCTTATAGAATCTGAAGCATAGTATTAACGCACTGGTTTTTTCGTAGTAAAATAGTTAATAAGGTGCAAGTACTTACATTTTATTTCCTGACACTTCAAAAGAATTGCAGCTTTCTTGACTGTTGTAGGCAGATTAGAAACTGTGTCATTCTAATATTGGCCATGTGAGGGTACTTTCAACGCTTGGAACGCCTAGCGCGCTGATAAATGACAATTTTAGGTTGTCATTTATTAGCCGGTAAACAAAACAAACGATATATCGACACCGACTTGTTAAATTTTAATTGCTTATAAGGTAAAATACATACTTACTATCAAACTAATTTCCTTGATCCAGTGTCTAACACCTATTTCCACCCTCCGGCCTGATATAAACTTTATCTAACCTAATGCTCCCTAACCTAACCTAATACTTAATTGTCGTTTTGTTCACAATTTGACGGTTTACTACGATCAGATTATAAACTATCGAAGAATAATGCGTTGAATTATAAATGGTTGTCAGTTCACAATTCGTCGACAGTTTACAAACTTTCGGGATATTAAGTATATTATAAAGGTACCGTGCTTATCATCTTACGGTGATAAACTGTTTTAACTTTTAAAAATATCATCTGTTAAAGTGTTCAAATTAGGAATGTTTAAAGAAATCTGTAGTAACTTGAAAGGCATTACCTTGCATGGCATTCGAAACTATTTATCATAATGTATATAATAATATGTTCAGAGATTCTCATGTAATATTCCTTACAGTATTCTCGTACAGCTATTGGTTAAAATAATAAGCGGGTCCAAAAATAAAAGACATAAATCACTGTTTATATCACTTTTTTATAATTTATTTTTTTTCACAACATTTTTATTTAATTTTCTGTAAAATTTACAATAATAGCTTAAAACTCCTCACAAATATATAGAAATCATTTATCTCAACAATAGCGAGATATCGCTTCGTTACGAAACAGGCAACTTGGAAGAGAAAAATAACTATTACAATCTATATAATATAATGTTTTGATAAAACTAACGATAAGCTTATATAAGGCTTTATGTTAACTCTTACGCTACAGAGTCAGCCGGGCTATCGCTTGAAACATATGAGCGAGGTGCGGCTTGGGGTTTCAACCCTCGGCGCCCGAACAACAACGGTGTCCCGCCCACTTTCCTACCCCCAACGATCAAACTAACCAACCACTACATATACGCACTAAATTCTATCAAAATAATAGCAATTATTCACCAAAATTGATCAAAAAAATTGACGTTCGTTTTTAATCGACTAAGTTTTGGCACTGAGTTATGATGTCTTATACTATCGAGAAATAAATATGGAATGTGTTTTTATTTGCACATGGTTGTAAGTAAGACTCGAATACACCTTTTTAAATTTCTTTTGGGACTTTGTCAAATACAACTAGTTATAAAAGTAGGCAGACATCGTTGTTATTCATAACCTTTAAGAAATTGAAACCGCATGGCGGCGCTTGCGTTCCTCTACACTCTATACTCGCAAACGCAAACAATTATATAATAAAATGCAATCAAATTAGTTAAATAAATTCATTTATAAATCGTTTTACTATTCGAGCGACGAAGGGAAATGAACTTTCTCGTTACGAAACGCCATGACGTGGGGGTAATGTTTGATTACGTCACATGTTTGACATAATATTAGTTTGAACATGTAAGTCAATGAGGCTTTCCTTTACTATTTACTTCCTTTTTCTTTACTTTATCTTTTTATTTATTCCCGGTTCGAGCGAAAACATGTTTCCTGCTTTTAAAACATGGCTCGGGTTTGAGATCACCAACCCGCATTAAGCAAGCGTGGTGACTGGTGATTACGCCTTATCCACCTCACTGTACTGATATCTTCAATCAGATGAGAGGCCGATGCCCAGCAGTGGGACATTACAGGCTAATACTTTATCTTTCCCTTGGTCGAGCGAACAGTTGAATCCACCCCTAACAAAATTGCCTAATAAAATTTCGTTTACAATATATACAAATACATTAAAATTATATTATCAAACCGCAAGCGCCACGTGACCAGTAAAATTAGCAATAAATTTAACGTAATACATACAGGCTAGCTGAAACTGATGGTAACTTTAGAAAAAAACACCCTTAACTAAATTGCAATGTCTCTCTTAAGAAAATACAACTTTCGTATAAAATTTAGACCGTTATAGGAAGTTTTAAAAACGCATGGAAGAGCTTAGAAGCTTTGACGTATATCGCTATTTATTATAACACTTCAATAAATAGAATACATGTATTTTGTACAATCTGAGCAAAACAATTTTAAAAACTTCGTCAAGTCAACAGTAACATCGAATATATAGTCAACAGTAGATCTGCACGAAGCGCTCGAAGGAGGTAGTTTTACGAATAATTCTGCCAATATATTACGTAAATAGATGATTACAATCACAGTATGTCTAACTACACGATAGTACAATAAAAGTGATACACAAACATCTGTCGAAAACACTAAAATCACAACTTAGAGGCCTGTCTCGTTTGCAGCACATAACACTAGTGATAATTAACATACATTCAATCTTATATCAACGGAATATACTTTAATTTCCTTTACGTTTATGTACTTGTTTATATAATAATTATAAGTACAGTTAATTGTAATTTTTATAATTAATTTCGATCTATTGACTTTCATTAAAGCGTTCCATTTCACTTATGACTTTAAGTACGGCTCTCGTTTGGATTTCAACTGTTTCATCAATGAAATGAAAAGCTGTATTTGGTTCTAAAGTTGATATTAAAATATCCATCGCTACTTTTGTTTCGCTAAGAGACCAAGGCGACTAATGTAATACATTGATAGCAGTTTTTAAAACTTGTGACATTACATTTAAACTACCTTATGGTACCGAAGAGCTTAGACTAACACTCATTGAATCAGTGAAGTAATGACGGCTATTTCATAACATGTCGAGAGACACAATCAACACGACACAACACAACATATGACAGGGTTTTTGAAACCACTTTTGAAAATTATAAATGAGATCTCAAATTTTGGTTCGACCGATGAGCAAAAGTGAAAATTCGTTCTATATATTCAAGTCGATCATTTGTTCCGATGTTTATTTACAAAGATAAAGTCTAATACTTGATTGTACTTGATTCGGAGCGTTGGTCGCGTCCGCTGACAGCTTACCGCTACAAGAGTACCGTGCAATATTCATCGTAGTATAATATGTGAATATGCATTGGCAACATATTAAGACATGCACGTATTGGCCGGAAACTGTTTACAATATCGTTATGTTAACATATTATATCTATAATTCATTAAAATACAACAATAATAGTATATCTCTCTATTGAGTTTAATCTACATAATGATAAGTAAGTAGGTATATAATATAATCATCGACAACATGTTACTCTACAACAATTCAATCACATATGTTTCTCATACGATCTACAGCTTATATAATTTACCGTAATTGATGAAACCTTTAATATTAAAAAAACTTTCATAAGTACTCCGTCACTAAACAAACTCTGCGCTACTTGTAAATGTTCTTAAAATATTTTATATTTAAACTTTTTATATTTAATCGAAAGCATGAACTTTAATATTGTACACACCTTAGAAATATTTTATATTTTTTTGGTTTTTAATTTTTTTCGTATCATAATGTTATTCTGTTAGACGCCAAGCCGTATACAATACTAGAGCGATCACAAGACGAGACGAGTGTATAAATATGTAGTAACATCTTCCAGATTGATAAATGTATATTAAAATAGATATTTACGCCGCGGGCTCACGAGCACGCAGCACGCAGCACGCGGCACGCGGCACGCGGCATGCGGCACGCGGCACGCGGCACGCGGCACGCGCGGGCCCGCGACTCATCCCTCATCCTATAATCTCACTGTCATCGGACTCATTCTCGTTACAATTGTTCTAGCAAAATGCACGTTCCGACATCCTAACGGCGACCGAGAGACATGCCACTACTTCATGGAGACGTCTATATACATAAAAGCTTAAAAATAACTAACTAGTCTTTTAATTAGGCAGACCGTGGAGGCGCGCGCGGCGGGCGGCGCTGGCGCGCAGCGGCGGCGCCGCGCGGCTCCGCTCGTATTTACATTTGGCACTAGGGAGGCGCGCGTCAGCACAGCGCGCGGCAGCACGCGCACGCGCACGCGGCGCACGCGCACGCGCACGCCACGCACACGTAGTACGGCGCCACCAGCAGCGGCGCGCGCGCGCACAGCTCGCGGCACGCCAGCGCCTCGATCAGCGCCAGCGTCTGCCGCCGCTCGTGCCCCATCAGGCACACCGTGGACTCGCGCACCACGCCGTGCAGCAGCGTCAGGTACCTGCGACAGACACAAGTCAGCCTCGCTCGACCACCGGGAGTAGCGACCTCCACTCGACTAGATCGGGCCTCACCTGTGCTTCAGCGCCTCCTCGTCGCGGCCCACGAAGTGGTTGCGCAGGTAGGCCTCGAGCTTGGCGCGCTGCTGCAGCAGCTCGGGGAAGTCGATGAAGAAGCGCGAGCACATGTAGCGCTCGAGCGTCTTGATCTTGTCGGGGCGCGCGGGCCGGTAGCCCTTGGCGAGCAGCGCGCAGTACTTGAGCAGGCCGCCGCCGCGGATCTCCTCCGGCTGGCGCGTCGCGATCAGCTTCTCGGTGAGGTGCAGCAGCGCCTCGTGGAAGTCCCCGTACACGCTCTCGCCCACCACGCTCGGGTAAAAGTTCTCTCCGATCGGTAGCTGCGCGCACTCGTGGTACGCGAGCAGCGAGTCGAGCGCGATCTGGAACGAGTCCACCGAGAACTCAAACTGGCGGCGCATCGTGTCCACGAACTTGAGCTCGACCGACTTGTGGCCGCGCGAGTTGCCGAGCGAGATGAGCGACCAGCGGTCCCCGTCCGCGTTGACGCGCACCATCTTGGAGACGTAGGCCTCCTTGATGCCGCAGGGCGTGGCGCGGCGCCGCGGCGTGGCGGGCGGCAGCAGCGCGGCCAGGTGGCCCAGCACGGCCGCCTTGACGCGGTCGCAGTGGCGCGGCGTGGGCAGCTCGGCCGTGAAGATGAGGTCGATGTCGGAGTAGGGCTGCGCGCGGTCGGCCAGCACGTGGCTGGCGGCGCCGCCGTTGAGGCGCACGTCGCGCACGGCCACGCCCGCGCCGCCCGCCGCCACGCCCGCCTCCAGGCGCGCGCGCACGCCCGCCACCAGCTCGCGCAGGCGCACGTGCAGCGTCGGGAAGTTGCCGCGCCCGTGGATGGCCACCACCTCGTCCATGACGTCGTTGAGCCGCCGCACCTGCTCGTAGCTCAGCACGGCGTGCCGCTCGCCGCCGCCGCACCCCTCCTCCACCGAGCTGTAGCTCGACTCGCTCTGTAACAACAACCATACGTCTCGTTAGACTCAGCACACGCTCACACGGCTACTACTAGCTCTCAGTGTCGCAACCAGGTTGTCCAGTGCGTGAATACCGCACGTATTGATATATCGTAGCGTATTCAACGCGATGTGAACGTTACACCTATCGGCCATAATTTTTGTTTGAAAGTGTTTGGGAGCTACTTAGTAAACGGCTCGTGAGCTAATATGGCCGGCGGTCACTTCACCCCGCGTTGATGTCGTTATAATGGGCGTGTGGCGGAGTGTCCGGCACATTCCTGCGATGCAGTCTCACGTACACTGAGGAAACTGCGTAAACACCTATTAAGGAAATATAGAAACTGATCGGTGTATAGTTGTCGTAACGCGGGGGACCTCTGGCCCCAATCGGTACCCTCTCGCCTCTCGCGACCTCTCGTGATCGTAATTGAGACTCGATACATAATAGCAAAACCTTTCAAAATGTATGAAAGAAAGATACAGTTGTTTCCAAACGGTTCGGCGTTTGGTATAATAATATGACGACATTTGTTAAAGTTGAGAGGAAAAAATGTGTAAAAAATTATAGGTAACTATCGAGCAAGGTAACTCGAGAAATAATATAAATGAATGCTGTTTACGTATCGACAAGAAAAAACTATTGTAGGGAATATAATCTTTACCTACACTCATTACTTCTTCGATATTTTCTTAACCACAAGTGCATTAGTTACAAATGTTATATAAATGTTTTTTTAATTGTATAATTTCTTAGTATTTAAGTTATTAACATACTTTGATATTGTTTGTTTTTTATGGTTTATGTACAATTAGTACAATCGGTGATCGACCACTTCTATAACATGCAATATAAACTAACTAACTCAAAACAAACAAGATACGATAAGTTCAAAGTTATCCTACCACGAACGTAACTTAATATTCCAGTTATTATCTATCAATGTCATTTGTATCCGTGATTATATTCAAATCCTAAGTCCGGCATTCACTCAAACAATACGAGTAGACATTGTATCCTGCCCCAGTTCGGACGATTAATAGATCTTCGACTTAATTTACACAAAGTATCCTGTTTGGTATATTATGACTAAGTAAGTGAGTAGGTGGCGCTCGTGGCGTAGTTCGACTGAGCAGTGTTAACTCATTGCGATTGTTTAGCAACGTGCAGCTCGGCCCCTACTTGGATGGGTGGCCGATAGTGGCAATTCTATCTGAGCGCTTCTGTGCTTCAGACACGTTAAATTGTCGGTCCCGGTTGTATCAATCGCCAGACCATGTCGGAGGCCTTTAGGCGGTCTATAAACTCCAACACTAGGCTTGACCACTGACCTACTCGAACGTACTTATGACTAACTTTGTAGGTAAGTATTTTGTAGGCTCCTAACTGCGAGTGTCTTTTTAACATGTCTAACAGTAGATAGTGCTACGTAAGTTTAATTATGAAGCTACGTAATCTGCGTAAATTATGCTACGTGGCTACGTAATCTGCGTAGAATGCTACGTAGTTTTACTACTTGCATAGACAGTGCTCCGTTGCTCAGTTCTGTACGCATATTAATGTTACTATATTTTAGGTACGTTATCCGCGTAGAAAGTGCTACCTATCTGAATCTATAAAGGATATTGAAATAAAATGCTATTTTCGCGAATTGTGACTTACGTATTATAGCTTTAGATATAGTTTTCTGTTAGGTAATTTTGTCACTATACAAACACGTAACAACGCTTCTTGCGTATATCGGTGCAACTCGTAGTCTATTACTTATACGAAATCACAAAGTGAATGTCTTCAATTGTTTGAACATCTTAACTGATTTATATAAGAACTGTTTTCATTTAAACTTGAAATATTATGTAAACTGTATGTGCATTGTTTTAATGTGCAGCATCGCACGGTTAAACTTCGGCATAGGGTAGAATTTACATTTCAAAGTGTACGTAATACCACAGTATAAATATCTACAATTTATATTTATACTGTGGTAATACTAATAACTAATAATTTGATGCTAATATTGTAAAAGTTACGAAACGAGTTCCTTATAAAAAAGGTAATTTCCCTATCGGAAGTTTGACAGATAAAGCGGTTCCAAATTTAAAAACCTATAAGTGTCATTGTCAGTGTCAAGGCGCGCCGAGGCGGCCCGGGCGCGGTGACCTCGTCACAGCGACCGATTAAAATACGAAATTCGTATTGTTTTCCTCGTCGATTTCAAATCAGACATTTGAGGTCGCTCGACGCAATCGAAACGAATCGCATCTGAATCGCGGTACTCTTTATTCGTACAAGATATTTTTTAGCGGTAGAAATCAGCTGTTCGATTGCAAGGTCGACTGTTGCGTGATGTTTTGTTGAGAATTACGTTCGTTGGTCTCTAATGCTGGGGCCACACCTACGCTCAATGTCAATGCCCATTGAATGCAATAATTTTCAATGCAATATAGTGGATGGCTAGACTTAAACTGTCAATGTCAATGTTTTAAATTTGTCATTGACAACGGCATTGAATTTACTTCAATTCAGGCAAAATGGACGTCGACAGAGCTCTATATTTCATGAGAGCTAATTTACTATACTACTTATACCAAACATTTAATAACTATATCATTGACATAATGTATGACTTGTATTACTTACCTCTGTATTTAATGTGCGACCACTATCATATACTCCTCGCAGGAAATTATCCATCGTTTCGAATGCAAACCAATTAGTTGTATAAACGTCATCTTTGCCAGCTCCGGACTTAAAAGTTTTTTTAATTTTGTTTAAATGGGATCTATAGTAACACATTAGGCTGTCCTTTTTCCTTTTAATTTCTTCAATTGTTGTTTTAAAAGGTAATATTCCCATTATTCGGCGCCAAGCATCACTTTGCGCCCCACGATTTTTGAAACATTTCAGTTTCGGATCCCACAAACATGGTTCTGTTTGCAGGATCTCAAGAAATGTTATTACTTTGTCGTTACTCCACTCTGTGGCCATAGTATGTGTGTATATTCCGTCCTAAAAAACAAATACGTCTGAACTCGTTGCGCTCTCGTCGCACACTGACAATACGTAGTGTGGCCGCTTCATGCATTTAACTCTCGCATTAATCTCTTTGATGTACCGCCACTCGAGCTATCGCATACGCCATATGGCATTGTCAATGCTATTGTCAAATTATGACGCATAGTCGTGGCTATACCTACGGCTAATGTCATATTCTATGGCATATGGCATAGGTGTGGCCCCAGCATAACAATACTCGTGGAAACTAAGCCGGTGTATTGTTCTTTGTTTATTTTGCGACAAATGCTATACTAGATTATACGTACGCAACTGCTTACTACCTATGTGCTTAGCAAATACTAAAATACTTAGGAATCGAATCGATAGAAACATAAATCTACTTCTTATATCATGGCGGATGATAAAAGTATATTTTTAACAAATAAGTAAGTATATCATCGCTCTTCGGACATTAGTACAATGCCGCTTCAACTAATTACTATAATGTATTGTTTGCCTGTATATCATAAACATACCATAAAAATATTTAAAATGTATTTTGACATTCCTCTATCTAATCTTCAATTGCGCTTTAAGTTATTACTTATTACTTATCGGACAATTAATCATGTCATAAAGATTTAGGGGAGATTATTCAATTAATTATATTTTATGCGTCATTTGTTGGCACTTTATTTATTTCAATCGGTTCTACACGTGTTAAGGTTGTATGTCACTTAATTTGAAATTCGAATCGAAAACAATAAAAAATATATATTTAAAACATTCTAATTTATGCCTTAAATAAACTGTTTAACATAAACTAAGTATAACGTAAAGACGTTAGCACACCAGAACAAATTACTTGTTTTCAATTTTTTATAAAAAATAGGTTTGTGATTTCATATAAAGAAATCTTAGATGAAAAATTACATTAACTTTTGTGGTTAACATCTGTATCCATGACAAATTGACATTTATTTGACGGATGACATTTCGGACCCGTCAACTGTCAAAAATGACACGACATGCATAGATTTATTAGATGCGGCATAGAAATGAGTGATATGAAAAAAAAACGTAAGTAGTTTATTATTCGCGTGCAATAATCGAACGTGAACGAAATACGGAAAGAGTTAACTCCTAATTCGTACAATATCGATGTTATATGGAATCGATTAATCGAATAAACACAAGTTCCGGGCTTATTGTTACAGTTTTTACCACATTTAGCTTTGATATATGAAAATTTAATAGGTTTTTGTTTACGTAACTATGCTTTCTTTAACTGTTTATTATTCATTAGCCATTAGTCGAAATTAATAATAAGTGTGTTTTAATTTGGTTGTACTTATTCAATGAATGAATGAATAAAATAAAACAAGATAATTATAATCAAATTATCACAACACTTAAAACAAATGACTACGTTTAAAACATCTTTGATGCCGCAGAGTCAAAAAAAAATGTGCAGTGAATAACATTCGAGAAAATCAACGAAGTTTTTTATACCTATATTTTTAATAGGAGAATGATTTAAACCGGATAAAATATTTAAAGATCATTATGACCATAGCAAATGCGAAGTAATTTTGTATTGCTTGTATGAAACTGAATAGTAAATAGAAAAATGTTAAAGTTAAACAGTTTATGTACCTCCTTGTCGTCGTATGCAGTCATTTTCAACGCATTCATGGATGTCGAAATGTATTGGATTGAAGGTTGTAGTAGGTGTAGTTGTGGCTCATTACGATTGCAATACAATAGCTTATTTGTTTTGTACTTGAACGATTCTTTGAAAGTGTTCGTATCATGCTATGGTTCTGTACAAAATTCTTTAAGTATATCTAAATGATTTCATAAATTATTTTACAGATATAAAGCAAATTATTTCAATTTCCGTATGAGTTTTGATTGTTTTGAAGGCTGTACTAAAAATGGTGAAATAATTATGAAATTTTCAGCCAAATTTCGAGACAGGCTGTTGTTAACCTCACACCTCGGCGAAGCCTCAAATAACGTCTTTACCAAGAGACATTGTGCAAATATATCCATAGAAAGAAATCTGCACAACTGTTAAAATATTTATGCTAACAAATTCATGAATATTTATGTTATATCGAGCCGCGTCGTGTTTGCTTCACGGTTGACGCACTGCGTTCGAACATCGAATACTATTAGAAACCATAGACATTCCACGTTCGCGCCCGCGCCCGCGCACGGCGTTTTGGGATTGTCTACTGTCTACCAAGGAGGTTACAATCCTTTATACCTCATTCGATAAACTAATAAAGTATTAATTTGATTATCATTCATTGATTCCACGCTCGTACAGTGACACGTTTAAAATGAATGTAGTACCTGTAATTGAATTCGTGTTAAAAAAATAGTTGATTGAATAAAACTTTGATTTCACTGTTCACTCTTCCGAGTCCTCAGTAAACAAAAAGTAAATACTCGTACGTAAGCCTAATTGGTCTACAATCACTGACGACAGCGAGCCGAGCTCTACAAATGTGCTATTAGCAGTTCCAGTTTCTTTGTTCGAATGCATTTTTGACGCACAACCATTCGGAAAACCAGTTCCATATTTTATTGAAACAAAATCAAGTCGACCTTGCCACGGATGGCGTGATCGTGATCAAACGTTACAAATATCAATCGACCGTAAAAATTCTATATTATGTAACAAATTATCTCGGAAATCCTCAATTAAGGACGTCGGGACGTCGGGCCGATTCAATGCAAACATTGATGGATGCTTTCGATTTCGACATAACATTACAAGTACGTATTAACATTCCGAGCGTGAGTACCCACGTCTGGAATATCTATGAGAAAGGTCACTTCAACGTCAATTTGTATTTATATGTATAAAATCGTTGCGTGAATAACATAAAGACCGATCATAGTCATTACATCAATATGCAGAGCCTTTACTATATAAAGAAAGATAGGCAAGTTGGACAACCGGAATGTTTAAATAAGGGTTCGAAGTTACGTTCCTTTTCACAGTTGCAACCTACATCTGATTACGTACTTTCGATTTCGTGAGGCCAGTAATTAGCATGGCCTCGGCATACGTGAGCTGCGTAATACGAAACGGAACTAGCCTAGTAGCAGGGCCGGCCTGCGCGGGAACACGCCGCTTTTCACTTTCTTTTCAATTATTTGAATATCGAACTAAATACAATTGATTAATATTACTGACGGCCAGTGTTGCGTCACTCGGATGACATATTTGAATTATTTAGAATTTCGATTTTCTTGGTAGGTGACAGACGGTATTGATTTCACACTTTTTAAACTCCTACGATTTACATTATTTGACCATAGATAAAAAGAAACTGTACTTTATTCCCGTGACCACGATTGGTGTATTCGATTGAAGCGTCAGGTACTATTTTTTTTAATTACAATACCTATATATGTACATAAGTACTATTATTGTTGTATATTTAAACATCGCTTTAATAAAAATAATTCTACCCCAAACAAGCCTCATTCACCACATTGTAATTAAGGTTGAAATAAATTAACAATTCCTATCACTGCATTAATAGTTCTTGAGTGGTACTTGTAGTTACTTTCTCGACCTTAAAACTCTTGTTTAAGGCCACTTAGTAACGAACAAGTGGTAAATGTTAATTACTCCACGTTATTTAATGGTTAACAGAGTTACATTTTTATCTTTGTTTGTCGACGATGTTTTATATGAATAATATTGTGTTTTTGTAACGATCTCGTTGGATTTATTGTTGAGTTTATCAGTTTCATAATTTATTGTTTTTTTGTTGATATTTACGGCGTTTTGCTCAATGCTACCGGCTATTGTTTTATTAAGCAGCGCCCCGCGGGTTTACTCACGTTGTGCCCGATCCTGTAAGAATTTCGGGATGAAAAATAGCCTATAACCTTTCCGTTGAATGTAGCTATCCATTACAAAAAGAATCATTCAGATCGGACTGGTAGTTTCTGAGCTAAGTCTTTACAAAAAAACAAACAAGGTTAGAAACTTTACCTCTTTATCTAATATATAAAATTCTCGTGTCACAGTTTTCGTTGCCATACTCCTCCGAAACGGCTTGACCGATTCTCATGAAATTTTGTCAGCATATTGAGTAGGTCTGAGAATCGGCCAACATCTATTTTTCATCCCGAAATTCCCGCGGGAACGGGTACAACGCGGGTGAAACCGCGGGGCGCAGCTAGTAATATTATAGATTTGTGAATAAGTACCTACTTACACGAATGAATCGGGTAATATTCCACTGCATAGCAACGCGGCCTTGCAGTATCTTGATAACCTACTTCACTAGTGGGATGCAAACATATTAAATACTTCGATAATTCGTAAATAATATTAATACTCTTAAAACTGACAAGATTCAACTAGTTAGGTATTTAAAGTTTAACAACAATCCACATTAACAGCATTGCTCGTAGAAACAACATGTATTTTTTATTACATATTTATCGCCGTATCTGCCAAATGTCACTCACCCACACATTTTTATATGAATAATGTTAAATTATTTGAATGTGTCGCGGTGTCATGGCCGCCGCGGCCGTGATTTGACCGATTGACAAACAAACGAGGGTTCAGAGTTTTGTTTTCAGCGGTCACTGTTGTTTGGTGATAAAATCTGTTATGTAAAAAATGTTTGATTGTTTTGTGGCAAATGTGATTGAACTTTGTTCGTTAGCTCTTTATAATTTGATTCCGAATGGCATGAGAATTACATTACATTGCCTGAATGACATTGTGTTGCAAAACGTAGTTGACATTGAGCAACTTAACATGTGAGTTAGTAGAAAGCAAACGTTACAGATGACAAATTTTAAATGTCTTTTGAATTCGCCGACTCGCCCCTAGTAAATTCGCTTATTATACAAACTTACGTAACCTTATCTATGTTTGTTGGTGCTGTTGGTCTTTTCCTCAATTAAATTAAAATACACGCACATTTTCGATGTAAATGGAGTAAGCCTAGACCTTACTGATTATATGTATTTATTATTTATTAAAATCGCGATCGAGATTGAAACTGGATCGATTGAATGCAGATCAAATCAATTGGAATTTATATTAATAACATTATTGATAACGAGTAGAATTAAAACCTTTGTAATGTAATTTTATAAAAAATCAGCCTTTCTAATGAAAGTCATACGGGGTGTGTATCCATAGTGTAATTCTGACATAGCGTTGTTACATAGTTTTTTATAAGAAGTATCGACTCGTTTTAACTCCATTCAATACAGATTTCTTTAGAGAATTTTAGGGAACCAGTTGCTCATTTCCTGCTCCTATATTTCATCGATGTCCACACCAAACCTCATCAAAATCGGAGCAAAACGATTGTTACTGTCACATTGAGAGCGATCTTCTTCTTCGTCGAGTGGATGGCCAACCTGCCAATCCTGGTGTCAAAGTTATTGAGCCGCCAAAGGCCTCTGACATGGCTCAAGTAACGACTACTATCCGTAGAAAGTAACCGGGACCGACAGCTTAACGTGCCCTCCGAAGCACGGATTGAGAACGATAAAACATCGCAACTATTTATCTAAAATTACGGCCGATACTATTGTCACCGGTCTAATTGTTATTACCGAGTAGTTTGTATAGTTTTCCTTCCAACTGATGGATACAATAATTTCTGAGCCGTTTGTCCTCAACACCGCGCTCGCTAGTCGCTTCATCGGCTAGATGTTAATTCAATACCTGTAGTGGTTTTTCCAACTAAAACTATAATAGGAGGAAAACCTCTAAACATCGCTTATTTAATCGCCATTTTCGTGAAACAATTAACTTACTTCTAAGTACTGTAACTTAAAAGTAAAACCTTGGTATAAACGAATCAGATTCTATAATTAATCTTTATTAATATATAATAAAGCTGAAGAGTTTGTTTGTTTGAACGCGCTAATATCAGAAAGTACCAATCCAATTCAAATCATTATTTTTCATTACCAGTGTTGGCCACTAACTTCGAATTAACTTTTTTAACTGAAGCGAAATCATATAACCAAATAATTATCCAGGTTATTTCGTAACGCCTTTCTAAGGGCATTTATCGGAGCCTCGATCGTTGTAGATCAAGGGCGACCCTGCCAAGGCACCGTTCGACCATCATTTACGTAGCTGCGCGCACTCCTGCGCATACTAACAACGTCCTTACCGTCCAGTGAAGCAACGGTTTGGCATATGTCAGCGACTCGGCTTTGAGGGGACGTGATTAAACAGGATTAGATTAAGGTGCTTTAATTGATTTGTATGTGGTGAGAATTAGAATCGAATGGGTTTACGAAACTTCGTGTTAGTGTGTTAGTAGATGAAGCGTAAGCATTATGCAGGTATTTACCTAGGACGACTTGCATAAGCACTCTTAAATCTATTTAGTAACAAATTGTTTAAGAAACAAAACCGATTTGTTCAAAATGGACGAAATAGAACACTATTTAAAAGGAACGTTATTTGTTTTTTAAATATATAAAATTAAGAATTCTTGTGCAGTACACCCTTAGGGACACGTTAATAATCGCGTACTAAGAACATTTTATCTATCAAATGGTTTGTCACTTTCCGACATACGCTATTTTCCGAAGAGCAAAAGAGACAAAACACTTTATAATAGTGTTTTAATTACAGAGCGTTTATAATGAGGCGGTTAAAATATAGGTTCAATAACAGGAGAATATAGTTTAAAATCTGCAAGCTAATTTTACTTCAGTCGCTTCTTGCTTCAACTTGCTTAATACATCGATGACTTTATATGTCATTATGTATTTATTATCGCGAAAGAACATTAAAAGTTGGCATTATGTTTTTAAAATAAGCGTAAAAATAACGAATAGTTTATATACAAAGCGACAGCATAACAACTCGACGTAGCAACAAGCAATAATTCATTTTTAATAACTCGCATGATCTGGTTTGCGCAAATTGTCACATATCCTTGATCGAGTTTATATACTGCATAGTTATATATTTATAAATGATATTTGTATGTATGTAGTTGTATACCATTGACATGAATTCTAACAATATCACACACTTGTTACTACGTTGTGATAAACATATCTGAACAGAAGTGTTATATATATTATGTTTTTATTTATGTTACATTGTTTTATTATATTGTGCGGGTCAATGGTTAAAAAAACTATGAATATGAATACAATTTAATTAATTTTTACTCTCGACTAAAAAGACGACGTATTTTTTGTACCTTCTTTAGATCTCTGTCTCTTTGAGACTATACCAATTCTTTAGGTCTTTGGGTCTGTAGGTTGTCTAGTCTATTAAAGAGACATTAGAGACAACAGTCTAACTTTTTTGTCTGTTACTAAACAATTGTGCATACAATTGTAAGTGCATATTGCACAAGCATTCTAAATTTGATTTAGCGCTTAGATATGTTCAATAAACAAAGAAGTTCGTTTCAAATAGTGTTCTATTTCATGCAATATAAAATCTGGGGGCACGACAGTGCCCCCGCCAAGTCGAGCGCGAAGCAAACACTGCCGTCCCATCCTTTACTGGAACCATTTCGCATTTGAGAATACAATTTTAAATGAACAGCTTTTGTTTCTCGAACAAATTGAAGTACTATATAGATTTAAGACTTCTTGTGTCAGTCTAAAAAGCTGTCCGGTCATTACGTCGTAGCTATTAAATAAAGACATCTCAATTTCTACGGTGATATAGTTCCCACCTCGCCACATATTGGTATAAAGCTCTTTAAACATATGTGCGATGTTTAATAAAGTGTTTTTTCATGTGGCAACGTATGGATGACGTTAGTGCTATATAATGAAATGTTAACGTATTTAGAATGTTGTGACGGCATCGGTCGCGGTCTACGATTGATTGTTACAATATTTGTTTTGTAACTGAAACAGATGTTCGTACGTCTTTGAAGACAATAGCCAGAGCCACTCTGAGCTGCCTGCGTGTTTACTATATTCTATACATTTAATTGCATGTTTTATTGCTTTTGTTTATTCTTTAAACTACCGTTGTGTGTGCCTTTCTACCATCGCTATGTTACGTTACTATGCTACGCTTTTGCGGTAACGTGCTTTGGAGGGCACACAAAGCAGTCGATCCCGGTTATTTCAATCTTTAGATCATGTCGGAGGCTTTTAGGTATTTAGTCTAAAAACTCCGACAATAGGGTTGGCCATTAACCTACCCGAAATGAATAAATGAATGCTACGTTAGATATGATTGGTCGGTTCCAAATGCAGCATAGATCTGTGCATATGCTATGCTATAGGGGAAAGGCAACATTTTATTCAGACATGATATTTGTTTGTTTTTAAGTGCTAACGTGTCAACGTGCGGGATGTGCTTTTGAAGTCCTCTATCTCCATGTCATTCATGCTTTATCAAATGACATTGATTACACAATATCGTAACTTCGTATGAAATGTTTTTGCAAAGTAAATAAATAATTTGAACAAATAAATATATAAAAAGTGATTCAAAGTACAAGTATCCTGAATATTATCATGACATTACTCAAAATGCAACAATACATATTGACATTACGTTGACAATACAACGTTTTATACTGAAAACTAGCAGTGCCCCGCGGTTTTACCCGCGTTGTGACCATTCCCGTGGGAATTTCGGGATGAAAAATAGCCTATAATCTTCCTAATAGATGTGGCTATCCATTACATAAAATATTAAAATCGGACTGGTAGTTTCTGAGATTAGCGCGTTCAAACAAACAAACTCTTCTGCTTTATTATATTAGTACCGATAACGTTGTTAGTAATCTATCCAATTATATTTTTTTACCATCAATTAGACTAAAACTACGCCATGCGCCGTGCAAATGCAATGTTTATACACTGAATCGTCAGTGTACTAACAATTGACTTTATTGCAGAAAGGTCATTTACAATTACAATTCGCTGTGTTGTTTGAGCAAATAATTTGTACTGTTATAATTTAGAGATGTGTACAATAGTAAACAGTATGTATGTTATATACACGTATTTTGTATCTTCATTTAATGACAAATATTGTTGTACGATTCTAAATTAACTAGCAGCGCCCCGCGGTTTCACCCGCACTGTTCCCGTTCCCGCGGGAATTTCGCGATAAAAGGTAGCCTATGTCCTTTCTCAGGCTTTGGACTAACTGTGTACCAAATTTTATTGAAATCGGTTCAGTAGTTTTGGCGTGAAAGCGTAAAAGACAGACAGACAGAGTTACTTTCGCATTTATAATATTAGTTAGGATTATAGTTAGGATTGTCTCTTATAATTATTTATTAATTGTTTCTTATAAAAAAGTATGTATGGATTCGTTGTTGCTCGAAATAATTCATTCATTACAATTACTACAATCTAAGATTATACCGATGTCTACGCAGCAATAAATTATTTGAAAAATGAATTTTGAAATTGTAGTGAGTTCTAATAGATACGTACTTTCAGGATGGTCGTTTAATATTAATTATTAAAAGATATAAATATTTTTTATATTTTCTTCATACAATATGAACTAAACGCGAAAGTTTAATTATCTCTTATCATTATCCTAATTTACCTAATGTCTCACTTCCCTAAGCAATATATCTATAGGAACAAGCGAACTTGTGTTATATCATAACCTAAGGTGTAACTTGTTACTATAGAAGCGAAGCGAGGGCGGACCACTAGTCAAATCAACTTGCTAAGTACAGTCACAATAAATAGAGCACCACACTTTGCACAGTCATAGATCGAGATGGAATGTGGGCGACGAGTAGGTAGGCTCCTAGACTACAATTGTTGATTACTTCCGACCATTTTACGAGTTTATTCTTTATCTAATTCATTTAATGATGTCTTTACTATTGTGATGTATTGTCTTAGTAGTCTTATTGTGTTTAGGCCTATTTCGGTCTATTTTCGGATGATATATGTCGACGACTTCATTGATATGTTTATGGGTTTTGTATTGCTAAGGAGATTTTGATATTGAGCTAGTTTCTATGGCTAGTTTAATGGAATGCTGTGTCTTTCAAACCTCTATAGAATTTGTTAACTCGCAACTCGTTCGGTATAAGACGCTTTATAATAATAACTAGCAACGCCCCGCGGTTTTACCCGCGTTGTGCCCGTTCCCGTGGGAATTTCGGGATAAAATGTAGCCTATAGCCTTCCTCGATAAATAGACTATCTAACAGTGAAAGAATTATTCAAATCGGTTTAGTAGTTTCTGAGATTAGCAGTTTAAACAAACAAACAAACAAAACAAACTCTTCGTAATCTTCTGTACTTTCCTGAATAATTCAGTAACTGAGTGATCGGAGTGAACAGGTTAGTACTTTCATAAAAGTTGTTTTCTGTAAGTAAGTTCGAGTAAGTTAGTGGCCAACTCTGGTTGTGGGAGTTATTAGACTGCCTATAGGTCTCCGACGTGGTCTAACGATTGCAACAACCGGGGCCGACAATTTAACGTTCCATAAAATGTAGGTAAAAGTTGAACTTAACACTAATTAGCCATGTCATTGTTTCTTGTTCATTCATTAATAATTCAAATAACAAGCACTTCAGCTTATTGGTAATGTAGATAAGTCTCAAGAACGTTATTACGAGTGCAAATAAATAATTTCACTTCTGGGAAATAGTTTTCCTCAATCGTAATCAATTTTATGAGGAATTTCGATTGACGATAGCAGATGGTACCTGATTACGTTTCAGTTATTAGTTCCAATCAAAATAGATTTTCATTTGTATTCTTGAAACATAAATATTTATTTTCTCATTCTACCAGCACTTATCCTCCTCACTGTACTGATGTTTTCAGTGAGATGAGAGGTCTTTGCCTAGCAGTGGGATATGATAGGTTAATTAGCAGCGCCTTTTACCGAGGTTTTACCCGCGTCGTGGATGCCAAATATAGCATAGCAAAACTGAGGTGGAAAGGCATCCAAATATAGCATAGCAAAACTATGGTGGAAAGGTATCCTACTGATGTACGTGTATGTAATATTAAAAGGTAGCTGTGAATGGATTTGGATGTTACATAACGAAAATAATACAAAGTAATTGTCTATGCAATTAGTAGAATGTTTTGACAAATGACTATCATTTTTTAAATATTATTTTAATCGCAAATTATTTGATATTGGCATTCGTATTATTACGACCTTGCTTTGTAGAAAGGTCGGGGCACGTTTTACGACTTATTTGATAATGCAACAATGCTGTTACTATCCGTTTGACGCAAATAAAATACAGCCATACGATTGATTTCCCGTAGTCATGTAACGCTACCATTATCTAACTCATATTATAAATGCAAAAGTTTTTAAGCATGTATGTATGTTTGTAGCTCTTAAAATATAAATAAAAAATAAGTCCTAAATGCCCCACTGCTGGGCAAAGGCCTCTCATCTCACTGAAGATATCAGTACAGCGATGAAGATTAGGATAAATCACCACGCTTGTCTAATGCGGGGTCAAGTTGGTGATCGTGGCTCTCAAACGCAAAGAATACTAAACGGATTTAAATGAAAGTAGTATAGGTTAAAAATCAAAACAAGATTTAGACAAGAACAAGAGATACAGGATACTTGGATACAACGCGAGTAAAACCGTGAGGCGCTACTAATATTTAATTAAAACAATAAATGTAATAATTGATTGTGGTTGCAGTTCATTTTATGGTTAGACGCAACATCCGGTTAAGGCACATAAACTCATAAAGGTTTTAGTTAGGTCATACTAATTGGTGTAGGCTTTAATTGATTTATAACGACAAGAAATATGTGTGATTGTGTAAACTGCGATATACATTAGGTGCCTGCTAGCTGTACTGAAATCTAAAGCGTGAGGCCAGCATTGCAGGCTAATACGTTACTTTTACTACTAGCTGTTCCTGCTAGTCAAGAGATGGCTCTTGTGTGAGCTATTTGTAGATCACGCTTACAATATGTTCCTTGATATAGAGGAGTCCCGTCCATACATTTTGTTGAGCAAGTAAAATCTTCCTCTTCGTAAAATTACCACAAATAATTGCAATTACTATTCTCTAAATATTACTTTATATCATAATAATGGGAATTTGTAATTTTCTGAATATTTGCCTTGTATTACAGTTTCCGGTTGTAAACGTTATCTTTTGTGTGTAAACAAGTGAGCGACATTGCATTTACAAAACTGCATGGTAATTCGAAACTTCAATGTAGTAGGTATATAATTAACATAACATTTAAAGAATATGTCTCTTTTGTTAAATATTATTTGTTTACCAAAAAACCGTTGAAATCAAATAATCTATACAAAAAAACAAAACTGAACTGAATGGTATAAGCAGAATAAAACCTTTAAATAACTCCAACTAACCTTTTATTAATAGTAACTATCAATTATTCTTTGTTATGTTCAAGTTCCTTCAAAATGCTTTAGATAAGATAAGTTGACAATTGCATGCAGAAAAAATATGTCAGGGTAGGATATTAGCATGCAATCATGATGTTATAATTACATGCCTGTGTGTGTACATAGTGTGACACTTAGCTGTATAAACGGTAAAGTTGGGACAATTATACTGTATATCGTTATTGGTAAATACTTATTTCGAAATGGTTAAGTTTTGTCGGTCGATTGGTTTAAGTGATATATGTATCAACTCATTATATTTTTACTTATACCTACTTTTATACTATAAAGGTAACTCAGTATATACATAAAATAAAGAACATTTTGTAGTACGTGTGTCTGTATGAAGCTTACCGCCTAAACACTGAACAAATTTAGAGTAATTTTGGCATACTTTTCGATTTAAACATTAAGTTTTATACAAAAAAGTTGAATAAGATAAAACATTTTCTCGTGTTGACATTACATAAGGTTGATGTACTAAGATAGCAATATTTGGTAACAGATAACTGGAATTTCCAGAGATAATACCTTATTAACTCATCATATGTAAGAGAAGTGAGCAATAAAAGAACAAAAAGACTGCGCAGAGACTTTATGTCCGTTTAAATCAATAGGAACACATTTTAAAACTTTACTGAAAAACGTACATATAGGATCAGATTTTTCCAGAAAAAATAATATTTTTCCATCCTTTATTCTCCACGGACTAAAGTCTCACACAAGCCTCACAAAAAGTCAAAATAATCATGTTACTGTCATCTCAGTAATCTATAGGTACTGTATTTTTGATTTTTGATTGTTCGGACGCGCCAACCTCATAAACTACCAATCCGATTTGAATAATTCTTTATGTAGCGGATAGCCACATTTAACAGGAAGGTTATAAGCCTATTTTCATCCCAAAATTCCCACGGGAACGGGTACAACGCCGGTAACACCGCGGGGCGCTGCTAGTGATGTTATAAATTAGCTCACGAGTTATTTCTGAACTTTATGTAACCGTGTTTAGATCGCGTCACGTGTCACAGTTTATTTTGATGTCTGGTTATACAATAACAAATCTAATTTTAACTTTGTTATTATGGTTTGTTTGACAAGGTAACTGTAGTAAAAACTGCGTAAGTTTTTGGATGTTTTTCTCACTATTTGTACGAGGCAATTAGGTAGGCAAGTAAACTACATCAAGTAAGTATTAGCCTGTAATGTCTAACTGCTGGGCTTTGCCCCTTTGCCTTTCATCTCACTGAAGATATCAGTACAGTGAGAAGAACTCAAGTGTTATGAAAATATTATATCAAAACTTTGCACATCCTTTAGAAAATAACTAAATATGTAGCGATTTTATTCATGATGTTTTGGTAAAAAAACGAATCGCGAAACTCAAACAAATTGCGCTACAATACTATAATAGATAATCGTTCTATTGAACAAACATTATTTACATGTGATGTGTGAAATTGTACGTCGTGTATAATTGAATGTGACTCACAATAACATTGTGATTTCCCTGTTGATCTAATGTCTGTCTTCTGTTATATGGTTTATTTTAAACTACACAAAATACCCGAGAAATAATGTTGATTGTAGAGATGGTATATAAAAGATTTACGTTATTGTGTATATATGTAATTTTTAAAGGAGAAGACACACTATTGTCATTATATATTTTAGATACGCTTTAGTCCTATTTTCCTCAATGTACTAGGTGAGACTAAAGGCCTTTGCCCAGTAGTGGGATAATATAGGCTCACACCTTTACTTTTTTTTTGCTATATGAAAACCTGAGAGACGGTTTGGTCACAGCAAGTCTGTCAAAAGTATTGAATATATATAGCATTGTGTCTATGATATTGAATACTAAGTGCTATAGATAGTAATACCTTCACCGTAAGAAAGACCTTTGCCGTAAATCATGTATTGCCAAAATAACAACCTGTATTCTCAATGATATAAACACTAGACTGCCTTGCATTGACGTACTAAACAAAATCAAGGCAACTAACTTTCTAATGGAGCTGAAGACCTATCATCGACTGCATCCAATTATTTTTATGGGTACAAATAATGTGGTTGTAGTGATGGGTCGTGATGTACCAATCCTTGGTATTAAGATTAACAAGAGCCGTTCCGATGGCGGATGGATCGCGCCGACAAATTGTTAGCTATGTGGGTCGGTGTCGCAACCAGTACTCAATGTCGTTCATACACCGTTTTTGGTTATTGGGTATTTTTATTCGATTCTCAATACTTATTTGGATCGGATTTCGTGAGACGCGTATTCTCGGAACGTTTAAGAAGATAATGACAATGCTCTTTCGAAAAGGTTGAAGCAAGTTGTGTGTAATTTAACTGTCAGTTAACTACTGTATGTATGTTTTGATTCTTCATGGCATATAAG
The DNA here is from genome assembly GCA_951394245.1 of Cyclophora punctaria. Lineage (NCBI taxonomy): Eukaryota > Metazoa > Arthropoda > Insecta > Lepidoptera > Geometridae > Cyclophora > Cyclophora punctaria. Next base: position 10,307,815 of record OX596175.1, read on the forward strand.
ATCCCAGTGCTGGACAACCTCTCTCCATTAAAGATAGAGTGGAGGATTACAGACTAGCCTTTCCAGTAGGACATTACAGGCTTCGGTCGTTTCAATCGTTAGACCGTGTCGGAGGCCTTCAGACGGTCTAAAAAATACAACACCAGAGTTTGCAGACTTACTCGAAATTAAAGAATGACAGGCTAATACTTTTAAAGGAAGTTAGTCTTACATAATCAAACAAACATCACAAGCCAAGCGCCGTCCATTGTTCACGCACCTAAACCGTGAATCGACGCGTTTTCGTGTGCACTTTACACGTACGTACATATCTGAGTTATTGGCACGTACCCTGACGTGATCGCAATCAATCTAATATGTACACTTAACATATTGCTTTTAATTACTATGCACCACTCAATTGGTTTATTGGTCAGGTTTTTATTACGAGTTAGTTTCAGTGAGGTAATTTAATAAAAACGATTGCTAAATCATTCGTGTGACAATCGATTATTTATTGGATCTCGATCGAATATCTATACTAATAAAGAGGTATTTTTTTAAGTTTGTTTGTTTGTATGTTCGAGCAGATCTCGGGATTTATCAGTCCGATTTGAATAATTATTTTGTAATAGATAGCCATATTCAACTGGTACAGGCACAACGCCAATAAAACCGCGGGGCATTGCTAGTAGATAAATATAATTTATAGATGGTTTGACACATTTTCTTCAGAAAAGTAGATAATACATCTCACATAATACAAAATTTCCAAACTGTTATTTCTAAATTATAACATTTAATATTTTATTTAAATAAAAATATCAATTGAGACTCAGTTGCCACTCAATTTATTCCGCAGAATTGACTCCCTAACATTTTACCTACGCAGTAAACATGTCTTAATGGATACCATCCACCGTATACCAGCGGCTATCCTATCAATACAAATCAACAGACCACTTATCTCACAATCTTCTGTAATTATTGTTCTCCTCCATTACCAACGCAATTGAAAGTGCTAATGATTAAAGGGAAGTCCCATGTACACTAATGTAAGAAGGTTTTGACCGCCCGTCAAAAACAGAGGTGTTGTGTTTGAAGTTTGTGAATCTGTATTTGTCAGGTTTTGATAAAAGTAAATTTCAAAGTAAGTTTTTACTCACTAAAACAAACTGTGCCGCGACAAAAACCGTAGTAATACGTTAATACCTAATGTGTAAAAATCGCGAAAGTTTGAAAAAGACGATTTTGATGAAGTTTGTTTTTTGTAAGATTGGTAGTAGAACTTTGTAAACAATTTTTATATACTGAAAATACCGCGCAATAGATAAACGAACACAAATACTAATTACAAACGAAACTATCTCGGAATATCAAACGTTTATCATTACGATTCATTTTGATAACGTTACAAGGACTATTTTTAAATATTTTGCAAAAAAACATATTTTATAATATTTTAGTGGAATGATCTAAAGAGTGCCGTAGTTTATACCGTTTACCCGTTTACCGCCCTATAGTCATATCTTCGATAACCATAGATTGTAGTCTAATAAAAAACAGTTGAAGATAGTCAAAAGTGAGACAAAGAAAGAAAGAAATATATAGGTAACACAAGTTTTTATTTAATTTCAAATACACGATTGATACCTTTTTAAAGTTGGATTAAACAATGCAACAAATCGTTTTATCAATAAAGAGTGTGCTTTGATACCGCACTTGTTTACTCGCTGTTGCCATGCCGTGTGTCGGCAATCAGTTTTCTTTGTATAAATTACAATTTATTTACATGATTAAGAGCGAACGCGTCGCCTGAGAGTATGTGCGCAACATTCACCGCAATAAAGTTATTTTAAAAGAAAACTCCTATTCAAATCCTCCATCGAGACCCGACGAGTAATACTCAAAGAATGCAACACCACTACGTAAATTACATAAACCGAGCCAATTTGTACAGTTAACACATTTTTCCGCAAGTTTTTTAGTGTTTGCGGGTAGTCCGAAGTTCGAAACGTGTGTCCTATCGAGGGTTAACTGATAACTTGCCCTCCGATCCGGAAGATCTTGTTTATTCATCTTTGTTAATTAAACAACGTAGTAGAATATTCATGAGGAAACTATCGCTTAGGCAGTGATCACATTGGTCAAACAAAACATGTGGTCACCAGCCAGCACGAGATTTGTTATCGCGCACATGTCTTGCGACGCAATTCCGATAGCAATCAAAACAGTTTTCACGTGATGACGTCACCGGTTCGCCGCCCACCGGGACCCGCTCCCGGGGTACCCGCGGGAGTCACCTACTACGACGGAACTAATCGAGGACAACTCAATGTTACCCACAACTTTCTTTTATCACTGATAAATGACAATCATTAATATAATCGAGTCAGAATTAACTTTCGATGGCGGTGTGTGCGAATGTTCTCACGTAGCAAACCCAAATAGTTCGCGCAAACAACTGATAAGGGCAACCGCTTCCGGAGGCCGCGTCCGCCGCTTTCCACCGCCAGTGTGCGGACACCCTAAACTGATCTACATAAAATGGCGTGTCTATATCGTTGTAAAAGCGCATCGCAACGAAATGCGCGAAACGTCGTGTCGTAAATAGTACTAGAGACTAGCTACGCCTACGTGTTGCTAATTTTTTTTCGTGAATACGGAACTGTCGTATTGGAGCGTCGCCACGGCGGTCACGTGTGGGGACGGGCGATGCTTACCTTCATGTCGTCGAACAGGTCGCACGCGGAGATGAGGGACGCGGTGTCCGGGCTCAGCTTGATCACGCCCATCTTCAGCTCTTTCGGTATCAGTCGGGTCCGAAGAATACGAGTAGTAACACACAGAGGTCTTTGAGGGCCGTTTTCGTGAGAATTTATTCCCGAAGTCAGTGTCAGTGCGATGGCGGTGTAGAGTCGAGTGACGCGTGAGTCGGTGTGTCGTGTTGAGGAGCACTTCGCGTGATACGTATTCACGCCGTGACCGAGCCGCGCGGACTGCCGCCGCGGCCGCGCCGACCCGCCGACCGACAGTGAAAGGGTCGTGACGTCACACAACACGATAACGCGGCTCCCCACCCACACGCCGCACTTGTTGCCACATCTCACATCTCACTCAAACTCGCTCAAACTACTATCAGCACGTCCCATTCCATTATAATATGACACCTAGTTTGATTAAAAGTATTCATAATTTCTTACCTCCACAACGAGTTGTTATCGTTTTGTATTCAACAAGTTGTGGGATTTTAATAATTGCGCAAAAAAGTGTATTGAAACGTGACCTTGGCGTTATTCATTCCGTTCTTTTATAGACATTGCTGATATTTTAGGAGAGATAAAACTTGCAGATATATCCAGAAGAGGCGCAATATGAACAAATAGGTGTGAGGGAGTGACGTAGCTCGTAGCTAGGGGGTCCCGCTACGTGCGTAGGCTGACGTAGGGCGTCGTAACCGCTACGTTGCTACGCGACGGCCCTTTGAAGTTTGTTCTGCCGAGATGAACTTTCCCAGCGCCAATGAATAATATTTGTTAGGTGTCTTGTATCCATAATTCATGAGATTGGAAGTTTGTTAACGATAACATTAATTTATTTTGAAATTAATCCCTCATAATAATATGATGCTGGATTTGCTTCCATACCTAGTTTTATTAAGTATTTCTCACGCGTAGAATATCCTAGAGTACATAACTCTAATATTATTGTTCGTAGTATCAATGTTATTGATTACGAAACTCTGAAACTGCTCGAGTGACCTTGACCTTATCAAGTCCGTCCGGCACACACACACACGTACAACACCATGCAACAAACAAACAGACAATGTTGTGATAATATGCCTTGTTTAACATTTAATATTATGTGGTTTATAATGTCAAACCAATATTGATAGCGATAGTTAAACGAGCGAATTTGTGTTGTTCTTAGAATAAAATTAAGTTAGTTTGAATTGATTTTGAGCATTGTCGGCTTCGATTGTAATTTCAAGGAAATAATCTTTCCGTTAGAGTGCCAGAGCTGTGCCATGCTACATTTAGTATCCATATACGTATCACAAACTCAGGTGGAACGCCTACCTTAAATCTAAAAGAAAATAATAAAATTTTATCGTTCTACCAGTTCACTACATAGTATAAAACAAAGTCGCTTTCCGCTGTCTGTCTGTTCCTAAGTATGCTTAGATATTTAAAAATATGCAACGGATTTTGCAGCGGTTTTTTAATAGACAGAGTAATTCAAGAGGAAGGTTTATAGATATAAAAATTCCCGAAATTCCCACGGGAACGGGCACAACGCGAGGAAATCCGCGGGGCGCTGCTAGTTTCAAATAAACTACTACAGGACTTAATTAAATATGTATTTATTACCGAATTCAAATGATATGAATATCCCCTTTGTTATGTTTCAACATTTGACATCTCTTTCTAGTTTTTCGTTAAGTAAAGGATAGCAATACATTTGCTTATCCAAAATGTATATCATAACTAATAAAACGCCCATACGAGTCAAATGTATTATTTGAAGTATTGCTTAGCGACCAACGGTCACCTTTGGTTATCCTGTTTATATTTTATATTACTTACTAGCGCCGCGTCCTTGCTTCGTATAATTTCCCTTGAGAATTTCGGTATTTAGCTTTGATTTTTCTATTCTAATGCTTCTTTTAATCGTGACAATGTCAAGGACAGACATTTATTAGTACTTGTAAGTTACTTACTAATAGGATGATATGAAGAACACAAACTATCCTAAGTTTTATAATTATGAAACTCACCTTACAAAATTGGCTGTATTGACATTTAGTTGTAAGTATTTTTCTACACTAATATTATAAAGAGGAAAACTTTGTTTGTTTGGTTGTAATGAATAGGCTCAAAAACTACTGGACCGTTTTCAAAAATTCTTTCACCATTCGAAAGCTACATTATCCACGAGTAACATAGGCTATTTTTCATCCCGAAATTCCTACAGGAATGGACACAACGCGGGTAAAACCGCGGGGCGCTGCTAGTATAGAGTATAATTACTAAGGGCCTTATTCCTAAGCGCTTATTAACTACATTTTAGCTATCAAACGGTGTGTCCCTTTCCGACATACGCTATTTTCCGAAGAGCAAAAGAGACAAATACTTTTAAACAGTGGTTTAGTTATAGAGCGTCTATTAATAATGTTATTGTTTTTAAAAGTAAGACTGAAACAGACTGACAGAACACACGTTCGCATCCATAATATTAGTACATATTAGTATGCGTTTTATATGTGTATATGATCACGTTTCTCACACATTCACACGTTCTGTTTGACCTACTCACTCTATCGTACTTTATATTGTCTGTGGATTGTGTAAGAGCCATGTTTTACTGTGCTTTTATTATCCAAGAATATGTTACTTGCAATACTTTCGTTTATTAACCAATTTTATTAAGGGAGGTACTTAATTTGATTGGAGTTTATATGACGTAGAGGGAATATACATGCCTGTAACACGGAGCAGTGACGATCAATCTAGTTAATCGTAAAACGCTTCTAGTCAAGATCCCAGTAAATGGCATGCCAGTTAGCAAATATCTACTCACGCCAGTAATTAAGCACGTGCTAGTAGTTAATATGCTAGTATGCCAGCTACCAGCTAGGTGGATTATGAGTATTCCGGCCTTGTTGTAAATGAAAAATATTATACTTTTTATACTCACGCGATTTGCATTCATTTTATAATAAACAAATAAACAAAGCTATTTTTATTATAAAACAAATATTGTGTTATATATTTATATAAATTTTTAGTTACATAGACTAAAGGAGTATAGTAAACAAAAGATTGTCTTGTCCAATAATAATTATATGTCGTATGACTTCGTATTAAATTAGTGGCTCGGCGCGATCGGGCGACCTTGGGCTGCGATCCGGGTCTGGCACACTCATACCAGTTTCGACTCCACATAAAATAACACATTTATGTTAAAACCAGTATCACAGACAAAAACGATCAAAAGTTTAACTTAAAGCTATCGGGATATACGCGGATATGAGGAGTTGACACTTGGCCTATAAGTACAGCTGAACTTAAAGAAACTTTCGAAGGTTTGTGTTTGTTTACAAAGCGACTTTAAAAATACTTCATTACAATTTTATTTCATTAAGATATAAGGCACTCCTTCTGATGTCTTCGGTGTAATGGGAGGCGTTTGCCCAGCAGTGGGAGATTACAGGCTAACACTTTTTTAAAGATAAAGACTGGTCTGGTTTATGTGTTCAACGTGTTGACACAACAATACAATGATATAGTAACACAATGCTTTTTAAGTTTATTTAAATATTTATGTAATAATAAGTTTCCGAAAACAAGTTATTTTATCTGCGATAGAGGAGAGAATATAATTTAACGTATAATTTTGACATAATAGTCAAAATGTCTTACAAAAAATACTGATCCAAAATTAGACAATAATTAGAAAATAATAGATATAATTTACAGAAATTAACCACTACTATTTCTAAGTCCAATTATGTACAATGATTTATATAATTATATATCAATAATACAATCACTAACATCTTTAATTTTGGCGTTCTAATGATACCTAATCATAGTTCAAGTATAATCGTGACCGATAGTAGCACCGTATCTTTATATTTCAAGTGCATATCACATCTGTACTAATATACCAGAGCTGATTCATTTGATTGTTTGTACGCGCTATTCTTTGGAACAACTAGTCGGGCTTTAAAAAATATCTCATTATGAGACGAAAGCTTAACCTGTCTTAATTCAATCTAACAACAGCTCAGTACAAATTATTTATCTAACAGACAGAAAACCTAATAGACATCTTGTCTCTAGTGTACACATATATTTCATAGACAGTAACTACTGACTGACCAAACTAGACTGGTGTCAACTATAATGTGCTTATGTTTTAATAGATTTGACTTTTAGTAGACAAACCAGTTGTTAGCCTGTTTATTACAAGTAATGGCTTTGTTCATTTGTTTTATTGTTTTAGTTCCCTCGAACCGCAATGATTTACGCTTTTATAATGCCATTTGCATATTTGTACAACATACATGTTTTTTAGAGATTTCACAAATTCGCACATAAAACTAAGTAAGCCTGTAATATCCCATTAAAACTAAGTAATAAATGTAATTTTGTAAGAATAAACCATTATTTTAGTCAACGTATTATAAGCTTAATATGTATGTAATCCTTCTTACTGTATCAGTAGAGATATTGGTATCTTCGGTGAAATGAGAGGCCTTTGCCTTGCGTTGGGACATTAGAAGCAATACTTTTACATAGTAACTATTACCTAATCTATGTCTATACGTGCATCAGAGTAACAGTATGTCACGAATTGTATTCCACCTCACCTCTCTATATCACTCCATCTCGTATCACCTTCACCACAGAATAACTAATAGTTCTCGACACTGACCCACTTGCGGAGTACTTTCGATTTCTCTAACTGGAAATTATTATTGTATTGTTGAAAAAGGCAAGTGCGTTTTGGTATTTACGAGTTATAAAGTGATTTGTTGCGAGTTAAGTAATCTTGGTAATGTTATTTTTAATTGGTTAGTAAATAGGTTCTTAAATTCAAGGTTTTATAAATTAGTTGGTGGCGTATTTATTTATACTATACCGTTTGTCTTTTTATTCAAAATAGAGTACGAGGTTTTTTTTATATTTTGGTTAAAAATATATAGGTATATTTGGTCGGTTTATATTAATTGTTTAAGTTAAATTGCAAATGAGTGTTCTATGATTTTGTTAGTAATATTTTTGGTTGATAGAAACGTTTGGTCGAAAACAACTGGTAGTAAGAATAAAAACAATAAGGATTGAAACTAGTAAGTAACTTTAGTAAGTTTCTAACTATGTTTGTTAGTAAGGGCTTATCTCAGAAAGTACGAATTCGTTTTCAATAATTATTTTTGTAATAGATAGCCACATTCAACGAAAAGGTTATAGGCTAGTTTCATCCCGAAATTCCCACTAGAAACGGGCACAACGCAGGTTAAACCGAGGGGTATTGCTAGTAGTACACAAGGGCATGTTTACCCGCTCGTCCAACTCCGTCGAGCACTAATAACAAATATGATTTAATTAATTCAAACTGAAGTTACTAATAGGATAACAATCAAAGTTACGACTCTACAAATATGTGGGCAGTGGCGTTGGCTCGCGGATGTGACCGTCCTTGTAGGGCCGCTTGATATTCACACAGCACTTATCACGGATCTAGAGAACCGATGGAAAATGAATCGGTCTGGCTGAATTTTAGCTCAATTATACGTAAGTAATTAAAGTAATTTTGAATTGAAACACTTGAAAGTACGTTCACGAATACACTTCGCTTTTATTTAACATTTTTACTTAAGTAACCTATACAAGGTCAAGTGAATAAGTTTGAATAGTTTAGTAGCCTGTTTTCGTAGATGTTAGACCGCCTAAAGGCCTCCGATATGGTCTAACGACTGAAATAACCGGGACCGACATTCCAGTGTATTGGTTATAATAGTAGTAAGTAGTAGTGTTGGTAGTATTGGTCTGCAATGTCTATCGTAAGGCGAATACCTTTAATCGCTGAAGATATGACTATAGTGAAAAGGATACGAACAAAATGGATTCATCATATTGAGAACCCCAGTTTTCAGTCCGTTAAAATACTATTAATTTACAGTAAGCTTAAGGAACAATAACATCTTTGAATTAGAATAGACTAAGACAAAAGATTTTGTACTGACATATTTTGTTAGACAGACAACTAATAGTTTTGATCACGTCAAATATATCCGTTAAAAACTTCTGTGATAATGGGCTCTAATATTTTATTTGACATTAGATTTATAGCTTATTTTACGACCAGTACCAAACTAATTGGTTGTCATTGACAAAAAATAGTTAATATTTAATGTGATCTACTTGTCGTATAAGGCGGGCCGAGTGTTCCGGTGTCAATCGGCCATTTTAATTACTGTTCAATTCACGAGCTGGTCGCAGGTGTGGTTGGGACATTATTTATCTGCTGGTCATTTTATTAACCGATTTCCAAGTAAAGTAGGTTAACAATACGAGTAATTATAGGCGTAACTTAAGGGCGCTTGTAAAAGACCAATCGAAATTGAGTTGATTTAGTTGATTTGTGTAAGAGAGTGGGCCCACTAGTGACAACAGCCTGTAGACTGTCTTTTTGCAGTCTAACGAGATTTACTAAAGCCCGTTGTCACATTGGCATATGAAAGCGCTTACTGTGTCGGGGGTTTTGGGTTCGATTACCGCCCAGAGTGAACAGTATATTACGTTACGACATATTTGTTCACGACGACCGACGTCTGGGTGTCAATTATATATTCATATTTCATTTGTATATTAGTATCAATTAGTTGTATTCCATAATACAAGCATAATTGTAGCCCAATACAATATTGACTGGTGAGCCTCTTTATTAGTAAGTATTTAAGTACATTGTTAGAGACATGAAACATGAAAAATCCGGTCAGATAGCGTAATATTAGAACTAAATTATTGTTTAAATATGTTTAATCTATAAACTCAAACCCGTCATTGAAAGTTACAACATAAAAACAATGCGAGATTACTGAATACTATACTGAATATTATCCATACATTGAACAAAGGAAACACAATAAAAGCTAATGAAATAACAATAACTCGTTCATATATTTATTACAAAAAACTATTTTTGATGCAATCATACGTATAGGCCTAGTACCTAGTAACAAGCCAGTAACTACGATAATTACAAAACGTTATGAACCTAATATGACATTTCAAAACTGTGTTATCGCGTGTTTCCTAATTACTTAGCCTAACTTGACAATTTACCCGACACTTGGTTTCAAATGAGTAGTAAACCCCAAATTATAAGGGTTTCATTACTAGTTTAGGTAAGAAATAGTTGACAATTACAATTATAACGAAGTATATTATATGTCATTTTCAGACGCGCCTGTGGCAAGCAGCCCGTGGTTTTGATATTTTGGATTGTTACGTTTTAGAACAGTGGAAATTATTGTATGTATTGTTCACACCAAGAACAGTCTTGCAGGGAAATATTGCCTAGTAGAGCAATAATACAGTAATATGTATGTAGGTATAATAATGTGGTATATAGTATTATTAGATAGTATAAGTCATTTATTGCTTCGATATTATCGTTTGCAACAGGCAAGAAGCTTTCATCGCGTAAATCGGCCTTTCAGCATATTCTATGGTCATTCCATGTTAGAGTCCATCCTAGAGTTCATTCGTCATATGATCATGGGACTTATGGAACATGTCAACTGTTCTTTGTGACCCGCGAATGAGGCACTGGACTTAAAGGTAATAAAAGTTCCATATCTAATCATTCTACTATCTATGTATGCAACTATGCACGTCTTTCTGTCACCAAACAACAATCAAAATCGCTCCACCATAAAAATCATCGATATTTATTGCTCTACTTAGAAAAGTCGATAAAAGAATCGAAGCAAAAACTAGATTAGAGATTACTTTCATGTATTTAATCGAGCCGGCCATGACTTTGTGCCGTGAGAGATAACGCTGATAAGGGAAAAGCGATGACGCCCCACTCGAGTGATAACAAACGTATTATTTGGTAAACAAACAAAACTGATACCAAGCTCAAGGTTTTTGGGAAATTTTACAACATATGTGTTTTAAGTGAGTTTTCGCAATCTTACTTATATTGGTAACGGATTTGGATGAAACTTTACAGTAATATAGGTTATACATCAGAATAACACATGGGATACATTTTATCCCGAAATTCCCGCGGGAACGGGTACAACGCGGGACCTTGAGGGCGCGGCTAGTGTTAAATCTATATATTACTCCATGTAATGCATTTAACGTACCGACTATACTTATGAGACTTCTTCTTGTTATCAAATCAATATGGTTATTAATTTGTGATTTATTTATACGTGTTCGGACCAGAATTTGGTCAACTCTTATGAGACTAAGGGTGGGTTGTTTAAAACGGTTGGCTATCGTTAAATACGATCGTTAAAAAGTTCACGATTTTTACGTTGTTAAATGCCTGTTAAATACAAAGCGTTGTTTCAAAACTTAATTAACAGTCTGTTAAAGTTATTCAGGCGGCCAGTAGAAAGCCACGGTGTTTCATTATATTGAGACTGACATTTTGTGATAACGTTTACTGATGCGTAAGCGTAAGCTGAAGCAACACGGCCTTTACAAAAGGAAATATAGGAGATATTTCCTTTTGTAAAGGCCGTGGTTGCCCGAAAAGTAAGATGATTCCGTGCTTCGGAGGGCACGTTAAGCAGACGGTCCCGGTTACTTCCTACGGATAGTAGTCGTTAAATGAGCCATGTTAGAGGCCTTCGGCGGCTCTATAACTCTGACACCAGGATTGGTCAGGGTGACCATCCACTCGATGAAGAAGACAAAAGGAAAACAAATCTGATTTGATAATATTTCTTTTGTCGAAAAACTAACATTTTAGTGCTTTCATTCCATTACCCCATCGCTAAACCTGTTTTCTAAAGCTTGTAAGAAAATATTTGAGTATATTTTTAGACTTACTCTATGTTTTGTTCAAAAAATCTATCCCTTCTTTATTCTTAACTAGCCATGCCCCGCGGTTTCACTTCACACAATTTCGGGATCCAAATGTATCCCATGTGTATCCCATGTCTGATATGTATATCAGACAGACTTATATTTCTGTAAAGTTTTATCCAAATCCTTTAAGCAGTTTTTCGTGAAAAGTAATAAACATACATACATCCTCACAAACTTTCGCATTTATAATATTAGTAGGATAAAAATACTTATTACACACTTTATCTTTACGTCTCCTTACTTTATTCGTACCAACATTAAATATCCACGTAATTAAATCTTAACCTTCTCATAAACCTTGAAAATCTTTCTCTAAAAATAATTAAACAAAATATGCACTTCACAAAACAAATTACTTTAAACGTAACATGCGTTAAGTGTTAATTAGCTAACTACGTGTACGCAATTAACCTAATTAACGAATGTATACTTACGTACTGTTGGAATTGATACTGATTTTGGTTTAAATAAGTTAAAAAGTATACTTCCGAGTTCCGAGGTTAGAGTTTAGATTAATATTAATTATGAATATATCATTAAAAAAATCCTGAATACGAAAAAGTCTAATTAAGTATAAGTCTATGTTTAGAGCAAAAATAATCATTTTTATTTGAATTTACAAATAAGACACCGCTATCAACCGCATTTGTTTGTGTCAGATGTACTACGATAAGATATATAACCAAAATAAGTGTTTTAAACACTTTCAGCATCTCGCGGCAATTAATCCCGCGAGAATTTCGGGATAAATTGTACTCCATGTGATATCCTGATATATAAGTTTCACTTAAATCCAATCAGTAGTTTTTGAGTGAAAGAGTTAAAAACATATATCCTCGTACAGTTTCGCATTTACAATACATAAGTACATACTTAAGTTATACTCAATTTATTGCTAGTACTACACCATTACTCAGAATCAATTTATAGATCAAGATAAGTAATGAAACGTCCTCATCAATAACATTTAATGTTGCTCAAAATTACACCAACAGTTTCAAGTTTTTCTCATGAACCAACCGATCCATCATAAAACTAAATACTCTCCGATGTACCGAGATTAAATAGCAGATAACTGCAACGAGCGAGGTCGCTCCTAACTATTAGTTCTTATGTCTGACAAATTCGACGGCCGACAATTATCTTGTTAACATTACAGCGCTGGTATTTATTAGCCAATTTGTAAAATAATTTTGTAGTAATGCCGGTTATACATATGCCGGATCGAAACCTTGGTTCAACCGGCAAGTTAATCGCGGTTAGAATGTATGAGGAATGTTAACTAGTCTATACAAATATTTGCATGTTAAAGCGTTGAGCGAGTTGCCGAGTTATCGGTAAGTTTTGACGTGTAATGTATGAAAATTGCGTCAATTAATTAAGTGTCGATTGAGTAACCTAAATAGTTAGTAAAGAATTATTTGACTTCTCTTATTAGGATAGTAAAGGTCTGTTTTCAGTAGCGATCGCAAAAGACAGTAAATGCCGCTAGTAGCAGAGCCACCGAGCTCGAAATTTCATAGAGATTCATAGAAACCAGTAGTGGTGCTTGCGGTCGGCAGTTGCTGCCTGCTGCTGCGGTCGCTACCGAAAACACACCTTTAGTCGTTATTAGTTCGTTTTTACTGTCTCACATTGTGCTTTTATCTAAAACCAAGAAGTGTATTCCAAAAACGTTGTTTATTTAAATGGTATTTAGTACATATCATGTTTGAATATAATGTATCACATAAATATTGTACAAACGGTGGCACGACGGCATGCATAATATATTATAGCTATATTATGCAACCGAGACCTAAACTAGCACTTTAGAAAGTCTAGGCCTAATCTTAATTTATATCTAACAGATGTCAAAATTAATCATTAATACTGCTGAGGGTAAGTGTAAATCATTATTATAACTAAATAATTTATAATTATATGGCAGTCGTGAGGTTTGTGTTGTTTATTAATTAAATGAATCGTGGGGCTGGGTGATCGACTATTGAGTAACGAGGGATTTCTAAGGAAATAATGTATATTCAATTAAGCTTTGAAATCCTAACTAATATTACAAATGCGAAAGTAACTCTGTCTGTCTGTCACGCTTTCACGCCAAAACTACTGAACCGATTTGAATGAAATTTGGTACACAGCTATTCTAGAGCCTGAGAAAGGACATAGGCTACTTTTTATCGCGAAATTCCTGCGGGAACTGGTAAAACGCGGGCGAAACCGCGGGGCGCTACTAGTCTATAATATAAAAAATGAATCGCAAAACGTGTTGCTAAGCGCATAACTTCATAACGACTGCACCAAATTGGATGATTCTTTTTTTAATGTGTTCCTTATTGTCAGGACAAGGTTTTTATATAAGAAAAATAAGGAATAAAAATCTCAAAATTCCCACGGGAACCGGGGCGCTGCGGGTCAAACCGCGGGGCACAGCTAGTAATATATAAAAACAAGTTGATATTTAAAAAAATTCAATAATTTCCAAATGATTAAATATTTTAAGAATAATTTTCGAATATTATATAAATCCTCTAATTAAAACCAAATCAAACGTAAATACTTAATTTATTCAATAGCTTGTAAACACACCTTCTACGGCTCAATTAGGTATTAACAATAAAAGTAATACGTAATCAAATTACTTGAAACGTTGTTTAATGATAGATTAGATATTGGGCGAATAAAAAGAAACAAAACAAATTAAAGTGCACGCCAGTCACGTGCGTTAGATTGCAAGATTATCTTTATCTGGAGTCACGTTCGCGGCCATTCAAGTAAGTTAACAATATTCAATGCTAGCAGCGCCCCGCGGTTTTACCCGCGTTGTGCCCGTTCCCGTGGGAATTTCGGGAATTTTTTTACATAAAACCTTCCTCTTGAATCACTCTACCTATTATAAAAAACCACATCAAAATCTGTTGCGTAATTTTAAAGATTTAAGCATACAGACAAACAGACAAACAGAAGACAAACAGACGCGACTTTGTTTTATACTATGTAGTGATACCCGATATCTCACATGTTGGCCTGCGGCCTGTCCGAAGGCCTGTACGCCCCAGGACTTGCAGGCCGCTACAAGCAGGGAAATTCCGTTGGCATATTTTTGGCCAACCATGTTTAGACAAATAAATGAAGACTCATTGACTCGATGAAGAAGAAGCAGACGTTTAAAGAACACTGACAGAAAAGGCGCTCTTAACTTCTGAATAACTATTTATGTATCTATACTAATATTGTAAAGAGGTATTTATTTTATACGTTCGGGCTAATCTTGAGAACTAGCAGTCCGATTAAGTAATTATTTTTGTATTGTATACCTACATTCTGGAGGCAGCCTATTTTTATCTCGAAATTCCTACGGAAATGAGCAACCACGGGGCAAGGCTAGTCTACACTAATATTATAAAGAGAAAAACTTTGTTTATTTGGTTGTAATGAATAGGCTCAAAAACTACTGGACCGTTTTTAAAAATTCTTTCACCATTCGAAAGCTACATTATCCACGAGTAACATAGGCTATTTTTCATCCCGAAATTCCCACAGGAATGGACACGACGGGGGTAAAACCGCGGGGCGCTGCTAGTCGTATAATTGAGCTCAAAACAAGCAAGTTCGAGTAGGTAAGTGGCCAACCTGAATTTTGGAGTTTTTAGACCGCCTTAAGACCTTCAACAGGTCTGACAATTGTAACACACCGGGACAGACAATTTACGTGCAACGAGAGCATAATCAATTAGTCCTATGCACATCAATTCACCAATTTGCGTGAATCCGTCCAACAAAATCGCGTTGTATTGACTGTCTTCTATTAAAATGTATACTAATGTCACGTGACAGTTACATGTTCAAAAGTTTCTATATATTTCGTCAGTACACAACCACATGGCTTGGGCAGCGATCGTCAGTTGTTTATAGCTAATAACCTTTGACCATCGGATGACACGAGATTATAAATACGTTAATACACGTGGTAGGAACCAAGCTATAACGAGGTCAATAACTGCTATTATTCATAGAGATATGTTTGTTAGTGTTCACGCATTGTGTGATGCGTTTAATCCGAAGATCGTGGATGAACTATCTATTGGCTTTGACATGGTTTATCGTGTTAAATTGTATCGATTTACTGAGAGAAGTTTCAGCCAAGTATATTAGATAACTTTGCTGCTATTGCATTCATGCTAACATTATCGGTATAGCGAAACATCACGGGTCGCACGATAAACAGCTGGATTTAAATGTTGTTTTTTGTATGCATTTGGGTGGCACCCTGGATTGCTTAGATTCACACTAGCGCCATCTATTGGGTCGCGGGTGGAACCACCGCGCGGGACAGCTAGTTATTGTATATATATTAACCGGGTGATCTCAAACCCGAGATATATTTGAAAACCATATTCATATCATATCAAAATAATATCACGAGTGAAATAGTTATTTCATAACCAAAGAAGGGGTGTTTTTGAGTTTATGTGTGTGTGTCTTTCTGTGGCTTTGTAACTCTTGAACAGATGGACCGATTTCAATACGGTTTTTCTTATTTGAAAGTCAGTTTTCTTATGTTTGGTTCTTAGCTATGTTTAGTAAAATCTGTCTAGCCATTTTTCCGTTCTAAAATTTAATAAAATTGACTTGTAACAACTTTATAGCCAAATTTTGAATGTCATTACAATTCAATACAGAACACGATAATGTGCGCTTACCTAGTGACAACAGTACGTTTATGTAAATTGTAATCAGTAACCGTATAGAATAGGTATTAAATACTTTATATTGTATAACGATTATGTCGGAGTCAGCTGGAAAGGTCAACGCCCTATTATCTGTCTATTATATGTTAATTCGTTATGTAATACATGTTCTCGTGGATCAAAGTTGAATGAAAATGTTTAAAAATAAAGGGCATTTAGAATCGGATTTTAACAATGGATGATATAACCTAATACTTCTATTTTTTGTAATCCTCAAGAGAGGTGTAATATTTTTGACATATGTCAATGTTATATATGAGGATTTTAACAATGGGTATAGTAAGGATATAACCTAATACTTTTTTTCCCAACCCTCGCCATAAAAGAGACATGTAATATTTTTACATGTGTCAATGTTATATAATGAGTGTATATCCAAATAAATACATTTGGTTCAATGACTTGTTCTAGAATATTCTTAACCACGAAATAGAGAACCGAAGTCTGTAAGACGCAGTAAGTACTTCGCTTTTCCGTTTTCTTAACTACATTTCCAGATTTTAACAGCAGAAATATAATTTATTCACTTCACTGCCTATTGGCGCTATGTCCCGTAACTTATGAGCCTGTAATGTCCTACAGGATGAAGGCCTCTTCTCTCAGTAAAGATCTAAGTACAATTACAACGATGGACTTTTGGTTCAATGACTTGTTCTAGAATATTCTTAACCACGAAATAGAGAACCGAATTCTGTAAGACGCAGTAAGTACTTAGCTTTTCCGTTTTCTTATCTACATTTCCAGATTTTAACAGCAGAAATATCATTCACCCACTTCACTGCCTATTGGCGCTATGTCCCGTAACTTATGAGCCTGTAATGTCCTAAAGGATAAAGGCCTCTTCTCTCAGTAAAGATCTAAGTACAATTACAACGATGGACTATTGTACTAGTCTGTCACAAAGGCAGTCCTTTTAAACGTACAGTTAGACTTATCTAAGCAGCCGAGTTCCATTGTTGAATCTTTAATTAATTAAATAAACCACATATTCGTGTTAACCATTAACCAGTTTCATGTGTAAAACAAGATGTTCGCACACAGTAGTATCGTTTTACTATCGGCCTTTTTTACGAAAGCAAACACTCCAATATCAACTTTCATTCGACGTAACTCAGCACCAAACCCAAGGATACGTCTCTCATTTTACCGACTTATAAAAGGAGGAAGTTCTGAACTTGACACCTTTTGGTGTCTTTTTGTTAATATTTGTTTTTTTAATGAATTAATTGAGTAAGGTTGTTTATTATCACAAGAGGTGATTGTGTATAATCCTTCTTGCAATCGTTGTGAACTCTAATCTAGACGGGACTTTATCGCTAAATAAATATTTTATGCATACCTCAATCTACTTAAAACCAACTTTAATTAACAACAGCGAGGTTATGGCGTTACTTTTGACTCTTATTTTATTCTGTACTGGCCTCACCCCGCGGTGTTACCCGCATTGTAATCGTTCCCGTGGTAATTTCGGGATAAAATGTATCCCATGTCTTATTACGATGTATAACTTATATAACTGTAAAATTTAAAATGAATTGTTCAAGCAAAGCTATAAATTATTAATTACAGTTTTCCGTGACTTTTCGGGAATGTTAAAAATGTAACAGCTTATTAGTAACTTATTAATTAATTCTAATTGCTGTACAAATTGCTACGATTGTGAATAATTCCACATTAAAAATAGGTACGTTAATGTATTTTTAACAGTATTTAATAATGTTACTTATAGTATTAATTACATAAAGTTTAATTGAACCACACCATGGCAACCAACAGCTTATATGCGTTATCAAGTAGGTGCATTGTGATAAGTTTTGGTTTAAGTCAACATAAGTTTTGGCGTATTATCCGCCCCGCGGTGTTACCCACGATGTACCCGTTCCCGCAGGAAGTTCGGGGTAATCTGTATCCCGTGTGTTATTATGATGTATACCTGCATTACCTATATTACTGTAAAGTTTCATCCAAATTTTTCGAGTAGTATTTTCGTGAAAGAGTAACGAACAATACATTCATCCTCACAAAATTTCGTATTTATAATTATACTCGTAAGTAGAATAATATACTCTATCTTGGCATTCACGGCATCCTCTATCAGATACATAAAATACCATACGTAAATGATATTTTCCCAAGACGAAACTAAACTATTATACATACTATTGATAACAAATAATAATAACATTAACGTACGTTTCAATTAATAGTAAAATATCGATAATGAAGTCTAAAACAGTAATGTCAAACACGTGATACATACAACTAAAATATTTCTTATATTGTAAACAAATTCATGAATATAGAATTCGCGTGAAAACTCTAGAAATATTCGAACGTAATTTGTGTACATTGAAAATCTTATCTTAATCTCTGATAGGACGGTGCATTTTACATAATCAGATTAAGTTATTTAAAGCGTTTTGTGTTTGAAGGTGAAACGGGCATAGTGCCAAACTAAATCGAACGTTTCGGTGACCAATTAAAGTTGGTCTAGTGACCGAGAGTCATCGATCGATGGAGGAACGGATTGGTCGACGTTCGATCGATTTAGTTCGTCGATGTGGTCGACTACCTTCTAGAAAGAAGAAGAAGGTTGAGATACTATTGATTTTGATCGATCTATTGTGGTTATATTATTATTGTTGCACGTTAAAAGGGTTTGTTAGTATATCTGCACTAGTTTGTGAATATTGATTACTAGCAGCGCCCCGCGGTTTTACCCGCGTTGTACCCGTTCCCGTGGGTATTTCGGGATGAAAAATAGCCTATAACCTTTCCGTTGAATGTGGCTATTTATTACAAAAATAATTATTCAAATCATTAATTTCCATTTTTACTTGACAATGTTAATTTTGACTGAAGTGACATATCGTTGGGAAGTTTTAAGGGCCATAGGCAGAGACTATTTTTTGTAAGGAGCACAAAATGATCGTATTAAAGCTAATCTTTAAAAATACGTATTAACTTGTAATGTCTCACTGCTGGGCAAGGGCCTCTCGTTTCACTGATCATATCAGTACAGTAAGAATATGTAAATATTCTTTATTTAAAATAATTCTAGTCATCGATACCATTGCTTCCACTGTGGTACCGGTTATAGTACGGGAGGAGGGTTACAGTGCAGGGAGAGCGCTGTCGCTCTCGCTTCACCCACCACTGATGAAGGTCGCGTTTTTTCTTCATTCATTCTTCATTCACCTCTGGTGAAGCGTTCCTCAATACGTTTCGGTCACGTCCGGTACGTGACCGAAACGTATTGAGGAACGCTCAACAGTAACCTCCGTCGTACGTAAGTTCCCGTTTAAACGTAATCATGTCCTTAACGTACGTTTCAATTGTAAAACCTTATAGTACGTTACTGAACGTAATATAAATACATCATACACATTTTTCTAGTCCTTGCTGTTGAGTAAATTCGATAGAACCCGCAGGCGCAAACAAACAATCACAAAGGTCACTAAAGTCCCTAATATCCCCGGGGAACATGTTGAATTGAAGACTTTTTCCCCGTTTGGAATGAAGGAAAATGATTACCGTTTGTCTTTGGACCTCTTTGATGCCGAAAAGGAAGTATTAGATAGAGATGTCAGCGGAATGGCGAGTGAAGACCGAGTGGTAGTGGCGTATTAATACTAATATTATAAATAGGTCAAGTTTCTAACTTTGGTTTGTTTGTAAGAACTAATTTCAAAAACGACTTATTCCATTTCTTGTAGTTATTTTTGTAATGGATAGAACGGGAAGGTTATATGCTATTTTTCATCCAAAATTCCCACGGAAACGGGCTCAACGCGGGTAGAACCGCGGGACGCTGCAAGTAATACATAAGGACGTCGCAGCATATCGATTTTCTATAGTCTTTATACTTTTAACGATTCGTTGTATTACCAATAACAGTGAGAAAGATTCTGAAGACATCCGAAAAACTATTTAAACTTGTATTTTATTAAATACTAGCTGTGCCCCGCGGTTTCACCCACAGCGCACCCGTTCCCGTAGGAAATACGGGATAAATAGTTTTATATCCGTCTCCTGGTTCTAAGCTACCTCCCCACCAATTTTCAGCCAAATCGGTTCAGCCGTTCTCGAGTTATAAATAGTGTAACTAACACGACTTTCTTTTATATATATAGATTTGTGGTGTTTTTTTACGCCTTATCCTCCTCACTGTACTGATATCTTCAGTGAGATGAGAGGCCTTTGCCCAGCAGTGGGACATGACAGGCTAATACTTTTTACTTTTATTTAGTTATTGGTAAAAAAATGGATTTATTCACTTTAGTAAACAGATATTATAATTACGAATATAATATACATATAAATGTGATATAGAATATGATCTCATATCAACTTGTAATTATTGGTCATGTAATTAAGTCCACTCCAACCAAGATAAGAACCTGTCATCATAATCTACTTACAAGGAAGTAAACTGTAACATATTCTGTATTGTTTACCTGAAACAAGAAATCAATTATTAATACAACATCAAATTAGAACAACATGTACCATGTCGGAGCCCTGAGGCTAAAATCTCCGATACCAGGGTTTGTCACTACTCGAACTTACTTAATACAAGATAAAATATATATTAATGACTAATAAAAAGGCTTCAATATACAATAAACAGCTGATGGCTTTTTCAAACATCATTTAGATCTTACTAGGTTATAGTCTCTCACTCATTGAACAATATAAGATTTGCCGTAGTAACCATGTTTGAATACGTATCAGTGATCTTACGTCCAAAATATGTGTTCAGAATATTGAATTTGTGAATTGAATGTAAGCTAAACATATCGAGACGACCTTCACGCTTAAGGCTATTGGCTGATATTGTTATAAAATCATAAAAACATTAATACAAATTGGAACAAAGGCGATAAAACACAATTATTAATACCAGGAAGTGATTTTGTCAATCCATTTACTATGTAGTATAGTATGTTTTAAATGCATGTTTCATAGTGCTTAAAACAATTTGATTACTATCTATAATGTGTGTAAAATTGCAATGTGTCCTTACATTGCGTTAGTGTCATTCGAATGTATTAGTCCTGTGAGGGAGTTAATTTGTTAAGATTCACGCGGATTACACTCAGATTTTTAAACACATAGTAAAAAGGAATCAATTTCACTACTTTGCATTATGAAAAACCATGAAAAGTATGTAAAATGTCTTACAGTGTGCGCTTTCAATAGAGCATTAGTCAGTATTAAGATTGAATTTACTACGGCCTACACTTAGCCTGCGATAAACCTCTATGAAACATTGCAATCTATAATGTCAAGTGCTGGGCGTTTCAAAGACACTTATCCTTAACGAGCCTGAAAACTTCGCATAAATGAGAAAAAATATCCAAAACAAGTATAAAAAAATAGTAACCTGATTAATGTATCCATTTGAAGCTAGTTTCACTACACAACTTAATTTTTTAAAGGAAACTTTATAAAATAAATTCTGTGCTCACTTAATTAAGTTTAAAATAAGTGCTCCACTCATAGCAACGGGCTTCTGAACAATTTGCGAACAATTTTCACTGAAATTAATTCATTGTGAAAATTCTCAGGTAAATTCTACCATTCTAGGTTTAATGTATAAACTTTAGTTTTTGACTTTAATTGATATTTTATTTCATGTTTGTTGGAATTTATTTTTGGAAATATGTCAAGAATATTTTTTTATGAACATTAAGCTTTAATTAAAAATTACTTGGTATTGAATATTTATGTTTCTCGTATGTTCGAAATAGTAAACATGTTTTTATTGAGTTAAGGCGGATTATTTTATCACTTAATTTATGGAAGTTTCCCTTTAAAGGCAAGATATACAAGCTTTATCTATCTTTCAGGCGATAAATCAGGTTTGATTTGCATTAGAACTGGGATTGTGATTTATATACCACTACCCTTCCGCCCACTCTCAACATAGAATTAACAAATGGAGTATAGAGTATATTATGTATTCTAAAGAGACCATTGATGTATCTTTCCACCAAAGCTTTGGATTGCTACGTAGCTATGTTTTTGTCTTTGCTTATGTTTGCTGTGCCATGTTTGTATGATACGTTTTGTATTTACCAGTCACGTCAAAGGTTGCATGACACCGTAACAGCGAAAAGTGGACAACAAAACATATCATTTGTCGTGAGGAAAGTAGTATTAAATATTATGTCGTGTAAAGGCAACATTATATTGGCACTAAAACAACATATAACGAAATGCGGTCAATAAATTTCATTTTAATTCTAAATGTTAATCCCAACAAATCACAACGCATTGGTGAAATTCGCATTCAATTCGGTTAAGCCGTTTTTAAGATTAGCGCGCACAAACGTACAGACATACAAACAAACAGACAAAATATAAAGCCCCTCTTATATATCTTTCCTTATATATCTTCTATGGACAGACTATTTACAATTTTATTATATGTATTGATTGATTCATAGGTGTACATTTCATTTTAATTTTGGGTCAAAGGATAAACCAAATCCATGACAAACGTTTGGAGCATTATCCCACATACAAATAGAGTACAAAACTTTGCATACAAACAATTGCAAGGGTGAATCACCTATCGATATGTTCTATGTTAACACATATGTGTACAAAATCAATCTACTGAATTGCGACAATTGATCCATTGACGGCTATGTTTAAGATTAAACTGTTATATTGGTATAGAGAAGTGTAAAGCAGGTAATGTATTGCATCGTACGAAGGTACGAACTTTGGTATTTCGGGCCGCGTGGGCGGAGAGGTCAAGGTGAAAGGTCGAGGTCGATGCAATATTGCGCAATGTGACGTGGAGTTAGGGATGGGGCGAGGAAGTACGACTTTTAGTTGTCCGGATATCCGTATAAAATACTATAAACTATAATCGAATCGAAAATAATCGTATAAACAAGTTTTGAGTCAGCTTTTTTGGAAAAGTGTTTATATAATCTTATTTCTTCATTGAAGTCGTTGAAATAACTATTGTTAAATTAAATATAAGTATTGCTAATTAAAACTTTCATAACTCGTTCAATTTGCTGTTTTTAAACAAAGTTTTTTTAAACTAAAAGAGAAGCCAAACATCGTTCTTCCACTGTATATTCATTTAATAAACTTTCAGGTATGATCAAAGGCTACTTGTTAACGGACTTGTTAAAATAATCGCTCCGTTTGAACAAAATGGTTTCATAACTTAGTTATAATTAAATGTTAGATTTAATTACAGTTCAATAGTATGAAGATCACTTGTGTATTGAGCTAAGCTTTGTACCGGCATTGCTACGAACTCCTACGAGCTACGGCGTAGCAAAGCTCTAGCGTATAACTAGTACTATTTAGTAATCTGTGGTATAACTGTAAAGCCTAAACCTAAAGCATTGAGTTGATGCGGTTTGATGAATAAACAGTGTTAATGTTTTCATTCATTATATTTAAGTACGATGAAACATTACCCGTGAAAAGTAATTTAAATAATCCGAAAATGCCACCAGCTAAATTCTATAACTTTTTGTCCAATTTATCACAAAAGGGGTTAAATATTAATTTAATAGCACGCTAAGTTTGCCCTGAACGAAATCTTGATAACAATGTATCATTTTAGAAAGGTAACTAACAAAAAGCTATTAATTTTGCCGGCATTTTCACATCCCTTGCCGACTTGAATGAGAGTCGTAGGCGTTCAATGAATGTAGGCGTAGAGAAAGAGATGGGATGTATAATAAGTATGAGGTTAGACAAGGACGGGTAGATAGGGGGCAGGGGGACGCCCACGCTTGATAATGTAGGTTGAATGAATGACGCAAGCAGGTTTGGTTAGATTCGGTTCACACAGACAAGCTTCGGGCATGAAAAGAAATATTGTTTGACCTTTGGACTAACAACAGAATGGACACAATATATTAGTACTTGACTTGTGAAACACGAATCAATGCTGTTTTTGTCCATTTATTTATTATTTAAGTCTGGCTCGTTTGTTGGGATTAAATTGCGCACTTTGAAATTTGGAAAGGTATTTGAATGACAAACGGTTATCTTTAATATTTGTTGAATAATTTCGTACCAGTTTTTTTTAGTTATTTTTAGAGATTACTTTAAAAACTTGAATAAAAAAGAGTGATTAACCAAAATACACACTTGGTGGATTACAGGATGCGGATATAGGAAAGCTAGTTACCATATAACTAGGCCAATATACAATGTAAGCTTAGGCACGTACTAATAGCCACTTTGCTAATACGCCAGCTAAGCTTGTTTATTTCTCACTTTAAACTTAAAACAAAAACCGAATTAAAATCTTATTTTCAAAACCCATGTTCACACTAAACTCAACTTCCTTCTCTACGGAATCGGTTACACATTACCCCATACATGTTGATATTGTTTTAATTTACGACTCGTTGTGACGTCATCAGTGTTCTGACATCACAAACCTCCACCCCTGCGTAGATGCGTAAAGAAACCCCCAAAGTACTTACTAATGTGTCTTGTCAAACGATAAAGTATCTTAAGGATATTGCAATAAGGGTTTGTATGTGCTGTGTGATGATGATTTAGATTCTAAGGATGTGATTTTAATATTTCATGTGTATTTGTGTGTGTGAATTGTTTTTACTCGACTTCAAAAACAAAAAGGCTGTTTTAGGATGTTCCTTACCTTATCTCTCGTCTTATAAGAAACGATTTGTAAAATTCTTTCAGTTTTTGAAATGAGATTCTTTATAAAGGCTTTTGTTGGTAAAACCGAGACAGACATTTTCTCTTAATATAACTCGGCTCTCAATTTACGTATTTAATATTGTTGAGATAATTTAAATCACTAAATTAAATTCTTTTTCTTTTTTTATCAAAATCAATAATTTTCTTAATATCTAATAAGTAGTTAAAGCTTAAAACTTATGTAACATAACAAAATAGAGAAGGCAGTAAGTACGACGCTCTTCCATGAGGGCATTTATGCCCAAAAATGCAATAAATTAATACGTGTATGTGTGTGTGTGTGTGTGTAAGCCTGTCATGTCCAACTGATAAGGCTAAGGCCTCTCATCTCACCGAAGATATCAGTACAATGAGGTGGATAATTACCGATGATAATTCAAACCTCAGGTCATTCCTAAGTCCTGTTACCTAACCTAACCTAAGCCCGGCTGGCAAGGGCACGCTCCAATAATTGTATGAAGCCCAATAGAATACTAAGCGGGGACAGATGTTCGGATTTATCCACTTATACGCTTCTCTGGCCTGCCATTATCTCAGCAATCTATTTGTGGACTGATTTAGACTTTCGCAAGGCAACGTGATCACCCACGTTGTAAGATGGAAGTATGTCTTAAATGGATCTTGTTTTTTCAGTCGCTGAAGTGTAACTAACGTTTAAAGAGAACGATGAATAATGTATTATACAATTTTTTTGATGTTCATTTTTTAAAAGGTATTTTGTGTTGTAAATACTACTTAACGTACGACGTTAGTAACATTCGATGAAGAGCGGGAATGTTCGTTCATAAAAGTACAGCCTAACTAATGAAACCATTATCCAAGGTGTAGTAAACTCCATATAAAAATAGAATCAACGTAATGTCAATATTGATAAGTGAGAGAGAAATGTCAAAATCATTATAAAGGATACTTTACTTAGAACAACTTTTTGTAACTAACTGCCACACTTAAACACATCTATTAAATCGACACTTAACTAATCGATATATTTTTTTTATACATGTCAAAATCACCCATAAAATTTAAGGAAGTCTTTGAAGTCTCTGAGTACGAGCGTTAGTCTATTAGAGCGGATTGCACAAGCATTCTTAATTGTATTTAGCGTCTAAATATGTTTAATAAACAAACGATGTTCGTTTTAAATAGTGTTTTATTAGGCTGAAGATATATAAATTAAATTGGAATACATAAAACAGTTAGCCCTTAATTTACATAATCTAATTTGAATAAATTGTTCTTTACTCCAGTGCTGAAAATGTTAATGAAACCCAAAGTTAAATTGATAATAACATTAGGAAGTACCGATGACTCCGGTTGATTGGATAGGGCCATGAAGTTTAAAGTACGATCGTTTTATTCCATCCTTTATCGCGTTGGGTCGTTGACATTTAAATAATAGATTTATAATTCGCATTGGCAAACAGTTTAAAGACCCACGACCATATGTCTCTCCTATTGATTAATTAACTCTGAACTGTCGGTTGAAAATTATCTTCGATGGACTTTTATTACCGTAGATACCTAATGAACACTATTTCATTTCAAAACGTATCCTCAAAATCATGTTTGTCTTTCTATAGAAACTATATACGACTATTTTAATCAATATCATAGTCACTACATATTATAAAACAAAGTCCTCGGCCGCGTCAGCCAGCCTGTCTGTTCGCAATAAACTCAAATACTACTGCATGTATTTTGACACGGTTTTTAATAGATACAGTGTTTTAAGAGGAAAGTTTAAATTTATTAAGATTCCCGAAATTCCCACGGGAACGGGCACAACGCAGGTAAAAGCACGGGGCGCTGCTAGTTTACATATAACACATTAGTAATTTATATGAATCAGTTTACTACGAATAAATAAAGAAAAAACATTAGGATGTTTCTTATTATACAGTATACAATAAAATATTAAAAAGACAAGAGTTTATTTTATTATTCAGGAAAAAACCCATGAAATATTAAAACCCCCGTACAACGAAAGTTTAATTACATTGACTACAGGTAATAGCAGCTTATGACACTCCGGAGACCACTAATATCAATGCACGTTCAATCCGCAGGTAAGAGTAGTTAACAAAGCCTTTTAAATATTCCCAGTTACACATCCGCTGGTGTGCGAGCTATTGTGTGCTTAGGGAAGGGCGTAACGTGTATGGTTATCGATAAAGTATCATCGAATATCAGAAATTCAAAGTTTTTAGAACTTC
This sequence comes from Cyclophora punctaria, assembly GCA_951394245.1. Taxonomy (NCBI): domain Eukaryota; kingdom Metazoa; phylum Arthropoda; class Insecta; order Lepidoptera; family Geometridae; genus Cyclophora; species Cyclophora punctaria. The sequence continues at coordinate 10,335,094 of OX596175.1, forward strand.
AGTCCATCATGATACCTGCAGATCTATTACAGACTATAAGCCTGGCTCTGTCTAGTCTAGCTGATATGCTCGACGCAGTCAAGTTTGTCTTGAATTAGTCTTATAACGGTTGTGTGTATATTATATTATTATTATTTAGTCTAACGGAAGAAAATCTGAGACAGATATAAAAGTCTGTAAAGAGTATTTTTCCCGGACTCTTCGTAGGCTTGTACTGAGATCTGAGACGGCTCATATACTGAAATATTGAGTTTGGAGCAAACGCATAACAAATGAACATTTTTATTATATAAAAGTGAAAGGAAAGGAAAAAAGGAAGCGAGGGCGGGCCGGAAGTTACTTATATTCACCATACTTACTCTCAGAATGTATTTACAAAAACATAGTCCTGCACAAAACATCAAGATCATTCCTAAGGAAGTCTTCTTTACATTGATCATTTCAACTATCCCTTCCCTATCCTTCGGCTGACGCTAAACACATCATTGTTTTTATCATCACATCGACATCAAAATGTAACTCGTTTCCCATCCCTAGCGCGGTGGTATGAGGTTCTATTTGAGTCCCCCTCAACGGGCTGCTATTCCACCAACGTTCTGTTACTTTCATAATAAAGCTTATACTATAAACTCGACAATACCAAACTTTGTCCATAGATGTTTTTATGAATAAAAGTTGAGGCGTCAGTATGTAAATTAAGCGCCGTTTAAAGCTATATTTTAGAAATATTATTTTATCAAAAACAGCTTTAAACCTTTTAATGTGTGTTATTAGAAGCTATTAGCTATATAAGATATTTTGAATATAAGAAGTTTAGGGTGATAAGATTGAAAACGATATAAACATGTTTGGTACAATATTATCGTATGTAATACCTCTATGTTTGTTTTATATTTGTACAATTAGACTGACAAGGAACAAAAACAACGATCACCTTTCCTCAGTTCTAAGAAAATATAGAAGTAGTTACTGGTATGGGCATCTCCACGTTCCATTACCGAAAGGACAATAAACTTATTTTTCGTCGCAAACTTCAATGTTTTATTTTGATTTATGTCATCAAGTGACAGCTTCCAAGTATCCAAACAAATTGTAAGTTATGAATTTTGTTGCTAAAGTATTTTTATTACTTGTTTTGTTTTGTTTGTGTTATCGAAAGTCGACGATAAAACTTAACCATTTGCTGCTTCTGAGATTTATGTTTAGTGAATTAACGTCGGGTAGAATAGAGTACAAGTACACTACATTTTTTTAGAATTATGAATAGGAATCAATCAATTTTATATCGTAAACAATTCCTTCTATATAAAAGATTTAGTAGCTGTAAGAATGGAATATATAATACCTACAGATAGTACATTAGTTCAATACGTAAAACATGCATAAAACAAGTTTTTTAATTTTATATCAACATACCTGTCTAAACCCTCAAATGACTAGTCTCCACTTATACACCGTGAAATTAGACGTCGCCAAAAACCTTAAAAAATATCGATATATTTAGAATTCGAGAAACATCGATAGAAGCACATCATTGGTTCAGATATCTGCGACGCAGATTCGTGACGTCACAGCGTTTGGTGTGAGGTTCTATTTCAGGGACCGTGTGGGCGAAGACAGCCTATCTGTACCCAAGCCTCGCACACAAACTTGCAAAATGCGATTTTGCATTTTTCACAAAAACGCTTCAGAGAGATTTACAGTATGATATGATTAGTTGTGTTTGTATCGAGGTATTTATAGTTAGTAGTATTGTGGTTATAAAGGTTGAAGTATATATACAGTTATTTGAGGCTACACAGTGTAAGCTTTTGTGTCAGTATGTATGTATGCTTTTTAGTCTTTCACGTAAAACAGATTTGGACGAAATTCAACAGTAAGATAGTACAAGTTTAACACATTAAACAGTATAACACATGGGATAAATTTTATCCCGAAATTCCCGCGAGAACAGGCACACCGCGGGTGAGGCCGTGAGGCGTAACGAGTTATATGTATACATCCTTCTTCGTCCTTCTTATCGTGTCTAGGTTTAAGTTTCTAAATCATTAAAAGTTTTTACTTATGTTGTTATAACAAAGAGCTTAGTACTTAATATATTTAACTTTCAACTTAAATATAGAAGTAACGTTTTTTTAATCTGAAATTATTGAGGGATGGGATGGGATGGCCTGAACCTTAAAATCACATAAAAAAATAAAAACACAAATTTAAACAACTTACTCAAAATTATTTATAAACATAAGTAGTCATAACCTGTAGTTTCAAAATGTTTGATACTAATTTATATAACTATTTTACGGTTGCTGTAAATTCATACAAAAACTAATTAGAAATATAAGTTGGCGCAAATGTTATAAGTTAAAGTTTTAAAATAAGGACCATTCTTTATTCAGCGAAGTGCGCAACGATATCTGATTTTCAGTGCAGCGAGAAACTTCGCCGAGACGAGCTTATATTTTTATTATTCATAGAGAATAACTTTCGTTAGAGGCGACATGTGGAGCGGATTATTATAGAAAATTGAAAGGAAATGTTAAAGTGACACTCTGGAAAGTTTCTCATCTTGTTTATGGCAGAAAATGTTGCGAGACTTTGGTTTAGGAATTGATTTAATTATACAGATTTTCGTGTTTCAATTATATAATAAGCAATACAAGCTTTATTTAATGTGCATTAAATATAGAAAGACTAATTAAATATATATTTTTAGTGCAAACATCTCCGGTGCAAGGACTTGCCGTGGGACATTACAGGCTATTTATTTTTTAACTTTACTTTTAGTTTTATAAATTATATTAAAACCCAAAAATAGTGCTTTCATTAGACCATTTTAAATAACAACAATAAAATCGCCATAGCTCGATATTTTCCCTTCGTATCATTCAGTGACATTAGATCCCATCATTACATCCAATTTGTTCAAATGTCAATCGTATTTCCATGACTAGACATGTTCCAATCAGTAATAATTGTTTGGTCAGCGTTTGCTGACTGGCTTAATTATGTGATAGTCTTTATTGGGCGGAAATTGAAATCGTGTTACATTTATAGACAGAACTAGTCGCGCCCGCGGTTTCACCCGCGTTGTACCCGTTCCCGCGAAAATTTGGGGATAAAAAGTATCCCATGGGTTATTCTGATGTATAACCTATATTACTGTCAAGTTTCATCCAAATCCGTCAAGTAGCTTTTTCGTGAAAGAGTAACAAACATACATACATCCTCACAAACATTCGCTAGTAGGATAACATTAATGTGATCAAGCTTCCTTTATATTGAAGGAGTTTACAAGCTGCAAGGCAGTTAGTTCTAGTTTAGGCGTCATACATGTCTTTAGACACGACAAAATGACGATGATAAGATCCAACTGGGATTTTTAGCCGTAATATCTACTAAACATGAAAAAATAAATATTATAAATAACTTTTTTTAATTACTTCGTTATTATAACAGCTTTCTGTATCAATAACCTATTTTCGCAATGTCAAAGGGTACTTTATTCCTCTTACTAATGAAATTTCTCCCCAGTTCATAAGTCACAGATATTTAAGGAGATGATAATTTAGGTAAGCATTTAAATACTATAATAAGATTCTATAATCTATACCGCTGCCTACATAAAAGGTGGGTTTATCTTCCAACTAATATATCATCATATCATCTAACTAAACAACTTCCATGATTGTTTTGTATGTATTTATTCAGTTGATTCGAGGATCCTTCTTGGATTGTAATTAATAACGGTGTACCTTAAAGGGCTTCCTTTAATTGTTGATGTGGAACATTGGATCTCTTTAGATATTCCTCATTTGTGGTGATACATTGGAACAAAGGTCTTATCTCGTTTCTCCTCTATGGTTTTGGGTTGGACTTTTCAAAACATGAATATTATGTTAGGAATTCGTATTTGCTGAGCAGTGGTTAGAAAGGAAATATGTCTTTTTTTTATTGTGAACTACCGTAAAGTTTGTAGTTCGGGTTAGTTAAACACTAAACTCTATAATTTTCTAGTTAGAAATCTTAAATAAAAAAGCGGCCAAGTGCGAGTCGGACTCGCCCATGAAGGGTTCCGTAGCAGCGAGTAACATAATAAAGAAGTTCTTGAAATAAATGTTTTTTTATTTACATTTGAGTTATTGAATGAATAATCAGTATTTTTTTGCGGTTTACGATTTATGTCGTAAAAAAAAAACTACTAACTAGACCTCGTTCAAACCAATTTTCGGTGTTAGATTACATTGTTATGTACATCATATATTTTTTTTAGTTTTATCATTCTCTTATTTTAGAAGTTACAGGGGGGGGTCACACATTTTACCACTTTGGAAGAGTCTCTCGCGCAAACTATTCAGTTTAGAAAAAAATGATATTAGAAACCTCAATACCATTTTTGAAGACCTATCCATAGATACCCCACACGTATGGGTTTGATGAAAAAAAATATATTTTTTTCATTTCTAAGTATGGGAGACCCCCCCTAAAATTTTATTTTTTTTCTATTTTAGTGTGAAAATATTAATGCGGTTCACAGAATACATCTACACACTAAGTTTCAACAACATAGCTCTTATAGTTTCGGAGAAAAAAGGCTGTGACATACGGACAGACGGACGGACAGACAGACAGACAGACATGACGAATCTATAAGGGTTCCGTTTTTGCCATTTGGCTACGGAACCCTAAAAAGCTCAGAACACAAAGTACTTTTTTACTTTTAAACTTAAAATTATAAGTAAAATAAATATAAAATTAACGAAGTAAAAAATTCAAAATTATTTCAATTGAAATTAATTCAACCTCTATCATCAAAACTGAGAAGTTCAAACAAAGGCAAAGTAAGTATTTGTCGCTTATTTGGGAAGAAACTTAAATAGTTTGTGACTTTTGGAAGTTACTCGGACCTTCATAAGTGTATCAACACTGTACCGTCGGCTTGTTTGAATGTACTAGTTAACTGAGTTTATTTTTGGACTTCGGTAGTTTTCGAGCCGAAACATGCGTTAGGAAAGGTTAAAGGTGGTATAATTGTCATTGATTTACGAATTCTTGAGCCTAAAAGAACTTTTAGGAGGTGTAATTGTGATTATTCACTGTCGGGTTAAATAGAGAGTCAATTCATAGATCTCCAAATGGTTATAGCTTTAGGTAGAACATAGAATGAAGTTGTTTTAATCTTGGGAGTCAATTCTGCTAAATAAATTGTGGGTCTGTTGAATTCCGACACATTATTTATTGAGTTCGATATTCATGATGTTCCTAGCATAAAACTCAATATGTATCAAGTGATTCTCACATTATTCTTGAGAAATTGACAATCACAAAGGTATCAATATATCAGAATTGATCTCCCGTTGTTTACCTATAATTATGGTTTACTTCTTCCTCTTGTTTTTCAGATCAACCCGCTACAGTGCATCGCCCCCTTACAATGTACTTACTTGTAAATATAAGAAACAGAACCAATCAAAACAAACGTTAAAAATGACCAACCTCACAGAACCATTTCAATGCAAATAGAATAAGGAAAAGTCATTCATAAACAAATAAAAATTGCAAGACGGTTTCCGATAAAAAGCCTCCACTTCCACCGCAAGGCTTTTACAATTAGCTAAAAAGCTTTGCTGAGCTTATCTGAAGCGCGGAGCAAAGGTAGAGGAAGGATTATTGTATACTCTCCCTTATCTCATTAAGTTAATGTGTTTCTTTCGCACATATGTGCTTTGTTCTATTTTCAAAACAATTTTAAATAAAACGGCTCGTAAAATTGTATTTATTATTCTTGTCCCTGTCTTTTGTGTTACCTTGTATGAGCTAAAACATATTGTGTGAATATGTATGTCACGGTGCCGCGACGGCGACTTACGTTTTTTTATTACACAAACAAAAATATTGTACAAGAATTTATGTTCTTTTTTTGAAAAATCGCTAGCTACCGTCGCCATTGCATTGCATCATCCCCGCTGTAACGCTGGTATGTCAATGATTATTCATTCATTAATTTCGAGTAGGTTAATGGCCAACCCTGGTGTCGGAGTTTTTAGACCGCCTAAAGGCCTTCGACATGGTCTACAGACTGAAACAACCAGAACCGACTGCTTTACATCCCTCCGAAGCACAGTGGCGCTCAGATAGAAAAAGGACTATCGGCCACCCATCTAAGGCGGGCCGAGCTGCACGATGCTTAACCATCGCAATGAAATCGCTTGGTCAAACTACGCCACGAGTGCTACAAATGAGTATATAGAGAAGTCGACAATAAACCGAAAACTTTACCTTATACGACTAGAATATACAAACAATACGTATCTAAAAACTCCCAACCACCTGGTTAGAAGTCGACCGACAACACAGTAACAAGTCCAGTACATAAACTTGGTACCTAATTCGATTCTGAGGACTGCAAGACCTAGATTTCTTGAGCATTGAGCTAACAAGCCTGAGTGGTTTCAGTTGTTTTGCTATTAGATTGCTAGGTTTCTTTACTAGCAGTTAGTTTGGAAAACTCGATAGAAAACACTGCCTTTGCTAGCAACCGAGGGCGCCACTGTAGCGTATTGGAAAAATGCATCCTCATAGTGAAGTTACTCTATCGCACTCAAGGTTAATAATAACCCATTGAGGTCAATTAATTATTTTTGACTGTCACTACATAGTATAAAACAGAGTCGCTTTCCGCTGTGCCTGTCTGTGCCTATGTATGCTTACATCTTAAAACTACGCATCGGATTTTGATGCGGTTTTTAAAATAAATAGAGTGATTCAATAGGAAGTTTTATATGTATAAAAATACGGAAATTTCCACGGGAACAGGCACAACGCAGGTAAAACCGCGGGGCGCTGCTAGTACAGGATAAAAAATTGGGTCAATTATTTTGAATTGAAACTACGTTTACGGTCACAATTCGCTTTTATTTTACACTAGCAGCGCCCCGCGGTTTTACCCGCGTTGTACCCGTTCCCGTAGGAATTTCGGGATGAAAAATAGCCTATAACCTTCCCGTTGAATGTGGCTATCTATTACAAAAAGAATTATTTAAATCGGTTCAGTAGTTTCTGAGATTAGCGCGTTTAAACAAACAAACAAACAAAACAAACTCTTCAGCTTTATAATATTAGTATTATATTTTACATTTTTATCTGACGTTTTGGCCCCTTTACAGGAACTGTGATCACAGAAGACTGTTTTGTTTGTAGATTTAATTGACGTTTGGCAACAAGATAATGACCAGATATAACTGTTATACAATTTAAATCAAACAGGTATGCAGGTTCAATTGTTTAATTAGGATTTTCGAAATGAATACATTCATTACATAAAGTGAATCATCAGATCGGATCGCAAAATATGACTGACTGAGAAAGAAGTAGAACTAATGAAGAATTTAATTAACTATATAAGTAGTATAAATGAGTTGAGATGCTATACAGTTCGTTTGGATAATTATCCGTGACTAAAAAGAAAACTAACTGCTTTACATATTACTAGTTAATTAGTACCAGTTTCATAGTTTACTAGCAGTACCCTGCGTTGTACTACTGTTATTCCTGTGGGAATTTTAGCATGGAAAAACTTTTTCTTGAAGTACTCCATCTTTCGGTGAAAAACCGCATAAAAATCCGTTTGGAGACTTTGTTTTATAATACGTGTATACTAGTTAATTCTTAACATGAATCCACATTATCTTTAAGTCATATCCACTATAATACATATTATAATCAAATTAATCTGAAAATGTAATTCGAAAACCAATTCTAATAACTTTGATTACATAAGATAACATAATGACGTCATTCGATTACTACGGAACAATTGTGACATTTACAACACTCCTGGTTTTTATTTATTACTTATTTAATACGCATCATCAATAATACATTAATTGGCATTTCGGCAGTCGTTAAATCATATCTGGATCTCAAGTATACGTCACGTGTGATACTCAAACGTGACCGTTTCAAATCCGGATATTTTCCTAAGATATTTTTAATCGAGTTTAGCTTTTAACTGCAAGGGGATTAGAGCTAAAATACTAGGTAATTAAGATGTGTGTTGTGACGTTCCAGTGGTATAAACATATGAATGAATGTCAAGGATAGCGTTAGACTGTCGATTGTTTTATTGACAAATATTGTGTTTTAATATGTTTGAATATCGAACATTTTATGTCAATCTTAGAAATAAAAATCTGAATTTTGTTGACTGGAAAGATTTGCGAGCGGATTTGCATTTTTGTTCAAATTATGCGTCAATGAAGAGCAAAATGATAAAAGTACCTATTTGAGTTATTAAACTCATTATTTTTTAAGCAACTTTGTCAAAATTACAAATCGGAATAGTACTACACAAATATAAAAAAATTACTTGCAGTAATGTTCTTTATTATATTCTATCTACCCCAATATAATAAAACTGAAGATTTTTTCTTTGCCTTCTTCTCTGTACTACTGGTCAGATTTGACATAAATGTATATACGATATCCAGATTCAAGAGGTTACATTTTATCTCGAAACTAGTCACGTAATGTGTATAAAACCACATGGCACCGCTAGCACAGCTAAATTAAAAAACGCAAGTGGGCCGCGGTGACCGCTAACAGAGGTCGCAAATTGAATCAACATCGGATTAATACAATTTTTTGTCCATTCCATCCATCCTTCAGAGATTGGGTATTCCCTTATCGCCTTATTGTGTCTTCTGCACGAATCTATTACAAAAACAACGCTTTGTGGCGCACAATACCGGGTACCATTCATTTTTAATGATAACATTTTATGGAGCCTTTATGATGGAAAATAAACTGTGGGTGGATAGGGTTTTGGGGGTAATCTGTGTATGAGGTTGTTTTAAGGACTCATATATACATGTACATATTATATTAGACGACGTTCTGCGGTGTAGTTGAACTCGTTCCTGCGGGAATTTCGGGATAAAATGTATCCCATGTGTTATTTTGATGCTACATAACCTATATTATCGTAAAGTTCTATTTGTTGATCTGGTAGTGCCAAGACCTGAATAAATTCCTGTGGTACCACCAGTGGTGTCATTCTTATATTTTTTTATTAAAATATAATGAAGTTAATTTATCCGTAAGTCCAAGTCGTATGTAAAATTGAATAAGTCTTACAATGTAATCCATTAAGAACATTACTTTGAACCAAAATACAAAGATAATTAAATGCTCCCGTTAAATTAACATAATATACCCATTATACTAATTGCTTTAAATAAATTAACTACACACACCAAGAGTAGTACGTTATTCATTACAACGAAGTAGATTTTTTATAATAACTCATTTATTTAAACTAAAATTATTTCCTGCATTTGTAATAATCACTACACAGTATAAAACAAAGTCGCTTTCCGCTATCTGTCTGTCGCTATGTATGCTTAGATCTTTAAAACTACGCAACGGATTTTGATGCAGTTTTTGAAAATAGATAGAGTGATTGAAGAGGAAGGCTTATAAGTATAAAAAATCTCGAAATTCCTACGGGAACGGGCGTGGGTAAAACCGCGGAGCGTTGCTAGTAATTAATATGTTTAATATAAATAAGTATCATACAAATAAATTAAAACTATCGTAATAAACCATTTATCATAAATAATGTTGTAGACAATATAAATAACTTAAACGACCATTATCAGTCTTGTTGATTTTAATCTACAGGTCATGTCGGTAGCCTTTAGGCGGTTTTAAAACTGCGACAGTAAACGATTAGTTGCTTAATTTATTTAACTAGAAATACGTCACGGTTTTATCCATGTTGTATCTTTACCAGTAAGAATTTGGCATGAAAAATAACAAAACTATAATAGACAAAAAATAAAAATAAATAAATATAGTTTTTAGATCAAGTCGGAGACCTTTAGGCCGTCTAAAAACTCCGAAACTAGGACTAGCCACTAACGATTATACCTATACGATTATTATTACTATTACTTATATATTACTTTCACTTTTATACACAAAAGTATCACGTTCAAACTTACAAACTCTTAGGGTCAGCACTGCGTTAAGCGTGCGCCCGTCGCGTCGGTTCACTTTTGTATGAAGCCACACGCGGCGGTCGCACGCGGCGTGCGCACGCCGCGGGCGCCCGCGACTGTTCACTTTTGTATGGAACCGCGGCGAGCGCACGCTTACGCAATGTCGGCCCTTAAGCTTAATTGTACCTATTAGTACTCCTAGTGGGTGCAGAGTCCACTAACTATTAGCCTATAAGCCTATAAGCCTAGGGCTATCCGCTAAAGTCGTAGAACTTATTGCCATTTTGACATTATTAAATAGCCACCTGCATGCGTGCATTTAGATTAATAGAATGGACTCGAGACGGCCTTCAGAAGGGAAACCTGCTCAAATACCACATATTAAATATTTTAGTACTTACTAACCTATAAAATAAGTCAATAAGTTCGACTTGGTTAATGGCCTAACATATATATGAAATATATATGAAACTAGCTGTCCCCGCGGTTTTACCCGCGTTGTGCCCGTTCCCGTGGGAATTTAAGAACTGCTCGACCGATTTTGTGCAAACTTCACATAAACCATCTACTAAATAGTCTGAACAAACCCTAAACATTTGGTTTGGATAGGTGAGCCCGTTCTTGAGTTATGAAATTACAACGAAAAGTGGCATTGATTTTTATATATACTTATGAAATAGAACAGTGTGCTACTTAAAACATCTATATTAATATAATAAACCTGAAGAGTTTGTTTGAACGCGCTATCGCAGAAACTATCAAATCGATTCGATTAATTATTTTTGTAGTGGATAGCCACATTCAATGGGAAGGTTATGGGCTATTTTTCATCCCATTTTTAACCCGATAGCGCTATCCGGGTCTTTAGCTGGTGCAGTCGGGTAAAACAATGTATGTATTCAGTTCAGTAACCTATTTATGTTCATAAGGGAGGTTTTAATAACTCTCTACTTATCTTCAGTTAAACTTGATTAATTTTTCATAATAATCGTATGCTTATATAACACATATATATCTTAAACGAAATTTAACCAAACTAACACTAATACATTCGTATGTACTCAATGCCTAAGACCTAGACTCTAGGTAAACTAGTAATTGTACACCTTTACTTACAGACCTAACCTTAGTCAACCTAGTACCTAAATGCATATTACCTGTTACTAGGCACAGCCCACTAGACCTAGGTTTCCATTTCGTAACAAGACCTGAATTATACATAGTTTCTTATCTGTTTTATATGAATAATTAATGTGTGTGCTGGTAGTGGGAATGGTTAGCCGACAGGAAAAACAGAGGTATTTTTATAGCAAAAAGTAATAAAACCCTACTTTGGATCATTATTTTAGACCATATATCTCTTTTTCTGACGGTCAATAGTGTAGTCAATCGTAGTTCGTTGTCACTACATAGTATAAAACAAAGTCGCTTTCCGCTGTCTGTCCCTATGTATGCTTCTTTAAGACTACGCAACCAATTTTAATGCGGTTTTTTTAATAGATAGATTGATTCAAGAGGAAGGTTTATATATATAAAAAAATCCGAAATTCCCACGGGAACTGGCAAGACGCGGGAAAAACCGCGAGGCGCTGCTAATTAACTATCATATACTTATATTTAAAAATCATAAAAATCTAACTGCCGCACTCAGAGACGTTCAACGTAATTTTTCCTACATTACACGCCAAAATCACTCATTAAATCTCTCCTAAAAGCATTTGACGACTCTGAGTACGATCGTAAGTAAAAGTTCTCCACAAATAATTGAAAATCTTAATCAAATTTAGTCCCCAATAAACTGAGTACTAAATTACCTTATAAATATGTAAATTGACACAAACACGATTAAACGTACCGCGTTAGTAATCTAACCACAGTGCAAGTTATTACAGTACGGTATGGATGTGATTAGTAAGGGTCAGCAGACAATTAGTAAAGCACAGATATACAACTTGTAGTAATTGCTTTGACGTGTGGTTCCAGCCTACTGTATTGACTGTGGTAAAACTGACTAAAATATAAACTTACTAGCCGCGCTCCGCGATGTTACCCACGTTGTACCCGTTCCCGAGGGAATTTCGGGATAAAATGTATCCCATGTGTTGTTCTGATCAATAACCTACATATAAATATAATATAATATCTTTATGATACAGCTTTACAATAATATAGGTTATATATGGGTAACACCGCGGGGTACTATAGTTTAACAGAATCGTATAAAGCATTTTATCTCACCCCTGTTCGAAAGTCAAAGTAGGTTATAATATTCTTGTAAACTTTTTATTTTCATTTGTTTTTATTTATCTATTGACTTTGACTTCGATGGGATTAACTCGAGTATTATTACTTTTATTATTTACTTAGGCAAAGCCCTTTTTGACCTTTGATGTACCTCTTTGTTCCTTTTATTTAAGAACGTTACTTTGTACGCATAACACTAACAGGCGTACTGATAAAAAGTTATTTAGAATACCTATTTAATCCAATAGAAAAAGTTTTAGCCTGTAATGTCTCACTGAAAGGCCTCTCTTCTCACTGAAGATATCAGTACACTGAGAAGGCTTAGGTGTTATCACAAAATAGGTACACTTGGATAAAGTGCGCACAAACATAGTACATACCTTGTATGAACGTCAGTATATACAAAAAATAAACATTGATTTAATATGTAACATAAATCAGGTATCAAATTGTGGACATAAATATCATCCCCGTTTGACACGGGATACTCCCAATGCGAGTTTGTTTCCGACAGGGAGACATGTTTCAAATAAATCACAATTATTCTGATTGGACCATCATGGAGGACAACAATAAATACACGTATTACTTTTAATTGATATGGTTAAACGTAATAACGAACGGTTAGAGCGGTGCGTTTTAAAAAGAGGATATTAATGTACGAACTAAGCTTGTAATGTCCAGTGAAAAGCAAAAGCCTCTCATCTCTAGATAGGTACCAAAAGAGTATTGATATCTTCAGTGAGATTTTTCGATCGATGATTTTAGGACTACGCCATTTACGACCTCATTTGCAAAACTGGACGAAACTAATTGCAGTGTAGAGTTTTACTAATATATTCGTGTTAATATTAATTCTTTATTTTCAAAGAAAAACTGCCACAAAATACATTTTATTTTAAAGAAACACGACTCCAATGGAAGACCCTTTCAAACTTGATATATTAAGTCCCAAAAGAATTCGAAAATCAAGTTACTTCGATAAATGACTGATACATAACACTCGCAATTAGGAGTCAATGGAATTTATGTTAAAAAATATTGGGAATGTTCTTCAAGAGTGTCAGGCTTTCATGTTATAACGTATTGAGCGTCTTGTAATAAACCAGGCGCTTGACAAGTAACATATGAAGGCCTACAGTTGGACATAGGTGTTTAATCTCACGGAAGATGTTAGTAAATAAGGTATAATTTAAAAAATACTAAATTTATTTGTGATTTCAATAAGGTTTTTTTAACCTTTTTTTTAATTTGATTAAAAATTTGATAGAACATTATTGGAAAGACACATGTCATAGCGTCTCTTAGTATTTTCACCATACCAATGTTACTTACGGATTCTATGTTGGAAACCAAAATCTACAAGAAAGTTCCCGAATATTTCTTCTCCATAAAACTCTATTTACTGAGCAGTATATTTTATCAAACTCCAAAATAACTAGAGCCTATTTACTCTCTCCCACCAGATTGAATTTGAATCAATGGTTTATAACAGTGAAATGGCCGTGCTATCGGGTCTTCGCAGGCTCCCAGCCTCGGACCACATAAAAAAGATACATAATGTCTACAGTAAAGTGAAGCCGGTTTTCTAAACATGTGCACCACCAAGTTTCATTGATATTGTACCTCAAGTTATTCATTCAGGAGTAATTGGGTTGTTTTGTGTCTGTCTGTGTAAGCACAGTACTTTAATTACTCCTAATTTGATTGCACAAATGTACATGATTAGAATAATGTGTAACCTTGTACGTATACAGGGTGTAATTTTCAAATGCTTCACACGTGTTTTGCGGATTAGTATGGACTTTTTATTTGGTCAGTGGTTTCCATCTAACACAATACATTGACGTACACTTTGATGTAACTAGACTCCTGATACTATTTTTAGAGTTCGCAGAATCCCTGAACCTTGGGCCTTATGAAGTAAAACTTAGAGATAAACTCCCTCGTGTAAATAATGCCGAAAACGTTCTTTTTATAGATATTTCTTTCGTTTGTTTTACGTTTAAGTGACTTCAATTAACTTTTAAGGTAAATATTGGTTTTCTTGTCAATTTTCGTAGAATTCCTGGTATTGCCCAATGATTGGCATATTTTGAGCCAATTTTGGAATTGACACAAAGTTTTTGGATTCTATTTTCAGATTAATTTAAAAAAGGAAGTATTGGCCTGTAATGTTCCATTGCTGGGTAAAGGCCTCTCATCTCACCGAAGATATCAGTACAGAAGAAGGAGAATTAGGCATTATCACCAGGTTTATTAAAATCAATTCTAAATACCTACCAAATATTATTACAATAATACGTGTAACATACACGTATTATTGTAATAATAACTTTATATTAGTTTAAATAGAAAAATAACTAGGTATAAATCTGTAATATTGCACTGCAAGGCAAAGGTCTTAAATAGTATCATACAAATTGAGAGCTTCTTGTAGTCGGTAAGAAACCTCAGCATAAGAATTCATAAACACCGCCTACCTACCTACCTCATTACAACTGAAAAGAACTTTATATGAATAACATTTATCAATACTTCAATTCAACAAAAATCACATTAAAGTCACAGACATCATATTTCAAAACGAATCACGCATCAAACATTACATTCATATCAATTCCATAAATATTATATAATATAATAAACCCCTTAGTCGTCAAATACTAATGAAAGGGAGGGAATATTAAATATAAATACAAAGAACTAACTTTCAAAGGAAAATCCATTTTCCAATCTCATTGAAGAGGGATTAATATTGATGCATAAAATTATAAGTAAATACGAGCTTTTGTGGGGATGTGTGGAAGGTATTTGTTGTTTGACGTTTTGATATATATACCATTGATATAGGGTGTTTAGCTACTATGATACATAGTCATTTTGTTTTATCGACTATCTATACAAACATGAAGCAAACTTGACTATTTAACTCTTATTTATCTAACTTATTTGTCAACGCACAGCCGAAATTACTGTACCTAGAAACTTGAAATTCAGTACAGTCCTTTCATGTAAGTGAGGACTAAGAAAGGATTTTGAAAAAATCTATACCTAACAGGGGGTGGCCCTTCCGTACGAAACGAATCGAGGGCGGGCCTAATATATAACCCTTGTTTTACACATACAACTAAGTCTTCGCTGCATATGTGTCTCTAAACAAACTTAATTATAAACTATGATTTTTATAATAGCAATTTAAAAAATTCAAACACCTCGTTGGTCTTTTGGCATGCATTCGCCTGCCAAAACTGGAGTCCTAGGTTCAATTTCCGGATCAAGCAAAACATATTTCCAATTAACTTTCGAAACATAGCTCGGATTTGAGTTCATCAACTCGCATTGGGTGATCTCAAACCAACCTCCTCACTGTATTGATCTCTCCAGAGAGATTAGAGCCCTTTGCTCGGCAGTGAGACATTACAGGTAAATACTTTAATTATTTTAATCAATATGATATTAATAACAAAGGAATGTTGTGAGTCCTCGCTCAGTGTCAACTACGCATTACATTGCTAAGATAAAAAGGTAAGTCTATAATAATACAGTCGACTCTCGTTAATTCGAAACTTGAGGGACTCTTAAAATATTACGAATTATCGAATATTTGAAATATCAAATGGTTCGTGTATACAAGTTTTAACTTGTCGCTCTTTCTCTCTGCAACTTTGAATTATCGAGTGTTGGACGCCGATGAGTTCGAATTAACGCGTCGTTTTATTCAATGATTTTTTCATTCGAATTACCAAGTGCATAAAAATTTATGGATTTAGTTCGAAATATAAAGAGATTTTGTAGGGAACTCGTGATAACTTTGATTTATAGAGAGGTTCTAATTATCGCAGGTTGGAATTAACGAGAGTCGACTGTATTTACTTTGATGTTTTACTGACAAGCAATGAAAACGTTCAAAATAATAACCGCTAATTAAATCATAAACCTACTTAAAGATAACAACGTCCGATTTTGTACAGTTTCTAACTAATAATTATTCGTAAATTCTTAAAGGTAATATTTATTTGATGTACCTAGTGAATCAATTTGTTAATCAACGCCTCCGTTATTATAACCATGTGTTCACGCACTAGTTATCAGAAACAATCAGAATCTAGCAACGATTAATAAGTGGAGTTACGAAGGAGTTGTTACTACAATACTGTTGATTGGTTGCCTATTCATTGCTCATTATGATAATCATTTTTTAGGGTAAAACAAAAAGATTCCGATGAATTGTGTCCTCTTTTTTGGATGTCGGTTAGTGAGTGAATTCACACTGTATTTTTTACTCGATGAAAATGTTCGAGGGAATCTTGTTGTATTACATACTTTAAAGTGATTTTCAAATCGGTCCAGTAGTTCCTAAGCGCGTACAGACAAAATAATCAAATTTTTACTTTACAGATTCAGTGTCTCCAACCATTGTTATACGTTTACAATTACGATTCATAGTGCGGCTAATTACGTTATCCGTGGAACGTGATGTCCATAACCGAGGCATTTGGTTATTGTACAGAGCTAGTTAGATTAACTGGGTATGTCGTAATCATGTCCTAATTCCTAATTTCTAGTTGTTGAAATGTCCTAATTCGATCCGAGTGTGGTGCTGTTGGTAGGGGATTGTGTGTAGGAAGTAATTTATGATTTTATGAAAAGGACATCAATTCTATTCTGTTAACTTAACACATCAATAATTATGTCCGTATAGAGCCGATGCGAAATGAAGACATTAGTTCAGCTTGCACAATTGATTACTCAAACGGGAATGGGCGATAATTGACGGGCGGTTGTGGTTCAGTGATCGTCACTAGTACTACGAGTAGAGGTTGCGGGATTGAGCTGATTAATGCTATTCCTATGCACGCATCTAAACAGCCAACCACTTTGCGGTTAAACGCACAGTGCGGTCAGAACTGAAGGGGTGTTATAGAGATAGCGACTACAGTTTTTTGAATAAAGAACATGAACTACAACAGACGTGGACGCACTTAAATTTAAAATATATATAGCTGACCCGGAAAACGTTTTTTGCCATATAAAAATTAAGGGTTGGACCACCCTAATCACTACAAATTGCGATGTAAGCTATCCTATCTTTCAAGTTGCAGAGAAACAAGCTCATACGATTTATCTGATAAATATTCATACATACATAACATGCTTTTGCTCAATATCTGAGGTGCAAATTATAATTTATGATCGGCGTGTACGTTACGTTATAAAATGGTTAAGTTAATAGTAAATTATAATATTTATTAGTTAGCTTGCCAATTACGGAATGCTCACGTTGACTTTCATTGAGCAAACACCTGAAGTAAGACATAGACTTTGTATTTTATCGACCGATCATTAGTCGGCGTGATAATGTAGTAATTGTCTTTTGTTTGCATTCTTTGATCACTAGCAGCGCCCCGCTGTTTTACCTGCATTGTGCTCATTCCCATAGAAATAAGCATTCGTGATAAGCGCATTTAAAAAAAAAACAAATTCCAAACTTAAAACAAAATTACCTAAGCGCGATTTACAAAAGTTACACTTATGCGCCATCTTGTGGACTTCGGGAGGAAGCACCGCGCGAATCTTTATTGCTAGTAGATTACTTTCTCTTTGAATCAACTCTATTCTATTTCCTTATTTTTATTTAACTAAGCATTAAGGGTAAAGTCCAGTTAAAGAATAATGAGATACGCGACAGTATATTGAGCGCGACATCTTGTCAACTCGTGCTTTGAATAAAAAGCTAGCCGGGACCAATATGTAGTGATGTTTGTAAAGTAACTGTTACGTTTTAAGTGACTTAATTTTTTTTTGTAAAGTTATGAACAAGTTTTTTAGTTTTCGAACATGTTTTAGTGTGTCAGATATAATTTCAGTATATCACGCCAATCATTATAGAATTTAAAATAAAGAAAAACGTGAAAAAAGAAAAAAATGTTTTATCTTCAATTAAAAACGGCTCTATCGAGCGTAAATTCGAAAACTAATTCTTTGAACAAAAAAACTATTATTATATTGTTATTAAAATTATATTAATAATTTGATATCGAATTAGTATTTATTCCATTCGTACTTCAAAAACAAAACTATATCGTATACAGTATACAGTTGGTGACTCCGCAGTTTGATAAACTAAACATTAAGGATAAACAATTCCGTTAATGTTCCCATCACTATTTGAGTTTGTAACTTTGTTTAATGTACACAGCTTAAACAGGAGCCATGTTCAGAATAAAGCTCACAGTTATGAACAGGGACGCAATCTTGATATTATTATCTCTTTATTTCATTACTAGCTATTGCTTGCTACGTTGTTTGTATGAAATAATAATCTTCATTGTGAAAAGGTAATAAGTGGTTTTTTTGGAAATCGAAATAACTGTTAAGTAAACATATGTTTAGATCAAACGACTTTGAGTTAGAGCAAGGATGTTCTGTAATCTCAAATAATAGTAAACTTTTAGGAAAACATATATGCATCGAAAGAGTAAGTAAGTTTGAAGCACGGTAAGGGATCAAAATAAAGGAAAATAATTAGTAGGGGAAAACGATCATATAGCTGTGATAACTATAGTCATCTTTAACAAAAATATTGTTTTAAGTGAATAGGGTAGAATAAGCATTCGCATCTTTAAATGAATAGCCTACCACACATTAACCACACAATAACCATCCATAAAATTCCGAGAAAATTATCCGGAGATCATCAAGATCGCGCCAGACAGTATGCAACATAATTTGCGGAAACACCAAGTTACAAAAGTATCTGAACGGTCGAGTGGCGAGGTATTTCAAGGTCCCAGTCTGAGCATCACGAATCGCCGCCGAGGCTGGCCGGTGCAACTGTTGCACTCGCCTTTCTTTTCACGTGACACAATGTGTTTGAAAATTGAATTAATTAGCTTTGAGTTGATAGAATGAAAGAGGCTGTAAAGTATTGCGAGAAAGATGGGTGTGGATATGTTTTTGAAATAGAATACTTTTATTGGAAGAGATATCTGATCAAAGTTCTGTCTTTTTTATGGAAATGCGATAGGTCATTAAGAACATAATCACAAATTATCGTGAACGTATAAAAAAATTAAAAGTTATTTTAGAACATTTTATAAAACTACTAGCAGCGCCCCGCGGCTTTGCCCGCGTTGAGCCCGTTCCCGTAAGAATTTTCGAAAATCCTTTCTTAGTGTGCACTTACGCCACTTGAAGAACCTTGCTGCCAAATTTCATGCTTCTAGGTGTAGCGGTTGAGGCTGTGCGTTGATTATCAGTCAGTCAGGACTTTGAATTTTATATATATAGATGGTAATACGAACAAGTATTGCTATTAGAAAGGGTCATAAAACGGACAAAATCTGTAAGCAGTAGCACTAAACCCAGTGTTATGTATACATTAATAAAACAATCAATTACTCATTGACATAATTGCTCGAAATGACGGACGCTTCCTAACAAATTAAACGTAACAAACGTTAAACGAATAACGCCCACGTTCAGTTCACCCGCAGGGCTGTCGATGGTCACAAACGATTGGAAAAGCGAGAATCAAATGGCAGTTGCATTTGAGAAGAGAAGACAATTTAACGTTCGACTTTTAAAAACGTTATATGTTACAAACAGTGCCATTTTATAGTTTTATAGGCAGGCACTAAAAATAATAATTGAATGTTGTCTTTGGAAAATTCCAACGATGAAATATTCGATTTTTAAAAAGGTATAATGTTGTAAAACCGTATCAATTGCAAAAGACATAAATGTAAATTTCAAGAATAAATTACCTATAGGCTATTATGTAACACGTAGTTTACTTAGTGTTGTAACTTTATCTTTACGTCATACATCCCACGCATTGGTAAAACTACACCGAAGATGTGTTATTTTTCTTCGCCATACGTATGTACGCTACATCAAAATCAGAGTACCAACCCTATACCGACATTAGATTTAGGATTCACACCCTGGGGGAAATCAGAGTGTAGACGTGACATCCCACCGGAGGGACGCCGTGACACGCCGGACAAGCGTGGACGGCCATGTCACGCCACGCGTGTAGTTATTACTCTCCGACACGTAATCTCTTCCAAATTAATTGAAAAATAGATTGGATTCAAATTATTTGGAGGATTTTATCGGTAAGTGCGTGGAAGGCAAGGATTTTGGTGTTTCATTGACTTTTGTTGCTAGAGTAGCCAAGTTAAAACTGAAGCCTAAATCATTAGACTGATAGAAATCTAGCCTTTGTCAGATATGTACAAGTTAGCCTTGAAGTCTAAGGTAGTCTATAAACTAGACAGCTAATTTGAGACCTCCGGTTTTAGTAACTGTTGAGGTTCAGTCATTTAGGCGGTATTAAAACCACGTTTATCTATAAAACTATAAGAATGTTACCCCCTGTGAGTTATAAGTAAGCAAAGAGATAGGTGATAAATCGATATTAATATATATTAATAAATGCGAATAAGTTTTTAGTCATTTTAATCTGACAATATTACATCATTTTACGCCACAATATTTATTAATCTTTGAAACTTTTTTGTTGTGTTTTAGCAGGGTCATGTCAAACAAACCTTTATTAATAGCCCCCAATATATCAAGTTATTTAGAAGTCACCTATTAAATTAAAGTGTTTTAAATTAATATTGAAAGTGACTTATTTGACAAAGACTTGACTTGTGTTTACAATCTGTTTGACATTTGTAAATGTCATTTCGGACAGATTGCCAGACAAGTATGCTCGTGACTAACATTTGAAATCATCAAATGACTTTTAATATTGTAAAGATTTCCCACAAAGGCTGCAAAATATATTATCTACATTTGCAAACTTACTTGGAACACACTTGTTTTTGTAAGACTATTCAGCTCAATTACCTGTAAACAAAACATAAAATTTATTAGCATAATTTACCAAAAAGTAATAAAATGATGAATCTATTAAAATAGAATAATAATTTGCATCGCAATTTCTGAGGTGAATAAATAATGTAGGTACTAATGGCGGTACTCAGATACGTCGAACGATTCTTAATGAGTGATTAATGAGCGATTTTTGACATGTAAGTATGTTAAAGTCCGCCAATGCGTTAATGGTCCATTTAATTGCCGTCTCCGAATAAGGTGATGAGCGATTTCATTAACTATTTAATTTATTTTCAAAATTGGCATGGTTATCTATCTGTCTTCTGTGACCACGGCTCCTGTAAAGGGGCCGAAAAGTGAGACGAAAATGTAAAATAAAACATTGTATCCGTAACTGCAGTTTCAATAGAAATTGAGTAGTGTTTTTTTAAACCTTAGAAAACAGTATTATATTCATCTACCCAATCAAAAGTGGATCCTTTAAATTTTACCCGCTGGAAATCGGTTTAAATATTTTTATATGCCCTAGAAACGACTGATAGATATACAAAACCGAATAAACAAACAATAAACTCACTTTCACGTGCACAACATTACATAACTGTTCCTAGTTATAACTCTAATGTGCGACTGATCATACGAACTTCCGGTCTCTTATTACCGATATATTTCACGAAACAAGTCTACTCCGTTCCCATTACGGGCACAAGCTTATGAAAATACGACGTACTACGTACTGTCTACAGTTAGTCTGCTCAAACTTTGGTCCAGACAGTTTTAAGACTGTCTTCTTATATATGAAAACGTTGGGAGGAATTACAGGAAGGAGCGCACGGTAGAAGTCTTGTCAGACTTTTTACTTTGAAAAAATATCAGCCTGTAAAGTCTAGCTCTAGATTTTTTTTATTCAATTCAAAGATTGTACCACCAACTGTGTAACACTGACTAAATACAGACTTAGCTGCGTCAGACAAGTCAGTCTAAAGACTGTGCAGACTACAGCAACAGTCAGAGTGAGCGACGATACCACAAGGCCCACATTTTGATTTTATTCCGTCCATACGTGACCTGCGTTTGAATCAAGCGGCATAATTGCTTTCAGCGCCTTTTTAGATAAAACAACCGCCCTTTGTTTAGGTTTCACGAATAAAAATGGATTTTGGTTAAATTTCTGACACGAGGATGGTAAAATATTTTGTTGTTTTGACCTAGTTTAATAGGTTTCCCATTTAGGTTACTAATAGGTTTACGTAGAGTACCTACGTAAAAATTTTTGTTATTTAACTTAATTACTATAATATTTTGTTCATGTTTTATCCTAAAATTCTCTAGAGAAAGCGAAGCTGTTTGCTACTCCTTTATGAGGTTAAGCGCCGTTGACATTGAGCGAGTTTAGAAGCTTCATATCGGTTAAAAATGTAAACATAACAACCCTTACTCCCTAATCGTTTATTTGTAGTTTAGAAAAACATAATCTAAACTCAATAAAAGCTTTATATAACTTGAATTTAAGCTTAACCGCGGGGTATAAATTAATTTAATCTACCACCACTGGAGGACAAAGGAATTTCAAACTGAGTGCTTGTAGAAAGTTCTCAATTGTCATTTGAGAAAAAGCTTTAGTACTAAAGCTTAGCCAAGAGAAGGGTTAAAAAATGAAACAGCTTTTTAAGTAAAACTTTAGTTTTGTTCGTGGACTAGGTAATGTTTAATTTAAGGTGAAGCATGGCTGTTCTGAACCTCAATGACTACCACCTAAGATTGTACCCATGTTTATGAACGAATAAATAATTTGAATTTGAATTTGAAAAAAACTGGAATAGTCGTACAATAACTTCTCCAAAACCTAAGAAAAATGGCGATAAAGTTTCGTAAACATACTACATACATCTATTCCTATGTTCATGCTTACTCCTGGCTAGAAATATTTATTTTTAGACTTATTAATATGTAATAGAAGTAAGTTTGTATGAATAAAGATTTTATTTATTTATTTATTTATTTTATGTAGTAACTTCTATGAAAGCAACTAATCTTGAGATCTAAGGCTTTCTTTTGGCAGTCCCAATATACACTTCTATGCTTAGGCTTCATTTAGGCGATCGCCTGCAGTTTAGATTCAACAAGTTAGCGTCGTGTAATGTGTGAAAAGTTACATCACTTATTTAACTATCGATTTAATTGACCCTTCAGAATACGAGAGATTTTGAATGTGTAATGTATGTAAAGTAACGTCAGTTACTTACCTGTCTATTCAAATAAATCTATAGCGCTCTTGGCGTAATTTGACTAAGCAGTGTTAGTTCATTGCGATTGTTCATCGACTTGCAACTCGGCCTCTACTTGGATGGGTGGCCGTGGTTCGGAAGGCCCGTTGAGCAGTCGGTCCCGGTAGTTTCAATCGTTATACCATGTCGGAGGCCTTTGGGCGGTTTAAATACTCCGACACCAGGGTCGACCACTAACCTGCTCAAAATAAATGAAATAAAGTCTCCGAGTACTTTTAAGTCTCAAGCCATGGAAGTGACCACGTAACTGTAACCCCCTGCCATCAATACCCATATCTATTCACTAGCAGCGCCCCGCGGTTTTACCCGCGTTGTACCCGTTCTCGTAGGAATTTCGGGATGAAAAATAGCCTATAACCTTCCCGTTGAATGTGGCTATCTATTACAAAAAGAATTATTCAAATCGGTTCAGTAGTTTCTGAGATTAGCGCGTTTAAACAAACAAACAAACAAAACAAACTCTTCAGCTTTATAATATTAGTATAGATTACGTAACTGCAGTGACAATGTCAATACTGCTGAAATGTACCGCTTCAGCGCTCGCGTCTGAAGCAGAGCACCCCGTCGATTGAACCTTCACTTCAACGATAATCTGCTAAGATACTGAATAACTCGCCTTGGATCGCATTAGTTCTACTAATTAAGAGGTAATATTAATTGATATATCATAGTAATTCAGGCGGCAGTACTTGAAATTGTAAGTACATTAAACGTTGTACTGGCTTTAAATCTATATTAAAGATTTTTATTATTTGTTAATTGATATGTTAAATAACATTGATTGACTTCCGTATACCGTATATAAATTCATATATTAATCCGATCTATTTTGGTAGGGTTGGGACATAACATTAGGATAAATGAGAGAAATCGTGTTATGTTGCTAGTGAAGAATAAAGTAAGCTTCATTTTATTTAATTTGATTTGATTATTTGATTTATTCTCAACATGACAGAACATTAAAAGCTGTCTACAACTTTCGACCCCAAAGCTTTTTGACACGTACAAAATATTTACAAGAAAAAATCCAATTTTCCTACATTAAAAACTTAAAGTCAAACAGGACGTAACATCAGTTGAGGTCACTGACCAGCGTAAGAGTCCTTGAGGGAAATGTTGCTATCCTACTTAATAGATGTTTCATTATACATACACAAGTTTGTAAGGATGTATGTTTGTTACTCTTTCACGCAAAAGCTACAGAGCAAATCTAACTTTGAAAATTAAGACAGACATAGGTTTAAAGCTAGAAAAACAAATAGACTATTTTGAATTGAAACTACGTTTACGGATACCCTCGCTTCTATTTTACATTTTTATCTCACGTTTCGGCCCCTTTGCGCTATCTAAAACATTTACGTAGTACAAGTGAACTAATTTTAATCCTTAACTTCACTCATCAATGAGTACGATTCGTGTAAAACCGAGGGGCGCTAACTATTACCTATATACAAGACAAATATAACTAAAAATTTACACAGAGATAGGTTAATAATGTCTGGAAGAAGCTACCTAAGCTGGGAGACATAAGCTACGTTTCATCCCGAAATTTACTCAAAAAAACGGGTATAACTCAGGTAAAACCGCGGGGATTAGCTACTGTTACTAGTATTTCGTATATAAGTTGGTTTACATGATGCATGTGGGTACGGAGGTCGTTGACCGGATATACGGGCCGTGATAGCCCGCTGATAGTGTCGCGACGTGCCGATGCTTATCGATAGCGTGTGCGAAACATTACAATTTTATATGCTACTGTTCTTTTGGAAGTTTTTGAGAGTATAATAATATGTTTATAGTGTTGATGGTGAATAAAGATCGTGTTTTATTCGCATCGATTAATAGAGTTCAATGTAGGGAAGTCTGGGACAGTAAGCTATAGAATTTATTTTTGATTTTCTTAATTCCTTGTTGAAAGCCGCAAGTTAATCCGTTTAGTAGTTTTTGAATGTAGCAGAAACATTCAAAAGACAAAGGTGGCGAAGGATTTAATATATGCATGTATACTGTATCAAGAAGATAATGTCTAATGCAGGACAAAGGTATCTTCGCTAACAATATAGTAAGGTGGATGAGAATCCACTTATTTTCTTAAAGCTTTTGAGACGGTTATAATGTTCCCCAAGTTACTCAAGCGCATTGTAACCTATTCAGTCTATTTTCTAATAAAAATATTTTCATAACAGTCTTACAAGAATATTTCCTTCTGAAAGACATTTTCTACACTTCGAAGATAATATATTATTCTTTTCTTATCACTTATGCAATAGAACTGCGTAGCACGTATTATTGCGTTACGTTTGTACAACCAAACCTACGCTTTATAGGAAAAACCTTTTATACGTAAGAAATATTTTATGCAGGAATATAGTATTTAGAGATGTCTTTTAAAAGCTTTTCTGGATTTAGATTTTTCCGTTGGCCGATTGATTTGAAATGCATTTCATAAATGGCTACATTAGTGACAGAAAATAGTTTGTTGAAACATTTTTATAAATGGCTTTCTTTTTAGCCAAGCATTTAATTTTGGAACTGAATTCCGAGACCCTTGACTCACACATGTCTGAAAAATCAGGTTGTTTAGTCATTGATTCATTGTTGCAGATGTGTACAGTATCCTTTAAATTTCTTGCACTTTCATGCGTTCTGAATCCAGAAACTGTCATGTCGAAATTCAGCTTCTATGGTGACTGACGTTATTAAGTCAAGATTTTTAAACGACCTCAAAAAAGGAGGGAGAACCTCCTCCTTATTTTGGTTTTATTCCGAAACGGACCTGTATTATTTTCATTGAAGTCGGTTAATATTAATTGTTTTGTTTATTTCTCGATCGCATCTCTAGTCCATAATTAAAAGACCAATCCCAATAGTGCTACCGATGATTAGACGAGACGGCGAGCGAGTAATAGCTGATTTCTCGTATTTACGCATACACTGCTGCAGTTGGCCCCGTTTTAATGAAAAGTGATTGTTAACTTCAATATGTAACGAGAAATGTATGCTGAACATGTTTATTTAAATAGCTTGTTTGATCGCTTGATTGGATTACATCCATTTGTTTAATAATATTTGCTTGTGTGTTTATATTTTAATGGAGAGTTTTAATCTAGCAATATTAAACTCGTTTGCTTTTCGTGTTCAAAAAATTTAAATTAAAAAAAAAACTTTCTTACTCGAAGCTTGTTTTTAAATATAAAACAAAAGAACTTCGAGAAACATTTCTTCACAAACAAAAACACGTGCTGTAATGAAGTTTCGAGTGACAAAAAACAGACATAAAAATGAACAAAAAGTTAATTAAAGCTTCCACTGGTAAAGCTTCGCGGAGCTTTCGCCTCGTTGACGCACACTCGTGGCACAAGAAAATACGGCGCTATGAAAACCTTAATTTTGGCTTGTAGATGAGCCTACGACGTTAACACGCCCTTTTATTATGCACAAACTTCAAACGAGATATTTTGCAATGCAAAAAACATAAAACATATTTTAAGGAAATTTATTTTTATTTCGGATTTAGTTTAGTAACTTTTAGGGTGTGTAATGAATTATTTTTTGACTTTATTAGGTTATTTGTGATTAATAAATATTATTTACATTTTGTGATGAATTTTTGAAGTCTCTGACTAGCTATTAAGTACTTGACCTATTTTTAAGTTATAACTAATGTAAATTAGCATTAACATATTACAATAATTCTGCGTTCTTTAAAAACATAATGTGCTCATCGCTTGAAGCGTAGAGCTTAGTTTGAGTCTAACCAACGGATTAATACATCGGAGTAATCGTACGTGTGTGAACTAGTCTACTTAATATATAAACATATGAGTATAAATATACCTGGTCAAATTCACACACGGTTATAAAACTCAAAGTAAGCTCAAGCTTAATAGTTTTTTACTCCTATTCATTCCAAAAATAAACACTATCTAACTCATGTTTCAGTGGTATTCACAATCATTTCCACGGCCCACGGCTGAATACTGAAACTATAACTTCCTCCATCGGGGAACGTGTTCATATCAAAATAGAATCAGTGTACATTATGTAATGCTTTTCAGCGTTTCAGGAAGCGTGTAGAATAGTTTTATACTAATTTTAAATGTAAATATGGTCGGGTTTATTCAGAATAAAGTTAAGTTTAATTGAACATGAAACTTGTAGGCGCAGTGGTTTGGGGGAACGCTTTCTGTGTCAGGGTCCGGTTGTGGTTTGATTGTCGATGACAGAATATATTTGTTAGGCTACTTTGTCATGGAAGATACTAGTTGGATGGGGGGTTGATGTAAATATTAAAATATTCACGTTAATTAATCGTTTATGTATCGAAATAGTTAATTCGTATATAGAGTCTACAGTACAGCAAAATGATAGTATTATTTGTTTTTTTTCTCGAGCTGTTTTTTTTCTGTAAGGTACAGAGGCTTGTGTTTCATTCTTCAGCATCTGGAGTAAGATAGTTCGCTAATTTCGGTTCATTTCGTGTCATTTCAACCGACTTGAAAAGTCACTCAGTGTTAACGAACGCTTAAACTACTAATAATAAATAAACACAATATAACAGGACGTAATTACTTTTCACTACAACGATGTAAACATAAAGACATAGTTTATTCAAGTAAGAGTGAAATTCGAAACTTTATACTCCATTTCAGTTTCAAAACCACCGACTTTGAGACAAAGTTTCGTCTGCAATTAGCTTACACTCAGTTAAAGATGTTTTAACTACTTTACGGAGCTTATTTGAAAGATTTCACAGCGGTAAACAGTAGTGAGTTTAAACGCAGTTCCATAAATTATACAAGTTAAGTTCGGCGCAGTTTAATGTGGTTTATACTAGGATCGGTAACCGAAAGTTAATTTTAATTACAGTTCTTACTGCCGCACTCCGAGACGATTACATCAACACTTAAACTAGGTGACGTAATTTTTCATACATTCCTCCTAACTGTATATATCTTCAGTGAGCTGAGAGGCCTTTGCCCAGCAGTGGGAAATTACAGGCTAATACAGTAGTATTAAAAAGTAGTAGTAACTACTTTTTATACATATTCGTAACATGTTAAGTAGAGATTTTGACCTTTTGACGTGAACGAGTTTACTCGCTGCGAGTTGGCAAGTTCAAAACTACTAACGTGCTATTGAACTAGCCGGATCCACAAACAAACTTACAAACAAAACAAATGACGACGCGAATCATCAACGCGATCGGACGACCGGACTATAAATAATTTCTCATCCATTAAAAATACTAAGAAAATAAACAATTATACGAATAAAAAGATAATTTCCTTAACTCAATCGTCATTTAATTTGTAGAGGAAAAAATCTTTAATCCATTTATCATGTCTTCTTAATTGTTCGCGAGACAATCTGGTTTAATCAATCTGTCTTGGGTAATTAAAAAAACACATTTGTTTTTATTGGAATTAATATTCATGACTGATGTGGATTGACAGATGATAATATAGGTAATTCGGCTCATTAACAGATAAGATTTATTATTAATTGCTTTATACAATTCCTGAGAAATCGATATGAATATGTGATATTTATTAGTATTAACAATTTGTCGCATGAACCTGCCGAAGCTAAGCCTCCTGCTAACCTTAAATTAAATAGAAGTTGGAAGCTAAGGGTGGATTGAAGTCGGTCCGGGTTGTTTCAATCGCCAGACCATGTCGTAGGCTTCTAGGCGGTCTAAAAATGTGTTGGCCACTAATCTACTTGAAATAAAATTAACGAATTAAGCGCCTAAACATAATATTTAAATTGTGTTCTATTTGGTGCATCATAAAATACAATTTGAAAGCAACTTTTGTTTCTTAAACATATTTAGGTATTAAATAGATGTAAGTGTTCTTGTGTAATCTGGCCTAAATGTGTAAAAAGATATTCGAATAACCAAATAACTGTCATAAAACCATCAATTTATTCACGAAACCGGTCCAAAACTGTGACATGTGATAAGGCTATCACTTGAAAAGGTTTTCAATTTTAACCTTTATCATTTTGTACAATAAAAAACGTTTTATCTAGTTTTTATATACCTCTTTAGTATACATATATACTACCATTTTAAGTAATGAGCTCTATTAATAAAAGGTAAATGGTCTTAAGAATTAGAGCTTAAAAAAGGACTTATTAAAGAAGACTTTTCGTTTACTACACTGTTACGGTAACGTACAAAAAGTCACGGAGTTCAGCCCAATTCACATAAGTAAAATCAACTGCTTACGGAGTAGAACTTTTCGTTAACTAAACTGTAACCGTAACTAACGAAAACTCTTAGTACAACCACCTAATTGAGACTTTTAGGCATCGCAATATAGACTTGTAGGCGTGCCGTTACTTCTAACTTGATGAATATAATATTATTATCAAGAGGGTTCTAGTTACCTAGAAAACTCTGGAAAATTACCAACTGGAGAAAATATTAATTTCTAAGAAACAGTTGAAGACCATTTTATTGGACTTTTATGTATTAACCAAGTTCTGTTTAAATGAACACCGCAGTTGACGCTAAGTCTCGACAACTATGTTTCTTATTCACAGTACTCCTGATAGAATAAAAGTTATTAAAGGACGTTCAACTTTGGTATGAAAATACTTTCTTTGAACTAGCAGATGAAGAAGACTTTTGATGTAATTTTTTGATATTATACAATCTTTTCATGGTTGGTTACATTTTTTATTCAAGCGACAATGAAATGAAAAGAAAATGTTAAGTTACCCCAAAAGAAAACAGATGGAAGAATAGGGGTACACATATTTGATATCTACAGTAAGATGAGAAGCCTTGGCCAATCAGTGGCATAGCACGTGCTTACTTCCTTACTTTTACTCGTATTTCATAGAACCTCTTAAAACGGACAGTACACAAAGTTCGTAAAGCGTTAACACTTATTAATAACAGCACACACACGTAGTAACTAAACATGAAAGTAGTGCATAACTTCCAAGGTGAACCACTTGCCTCGCCTCTCGTGATATTTCGATATGCCACTATCGATATGTGCACTAAAGTATGTAACAACTAGGTTTGCACCGCACTGGGCGTTTACAATACGTGTATGAACATAAAAGAGTACTGAAGATAGAAAAATGGAGTGATCCGCTTTCAATCGTGATGTTTTTAGTAATTTTATTCAGAGCAATGACTCAAAAAACATATTCAATAGTCACGGCCTAATTTCAAAGCTGATAACATGTCAAATTACTCACTCGCGCTTTATTGAAGGCGCCTAGCTTATTAAGTCAACCAATGAACCGAAAACGCCTAGTTCAAATTTCACATACTAAAAACCAAAATATAAAGTAATAAAACCTCTTTAATTGTAGAGGGGATAGATCCTAACGCCACTGTGCATTGAGAACCTTTGCAACTAGAATAATCAAGACATGTTGACAGCTCTATAATCAATTCGTATGTAGAATTCATTATAGATTGTTGAATTTTTAACCTAAATATTTGACGTGGTGACCTTTCTATGCACTCGTAATTTATGGATTTGGACTGAAGTGACAAAGATAATATTTTGTTACAAACATTTGGTTCTTGGACTAAATAATCAAACACAAGTACTTTAGTAAACTCTAGTTTTGAGAGTATTTGAGTGTTCTGTGGTAACGGTTACGGATGCTTTCATCCACTAGCCTACCCGACCTTACGGTTGATGTAAATAAAAATGGTTATTTGAAAGCCATATGTAATGTTTACGAACACACTTCGAAACAGTTCCAATTTTATATATTTGTAGTTATATTGAGAGTGTGTTTTCGGAAACAATCTGCCCGGACGAAACAAATTACGATATGAAACTGAAATCGTTGTAATTAGACTGAATTACGAGTGCAACAGGCCTATGTAAATAGGAACATTGTTGTTTACATTATGTAAACAACGAATAATGAAGCTGTTAGCGTAATCAAATCTATACTAATATTATAAAGCTGAAGAGTTTGTTTTGTTTGTTTGTTTGTTTAAACGCGCTAATCTCAGAAACTACTGAACCGATTTGAATAATTCTTTCACTGTTAGATAGTCTATTTATCGAGGAAGGCTATAGGCTACATTTTATCCCGAAATTCACACGGGAACGGGCACAACGCGGGTAAAACCGCGGGGCGCTGCTAGTTAGAGAATAATTTTAACGCAATTTGATTGCCTTTTAATGAGTACGATATCTATAATTGAAATATTGAAACTACGTTTACGCTTTAATTTCGTTTTAATCATTTTTAATCTGAAAACGAAGTTTAAATTCAAAATGTTATTCGTCAAAACCTGTGGTGGTCTTAGCCCTGGGACATTACAAGCTATTATAACACAAAGTTAAGTTTAAATCAATCAACAGAATCCCATGCTTACAAGTTTGTCTAACTATTGATGTGAGACTTTGCAGCAAACCATTATTTACCAGAATATATAAAATCAAAAAATAATAAACATTACACTTGATAAAGGAATTATATTTATAGCCAAAACTTTCCCAAAGCAGTCTAATGTTTAATCGTAACCAATAATCGTACGCTCTAAACTGCATCACAAAATCAAATGCCAGGATGTAAATTGTTATAAAATTACGCATATTTGCAAACACCGATAAAATCGTGTCGCATACATTGAACTGTTTGCTCGGTTCATTAAATAGAGGTGGCATTTATTATTTAAATACTTACTTCATTTGCAGTACGCAGTAACCTTTGACTTTATAATTGCCAAAAACAATACGTAACTAAAGAGCACTCTTGTATTAAAAACAAATAAGCATTCGTTTGAATGATAATAAAATAAAATAAAAAATACTTAAAATTCTGAATAAATTTATAAACAATGTTCTGCCACTGCCATCTATATAATTAAAAATAAAATGCCGAAAAAGAATCACCGAAATGTATGTACGCGCATAATTTTAGAACGACTGCACCAAATTGGATGATTCTCTTCAATGTGTGTGTTATGTGTTCCTTATTGTCAGGAAAAAGATTTTATATAAAAAAATAAATAATAAAAATCTCGAAATTCGCACGGGAACGGGGGCGCTGCGGGCGAAACCGCGGGGCACAGCTTGTATTGGATATAAATATGGCCCGGTACCAGCCATTTATTAAAATAGCAGCTTTTACTATATACCTGTAATAGTACAACAAAAAGCAATAGATAGTTTTAGTGGTACCATTATTTCAATGCTTCATAATTATTTTAATCATCCCTAAAAACTTTAAACACCCTTTAACCTCTATTCTATTCTAAAGGTCCATGAGAGAAAACATACAAAGGATACTGTTATCAAACTAATAATTACTTGAGATCAATTCAAAGTATACAACCGAAGGGTCATCTCATATCGACTTATGTTTGAGTTGGCTAATAGCGGATGATCCCTTAAGGAATTTATACATAAACCCCGTGTGTAAATTTCTTATGGGTGAGTGTATACGTACCTATTACGTTAAGATGTTGCCACACTATTCTATCAACGTAGTATAGAACGAAATCTGTATCATAAGACTTTTTACAAGCATTTTAAGTCTTATTACAAGCATTATAAGTCTTATAAGCACTTTTGTAATCAATGGTCAAGAAAAAAAAAAGAAAAAAAAAGAAAAGGCAATTTTTTGTCTATTAAATAGTCTTTTACTTTGTTGTCTCTGGCCATCAGTTGATCTATTACATCTTGTCTATGGTTACGGTAAGTTCGTTCATACTCACAAGTTCAATGTGTTGCGTCCTTAGTTTTAACAGGAAAGTTTAACGTGGATCTACCGTAAGGAACTTGCTAATGGGTTTTGTAAACTATGTATTGAGTGTTACTATAAATATGTATGTATTTATATTGTTTCTCGAGATTTTGGTGTTGTTTGTGTGTCAATAACATCCCAAAGTAAGACGAAATGAGAGAAAACTTGGTGGTCCTAGTGCTATAAAAATACTTTGAAAATGTCTGTGATTTTATTCATAATATTTTTCTGCCAATTTAAACCTACTTAAAAAACCTATAGGGTTCTTCTTTTATTTTTGTGAACCAATAATCGATGTAAAAACTTATTTTTACTTATTTTTGTAAATCGATAAAGTAACTAAAAAGTTTAAAAAATTCCTAAAAAATATTTTTTTCGGTCTATCTACTTAAATAGTGCAATAGAGGTAAGCTAAATAACGTTATTTTGCTACAATAATCTATAATCACACATCATTTCCATTCATTTCTAATTACCTCATTTCGAGTAGGTCACTAACCCCTCTACTTGCGTTAAACTTAGTATGTATTAAACACCGTATTATCTTAGTAATTTTCTTACATTGTAACGTGTTAAAACCATATTATCAGTA
Source organism: Cyclophora punctaria (assembly GCA_951394245.1). Lineage (NCBI taxonomy): Eukaryota > Metazoa > Arthropoda > Insecta > Lepidoptera > Geometridae > Cyclophora > Cyclophora punctaria. The sequence goes on from OX596175.1 coordinate 10,368,807, forward strand.
TTAACATACGAAATCGATTTGCTAATCGTTACGTGAAACCAGTTTCAGTAACATTAGATAGTTATAGTACGAGAGGCCAACTTATACGAGTATTAAGGGCGGTTACAGACTAGCGATCATTTAGTTTGACAAGCCCGTTGGCCCAGTGAAAATTTGAGCGCTTACTGTGTCGGAGTTTGCGGATTCGATTCCCACCCGGAGTCAACAATATGTGAAGACATAGTTATCGGCGAAGACGTTAGATTCCATAATAAAAGCTTAAATCTTACTTAGTGTAAAATTAACCGTGTGTGAATTTGTTAAAAAAAATTACTTCAAGCGTATAGGTAAGGACCTATACGTTTCGGGATACGCGCTTATAACACAAGCATATAACATGAAAGAGAATCCATCCGCGTAAATTTCGCTCATACTCGTACTAATAGCATACTATATCGTACTATGGCAGCAGCTCATAAGAGCCTATATGGGGCCAAAACTGAATAAAAATATTTTGACAACGATTTCAACGCTCGCAAGTGTTCTGTGTACCAAATATTACGCACCTAACCGAGCTTACATGCATTCGAAAAACGAGCTATCTTAATGCTTATAAAACGCTGGTCTGCAACCGCCCTATATTGCCGAGACATACCAAATGTAAACAGTTTAATCATAATTTGTATGTATTACACGGTGCTACTGACATTTAAACACTAATAACATACGGCATTTCGAGTTAATTTAGAATAATAGCTAACATATATCAATACTTGCTTTGGCATTCATAGAGAACGCACGCTTGTAGCTCCTTGAACCAGTTTTAAATTCCACTGATTCTCAAACTTTTCACGCTTTTGCTTGTTTAATATGTTCGCCTGTGCTAGTTGCGGTGGCCAACACACCGACGGGCCCATTTGCTCAGTATGTAAGAAGCAATTTGACTATCAGTGCGCCGGTGTTACGGAAATTGGCTTTAGGCGGCTGGGGGATAGAAAAGATACCTGGAGATGTCCCAAGTGTAAGCTTTGTCCATCACCATCCCCAGGAGGAAGCTCTCCCCAACCATCTCAACTGGATGCAGTGCAGGGCCAGTTAAACCAAATTATGTTTAAACTGGCCCCATTATCTACATTGGCTGATGATGTCAAGTCCATCAAAGAAGACATCAACAACTTGAAAAGCTCCTTAGAAATGGCGCATCAATTGATTGCTGACTTTTCGGGGACTATAAAAGTACTGGAATCAAGGATAGTCAGTGTGGAGAAAGTAGTCCAGGAGGTACCGACATTGCGGGAGGAAGTCGCCAGATTAAATAAAGAAATCCAAGAGCGAGACCAGTTTGCGAGGGCTAACAATGTGGAGATTCGAGGGATACCTCTTGCTAAGAATGAAAATTTATATGAGATAGCGGAGAAAATTGGTGATCTATGCAAAGTGCAATTCAAACGGGAAGAAATTAATTATATAGCCCGCTTGCCAACGCGTCTGTCTAATAAGGAGAAGCCAATTTTAATAGCCTTCAACAACCGCTATAAAAAGGAAGAACTAATCGCCTCTGCCCGTAAAATAAAGCCAAACAAGTTATCCGATCTTGGTTTTAAGGACAATACAGGCGTTTACTATATTAATGACCATCTCACTCAATTTAACAGAAATCTGCTTAGTAAGGCTAAGTTGCTAGCTAAGGAAAAAAACTTTAAATATATATGGGTGAAACATTGTAAAATAATGGCCCGCAGATCAGATACCTCTCCCGTGTTTTTTATCAAAGACGAGAAAGATCTAAAGAAGATTGTGTAGTGATTCACTTAATTTACCTTAATTCCTATGTTTATCATAACTCACAAATATTATCAATGTTTACATGTTTAAATAATTTATTTTGTACCATCAAAAGTTTGAGAAGCGCATTCAACTCCAAAGTCTTTTGTTCTCCTTATCGCGAAACCAGTGGTAGCGGCCGCCGCATACGCAGGCGACTCGAGCCGGTAAGTCTGTTTACTCTCACGCAGTTAACGCACTTTTTTGCTCTGTACACTTTTATGACAAAGCTCATTTTTGTGTGCGATTTCCCTAGTTGTCACCTATATTCGCATGTCGGTTATATGGTAAAATTCCACAGTTTGACTCACTACGCTCACTTCTATGTTAAAATTAAATTTAATGATTGCTTGAGAATACTGTATCTATCAATAACGGTCACACAATGCATTATCTTATCAATAATTTTTTTTATGGAGCGATCTTTTGTTTACTTTACTTAATTGTTATTCTCAAATTCTTGAAGATTGTCTTGATAACAATTCACATGCGATTATTTTTAATAATGCTATTTTATTTGTCTGCAATTTAAACTTATTCTTATATTATTATTTTATACAATATTATTATAATTATGAATTTGTTATACACTGTTGTAGTAAATTATTCTTTATACGATATCTATTACAAGAATTCTTAACCTACCTCCAAAAGTGGCCGATCATTATTGTTTACAATTTGCCAAAATACTTAACATATTTATATTTTTTGTTTGTTATTTAGTTGTCTACAACTGCAGATTAATCAACTTACATTGGTATAATGAACGTACTAATTTATGTAATGTATGTACTCAATATTAATTATAATATTATATTCAGATGGCTACATCTAATTTAAAAATATATTACCAGAACACGAGGGGACTTCGAACTAAGACAAATACTTTTAAGCGGAACCTATCTTTGAACAGTTACGATATTGTCATAATTACAGAGACTTGGTTGTTGGATAGTATAGGAGACAGTGAACTATTTGACGAGCGCTATATTGTCTGGAGGCGAGATAGGAATTATACTGCGACTAGAGAGTTATATGGAGGAGGTGTATTAATCGCGGTCCGCCGCGAGCTACCCACTGTTGCGCGGCCGGAGTGGCATTCCTCAGCAGAAGACCTGTGGGTCTCGGTCATCATTAAACACAGAGGGAGTATTGTCAATATACATTTTTGTGTCCTGTACCTATGTAATGAGAATTTTGGTTTCAATTTTAATTCCCAACTTATAAACTTTACCGACAAACTATCTCATGTATCAAATAGTAGATCTAACGATTATTTTGTTATTGTAGGGGATTTTAATATGAAAGATATTAGTTGGTCATCGGTCACCGATGACCAGCCTGAACCGACAGGTATTAGCGGTGAGGCTCAAATATACTTTTTTGATACATTATTAGAAGCAGGCTTACATCAATATAACTATTGTTATAATATCAATAACCGTGTGCTAGATTGGGTTTTATGTAACAATGACGTCTCGATAACAGCATGTGACGACTCTCTTGTACCGGAAGATGCTCATCATAAATCGCTCTGCATAGTGATGAATTCGATTAATACTGCTTATCTGAAGGCGAGCCCGAGATCCAAATATATATATCGGTTAGGCGACTATATTAATATCAATTCCTCACTTGCAGAAATTAACTGGGAAGAGTGTTTGTTTGCTGGTAGCTTGGAGGAGGCTGTAAATGCTTTTTATACTCATTTATACAAATTAATTGATAAATATGTACCTAAAAAATATATCAATTCTAGAACTTTTCCTGCATGGTACACATCACCTTTAAAAAAAATTCTTAAGGAAAAGTTCAAATATTTAAATAAATTTCACACATACGGTAACACAGGTGATTATTCTTCCTTTTCCACTCTACGGTCGAGAGCTAAACATGTTGAGGATCAATGCTTCAAGAATTATATTAAAACTATAGAGGATTCGATCACTGTTAACCCAAAGTACTTTTGGACATATGTTAAGTCCAACAAAAAAGAATGTTGTTTGTTGCCACCCACGCTTTCATACGAAGGGCGGGTTGCAGAAACTGGCAATAGTGTGTGTGACCTCTTTTCTGAATATTTTCAAGGTAACTTTCTCTCTTCTTCATCGCAGCATCACCACATTTCTCGAGGGTCCATTCCCAAACAACCGGATAATATCACTATTAGCCATATTGAGATTACTGGTTCAATGGTAGAAAATCTTCTGAAATCAGTTGACCTAACAAAAGGTCCAGGGCCTGATCGTATTGATCCTTTGTTTATTAAGTTGTGTTATAAAACCCTGAGCGTCCCGTTAACCATACTTTATAATCGATCCATGCAAGAAGGAATTGTGCCTAAAATATGGAAGTCGGCCTTTATCACCCCGGTACACAAAAGTGGCAGTAAAAATGAAGTAAAAAATTACAGACCAATTTCCAAACTTTGTATATTTGCTAAAATTCTCGAGCGTATTGTCTATGAACAGGTTTATAATGCTCTTAAATCGACATTTATTACAGAACAACATGGTTTCCTTCCAAATCGATCGACTGCCACAAACCTTCTATCTTTTATTAATTATGTTACTGATGGTATGGATGGGGGTGGTCAAGTGGACGCTATTTTTACTGATTTCTGTAAGGCATTTGATCGTATAGATCATCGAATACTGCTAAAGAAACTTCTCGCTGCAGGAATACACGGAAATTTGTACAGGTGGTTTTCCTCTTATATTGAAAATAGGTCGCAAATGGTGGTTTCAAATGGATACGCCTCTTCCTGGATTACTGTTCCCTCTGGAGTACCTCAAGGCTCTTTGCTTGGTCCATTATTATTTAACATCTTTATAAACGATGTGGGTAGTTGCTTTAGATTTGCTAAGTTTTTGCTTTACGCTGACGATATGAAAATATTTCTTAAAATCAAGACTCTTGCAGATTGTCAGCTTCTGCAAGCAGATCTTTGCAGATTTGTAACATACTGTCAAGTAAACAAGCTGGATCTCAATATCTTGAAATGCTACTCCATAAAATTTACCCGTAAATTCAACGTTATTCAATATGATTATCAGCTGATGGGCATCAATCTTGACACTGTTAATGAAATTAGGGATCTTGGTATCACACATGACTGTAAACTTACATATGAAAAGCATATAGATAACATGGTGAAAAAAGCCAGAAAATCATTGGGGTTCATTAAAAGACAATGTTCGCAGTTCAATAGCATCAAGTTGATTAAAATCTTATATTGTTCTTACGTTCGAAGTAACCTTGAATACTGTTCTCAGGTATGGAATCCTTTGTACGAAGTATATACCAATAGGTTAGAGAAAATCCAAGCAAACTTTCTTAAATATGTACAGTTTAAATGTAAAGTGTATGATGAAGACTACAATAGTAACTGCAGTAAACATCATATACTTCCATTAAAAGTGAGACGTCTCATTGCGGATGCAGTATTTCTCTCGAAATTATTAAATTTTAGGGTTGACTCCCCTCAATTACTGGGTGAAATAGGCGTTAAAGCTCCGATTAGTACCAGGAGAAAGTGCACACTGCTGGTTCCTCACTGCGCAACCAATTTTAGGCAGAATTCATTTTTTGTAAGATGTCCTCAAGAGATGAATCGAGTGATGGTAGATCTACCTGACTTCGATCTATTCGTTACGTCACCGGAAGCATTGAGAAACATGTTGACGAGGCGTTGGATGCGTTTCAATAATAGTGAGTCGTGAATTATTATTTTTTTGTTTTTTGTTCTTTCTTTATATTTTTTTTTTCTTTTATGTATTTTTTTTTTTTAGGATTTCTTAGGTTTCTTTTTTTTTTAGGATAGTTACAAGTTTCTTTTAGTTTTTATATGCGAAAACATAATTAATGGTGTTTTAGATTTATTCTTTGTTTTTTCCTAAGTTTAAGTTACACTGTTTGTTTTCCGAATAAAATAAAATAAAATAAAATAAAAATAAAATATTTATAGTTTTAGATACTTTCAGCAGATTTGGCGGTTGACCACTTCACAAGTAACATTTGCGATAGAAAGTGAATGAGTTGAGCGTGATTCACTCTAACGTCTAAAATACTTGTTTGTCAATCCAAGACTTGTTTTTGGTCTATCACAGACTTTTTTGGCTATAAGACTGAAAATATGTACTGGAAAAAGTTGCTACATTGACAAAAATCTAGTTTTTTCGCTTCGTACTAGTCGGTCTAAATTTTATTGCGACTATGTGGGCTCAGACTCTACTTACCTAAGCATTAAACACTTAGCATAACTGAAACTTAAAGTTAAGATGCGTAATTCTATGCTTAGATGTAAATAAGTTTAGATAATCTCTTAAGATATGTAAAGTGAGGTGTAAATTCAAATCGACGCCTTTAAGTTATTTAACCTACACATTACATCGGCCATGATATTTGACATGCACTAAAATATGGTAATTGAATACCACTGAAGATATCATCTTCGTTTTAGAATGTGAATGTCGGGGCACATATCATTGCCACGCTTCGGGAGGTATCAACAGTGACTAGCGAATATTTCGAAAATCGAACACGAAATTATTGTTATCAGATGTTCTATTTTAGGGTTCCGTAGCCAAATGGCAAAAACCCTTATAGATTCGTTATGTCTGTCTGTCCGTCCTTATATCACAGTCATTTTTTCCGAATTGTTTAAATCTCCAGTTGCCATCGCAGTCACTTGTGCTGTGGCACCATCTTTTTGTATCACCGAAATAACTATATATAAGCAGACCGTCCCTTTTTGTGGTAATGTTCGGGACTTATTTTCTGGCAATCTTTACGGGTTAATTTAAAGCAACCTGATAGAACTTTGTAGAGAGTTACGGGTCTATATAATGTTTATAAATAAGCATTGTTCTACGAGTATTAAATAACATTCCATCTGTAAAACAAAAGCCGCTTGTATCACCAAAAAATCCGAAAATTTCAGTACAGTAAGAAAAAGGCATAATCACCACGCTTGCTTACTGCAGGTTGCTTACGAAATATCGAACAATATAAATATGGTAAGGTATAAATAGATCCCCGTTTCCCCACTAAACATTCAAATAAGATCGCCCACGCGCTCCAGTCAGCTGGGAGATGAGATGGACAAAGCCTCGCCTCAAGATACAAAGTCTAGAACATTTACTCTAGGACTTTCGACGCCATCCGGCTACCTACACTATCTTTCAGATTGTATTCTTCTAGCTTTTTCAGCGTAATCCACGATAGCATTTTCCGTTCTTCCGTTTTCCCCATCGTTATATACCTACCTACATATTCATAGGCTAGCTATGCCCGTGACTTCGTCCGCGTGGAATTTAACAAAAAATAGCCTAAGTTATTCTTTATTACATCGACTACCTGCCAGTGAAAGTCCCGTTAAAATATTTAGAGTTTAGCCGGAAAAGAAAGACAAAAATTGTAAATAAATGTTATTTTGGTATGTACCGTTTATATATTCATATGTATGTTGTAAAAAGCGGTTATTTTAATATTACAAACAGAAACTTCAATTTTATTTATATGTATAGATGTATAAATAAAAGATTCCCCATACAATCCGTCCATCAATCCACCAATCTGTGTTAAAATCACTGAAACAGTCCAGCTACAGATTAAGGACGATAAAACAATAATTCGCGTCCGATATAACACGAGGTCAAACAAATAATGACATAGAATGTATAATTTGCACCGGGCGCCAGGCCGAGCGGGCGCCGTCACACCCACTCGCTCCTCTCGAAACACCCTCGCATTACATACGTTCATAATACACACTGAATATTAGGTTGCGGTGTAAATTAGGCACTTTGCCACACTGATTTCGGTGGAGTTATTTTTGTGATATATCTAGCGTAGTTTCTGTTACATCGCTTTTTGTATTATTTGGGGTAAGAACTCTTTTACTTTTTAACCAAGAATATTATATAATATGAAACTGCATGTAGTATAAATTAACAGCACTGAACAGAGAGGTAAGACATTTGCCCAGCAGTGGTCAAACTAGGCTGAATCAAAATATTATTACTATAGTCGTTTGACAGATGGCAATATAAGGTGATCTCATAACCAGTACTTAACGACTCGTCAATAAAAGGACCATTAGTGGCACCGTTACTGGGCCAGCCGCCAGCGGGAGTCGAACTAATAAAAAATATAGCTTTATGGTTCTCTAGCACAAACACTAGGCAAGGAAGGAGTTAAACTAATGTGTCCTTCATTGACTATAGAATACTTGTTGTTGGTTATCATCTATACTAATATTATAAATGCAGATTTTGTTCATTTGTTTGGACGCGGAACGCGTTCTCAGGAACTACTGGTCCGATTTGAAAAATTATTTTTGTAATGGATAGCCACATTCAACGGGAAGGTTATTTATTTCATCTTTGAATTCAATGCAATCCTCACACAAAAAAATAATGTCGAAGTAGATATCTCCTTCCGCCAAAGCTTTGTTTTGGGTGTTTTAACATAAATGCGAAAGTAAATCTGTCTGTCAGTCTGTCTGCCGCAAGTAAACCCGCGAGGAACAAATATATTAATAAAAACATGAAGTTAAAAACTTTCTGGCCGAGAACGAGCTGACATTCGCGTGGGAAGTACAAATGTTGCTAAAACGATGGTTTCTATTGACTGTGAAACAAGTTCATAAAGTGCCCTTCGAAAAACTTTGAATAGAATATTTAACTCCTATACAAATACCCAGCTTAGTTGTTTCTTCAGATCAATATTTAAAAAAGACTAAGAAGTAGGTCTCCTTTTCTCTGAAACACTATATTTTAAATATTTTATCAAGTTTCTCGGATTTACTACATTCCGAATATTTTTAAATACTTTAAAAACTAAGTACATCATTCGAGTGTTCAAAATGTGAACTGTTTACTTCATTTCTTTAGATAATCACAAGAGAATCAAAATTGACCATAAAATTAAATTATCTACACATAAATAAAAACAAAGTAGGTAATCAAAAACTGTCCCAATATCTCATCTTTATCACTTAGTTCTACTCAAGTAACCCGCAGCTAGGCCGTAAGCAACAGGCGAATATAAAGTCTGGAACAGTTAATTGTCTCCGTACGCTATAATCAACGGAGCGCCGCGGCGGCGCCTTCGCTTGTTGACACCCAGCCTACTTGCGTCGCCTCTGCGTATTTTATCTAATATCATTTTAATAAAACATTCTTTGACACTTTCAAGACGAGGCCCTTACTTAAGACACTGTTATTAAACAATTTTCTAGTCATTTGATAGTGAACATGGTTTGTCATTATTCTTGGTCTCAAAGGAGTTGTTAGATTAGTATTCCCTTAATAGAACATCTATAAATATCTTTAGAATATACTTTCATCGCGTTACCGCATAAAATAAACTGATATCGGAAAATGAAATTGCAATGCCTACGCCAACATGCCTACGCCGTAGCTGTAATTTTCGAAAATGCTACGGCGTAGGCGTACTGAATAAAGGTTTGTTAGCTTTCCGTGGTATTAATAAATGGACCTAACTCTATTTATTTGCGATATTTGTTCCAATAAAAGTTGTCAATAAGCGGACCTCCCGTAGTCACGTAAGTGTTCATCATTGAATGACGTCATCGATCGGTGTTGAGCACGTCACCGGTAGTCGAGTGGGTCTCTGACGTCATGGTTTATCAGCATCTATTGATTAATAATTGAATATCTGGATCAAAGCACTCTGACTTGGGCAGTTGGTGAGTTTCCATTCATTCTCTAGGCTGATGAATCGAGTAATGACTTCGATATCATCCATATTAATCCTTGAGACACTCGTGATCTAGTGATCCAGCTCTAGTTTTGTGAAACAGATTAAGTACAGCGCTAAGCCTAATATGGTTTTATTAGTGGTTGATTTTATTAAAATTTGCACGTTAACGATTTTTTTTAGTCAATATTAGTCAAAATAAGTCTTAAAAAAAGTTACAAGATGAAAAACTACTTAGTGTCAGTTTGATTTATACAACTAAACTCTTAAGAAAGGTTTCCTTCAAAGCAATAACTTAGTCCTCCCTTAATGGTGGTGAACGGATTACTTTACAAGAAGAATAATGAATAAAGCGGAGATTCTTCCAAATGGTAGTTTCATTGAAATCGGAACAGAACTACAAAACCTGCAGTATTTCATAATCTCAAACTCGTTTACAAAGATAAATACGCTTTTCCTCACCACGTCTGAAAACGTCGTAGAATTCTCGGACTTATTCCTTTGAGATAAAGTTTAATTTAAGTGTGAAGTTTAGAGCGTGTTTCCTTGCTTTCCGTTTTCTAACAATTTACAATACAGGCGTTCTTTAGTGCTTTAGAAACTGATATATTACGGAAAGTTTCACTACACATACCTACAGTATAGTAAATAATAGAAAAATATATATTTTTCTCGCTTGTTTTAATCGTGAGACTATTTAAACTTAATATTAACTTCAAAATCAGGCTCGGCCAAAAGAGGACTGTTATTAAATAATCCAATATGACAATGTATGTCTGTATGGCTTTCTATGGCACCACAGCTCATAATTACATAAACCGATTTAGATGCGGTTTTAAATTGAACGTTAGAACAAATGTATCACAATAATTTCACATATAAACGATTTACCTGGTCAATCATATTGCTTCCCCAATACATAGATACACAAAGTATATACTGAACAACTGAATAAATATATTAGCATAATATTTTTGTTCAGAGAATATTCTTTGTACAACTGCGAACACGGCTGGCGATATTTTGTATAATATTATTTAGTTTTCTGCTATGTCATCAATATCTGTATAATTATATAGATTTATTTTGTATTATTGATACGATACGTAGATAGAATACGATAAATATCGTAGTCTATCGATTAAAACAGCCGAAACCAGTAGCGGTCAGATAGAATATATAATTTGTTATTGTTATGTTCCTCTAGTACCCATAGTTTATACTAAGTTCGTTTTTTTTTTTTTTTTCTAAGTTATTTAATTTTATCTGTTTACTTTTTTAAAGTTTATTCAGTTTTTTTTTCTTATGTTAGTTTGATTTATAGAGCATAGAATGTTGTACTCTACTGTAAAGATATGTCACTCAGAACATACATTATTTATAAGTTAATTGTAAGTGCAAAGTGATTATATTGTTGCAGTGTCTAATAAATAAATAAATAAAATTAAATTAAGAATAGAAACATGCTTTTATCTGCCATCCATTTCCAGCTAAAATCGAAATAAAGTGTCCTTCAAATTTTGATAGTTCGTGTTTTAGAGAGACGTGCCCAATGTATTTTCAGTAGCCAATTTCCAAAGCAGTAATACAAATATTTTGCTTTGACCATCGAGTTTCATTGTAAACACAAATTAAAACGGATTTCGAAAGTAAATACCGTATAATTTAGCCTCTTTGATGCCTTATAAAGGTATTCCCAAAACCGAAGCAACGCCATTAGTTCGACAAAGTTGTTAATTGAGTCTAATTCCTTCTTGTGTGAGCTCTCGATTACGACTAAGGACCGCGTTTAACTAACAAAATTTACAGAATAATTAGTTTTTGTTACATTACTATTATTTATTTTAGCATTTAACATGTTGTGAAAACCTATAAACATTTTTATTGATCGGCAACTATGGTTAGCAAAAAGAGGATATTTTTGTGTTTAAATATAGAACTCTCTTGCTTTTAGTTCAATGTTCGTTCGTTTGGTATAAATATGCCTTAATCCTAGCCAGCAACCCAACATTAAAGTCTCGTTTAATTTAAGCGTTTTAGTCATCGGGCTACGCGCCGCCGTAGTGCGCCGTCGTCGACATGCACGGATGTTCATTTCATTTTCATACGAAACGCACTTAGTACGACGACAGAAAACGCTTAATTTGAAGGAGCCCTTACCGAGAACTGTTAAAATCAGAATGAAACCATCCCTCATCCATTAATATTAAACATCACACATTAATGCCCGTAAATTATTAACATAACGTTTCAGGATCGCAAGTCAATTACGCGGTTGATATATTATGGTATAGGGTCTTGTTCAACTCGAGAGTGAGTTCTGGTTCATTTATTATGAAGATATCTAAATATAATATGCGAAATTTTGTGAATGGATGTATGTTTCTCTTTCGCACCAACACGATTTGGATGAAAATTGGCACAGAGTAAGATTAATGTCTGGAAGCACACGGAGGCTATTTTTTACCCCGAAATTTCCACGGAAACACGGGTCAAGCTTAGTTAATAAAGTCTTGTCTACTTTACATATAAATATTGCTATCTATGTCCATGCTGCAATATTAAACAAAATAAAAAAACAACATATTCTTTTAGTTTGTAAGTAATTGATGTGATTGGGTCCGCGTTTTATTTGAAATAAATAAATAAATAATAATAAACATAGAAGAGGCTTTTACTAAGAACAATACATCTTGTTTTAACTTGTAAGTAATTTCGTGTAGATAAGTGGCCAACCCTGGCGTCAGACTGTCTCAAGACCACCGACTTGGTCAGACGATTGAAACAACCGAGACCGACAATTTGACGTGCCCTTATTGAATCTTTATATTACTTATACTGTTGCCTAGGAAATGAATGATCAAAATAAATAAAATAAAGTAGAAAATACCACAAAGCACATCTATTATTAAGTAGTAAGTGTTGTAATGTCATTTTAATAAAACGTGACTTAACTAAATCTCAACCGACAGCGATTTCAGTTCGTATTTTCACAAAAACAATAAAGGTTTTCATAAAATATTTCAGGACAGATGTCCATTAATATTCATTAGTTCAGCAGAATATAAACGTTAGAAAAATATACATTTAACAAAAACGAACAATAGTTTTTGTTTGAAGAGATTTCATTAAACTCTTGTTAACTAAAGAACCGTTTAGATTTAGCGAGTTTACAAACTATAAATCAAAAGACCAAAAAGTATGAACAAATTATATTAGTAACATTCTCAGTTCTATAAGGATTAATCTACATTCTAACACTATGGTTAGTTGCTTATATAAACTGACAACATTTTACTGAACAATTTTGTCGAATGTAACGTTATATTGACCTGTAAAAGCCTCCGGTCCCCGGTGTTCCATCACACTATTTACTATAACACCGACAAACACATTCCCATCACGATCTTTTATTATTTATCACTAGAAAACGGCTGCGTTCCGGTTAGGGTTCTGCATAAAAAAACAACTCGAAATAACCCTTAAAATGTTAATATTTAACAACTTTGAACTAAGTAACAAATCAACAGAGAAGCACATTAAATAGTTACCACTTAAGTTGCTAAGTTGGTTAAGTTGGTAACAAATACACTTGAAGTGGTAAAAGTTAAAAATACACGATTCAGAAGTAATATTAAAGTGAAATAAAGTGGTAATTGGATCTAGAACGTTCTGCTATGACAGTATCGGACGACAGTAAAGCTGGGTTTACATTCAACTATCCGTGTCGACTTGGACGCAATGACGCAGTTTACCGACTGCTTACCGCGTTGTCTACTACTGTCTACACTGACCCTGTGATTGTTTGTTCGTCTTCTTGTCATAATGCGAGTATTCTGAGGCAGGTAAGTAATCACACATTACGATGACTACCCAATTCAGAGACAGCTTTCGGTTCAAACTAATTTATTAACCGAACTAGTAGGTTATTAACATTAGCTGATTGACCGAAGTCAGCGTCGTTTATTCTTTCAAAATGTAGACGACCAATTCCGGTCTTATTCTCAACCCATTGCACCGGTTGTGACGGAATACGAATACCTGTTTACCCTAGAATCCGAGAACCGAATTCGGTCTACAAAATACCCATTTACATTAATCGGTCACGAGCAAGGACTTTATTATGTATGTTTCTGCAGCTGTTTTCGGTCGAAACGCCTAATGTAAACGAGCCTTAATATATCGAGTTCCCGGACCATGTCTACAGTTTAAGCTATAGAACAAACCGACCGGCCACAACCGTTAACTTAGAACCAAGATTGTCCGGCAAATACTGCAAACAAACTAAGTTTCAACACTCGAGACTTTAATAGATGCTCCCAGTTTTATACTGGCAGGAACTTTATATTGCTAGATAGTTTAAAGTTAGCACTGTTACCATGGAATCACTGATACTTCAAATAATGACGAAGTTAGCCGGAGAAGACAGTCCGCAGTAAAACATTAGGGCATTTAGTTCTTCATGTGCGCTAAAACAATACTTTTTAAATTGAAACTACGTTTAAGAACACACTTCGCTTTTATTTTACATTTTTGTCTGACGTTTCGGCTCCTTTACAGGAACCGTGACCCCAGAAGACTGTATCTGAAGTGTATCCGTAAACGTAGTTTCAATACGAAATGAATAGTGTTCACTTAAACTTAAGAAACCAGTATACAATACTTTTATCTATTTTTACCAACAAATGGATTTAAGTGTCTCGTACAATCCTTTACAATACTACTTTAACAGTGGTAAACACTGCCCTTTCATTTGCTTGTCTCTGTATAAAACACCTTATCTGACACCGTAAACATTTTAAATATTGTACAGAACCCAGCAAGGCTATGAGCTCCCAAACTCGTGTTGACATAATCAAGCCTCCTTTGAGCTCGTCGCGCCGTTACTGTGAGTGTTACTTTACGTAGTAATAGTACGTTTCGTTAACTCGGATATATTTGTGTACATTATCTTGCTGCTACATTTTTTCCTTCATAAAAGTACCCCCGACGAGGCTTGTAACAATATATTTTTGTTAAAAATGGTTGCGCCTACGTTCGGGAAAGTTAATATTAGGTTAATGAAATTATAAGTTTATTTATGTTGTGTTATGTGTCTGTATATTGTTTTTGTTCGGATTAAATTTCTGTTTATTTTCTACATTATGTGGTTTCATGGTTTAACTTTTTGTGGTGAAATAAACATGTTTTACGTGAGAGTTGCTAAAGTTGTTTTTGAGTGGTACCAGGCAAAGTATGAGTTCATTCAAATTCATTCACTAGACTTATCGATGGACATTCATATTACTATTTACTACGAGTGTTCACCGATTATATAATTTAAAGTACAAACTAAAAAAATACCTAATTCCATTCTCATATGTAAAATACAAATTTGATTAGGAAACTAAAAAGACCTTAAGACGCTACTGGGCTATTTTTATCCCAAAATTCCCGCGAAAACGTCGCAGCGTATTCTGCGGAACCGCTTGGAAAAGCTGGTAATTTTTATTTATATCCTATCTCAGAATAGAAATAAGGAAAATTTTTGCGAATATTTATCTAATAATATATTTTTAGAAATTGAATTAAAACATTAAGTTATTCCAAACAAGTTTAGACAAATATTGACGAAACCGACAGGGTACTGTCAGAGTTATGTAAAAATAGATCCGCCATAAAAAAACAATTAAGAATATTCTACGTTATTTCCCAAAATACAAAATATCTACTCAAATTCATTTCCGTATACGCTGTTACATTGGGCCTATTTTTATAAACATAATATCTTTTCCCGTAGTTTCCACAGGGAATTGCCGTTTCCTTGGGAATGTTGAATTAAAAAGTAACCTATGTCCGTCTCCAAGGGCTTATCTTATAATTATTAAGAATGTAAGTATACAAATAGAAAAATCGTTGGTTGTTTTTCGAGACTAAGATTTTTGTAGAGGAGTAACAAAAGTAATAGTAACGCACGCTTAGTTAGTAAAAGTCGTGGTAAGGCTTACTATTATTATAAACACAAATATTTGTGAAAATTATTTATGGATGGATGTTCGTTATTCTTTTACGCAAAATCTTACCAACGGCTCGAGATGAAAATTGGCACAGAGACAGATTAGTGTCTAGAAAAATAAACACAGCAACAGGGTGAATCCGCGGGGAGCCGTAAGTTATTTATAAAATCAATAGATCCTCCGTTATAGGTTGCCGCTTGTCGCCGCGTGGGAGTCTGGCGCCGCGCCTAATCCTCTGACACACTTGCTTATCTCTTATCACTCGTGTTTACTGCCTAAAATTATGTCACGCCCAATATTCTCGAGCTAACTATTTGGGCCTACTTTTATAGGAACATTCGTGGGTAGTAAGGAAGAAAACAACAGTTTCAGAAGCAATTTAGTTTCCATATTAGATGTCTGTGACGGTTACTAGAAACATGGTTAGAACTATACATGTTAAATATAACGCAAATATTTTAGTCGCTTGTAGGAAATGCTATGAAATGGGTATGTTTATAAGTATTATGGCGAGGCGTTGCTGAAGAAAATATAAACCTCAACATCAATCATTTTACAATCTGAAATAATACGAAGTAAAACTAAAAATACACACTACCAAGGACACTGTATAATAAATCATACTTTTTGTGAATCTTCCCCTTCCTGTCAGTCAAAGGGACAGCGGTCGTCGCGGTGAGATTAGACTACGCGGCTACGCGCTACGAGCTACGAGCGCGCTACGAATACCTTCAGGGTTCTTTAATGATATCACATAGTTAGTTAGTATATTTTTTTGACTTTATTTGATTTGTGAGTCAGTCTATTGTTTTGTTAAATTGTAATATGATTACAGCTATCAAATATCAGATTCCATAGACATTATTGAGTTAAACATAATTTTTTGCGAATCAAATATACTTGAACGGCCATAATACGCTTGAATAAACGCGACTTAACAACAGGCGTAGTTATCAAATAGTTTGTCACTTTCTGACATTCGTAATTTTTCGAAGAGCACAAGAGACAAAACACTTTATAACAGTTTTTTAGATATTTTTTATTAGTAAGGCGTTTATTAATAAGGCCCTGCCTGAGTCTGAGATTTCGGAAATCTGAAAGGATCTACAGGTATTCATTTCATTATCACTGTCCCACGCTATAGTTATGCGGCAAACTGAAATAAACCGAAGCACGTGTAACAGTCAAAAGGTCAAACGGGGACCGAACAACCGAACAACTTTTTCGACGTCTAATCCCAGGTGAAGTCGCCTGCTCAAGAATAAATGATTAATCTGGACCGGCGAGCACCACGTGACAGGCATATTTCACAAAAGACTAATTAACAAAATACCCCATTTTAATTAAAAAGAACACCAAAGAAAACACCGCTCAGCTTACAAATAAACTGTAACTATAAACAAAATGTAACGAAATTATGAAATATTTTACTTTCGACAACAATACCGCAGGCTGCGTAGGTTTGCTTTATTTACTTTTATACCAAAAGATACCTTTTATCAAAAGTTGTGCCTTTCATTTTGTCTGCTTAGCTATGGAAATAATATTTGTACCTATTTCACGTAACAACAACGAAAGGGGTCAATCGTTTCCCAACAATATTGGCCTTCATATAACGCCGAGTCGACATCCTTTAAACATACATAAAAAAGTATGAGCCTAAAATGTCAAAGGCAAAGGTCTCCCATCTCACTGAAGACATCAGTACAGTAAGGAGGATAAGGCGTCATCACCACGCTTGAATAATATAGGTTAACTAGCAGCGCCCCGCGGTTTTACCCGCGTTGTGCCCGTTCCCGTGGGAATTTCGGGATAAAATGTAGCCTATAGCCTTCCTCGATAAATAGACTATCTAACAGTGAAAGAATTATTCAAATCGGTTCAGTAGTTTCTGAGATTAGCGCGTTTAAACAAACAAACAAACAAACAAACAAACAAACAAACAAACAAAACAAACTCTTCAGCTTTATAATATTAGTATAGATAATCTCAAACATACGTAGAAAAGCAATATTGTTGAGTACATACCATTAGTCCATTAGCAGCCAATCCATAAAACAAAATGACAATATATATTACCTGTAACAAAAGAAAACATTTTTGTAAATAAAACTGATTACTCCGCCCCGTCGTATGTCAAATTTACTGTCTCATAATACCCGATTGAAATCGTTTGATGGAACTTAGTTATAAAAGATATTAAATACATATTTGGGCAAACGGTCCATCATGATGAACGTCTGTAATACCGACTAACATTTGGATCAGCGCTCGTGGCGTAGCTTGATTAAGCGACGTTAGCTCATTGCGATTGTTAAGCAACGTGCGACTCGGTCTCTACTTGAATGCGTGACCGATAGTGGCATTTTTATCTGAGCGCTACCATGCTTCGGAGGGTACGTAAAATTGTCAGCCTCGGTTGTATCATTGATATACCATGTCGAAGGTCTTTAGGCGGTCTAAAAACTCCTCGAAGTGCTCAACAATTCCATGAGCTTACGTTAAGCATTCCAAGTAACTCAGTACCAAGTATAAACATTACTATACATTCCTAAACGCTGATCTAAACATAAGTTTTAATTGATTGCTCAAGTAACCGACGTGTTAAAACCACTTTATCGTCGATTATAATCGAAGATTAACCGCAAGTTATTTAAACTTACCACCTCACAGTGAGCATTGAAGCAATAAAGGAATATATTTGATAACGCAATTTTAATACTTAAGTAATATTATAGAAACGGTAATGTCTAAAAAGTTTGTTACTACATAAGTCAATTCAATCCAATCGTTTATTTGCAGTCACATAGTGATACCCGGTTAGGGCGCATCAAAAAAATTGTTTATTAAATAAATACGTTCATTTAACAGATTTGTAGATGAGTTCACATTTAGTAACTTATTAGCTAGATAACAAGTTTAATACAAAGCAAGCGCTTAAACAAATATCAGATTCCTAACTTTGCCTTCACCTCCCCGGCTCGCACAGTATACTTGCTTTGTATCAACGACACTCTTTAACGAAAGAGCTGGAATCTATTTGAAGTTCCTTCACTGTTACCTATCCCTTGCCATCTTTAGCAGTTATTATCGACATTGGTACTCTGTCAGTTGAGATATATATTCTTCTTGGCCTTCCTCTTCATTTTTCTTTTCTTTCGTTTGTTTTTAAATTTCTTTTGATTTCCTTTCGTCTCTGTCCAGAGCCCGCTGTGGCTCGATTGGTTCAAAGCAGTAAAGTTCATCTCTCCAACGTTTTAGCAGTCTGCCTCAAGAGCGTCTCTTTCGTTTAGCTCAATGTAAGAGCCCAATAAAAAGTAAAAGTAAAACAGTATTAGCCTACTGTTGGCCAAACGCCTCTCATCTCACTGAAGATATCAGTATACAGTGAGGAGAATAAGGCATAGTCACCGCTTGACAAATGCGGGTTGGTGATCTCAAACCCGAGTCATGTTTGAAAAGTAGGAAACATGTTTTCGCTCGACGCTGAAATAAACAATATTTCAGGTAAAACAGTTCGCGCTCCGTAACTTGAGTAACTAAAGCGTTGCTATTGAGTTGCAGCGCAGCTAGTCCGTCGCGTCGAGGTGTTGAATCGGTTAACCGAATTACACGATCGGTGTTCGGTATCTGAAACTCGACACCGCCCTACTGGGCTCCGGTCGATGCAATTTCACGGTACATACAGCCAAATTATGGTAGTAGAAACTGTTTTACTTGAAACTTTTCATGTAGATTATGTCTATCGTCAACAATCGTGTTAAGTTTACTCATAAAGTTTATAACTTTTTCGCAAATAGTGTGTAGATAGTATTATATGAATTTTCAACCTTATTTTGGTCATTTCATTTCATACCGTTAAATAAGTCCAGTAACTTATCTAAATTAATTATTTAAAACCACATTTGTTGAAAGTTTGAAACCCTATCAATGTATGGTCAGAAAAACAAAATGAATCCGACATGTTCACTCGTGGTTTTAAAACAGCACTGCATTGACATATTGGTTAACTAAACATTTGAATAACCAACCTATTCAATCAAACTTTGAAAAAGCGGCCAAGTGCGAGTCGGACTCGCCCATGAAGGGTTCCGTAGCAGCGAGTAACATAATAAAGAAGTTCTTGAAATAAATGTTTTTTTATTTACATTTGAGTTATTGAATGAATAATCAGTATTTTTTTGCGGTTTACGATTTATGTCGTAAAAAAAAAACTACTAACTAGACCTCGTTCAAACCAATTTTCGGTGTTAGATTACATTGTTATGTACATCATATATTTTTTTTAGTTTTATCATTCTCTTATTTTAGAAGTTACAGGGGGGGGTCACACATTTTACCACTTTGGAAGAGTCTCTCGCGCAAACTATTCAGTTTAGAAAAAAATGATATTAGAAACCTCAATACCATTTTTGAAGACCTATCCATAGATACCCCACACGTATGGGTTTGATGAAAAAAAATATATTTTTTTCATTTCTAAGTATGGGAGACCCCCCTAAAATTTTATTTTTTTTCTATTTTAGTGTGAAAATATTAATGCGGTTCACAGAATACATCTACACACTAAGTTTCAACAACATAGCTCTTATAGTTTCGGAGAAAAAAGGCTGTGACATACGGACAGACGGACGGACAGACAGACAGACAGACATGACGAATCTATAAGGGTTCCGTTTTTGCCATTTGGCTACGGAACCCTAAAAATGGAACAAAATTGGGACCATAAACAAAATACACACGAAAACAAAATAGATTCCTGTCACTGTGAATATGAAAAAGAACGTCATTCTATATTTGAATCAAATTCGTCATTCGTTTCTTGATATAGCTTTTAAAACTGACGTTGAGTTTTAGTTACTCTGTAATTAAACTACTCACACTAACTAGAGATAGAAACTTTATATAAATACTAGCTGCGCCCCGCGGTTTCACCCGCGTTGTACCCGTTCCCGCGGGAATTTCGGGATGAAAAATAGATGTTATCCGATTCTCAGACCTACCCGATATTCACACATAATTTCATGAGAATCGGTCAAGCCGTTTCAGAGGAGTTCAATTACGCACCAAGTGACACGAGAATTCTATATATTAGATTGTTGATACATATATGATCCACAGAATTCCATCATGGTGCAACACTTTAGTAAAACGCATGGATTTTCTCGAGCATTGAAATAGATAAGATTACTTTCTATTGTAAATTTGCTCCGATATCCTAGAATCAATTTATCTAGCTGTACAAAGGACCACGTGCTGCATGCTTCACGCTTTTAGACTCACATCTAGGAACAGCACAAAAGAACTAAAGGTGAGTCTTTTTGTGACCTTTAGGAAATATATTTTTGCGTCTATAAAAGGAGATTTAAAAATATTCTTTTTATAGTTTTCATCAATTCTTGAATGGGTGGCCGATAGTGGAATTTCTATCTGAGCGCTATGTAAAGCAGTTGTTTGTTTCAATTGTTGAACTATGTTGGAGGCCTTTAGGCGGTCTAAAGCTCCGACACCAGGGTTTGCCACTAACTTCCTCGAAATGAATCAATCAATTCTAGAAAATCTAAGTAAAATTGAATTTAGTCGAAGATCGAAGGGAAGCGAGACTGATAGAGATTATTTTCTTTTAGAGAGTTCTTGATAACAGTTTTAGACGGCCGTTACGTAGTACAGTTTTTGGGACAAGCATTTTGAATTAATGAAAACGTAATATAGCTTATTTATTAAGAGGAAAAATATAAAAAGTCTACCTAAGTACACTAGCTCGGTTAGCATTATTACGCGTCCTTCTAACCTAACCTAACATTCGAAGTAAGTTAGCCAACTCGGGTATTCCGCAAAAGATTTCCCAGTGGCACTGAAGGAAATTGAACATACGTACGTATATACTTTTATATAACTATACGGAGTTTATGTAATAAGTGCAAGTATTGTTGGGTACATTAGAGGTCACGGGCTGAGGTCTTGTACGAGAAGAAAGTAAAATACTTTATACGTATCAAAGTTGTACGTAAGGAAGGCATATACTTAAATTACTGTTATTAACGAACAGCTTCAATCATTACAATACAATTTATATCAAAATAATGTAAAGTGAGAACATTTGTACCGAAATGATATAGCAATTTCTATATAGACAATAATTCCTAACAATAAAAAAAAAGACGTGTTGCACCGGGGACAGCCGCGGTAAAGCTATTGCGTAGTTATTTTTTGTATCACTAGATGGCGTTAGTGTGCTGAATGTCTGCATCGCGCTAACGTTGTGTTCTGGGCTTATACGTAGGCAATGTTTGAGGAGCGTGAGGTTTTGGAGCGTGAGGTTTTTTCGTTACGCGCTCAAGGCCCGCGATAGAAGCTATGCAATAGCTTAAAAACCTTTTCACAAAGGCGCATAACAAAATTGCATTAAATCCCCGACGATACCTATAGAGCCAAATACGTATATAGACAAGAAACGATATACATTTCTATCCCTTTCACTCTAATCCACAATATAGAATATTAGTAAGATAAATGTTCTGGGTATGTAAGAATCATTAATGACGTCACCAGTGATCATGCCACCGATGATTGCACCAGATGTCATCAAACACGCCACATGATGTAACTGGAGTGTGATTGTGATACACAACGTGTATGTAACAATGTAATCGACGGATGATGCGAGTATCATCTCTGTTAATGCGTCTAGTTGCGGGTTCCATCATTTTTTTAAGTTGTGGTTTCAATATTTTTTTCAATGTTCTAATTTTGAATGTCAAAATTCAACTGTCTAATCAATTTGATGCTGATGATAACTCAACGAGTAAAAGTAATGATTATAAAAAATATCAATCAGTCGGTTTAAAATGGGGCAAATTATATGTGGTACAATGCGGGTACAACAAAAGTTGTAGCTTGTGAGATATGATTTTTAAGCTAAAAGTAATATCTAACAATTATTATTATAACATTTCAAAGATATACTGGAACGTAAAAGTAACCTGTAACGAAACTACATTTCGGATACACTTCGCTTTTATTTTACATTTATATCTGACGTTTCGGCCCCTTTACAGGAACCGTGATGGCGTAGTTTCAATTCAAAATGTGTTATAATATTATGTTGCGCATGACAACATGGCTACACGTGAAGTGGCATCTACTACCTAAACATTAAAGCAATAACTCCAAACAAAAGCTAAGGTAACTGAAGCCTCCGGGCCGGGGGAGCCAACCGGTAGCCGCAAGTAGCGCGGCGCGGCGCCGGCGTACGCTTTGTCTGTGTGCGCGTTCCGGCAAGTAACCAACGCAGGAGATACTATTAGTTAATCAATTTTCATATTTAACCGACTTCCAAAAAGAAAGGAAGCTTGTATTTTTGTATAAGGAGGAAATTGTTTTAATTCAATTATCTTTATTATATCCGATCATGACAATAATTTATATAACAATGAACGATTTTCAAAATTATTCTTTGTTCTAGACAGGTTTATTCTATTCCATTGAATTCAGTTAATTGTATTTAAATAGTGCCTTTGTCTCGAAATTATACTTTAGTAGCTTCAGTATCTACATTATGCTTTACAAGACCCATCTAGGACTTGAAATCTAGGTCGCTAATACCGACTCATTATGAAACACAACCAAACAGCTAACCCGTCTGTTTATTAATAAACAAAGCGCCCTAAACCAAGATTTCCTTACTGAAACTTCCAGAACAATATCCCCAGTTATCCTAAAAGCCTTTAGTTGCAATTGGTTATAATCAAAAACGATTGCTGCTTTTAGCCCAATTGGTGTTACGCACTCACACACTCGCCCGTCAATGTGTACTGAATGCTAAGTGAACTATGAAATAATCGATAAACAGTTATTTGTGTACGGTAATAAGAGTGAAGGAATAAGGAAATAGTGAAAAGTAAAGTAAACACGCGTAAATTAATCTCGTAAAAAATAGAAACAAGACTTTACTCACACTCATGTACTGTTAAAATATCTAAATTACATTACTGTAATGAAAGAACAAACTCAATTCTTGTATTGGTAATTTTAATATGTTCAGTATAAAGTCGTCCTATAACGTAATTATTAAAAGGTTATCGAAAGAATTCTGCGATAAAAATTAACCAAAAACCTTCCACTTTAATTACTCGGTCTTTTGATGATTATTTTATTAAAATACGTTCAGAAGTTGTTTAGTTTAGCTCGAACATACAGACAAAAGCGGAACGGGACTGGTTTTATAAGATGTAAAGGAAAAGATGACTGTTTTCTTGCGAGTGTTTCGAATATCCGGGCACATTACAAAACTAAGCCCCCAACCAAGTATTTTCATGCTGTTTACACCAACATACAGAGTGATTCAAGAGCAAAGTTTGTGGCTACTTTCCATGCCATAATTCCCGCAGGAACGGGTATAACGCGCGACTAGAGAAGCGGAGGAATGCCGCAAGGTAGCCCCGCGACTCTTGTCAGTGAGCCGCTGATGACGGAACACAGCAGGAGTTTTAGTGGGCATTTCCCGGCCCGTTGATCGCGTCGGGATGAGTCCCATATACCCCGGTCGTTTCCCCGAACTGCCGGGGATGCATAAACGCATTTCTCCTCATCATCATAAATTTAAGGGCAAGGCTCTTGTCGGTGAGTCTGATGCAGACTTCTCCGTCTATTCCTATTCAGTGCATTTCTCCTACTCTAAAAAAAATAAGGAACGGTTATAACGCGGATAAAACCGCGGGTCACTTGCTAGTTCAATATAACAAACAAAAATTAACCACGTACGCACGTTCAGTCGTTACATGATGACATTAGTAGTTAGACTAAGGAATCCATAACAAAACGAAAAGTGTATTTATAACTAAAGAGACGATATGAATGCAAGTGACAATTTAATTACGCTACCTCCACTCGGTGACGTCACATTCAAGACGTCAAACCAGATTTTATGACGTAGTACCTTGAATTTGAACACTTAGGTTCAAATTCACCGTTTTTATCTCGAACCACGATCAAAGGAACTCTGTTTATGTGAAGCAATGTTGAAATTTTGATCGCAGTTTAGCCCGTGAACTCATCGAGTTCAGTGTAATGGTGAAATTGGTGCTTGGAGGAAAATATAATTTTTGAGTATGCTTAGATTTATAAAGGTCCAATATATCTCCTCGTAAGACTCTTAAAAATATGGCCGACCATAGACAATAACTATTGCCTTTCATTCTTTCTTCTTCATTCTTCTTTTCCTATTACAGAAGAAAGTATCTATGGAACTTAAGCTATTGTTTATATTTTAAGACTGGTCAAGGATTTAAGGTGTTCGATGTTTAATTAGCTAATAATTTGAATAAAATGATTTTATTTGCAGGTCATACGCATCGCATAGGTCATACAATTCCATACAATTCAAAAATTAACTATTTAACTCTCACTTTTATTTCAACAACGCTTTACTGAAGATACTATTCGGTTCCGGTATTAAAGTACCGAATATTCCTTCAGAAAACAATTCTATTAACAACAAAATAATAATTATAATCTTCAAACCTTGGAAAACCTATGTCGAGGAACCCAAAACTTTTAACACCAAAGGACTACAAGTACATACTTTAATACGCTCAAAGCTGTATGAAACCTTCGCAGACACGCAGGCTTTATAACTCTGTCCTTTATATAATTCTCCGTAAATGAAATTTCAAACGGAAAGGATAATTAAAGCGAAACTAATTGAAAACTTTCATCCGATACGGAAGGACGAATTAAAAAATTATACGCAATGAAACGTATACTCCGCTTCGAGCTGAGGATGATGAGTTTTAATCAACGGAGTAAATATGATGTTTGGAAAAAATACGTAATAAATAATCTTGTAGGTACTTCGTTGGGTTTCGGAAAGGATGTAAAAGTATTAATATTGATTGAAGTTTGTTTGTTTGTGAATAGGCGAATTTCAAGCCAGATATAATATGTATAAATATCACTTAAGTATGTAACTTTCGCTTTGTATTAGTTATAATTTAAACACCATCCTGTCAAAACTACTTTTTCCCTTAGTCAAAAAGAAAAACTAGTTAAAAATGGATTTGCCTGATTTGGCTATTTGATTATTTGACCGGTTATAAGTTGTACTGTAACATATTAAACTAGGCAATTGCCCGCTTGGAAACTAGCTCAATTGCAATGATGATTCAACCACATAAACTATGTAACGTCACGTACAACCAATCTATAGGTATTTAAACATTATTATAAAACAAAGTCCCGGGTGCGTCCACATCTGACGAATATGCCGCGAATGCGCAGGTCGCGAACCGTTTGTGAGCTGCCCGCGAGCTGCGCGCGTGCATTTTTGTTCGTGCGCCGCTCTTGCGCCGCTCGCGCGCAGTTCGCTCGCAACCTAAGCGCCGTATGCGATCAGCGCGCGGGCGGCGCGCGGGCGGCGCGCTAGCGGCTCGCGTCTGCCTACCGCCCGCGCCTCAATAAGCGCGATAATTGAGCGCGCGCAGATCGCAGGCCGCGCGCGCGCTGGGCGCGCGCCTTTTACGAGCCTTGCATAAGTTGCACTAAAGAGGCGCACCAAACCATTGCCGTGACTGCACGCGCGCGGCTTGCGGGCAGCTCGCACATGGCTGGCGAGCTGCACATTCGCGGCGCATTCGCCAGATGTAGACGCACCCTAACGTAATTGCTTTTCTCGAAAACTACTGATTGGATTTTCATGCGGTTTGCCCCAACATGCAGAGCGATTCAAGAGGCAGATTTGTGACCTTTTTCATGCCAAGATTCCTACAGGTACGGGTACAACGCGGGTAAAATTACGGGGTCAACACTGTCAGTGTTAAGATCTCTTAATATAACATTTGAGCAGTTATTATTCGTCCTCCAAACGAAATATGATACTTTTTGACATATCATCAGAGATGTAGGCAACAACATTTTTACATTTAAAACGCATCAGTACCTCTTCTCTCTTTTGCTTTAACAAAACAAGTATTTTCCTTCGCTTTGACTTTGTGCACAGTAAAACACATGAGTATTTCACATTTTTTATATTCATTCCGTAAATTAAAACATAACTTACATAGCTTCAGAACTGAAACCAATATTAAATTGAATCGAATGATGCATAGCAACCGACGAGTCTAAAGGAATTTTTTCAATTAAATCGCAAGTGATTCATAGTTTGATGTTTAAGATTTACGACACTGTTTGAACACAGTAAATAAATACCTAATAGTATGGAAATACCCATTACAGAACAAACGTATCAACTAATTGGCAGAGTAATAAAAAAATAAGAAATAAAATAAGGAATTCAGAACCTCTTTTGTATATTTTTTAGATGTCTGTTTAAACTTTCACGTACTCAATTGTTATTATAATGCCACGACAATTTGAGAAAGACGGTTTAAATAGGTTCGAATAATTCATATTCGCATGTTTTTTCTCTCCTATATTTAATTTAAGTACCTACTTTTACAGCAAAGTCATGGAGTCCCATCGAGAAGTAGCTCAAGCCGGGTCATAAGGGCCGATTACGTCTTTAATTTGTGTTGCAAGCTTACAAGCAGGGAAATTGAATAAAACAGAAGCGAGTGTGAGAAGAATCACACACAAAAACAATTCTATCCAATGCACTCACAATAGACAGAGGCTAAATGGCCTGTAAAGGGGCCGAAACGTAAGAAAAAAATCTATACTAATATTATAAAGCTGAAGAGTTTGTTTTGTTTGTTTGTTTGTTTAAACGCGCTAATCTCAGAAACTACTGAACCGATTTGAATAATTCTTTTTGTAATAGATAGCCACATTCAACGGGAAGGTTATAGGCTATTTTTCATCCCGAAATTCCTACGGGAACGGGTACAACGCGGGTAAAACCGCGGGGCGCTGCTAGTGTAAAATAAAAGCGAAGTGTATCCGTAAACGTAGTTTCAATTCAAAATGAGTAGTGTTCGCTTCAACTTAAGAAACCAGTATACAAAAGCTAGTTTGTCATTTGCTGCCATGGAGTTTGCATAACAACATGAACCGCCAAATGCACAAAAACGCCACTCTCAACTATTAGTTACCTATATATAAACAGCGGCATCTGTCTGGTTGTCAGTCTGCCTCTCAAGGTTGGCTCCCGGCGTGCAACAATGAAGCAACAGTTTTGCAAACTTCGGCCACGATTTGAGATGGTAGAGCAATACTGATTACTTTGTACATTCTTTTAATATAAATACCTAAAAGACAATTTTATATTTTTCTTATTTTTAAATGAACATTATGATAATTTTGCGAAATATATATTTATTGTTATTGACTTGTTGTAAAATTGTTGATAGTAAAGATTTTTAAAAAGGTAAGATTTTTGGTCACGTAATTGTATTGTCATCGGAAATTAATATCACAGCTCAGTCGGTTGAAGTTAACTGGTTTAAAACTCAGTTCCAAGATTTATCTCTCTCGAACAAACTAAATAAAAGCTTGTCAAATGAAGTGTTTACTGTTATTTATAAACAAGCTTGTTCCCGTGGATCTGCTCTTACTAGAATATACTCCAAAATATACAAACAGATACAAAAGTCTAGTTATTATATACTACTAGGCAGGGTGTTTATATAACTATGGTAGGAATTGGAAGGTAGATATTTCCTACGTCAATCAATGAAGTACTTATAGAAAAGGTAACTCATGATCCAAACCACGAAAGGAAAAGGTTCACCTTCATAACAATAAACATTAGTGTAAAAAAACATTACGTATAGTAATTACGTACACTAAGTGGCCAAGAACTAAGTAAACTTGTTAGTGTCCTCGTGACATAACGCGCAGATGCACCGTCCTACCGCAATAACACACTGAATCATGTCACACAACCACCCAACAAGAACCTATCTCCCACATATAAAACTAACAAACCACAGCTCCTTATATACTGGACAACTTTCCCAACCATCCAGCCTAAGAAGACACTTAATTCAGCAAGTAATTAAGCTCGGGAAAGGTCTTGGAAAATTGGTAAGTGTTATGTTACCGTGTTATCAGTTGGGTATAAATTCTTGGACGTAGGTTAGGAGGTAGATGTGAGAAATGTTGTAATAAACTTAGATTAAATTTAGATCAAGGGACGTTATTTGATGTCACTTTCTTTTTGGGTGGATTTGAAAAAAAGTAATGGATTTCTTTGGCCTTTAGGACATGGAAGACTTGAGTTCAATAACTTTAGTCGTTCATTTCGAAGTTTATAGTTTCGAGGTTAGCAGCCACCTAGTGTCGGAGGTTTTTTAGTAATATCATTATCTGAATCAAAGTACATCTGTTAAACAATAGACAAAACTCTTTTGAAGGTCGCGTGACAGATGAGGGGGGATAAAGAATATATTATGTTCAATGTACACTATCCTCCAGTGCAATGAGTACCGATATCATCAGTTGGATAAGAGGCAAAGAAAGACGATTACTCCTGAAGAGGAAAAAGGTTTAGAAATAGGTTAAGAATGAAATAAAATCACTAAACCTTTCTCCTCTTCAGGAGTAATCGTCTTCGGCTGGAAAATTGACGACATTAGTCCACATTTTAAGACTTGTAAGAAAAAATAGAGTACATGTATATTTAGTAGTATCAGTGAGTTAGATTCCATAATACAAGCTTAGAGCTTACTTTGGGTCTAATTAACCGTGTGTGAAGTCGTCCAGGTATGTATTATATATATTACAGGCTACCTTTTATAATATCGTGACAATTTAAATGTGCTATTTAAACAATAATAACGACGTGAACAGTACCCAATCGTGGTCAAATCCTTGAGACATCTCGTTAAAACTGAACTCAACCAATACTTACTTCTATTTCTATTTATATCAACTCCAGACGCAAACATTCAAAGAATCTTTGATAAATAAAAGTGAGAAATATTCAATTACAATGTCAGTCAATTACCGACGCGGGAGGTAATCAATTTAAGTATTATTCGAGTAATTTGACGGGGGAAATATAACGTTTGTTTCGTGGTGTTGGGATTATTTTATCATCGGCTGTTGTCATTGGGTGCTTGGCTACTGTGGGCGGTGGGTCGAGTTTGGGAATAACGTTATTGTATTGTATTTGTTTTTGGAGCACATATAAAGAATACGTTTAATTAAAATTTTGTGACATTCGACGGGAATAACCAAATTGTTTGAGGAATATTTCAATCAAGTCAATTGGCTAAAATCTATCACCTGTTACATATAGGTACATGTCCATTTTTTCAACCAATTTGAATTGGAACCATTAAAATGTATCTCGTGTTCTATGCGTGAGCTAAGGTAGTTGTTAAATGCTAGTTCAGACACGAAGTCGATTGCAATCAAATCGAAACCAAATCGAAATTTCGATGCAATTTCGATTTGGTTCAAACTAGATCATGTTAGTTTAGATACCCGACTGTGTTTAATAAAAGATGGTCGTTGAGATAAGAGAGGAGAGCGCGCACGCGCCGCGGTGTCGCGCGGCATCCTAAGGAAACTTTCCTACTTTAATATGGATTTGAAAGTTAGGGAAATAGAACTCTTGTGAATTAATAGTTTAGAGGTCTTCTGTCCTGACATTTTTTTGTTAAGTGTCGATTAGCTAAGTATCGATTTAATGGACGTACTATCTGATGTTTGTTCTGAAGTTTTGTCCCATAATTTTTTAAATCTTAGTTTGTCCCACATGGAGGTGTAATTCGGCCCAAATTCCTAGTTATTTCCTCTTACTTCTTGTCTCATGTCTAACTAAAGTATCGTTGAAATTAAGTGCGTTTACGAGCCGCGACCCGACGATTTCAATATAACGTACTTACTAAATATCAATGAGATTGTTTTTATTAAAATGCTTACCATTTTTATGGACCCTTTATAGTTCATTCGTAACATTGTACATTGCAGCTAGTAATGAGAACTTAAAGGTTACATTACATTATAATTTACTATTACCCAATTAGCTATGAGAGAGATATTACAAATCTACAGTGTTTGCATTATTAATGTACCAATTAACTTCATTAATACTAAAACAAGTCGACATTGTAATATTGTAATTTTGATATTTGGAAATTCCACTTGATACCCACCCTCCAAGTTAAGTCATGTCAATAATAATCAATGGCAAAATTATGCTTTAAATTGATAATTATGTCTTGTATTGAGACATCAGATAGGTCGTCTAGTTGCCTAATAAAATACCTGAGGAACAACCATAGACCGACACTTTAATATGATGATTCTCATATTACATACTGCTTAAAGGTGGACTCGAACTATAGATGATGTCGTACCTTTACGTGGTCTAAAAACTACACCAGGGTCATACTACACCTCGTTGGTACTAACCTATACCAACGAGGCTTGTTTTAGATGGATAAATAAAAAGATATTTAACAACTAACTGCTGCACCCAGAGACGTTCATTAAAACGACACTTAATTGAAGGGAATTTTTCATACATTAATTTAATTCTATAAGACACTTAGCTTTGTAATTTTATGTTCCTAAAAAGCAATAAATGATTGTGTATTTATTTATTATTTATTAAATAGTGAAAAATACGCTTGTACCACGAGGTGAAGCAAAGAGCGTGTAATGAAATGCAATATGGCAGCCTTGACGTCCACATGTCACGCCGCGCTCATCGGAAATAAACAGACAATTAGATTTATCTAGAAATTCATATCCGTACTCTGTGGCTACGTTCTATGTAAATCTTGTTTATGGTCCGTGGAACTGGGATATTTTAAAGGAAAAAAGTTATTTTCTGTATGTAAATGATGTAGTTTTATGTGACCCGGTTATTTTGAAGGATAAAACTGTTTTTTTTGCATATACGTGATGTTGCTTCCCAATTGATGATGATGATTGAGATGATGAGAAAAATTACCTACTACAGAATGGTTAAAGGTTCCACTTGTTTTAGAAATAAAAGTTTCATTGTCACTCCGAACGAACGCCTCGGTGGTCTAGTGGTATGAGCACTCGCCTGTCAAGACTGAGGTCCTAGGTTCAATTCCCAGGTCGACCGCATGGTGCATGTAAGAACGACTTAATGCAATTATGTCGAATACGAGGAAGTTACCTCGGAATGATGTTATTTATTTCCAATTCTATAATAAATTGTACTCAATTAAATACGTTTCAGTATTCAGGAGTAAATTCTGCCTGTTACAGCATCACAGCTAAATCAATCAACCGATTGACGTGAAGGCTCAGGTGTGGCAATTTAAAGACATTTTAATGAGAACATCCCAACATTGAAAGAAAAAGTACCTAAAATATATTAGCATATAATATTTCATTGCAGGACAAAAGCCTTTCTTCCCACTGATAATATCAGTACAATTACTATGAAGAAAAACTTAGATAAATCGTATGGGTGAGGGCATTAATTTTGATTGAAGGTAACAAAACAATTTATTTATACAAGAGACATTCCTTGTCTTGTCTACTATGAAAATCCGTAATGACCTTATAACTATTACCTGATATTCCTATATGTTGATAATTAGTAACGCCTAGCAGTCTTACCCGGGTTGTACCCGTTCCTGCTGGAATTTCGGGATAAAATGAATCCCATGTGTTATTCTGATGCATCACCTATAACATTACTGTAAAGTTTCATCCAAATCCGTTCAGTAGCTTTTGCGTGAAAGAGTAACAAACATACTCGTACATTCATCCATCCTCACGAACTTTTATTTATAATATTAGTAGGATTAGGATAGACCACCAAATAGAATGCGGTACGATTGTCACTTGTCTATAGGCAGAACTTCCATATTGTTTAAATACGTCATCAACTTTGGCAGATTGAAATCCAACAAACACTTTTAAATAAATCATTTCCTTTATACCACCAAACAATGGTTGAATTTATTTATATTCCCATTTATCAAAGATATGGGACATTCTCAGAGAGTTGGGGTGTGCACTACGTGCCGGAATGTAAGCCTCGTTTCCACATCATTTTTCACAAGTATTTGAAAAGCCATAGATAAAACTAAAGATTTGACAGCCATTTGACAACCTTTTCTTGAGACTGTCATTTGTATAACAGACTAGACGCACCCCGCGGTGTTACCCGCGTTGTATCGGTTCCTGTGGGATTTTCGGGATAAAATGTATTCCATGTGTTATTCTGATGTAGTTACAGTAGTTTTTATATTAGTAGGATTATAATACGTTACTACTATACAAATCATGCAATTTTATAATGATATTAGCAATATATTAAATTGTAAACAAGTATTGTAAGACTTTGATGTGATTAGCAATTTGATTTAAATTTTCCTTTATTATATTTCCGTCCTTGAATGTCCTAATTTTATTTTCATTTTATTCATTCTGTATTTAAATTCGATTTTGTCAATGGGAGTTTCTTTTTAGGTCTGTCCTTGGGTTCTTATCAGTGGTTTTTAATCTTGGGGTATAAGAATTTGTACAAATTGTCCGTAAACTAATATAAACTACCTAAATTAATAATAATTTAAATAAAAGAGTTCAATCTTTCACTTGCACAAGCAAATGATAACAAAAAACACAATTACGACAAGCGACATAAATGAACAATTTTCCTTTTTCCAGACATCTATTTATCCACATTAAGATAACGTGCATTGTAAAATAAATTTTATTCTGCACGCAGTAAGGTGTAAAATTAACTCAGCGTTGCCTCAGTAGTGTTATCTGGGGATAGTGTGAGGGAAAACTTCACTTATTTCTTTGTAGTGAAAGTTTATTTTAGTTTGGAGTGTAATTCACGAGGTCAGTGGAGCAATCCCTTATAGCAACAGGTTCAATCGATCGCAGCGACATCTATAGACGAAATTTAAAATTTAGTTTTCGAAAAAAAAAAAATGTTATAAGTATTACTTGAAAAATATAGAACAGTTCATATTATGTCTCAATAGCACTGTACACCGGATAGAGACATATTCCATAGAGCCCAGAGATAATTCGGAATATTTCGGAATCAGGCCTTTAGGCGGTCTAAAAACTCTGATACCAAGGTTGGCAAGCTACTCGAAATGAATGAATAAATAGGATGATATTTCAAAACACGTTGAAATATACAAAACTTTGTTTGTTTGGTTGTAATGAATAGGCTCAAAAACTACTGGACCGTTTCAAAAAATTCTTTCACCATTCGAAAGCTACATTATCCACGAGTAACATAGGCTATTTTTCATCGCGAAATTCCCACAGGAATGGACACAACGCGGGTTAAACCGCGGGGCGCTGCTAGTGTGAAATAAAAAGTAAAGTATGCTTGCCACAGTTGGGCAGAGGCCTCTTGTCTCACCGAAGATATCAGTACAGTGAGTAGGATTAGGAGTAACACCACGCTTGTCAAATAAATAGAAACAAATTCTGGAAAAGTCCTATGCAGCACAAAGCACGTGTATTGCAAAATGCATTGAAAAAAATAATAACACTATAATTTTATCATTGTAAAGATAAGATTGGTATAAAAACCGGCCGGACGGGATTGTTACGTGTTTCAATGACGATTGTAACAACTTCAATAATAAATCAAAAAGGAATGCTTCTCGGGACAATCATTATATTTGTCCAGCTTTAAATGTAAAAAGATGACTTTACTCCTAAGTATTTTTACCGATTAGTTTTATAACAGTTTATATTTTTTAGTATTTTTATAAAGTTGTAATATTAATTTTTGCAATGCTTGAGGTCCAGATTTAGTAGTCTTGGAGGTATTTTAGCCCAAAGGGGAACTTTTGGTTGAATATATAATAAGTATATATGCACGTATCTTTGACATTTTTGACAAAAATATAAAAAATATTGCCAATAATGTGTTAAGTATATCCTTGATAAAACGTTAAGCATACATGAAAACTACTTTTTAAACTTTTAATCAAATACAAAAACAATATCGCAATATTCCTATTGTTATTAAATAACATTATTATGAGCTCTATTAGAACCCTCATTATTATTTGAAAAGAGAACACTTATCATAGTGCTCGATATAAAAACACGATCGTTTAGCGCGTCACGATATTTACATTCTATATTTGAACTAAACACTGTTTGTATTTTTAATCATAAATCGTTGGAATAATAATAAGGACGATAATTTATTGTGTACTCTATGGAAATATATGAAAAAAGTTTTTATTGTTATATAAAGAATTGTATGTAACTCATTGCAAGTATCCTACTAATATTATAAATCCGAAAGTTTGTGAGGATGGATGATGTATGTATGTATGTTTGTTACTCTTTCACGAAAAAACTTCTGGATGGATTTGAATAAAACTTTACCGCAATATAGCTTATATATCAGAAGAACACATGGGATACATTTTATCCCAAAATTCCCGCAGGAACGGGTACAACGCGGGTAACAACGCGGGGCGCGGCTAGTTTTTATTATAGTAATTAAGAAATCCCCAATTGTTTAAAAGGCATTGAATGTATTCTTTTGTTTACTAAAGAAGTGGGTTTTCTCCATTTGTACTAGATAAATAAAGTATTAGGTAACAAAAACCTAACCTTGGCTAAACCTCGGATAGCATATTCATATCCTATAAATTAAAACTAGGTAATTTCTTATTTTCGAAACATTATTATAATTAATATATACAATGCATCTCAAATTCCTTCATTTAAATAATTAAAACATTAAAACAAACCATTAAAGACAACATTATGAAATATTTTATATTTACGTATTTTTAATAAATTAATGTATATATTTTTACATGTGATTGTATGTTAATTTGTATTACGTGTATGTTATGTAACAGATGGCGATTCTTTTCAAGTATATATAACGTTGTTATGAAAGTCAAAACCGTGCTGTGTCGAATTTGCAAATGGAGGTTTGTAGGAAACGGATCTACTTTTAGATATCTATCTTGTTACGTGTGTCTTTTAATATATTTCAATAGTAATAGACCATGTCGGAGGTCTTTTGGCGGTCCTTAAACTTCCGACACCATTGTTGGCCACTAACCGATACTAACTTACTATGTAATAGTAATAAAGTTTACTGTGTTTTATTCTTAAACGAAATATTTTATTTTATTTTTGAATTCAAAACTATCCTGTCCACAGATAAAAGACTGTCGTTTTCATTGTGCGAATTTAGAAGCTGCATGGCAGCGAATTTTTATAGATAACATTTGAAAAAGATGCCGCTAGTGTTTGTTCTATTAAATTCGCCTAGTTGCAGTAGGAATAGGTATACGCATTGAGAGAGCTTAGTTAGAAACGAAGATTGAAAGTAACAATAATATTGATGCATCGTTACAAATTATCGTATATTTAATATTGTATTGTGATTCGGTACAGTGTTAACAGTAGGTGTTGTAATTCACCAGTATTAATGAAACACGACACTCGGTATCGTAAATCAATTTCGGTACAAACAGTCGTGACTTACACAATTTGTACTGATATTCGTAACTTAACGAACATTTAACATTGTTTTATGCAAAAATTTAATGCAACTAAGTAAATAATAATGTAATTCAATCTTTTGAATACTAAAAATTATTTGAATTATTCAAAACTCAATAGTTCTTGTGCAATACTAATGAAAAAAGCAAATATTTAGTTGTTTTATACTTGACAAAGACAATATAGAAGCGTTCATGAACAAAAATATTGTGACATTATATTCTATTCTTTTTTTGAACTAAGGTCGCGCATTCCATTCTGACAACTTTGCCAATACATTCCAATTCCATATGTAAAATAAAACACAAGTTTTTTTGTCAACGGCCTCACTTTTTGCGAAGTCAACCAACCGCGAACTGTTATTTTAGTTTCATTCAAAGTTTGGCATCTAAATATAACTGCAGTATGTGTCATAGTGTTTAGCATTTACAGAATAATTTAACATTCGTGTTTTCAGTAAAATTATACGTTAAATTTACTCTTAAACTACGGAATCTATTAGATTGATTTTAACATAAACGCTGACTTTAAAAAAAATCATACAAAAATAGTTCTATAAGACATTTAAGTCTACACTACGCTATAACATCAACTGTAAATAAAACTGCATATCAGTCTATGACGATTCTATATTTAAATCTCCGTTATTTGACATCACCTGTCAAAAGACTGCATCTGCATCTATAATTATTTTTCATCAGTCATCAAACATCACAATCAGTCATCAAACGTCAATCGTCAGTCATCAGTCACGTGGCACGAGGGACGCAGACAATGATGTACAAACAAAGCAGTGTGTTTGACCTTGGCATTGTTCCGGGCATGGACCATGGTAATAGAGGTAATAGACATAACCAGCAATGGAAACATTCACTCGGTTGTGAAAAAACGTTTTAGACTGTTTAGGATAGTTCTACCTTTCTTTTATACGTGTTTGAGGCCTCCACCTACTCTATATTAGATTATAGAGACTCTATGGAGTCTATGGTATAGTATAAACTATCTATGTATCAAGAGTGCTCGTATATATCTATGACATAGATAGACGCAGCGAATACAGTGCAACGAACCGTGAAGGCGACTACCAGTTTATTTTAAAAAAGAACACTAAATTATAGCGTAAGCGCTAACATAGAGTGGTCTTTTTACTTTCCATTTCATCAACATGACATAATCCGGCGTATTTTTCCGTTGTTGTTTACAAAGCCCACATGAGCAGACTGCAAATATCTCAGAAACTAAAGTTCCCACAAATCAAACGCAATAAAGTGTTAAAGGTAGATCGAATATTTCAATTGAAGTACGAATACCGCAGGTGTATGGAATTTTGAAATATCTAGCGCTAAACCCGTTTCTGTAAAAGGAAATATCCAATTTGAGGATACTTCTGCGTTGCAACCTTATTACTGCATACTTGAGACTCACTGCTTCGCACCTAGCTGATAGACCGAAATAGATATTCAATATTTATCATTAAATATTTCTTATTAGCTGATATATCATACATATCATTCAGTGAGACGAAAGGCATTTGCACTGCAAGGAAACTAACTAGAGCAAACTCTTGATGAATAGTCGGCTACAGTCGGTTTAAAGTCGAATAGTCAGGTTTGTCACTGGACTGAAGTTTGTCCGCAATTTGACTATTTGGTTCCTAATGAGAGGCATGCAACGGTAAATCGATACTTATATAATAAAGCAGAGTCTGATCTTTGTTTGTTTGTTTGAACGGACTATTCTCGAAGACAAACAGTCTGACCCGAATAACCATTACAAATTCAATTGATACATTTTAGACTACTTTTTAATTCAAAATAGCCAAAAAACGAGCATAAAACCCTCGCACCTATATATTACAAGTAATATCTCGATAAAATCAAGTGAGACTATAACTGAGTGTAAACAAGGTGTAGGTGCGTTTGCGCAGGGCAGCACGCAACGACCGCGGCGGCCTTGCGCTCGAGTTCCGTGAAAGGCGGTCGGTCGAATACCTACAACACAGACAATATGATAGACGTATAGACAACCACAATCTATTTCTTCTTACGCGGCTTAAAATGTAAACTAATATGGCCGATTTTAGAACATAGACAATTCCTTCTATAGATGGTTGGAAATGCAACAGAGTAACAATTTCAAAATTATATATTATGCAAGCATGATATTGACGCCTTATATTCTTACTTTACTAATGTTTTCAGCGAGATGAGTCTTCGCCCATTAGTGGGACATTATAATACTTTATACAAATTATGACACTCTTTCATTACTAAGGATATAGATACATATTACAAAAAGACGTCTCAATGGCATCACCGCATGTATTGCGTACATCGGTAATGAAAGTCGAAGCCAATATTAAATTAGGTATTTGAATACCATGAGATGAAGAAATATCTGTTGGAGTTATTACTTAAAACTTACTTTGTAGCTAACTGTTATGAAAGGAAACGTTTATCAGTTTCTATGAATTGTTACGTATGTCAAGAAGTATCTTTACAAAGTATAAAATAGAACAGTCACCCGATGTGTTTGTGTGTCCGTCAGTATGTTATCTTAAAATAAAATAAAAGTACTAATTGTCTTATTCAGTAGGTCAAGAATTATATTTTTATTGTATAAAAAAGTCCCCTGTTACGTTTGTCTGTACGTAAGATATTATACTAATTACTGGGATATTTTAGAAAGACTACTTTGTAGTTCGGGTTTGGTTCACCAACTCGCATTTGGCAAGCGTGGTGATTATGCCTAATTCTCCTCACTGTACTGATCTTCAGTGAGATGAGAGGCCTTTGACCAGCTGTGAGAAATTACAGGCTAACACTTTACTTTACTTTGTAGTAAGTACT
This sequence comes from Cyclophora punctaria, assembly GCA_951394245.1. Lineage (NCBI taxonomy): Eukaryota > Metazoa > Arthropoda > Insecta > Lepidoptera > Geometridae > Cyclophora > Cyclophora punctaria. The sequence goes on from OX596175.1 coordinate 10,407,586, forward strand.
TTATATTCGTGTAGGTTTAGGCTTCCCATGTTTGTTTACTGTATCGATTGACACCGGAACCGATAGTTTACAAATCCATGACACCGCTAGTTAAAGGTCACTCATCCAAACGCGGTCGTGCCGGACTCGGTTAGTTTACGCTAAAACTGCGCCACGAATGCACTACCCCTGTCATTTGATTTTCATGACCAAATATGAAGGGATGACGTATTATAACACGAGTTAACGTTCCATGATTTAGGTTAGGTTATTAGTTAGACGTTATTTTAGGTCTCATTCGCAGGACCAATTTGTAACGCTTTCGTAAGCGCTTGTAAAGCTCGTGTAAAAAATAAAAAATATGGTCTCTAAATGTCTCTTTGTTAGTCAAAGGTCTCCCCCATTTCTTCTACTCGGCTCTGCCAAGAGTCTCCTCCACGAACCAAACAAGCTCATGTAAATAATAATATATTTGTTGTTGCTCTATTCCGATGATGCCCAGCGTGCAAAACACAGCGCTTTAAAAACGCTTATGTGTGATATCGCCTTAAAACTTTTGAGTTCAAACCATCATTGACCTTTCAAAAATGTTTAGGAGCCATGACTACCTTAAACAAATCAGAAAGACGTCAGAGACCCGTACAATAACCCACACCCTCACACAATTACACCGTTCCGTATACAACCAATCTTTGTTCAATAAACTTTTGATTTAAGGATCATTTAAGTATCAATTTGGCAGTATCGCGGCGGTGAATCATTATTTCCTTAACATCTGATATTAAATAACAATTTAGAACAACAACAGCGCTTTGTATCGAGTACTTTCTCTTTCAATCGATATTGAGATAAGAGCATAGAGCTACAGTACGACCCGGTAACTCAAGCTTCGCGCAATTACGATTTACATGTTCGGTGTTTTGATATCGATAACCGATTATTGTATAATACGAGTATGTTATTCATTTTCCTTTCCACGCGTTATTTTTTATTGTTAAAAATTCGGGATGAACGAATTTTCGTAGAATTCAAACGCCAAGCAACAGACTATATTACTTCGATTAATAGTATAAGTATTTAGACAAATATATATTATAAAGTAAAAGACCCAGTCATTATTTAGAAAACAATCACATAATAAATCTAAATGACCAAAAACTTTTGTTTGACCGTCAAATGTCAGATTTGCATGTGAAAACGAATATGTACGGAAAATCCGCTGTTTCAGTGTCCTTGTGGCGTGACGTCACCGGCGGTAGTCGAGCTGATGACTGTCATTATGAATGATTGTCGAAGTCCATGCCGTTTTTATCATTAGGCCTAGTTCACACTTAGCGGGAAATATCCGAAAAAGTTGACGCGTGAAATAAATAAATATTATATCATCTCATTTAATCATACATATCATTAGTTCATATTGGTTGTCGGTCGCTGATGACCAAGTTGTTAAAGCGACCTTAAATAAATAAATTTAAAATATATATATATATATATATCCGGACAAATCGCACACTGTTAATTAGACCTTGACTAAGCTGAAAGCTTGTATTATGAAATCTAACTAACTGATATTAAATATCGCGAAGGAATTAAATTTATAAACCATAATTACAATAAGCGAGTTTCTTTGCTTATGTATGATCGGCAAACAATCTCAGTTACTCAGTGTAAATCATATTCACTAGATAATTAGTATACATATGTATGTAACTAAGTAGGTCTATTTTGAGGCAGTAATTTCACCGGATACATTTCGCTGATTTGTCTTTGATATAATTTCCTTATGTACCTAATCTGTAAGTTTTGCTTATATTTCAATATAGCCAGCAAACAGCGCCCTACGTCATAAGCTTAAAACTCGCTTGCCGTCGCGTTTTCTCCGTCCAGTCAAAACTGCGCCTAAAGATGCGTTCAGTTTCTGGTATTCGCATAATTGGTCATTGTATTTTTATTGCGCATTTGTTTGAGGAAAAATGTAATTAATTGTATTTTTTTTCGAATGCGGTTAAAGTGTAACCACCGGGATGAGTGATGAGTTTGAATTTCGAACGTAGAGGTAAAAAGTATTAATCAATCTGACATCTATCATGACGAGGTAAACAAAGTCCATTGAGGTATGTACAATTGCATTCTGACTAACTAGAACCGTCACGGTGATTAGGAAGAAAATAATAAGTGAGTCCTCTATATGACTTGAAAAATCGGTTTTCAATATGGACGATTACATTGTTTGTACTCTGGCTATACTCTGTTATTTATGGTTAGATTTATGATTCCGAGTAGAAAAAAAATTGGAGATAGATCGATGTTTTTAGATTCGATATGATAGTTTAAGAAAAAGTATTATTGTAAAGAGATTTGATATACTTCTTCGTGTCTATTATCCTAGCTCTATGAAAGTATAAGCGGCGCATATTCATAATTTCTAGTTAAAATGACCCTTATTATTATGTATATCCAGGTTAGTTTATTTTACCGAAATTTCGCTTCCCGCTTCGTTATATGCTCGAATTGATGGGTCAGCCATCAATTAAACGAATTTTAATTAATCATTGGCTACGTTAACCGAAAATGGACTTTCACACCGCTTGTTAAACAACGTTTTGGAATAACGATATTTATTGGGAGTCAGTTTTTAAGTTCAAAGGAATCTGAATGTCGTTCAAGGCAACTTTTGACAAGGTCCATTGACCCGGAAAACCAAAGGGTATAAGGAATCGAAAATTTAGAGAGTTTGGTCCCTAAAGCGAGTTTTATCGACGATGATGAATCACATAAAATAATTTGACATTTTTAATGCAATTTAGATAAATAATGAAGAAAGCTTGCAATATTAATGACTGTTATCTTGTGCCTGACAAAATGATCAAAAGGGTTAGATATAAGTACCTACGTATTTTATACCATTCATCAAAATTTACAAGAATTTACAATGGGGCGAAAATAAATAATAACTTGTTCAATCTTTATTTAAACAAAATCATTTGCAATTTGCGTAAGAATTGCTTATGTTAGTGCTTAGACTAAAAATAGAGCGTTTAAATGTCCACTAGACCTTGACTTTTGAGTGTTGTTCCAACTAATGTAGGTTTTGGATCCTTATTGGTTAATACTTATTTTCCTATACTTTGTTTTTATATTTGCATATTGGTAATAATATTTATAAAATGCAACATCTACTACTTACATCATGAACATATTACTTTGGCCAACAAAAATCGGGTAAACGAAGACATTTTATATTCAATACTTCGATGAATCATTCTCGGTAATATGCGATTCGGTCAAACGCTGTTCGGTAAGATAAGGATAACCCTTTCGCTTTACTTATATTTCCAACAAAAAACCTTTGCCTCGATATCAATATACAATGCAACATTACTTTACATATATACAAGTGTCACCAAAAGAACATTTTCACCGACAAATAAGTGATAATAGTCCACGATGCCACAGCTTGTGTAGTAGTTACTAACGATATTATGACAGTAAGTAGATACCCGGTAGTCGAGGTTTGGATCCAAGCCAACGCTGAGTATTGGCAGTGTTACGATTGTGCACTATTGTGGGACCATTTCTATTCTGTTGCGGTAGGTGCCTGATCTAAATGACACTGACGAAAAAATAGTGAAAATACGTCACATATTTTACTTCTTCTTCTTTCGTGTCAATGGCGCAAATTAATTTCGATATTTATATTTTCCCGGACCAATAACTCGCATTCGAAAGGGCAGCTCTTGATGCGTTTAGTAAATCCGCTTCGGTGCAGATAGGGTACATTTTACTCGTACTAAGTACATATATTAAGACACATATAATTGTAATAGTAAACGGAGAAAATTAATTAGATCGTTAATCGAAGTGAGTTATGTCAAATGAATATAAATGATCTTGCCGACGCTACTGAAGTTACGCACACAAAGACGGGTTTCTATACTCATTACAACTACAAGTATTATTCAAGAACGCTCTTGAAATAAAACAACTATACCATTAGTACTTCCGGGACAGACGACGCCAAATAAAAGTTAGTGATTAGAAAGTAAACAAAGTTACTACTACAGGGCAAAGGCCCCTCGCCCACCGAAGTTCAGTACAACAGGATTAGGATTAATTACGTTACCTAATGCGAGGTGATGATCTCAAAATCAGCCCATGTTTAGCTTGTAAACTATTAATTTTATTGACTAAGTTTAACCGCGGTTTTACCTGCATTATACCCGAAGATTTCGGGGCAAAAAGTAGCCTATAACCTCTCCAATGTGGCTACCATTTATAAAAATATTTTTGAAATCTGTTCCAGAGATTGGCTATCATATGCAATCAAATCCTACGGTAGAAACATGCGCACGCCGTTAGAGAGAGACACAGACAGAGAAACATGCTCAGGCTACCATTTATAAAAATATTTTTCAAATCTGTTCCAGAGATTGGCTATCATATGCAATCAAATCCTACGGTAGAAACATGCGCACGCCGTTAGAGAGAGACACAGACAGAGAAACATGCTCAGGCTACCATTTATAAAAATATTTTTGAAATCTGTTCCAGAGATTGGCTATCATATGCAATCAAATCCTACGGTAGAAACATGCGCACGCCGTTAGAGAGAGACACAGACAGAGAAACATGCTCAGGCTACCATTTATAAAAATATTTTTGAAATCTGTTCCAGAGATTGGCTATCATATGCAATCAAATCCTACGGTAGAAACATGCGCACGCCGTTAGAGAGAGACACAGACAGAGAAACATGCTCAGGCTACCATTTATAAAAATATTTTTGAAATCTGTTCCAGAGATTGGCTATCATATGCAATCAAATCCTACGGTAGAAACATGCGCACGCCGTTAGAGAGAGACACAGACAGAGAAACATGCTCAGGCTACCATTTATAAAAATATTTTTGAAATCTGTTCCAGAGATTGGCTATCATATGCAATCAAATCCTACGGTAGAAACATGCGCACGCCGTTAGAGAGAGACACAGACAGAGAAACATGCTCAGGCTACCATTTATAAAAATATTTTTGAAATCTGTTCCAGAGATTGGCTATCATATGCAATCAAATCCTACGGTAGAAACATGCGCACGCCGTTAGAGAGAGACACAGACAGAGAAACATGCTCAGGCTACCATTTATAAAAATATTTTTGAAATCTGTTCCAGAGATTGGCTATCATATGCAATCAAATCCTACGGTAAGAAATTAGCTCGTTAAACAAACCAACTCTTCAACCTTATTACAATAGTATAGATTTTACACCAAGAAAGGTGTACATGTAACCAAATATAGAAGATACAAACTGATAAAACAATTTGGATGGAAACACAACCATTAGAAAACCACCATAATAAATATAATACTCACGTGTTCTATGAATATTAATATCATTATACATATTATGACCTACACTAACAACACTATTATATACCTAAGTACATAATCAACATTGTTATGCAAGTACAGACCGATTTAATAGCTATGTACTATAATGTAGTGTATATTAGATGAGTATATAGATCACATGAGTATAACATATAGATGCCAATATATAACTGGAATGCAATCATGCGACATAACACTCGTTTGCACTGATACTTGTATACATACATATACATACATAAATGTATGATTGACAAGGTATATTAATAGTGGATTAGAATTATTGCTGATTTTTTATTTGTAACATTCAATTGTTTTTATTTTTTACAAACGTGATAAACATTTAATTATAAAAAGCTATGAATTAATTTATTATTCATCGTAAATTAAATTTGTACAGTGTTGATAATAGAATAAAAATCTATTTCAGACTTGTGGTTTGTCTACTTACGTTCACATAATATTAAACCACAACACGATAGCCAAATGTTTCATGACACATACGTTTCTTTGTTTTATTACAAAGACCACATTATTATATTACTTTACTAAAAATCTAAAAAACTGCAGAATAATGTGTTGTAATTAGAGTTAGTTCTTTTGGTACAAAACAATAGATCAAATTGAGATATCAATAATAGTAAAGTATTAGCCTGTAATGTCCCACTACTGGGCATAGGCCTCTCAACTCACTGAAGATATCAGTACAGTGAGGCGGATTAATAAAAAATGATAGACATTAATCGTGCTATAAAATTATTTGATTGATGAAAAAACAAAGTATTAACCTGTAATATTCCAAGCCTGTAACTACTGTCCATTTACTAAAGTTATCATTAGGTAGAAAAAAGCAAGTACTTCGCTTTACCACGAGAAAACAATTGTATGTAACAAAGTAATTAAAATATTTTTTCGGCCAGTCAAAGGAATCCTAATAACTGTTGATTATCATGTTTAATGTTTACACTCGAAAACCCAATTCCCTTTATTGGTTTGTCAGATCCGTCGGGTATTTCACTTGATTTCCGGAATAAACAAACGAAAATATATTTCGGCCATCTTTAAAGATTACTTTCATATTTTTGGGCAGTGTAATAAATGCTGAAGATTTGCGTAATCCTTCTTCGTAATGATAATGTTTACGAATCGTTAACGACCGGTGTTGCAGAATTTGCAGACATCTTAATTTTAAATGATTTGTTCAAAACGATTGCTGCATAGATATCGGGAACAAACGGGATTGCAGGTAGTAATAGTGTTATTAACTGAAGTGTTACTAACGATTATTATAACTTGTAGTAAGGGGTCGTCGATTATCTTATCATCACTTGGAAGTATTTTTGTCATTTTTAATCAACTAATTTTTAACTCCAGGAATGAATCGAGCCCTCCACCCCCGACACAGTAAGCGGTCTCACTGCCACTGTGCCAACGGCCTTGTCAAGTACAGTCAGACGTTTATTCTACCACAATATTTCCCGCCGTTTAAACATATTGTTTAGTTAATATACAATCTAATATGAATTCCATGATTTAAAAAGGAGAGGATTTCATCATTTGGCCTTAAGATACAGTACCCTAACACTAACCAAAATATCTGCAGTTGAACGCATTAGAATGACTCAACCAATGATTACCAAACTAATGCAGGTATCTGTCTAGCATTCTAGATTACTTGCAGTCTAGATAACCTTAAAAGAAACCAAGCATTCCAAGTTATTTCATGAATGAAATTCAAACTCGATGCGTCATGTTTAATTAATCAATTCATTAAGGATATTTACTCAATTAAATTGTTAGGTAAACAATATTTTGGTTGGCATTACGTGCGTTAAGTAATGATTATTGAGCAATCAAGGTTAAATTATTAGTAGACAATGACTTCACGTTTATATGAAAATTTTTGAGGTAAATATTATTAATAGTTAAATTTTCGGTCCCGGTTGTTTCAATCGGTAGTCCATGGCCTTTATGCGGTCTAACACTCCGAAACCAGGGTTGGCCACTAACCTGCGCTTCAATTTCACAGGCTGACTAGAACTTATTTTGAATTAAACCTACATTTACAGATAAATTTCGTTCTTCTTCTTCTTCTTATCGAGTGGATGGTCAACCTGACCAATCCTGGTGTCAGAGTTATTGAGCCGCCAAAGGCCTCTGACATGGCTCATGTAACGACTACTATCCGTAGAAAGTAACCGGGACCGACGGCTTAACGTGCCCTCCGAAGCACGGAATCATCTTACTTTTCGGGAAATCAGGTGATTAGTTTTTTTATTAGTTTCCTAAGTTTAAACGGATTTTGATTCTCATTTTGAATTGAACCTGCGTTTACGGATACACTTCACGTCACAGAAGACTCTGTGACCACGGTTCCTGTAAAGGGCTGAAACGTCAGATAAAAATGCAAAATAAAAGCGAAGTGTATCCGTAAACGTAGTTTCAATTCAAAACGCGTAGTGTTCGCTTAAACCTAAGACACCAGTAGTACTTATTTCCCTAATTGTGAACATGCGAAACAATGTCAAAAAGCAACAAAAACAGTCGCTAATCAGATTACCGGTTCACGTGTGACCTCTACCGTCTCCATGGTACCAGCAAACCAGCAGCCAAGGCTCAATCATACACTTGTACGACTTCGCTCTACTAACTAACATACTAATAACCGAATACTCATTATGTTTCTATGTGATGCAAACATCATCGCACTTTGCTTACTTCGTACCCGTTGTGACGGGGTACAATGTATCCCAAGTGCTACTCTGATGAATTACCTATATTATTGTAAGGTTTCATCCAAATCCGTCCAATAGTTTTTGCGTGGTAGAGTAACAAACTTTCCTTTAGAAACTTTCACATTTATAATATTAGGAGGATAACCAGCAGTATCGCTCTTTGCCATCCGTTCCCGTGTGATTATTGGGATAAAAATGGCATATTCCAGCAGCCTTTTTCCTGAACGTGATTTTTATCAGAAAATATTTGTTCTAACCCGACTCAGCGTTGTTCCAGCATTTTCAGCAAAACAAGTAATAATTCTAAACATATAGAAAATAATCTGAAAATACTTTTTGATACATCTCAATCGAAAATAAAAAACTCCAAAACTCGTAATACCTACTGTATATTGGAGTACCCTAATCATTTCCAAAAAACACCAATAACTTATTAATCTATACTAATATTATAAAGCTGAAGAGTTTGTTTTGTTTGTTTGTTTGTTTGTTTGTTTAAACGCGCTAATCTCAGAAACTACTGAACCGATTTGAATAATTCTTTCACTGTTAGATAGTCTATTTATCGAGGAAGGTTATAGGCTATTTTTCATCCCGAAATTCCCACGGGAACGGGTACAACGCGGGTAAAACCGCGGGGCGCTGCTAGTATATAATAAATCAAAGCCTTTCTATTATCTCAGAGTTCCGACCTGTTCTAGATCATATTTAGGTCACAATGTAATGCCATAGCCATGCTTCCTCTCTTTATAATATCTATCACGATCGGAGCCTTTCAATCTAGATAAATAACGCTTCGGCAAAGAGGCACGTGATCGCAATTTACTTTACAAACATGGCGAGGTTTGATCACCTACTCTAATTAGCCAAGTGTGGTGATTACTAATTCTCACTGTACCGATAACTTCAGTAAGCGAGAAGCTATTGGTACTGATGTGCGGTTGTTAAGGCACATGTGGTAACTGATAGCAGCGTCCAGCAGTTTGACTTGCGTTGTGCCCGTTCCCATAGAAATTTTGGGATGAAAAATAACCTTCCCGTTGAACCAAAAAAAAATAAAAATAAATAATCATAAATCAAATAAATGAACTACTATACAGTATTATTATATCAGTATATTCCTAGATATACAGTCCTGTACTCTACTATACGTTTAGGATATTTATTACACTATCCCACTTCTACCCTGGACCTATGACCAAGCTCTATCGAAATTTTATATAGCACTAGCAGCGCCCCGCGGTTTTACCCGCGTTGTACCCGTTCCCGTAGGAATTTCGGGATGAAAAATAGCCTATAACCTTCCCGTTGAATGTGGCTATCTATTACAAAAAGAATTATTCAAATCGGTTCAGTAGTTTCTGAGATTAGCGCGTTTAAACAAACAAACAAACAAAACAAACTCTTCAGCTTTATAATATTAGTATAGATGAATTTTTTTTGCAGTTTTCCTTCTACTACAAAAAATAATTAAGAGATATTTAGCATTTCAGAATTTAAAAGCCTACAAACCGATACTACCCTTGAGATACTTCAAAGTCAATTAAGGTAATCTGCTACCGTTTTATTGTCCTTAACGATTTGGTTAATTAGTATTACTTTGTACAAAGTTCAATAACGGCTTTATTTAAAAAAAGAACATAATAAAATTAGCTTCCTTCTTGCTAAAAGCAGGAAAAAGTAAACAGAAATGAACATTCAGTAGAACAGATTGTAGGTACAGATGAAAAGCTTAGTTGTCTTTTTCTAGGCAGACTTTTCTAAGAAACATTGTTTCAACAAACAGTTGTAGTAGTAAGTAAAAAACTAAAGTAAAAGCGGACAACTGTTAGTTAAATATACACGTGAATATTCCGGATGTTATTTATCTGGAAATTTCTGTTCTTAAATATGTTTTTCGGAGATTTGTGACTTCTGCCAAAGATGTTTCAGTAAACAGAGCTTTTGTTCAATCGTTATTTACGACAAATGATACATTAGCATAATGAGGCATCAGTCATTATTTAATTCGGCGAATTGTATTTAGTACTGTAAACATCGATTAAAAGTACTTCGACAAAAGTAAAGGAAGGCGTAGGCGTATTCTTCTACTGCTACAAAACCTTTTTTCTCAGAACTCCATATACATATTATCAATCCAACCTCCGGGATAATGTCTTACTATCTCCTTTCATTAGTACTAATTAACAGGACGTGACTACTACAAGATAATTCGATTCGTAAAGATGTCGGAAACATTAAGCCCTGATTAGTTTTGTGTAGAGGAGACCGGTGCAGGTAACAAAGGCAGTTAAAACTCAGTTCAGATACTTTGGGTGTAAAAGGAGTCTTTTAAGCGAGAAGACAGTACGTCTGGTCATGAAAAAAATTATTAATTTTGTAGTTTTGTTTGTCGCATCAGACGTTCGAATCAAACCTAAGATACTGAGTAGGTATAAGCGTAATCACGCGCGTTATGTTTTCATACTTTATAGCGACGCACGCGCCGCGCATCGCTCAGCGTCTCTCTGAACAAGGCCTAAGAGTATTTTCGATTACACGTCGAAAAGCATAATTAAGTAGTATTAGCAATTTCCATAATCATGATAGACGAGGTGAGCAAATATCACTTGTCGACCGCTTTAGCAAATTGTGGATGTGCTAAATAAATGTATATTTTATGTTAATATTACGAAACACCTATGGATAGGTAAGGAATTCCGATGTACATATAAATGCAGTAGTAATAGTCAAATCTATGAAAGTAAAGTAAAGTATTAGCCTGCAATGTTCCACTGCTCGGTAGAGACCTCTCATCTCACTGAAGATATCAGTACAGTGAGGAGGAAGAGTACGCCTAAATCTTTCAATAAATCTAAAAATCTTTGACTGATATTTAGAATGGACTCCCACAGAAGACATATCTTATGAGATCCCGTACTTTGTACGTCACAATCCTTTAGCCGATGGAAAGTACCCATCACTGTTCATAATTCGAATTATCAACAATATGTAGAGCAACGCATTACGCACATCGATGCAAATCCCTCTAATCAAAAGAGTATGATAAACATGCCGCGTCCTTGAGGCGTCTGACATCCACCAACGCGTTATATCGATTTTCCACTTACATAGATTCGTCTACAATAAGGTTTCCCTGTCCACAACCTCACCTACACAACAGTCGTAACAACAACTCAACCTCATGCTAATATCGACCTTTTATCATTAGCAACAAAGCGTAATTTCCTATGCCCCTCGAGTGCTTATACGTTGTTTTGCAAGCAGTAAAAGGTGTTTAAGAGATAGTGACCGAGTGCCAGTAATTATGGACGTAACAGCCTATAATGTAGGCATTAGTTTGACCTTCAATTAGGTAAGACAGAGACGTGGAAAAATGTGAATGGCGTTATATGAATGCAATATTACATACGCCAGAACTTTATGCAACTCTGTGAAGAGTAACGCTCTGTGGTTTACACCAGATACTTGTTCACCATAAGCTTTACAAACTATCAAACACAGCTAATTTCTCAACTAGAAGCTGCATTTAAGATAATTTTCGACAAGTTATTTAAAAGTGACGATCCATTTTTTAACAAGCACAATAATACGAGTACATCCTTACTCATTCCAAATTATGTAGGATTAAGCGTGATTTCCTCTGTAACTCTAGTAGTTTGATATAAGCAATGCGGATAATCTCATTTCTATCTAAGCGCTACCGTGTTTCGGAAGGCACGTTAAGTCATCGGTCCCGGTTGTTTCAATCGCTAGACAGACAGAGGCCTTTAGGAGACCAAAATCTCATAACACCAGGGTTGGCCAGTAACCTACTCGAACCTTCATATACTTAGTAAGGTTATATACTAATAGCTTCTCCGGTTAAATCGCTTTCCTCAATCGTATTCTCGTCTTGTAATCAAAAACCTCCTACAAAACATCAAAGTAAGTTCAAACTGGGTCCTTAATAAAAGAACGCAATTATGATAATACCTATTACTTGGTTGTCATATTCATATTTCTATCAAAGAGAGGATATCAGATGTCTCCTTTAGGACCCTCGGCTCCTATTCAATATAGGGAATACGGCGAACAACACTCTCTCAGGATATTTGTGGATGTTTGAAAATTGATACTGGATTACTCTGATATGTAATACACTACGCGTTATAGTAATATTGATGGCCCTTTAGGTGAAGTCAGCTAACACATAATCTATACTAATATAATGAAGCTGAAGAGTTTTATTTTTGTTTGTTTGAAGGCGCTAATCTCAGAAACTACGAGTCTTTTTTGAATAATTATTTTTGTAATGGATAGCCACATTCAACTCGAAGGTTTTAGGCTATTTTCCATCCCGAAATTCCTACGGGAACGGAAACAACGCGGGTGAAACCGCAGGGCGCTGCTATTGACATCTATTGACATATCATATCTTTATGAATAGGTTCTTCTTCTTCTAGGTTAGTTTTTTTTTAGTGTCCAAGTCGTGGTCCAACCCTGAGCTTTTAATAGCTAAAAGACTGTTCTTTCTTTTTGGCTCTAAAATCGGGTGTCGCCTCTATCAATTTCTTAACGACACAAAATGTTCTACCACTGACAAGTGGTAACGGGCTATAAATGCCTCCATCTTGTTTCGAAGATATGAAAAATATTCGAAGTATTATGAATAGCCGACGATTTCACTTATATTTGTTTATATGATATTACCTGCTATTATATGCATCTCCCCATAGACGTTTTATCTAACAAACATTTTCTTTCAGAAATGTCCTTGACATTGTAACATACCAAAATGGCGGATGCTTCTGTTGACTTGGCCCCGTTTGTTTACAATATATTTACATTATCGGGATATTAAAACTAAATAATGAACAAACATTCATAATATATTGACTTAGGTCTACGACGGACTAAGTGAAGAGCCCTCCGGGTAAATATTGAACCTACTGTGTTGTTGTACTAATTTTAGTTTTATCTAATTAGGTTTGTGTGTTGTCATTATGATATTTTATAGTGTGAAAGTGAGTAGGGATGTTAGGATGTCTGTCAAAAATAACTTAAACTGACTGCTTAATGCGCTCAATATACTAGGAAAAATTTATAAAATTAAGAACAAATCATCTAAGCATACTAGTATCGCTTTAAATAAATCATTACCTATAAATTATAACGCCTCGGTGGTCTAGTGGTATGTGCACTCGCCTGCCAAGACTGAGGTCCCGGGTTCAATTCCCAGGTCGAGCGAAAACATGTTCCCTACTTTTCAAACATGGCTCGGGTTTGAGATCACCAACCCGCATTAGGCAAGCGTGGTGATTACGCCTGAAACCTCCTCACTGTGCTGATATCTTCAGTGAGACGAGAGGCCTTTGCCCAACAAGTGGGACATTACAGGCTAATACTTTTTTTTTTTATAAATTACTTGTAAACGGAAAACTTAATTTAAATGTGTTTATAATTTCCGTAAACAGTTTTACCGGAAGTTGTGTCGTTAAAGGTTCTATAGGAAACGAGAAGAAAAGTTTAATTACAGAATTGTCAGTATGTAGGTGCTTGTTCGGTTAGACACTCTTTATATGAACTTTCTTTTACTTATAACTCTTTGATTATGCTTATCTTCCTCACTGAACTGATAATCTTAAGTCAAGGATTGAAGGGATCTTGCATTCCTTGCAATCCATTGGGATTGGGATATTATTCACAAATCTCTACTTTAATTTACGTTACCGAAAACATACCTACACTCGTTATAAAAGATTAAAATTCAGATATGTATTTTAAAATTACAGCCAATGATTTTCTTAAAAATTCTCACGAGATATATAGGTATATATAGAGAGGCGGGAATGAAAGGAAATCTTTTAATCCAATTAAGGATGATATGAGCTAACAGTAACAAGATATTAATAGAACCATCTCATAACAAATTGGTTTCAAAACCTAAAATAACCGGCTGTTATTTCCCCGTTCGGTGGATTAAGCGATCATGTGGACAGCTCATCATTAACAGTATCTCCCACTCAATATAAATGTCCGTTTCGTCAGCTTCTAATTGTTGACCTTCGATCAACATCTCTAGTAACATTGATTGACAAACTGAGATGGAGCGGTGAGATGCAACGCGTTGCCTCAGCGTTACGCCACCACATGTAAAAAGTTCAATATTTTGGTACGGGTCATTGAAGCAATTGATCGCAAACCGCAAAGTGATGAAACTTAACATTTTCTATTTATAAATTTAGTTAGCTGTAACCTTTTGGCTGTTTTTATGACCTCATCTTCATAAGGACTAGATCTTATAGTGTTATTATAGTCGTTAGTCGTATGCGATACGTGATGACTGCACCAGTGCAAAGAAATACACTGGCTGCATTCGGCGAATGACAGCCGATGACAGTTCAATAAAATATACCCCACTGGCAATGAAAAAAATAACATAATTAATAATAGAACTTCGTAGCCAGTTAAGTACCTAAGTATTAGCCTGTAATGTCCCACGCCTGGGCAAAGGCCTCTCATCTCACCGAAGATCAGTACGGTAAGGAAGATTAAGCATAATCACCATGCAAACATCAATTGTTTATACCAAAGCCTTTCATTTAAAGACTGTCTCTTAACACTCAGATATATAACACCAGGTTAAACCAATCATATTCGATATTTAAAATATCAACAAGACAGGTTAACGTATCAGAAACATCCAAGATATGGGTTGAAGCAGTTCAATAGTAACGAGGAACCCGTGTCATTCGATGACCCTATTACTGGTCGTCTGTTGCGGTTGATATGATCATTACCTCAAGCCTAATATTATGAGGGAACGACAATCAAATACACCTACACGCCTACTACCTACTTATAGAAACATACGTATCTATACTAATATTATAAAGCTGAAGAGTTTGTTTTGTTTGTTTGTTTGTTTGTTTGTTTGTTTAAACGCGCTAATCTCAGAAACTACTGAACCGATTTGAATAATTCTTTCACTGTTAGATAGTCTATTTATCGAGGAAGGCTATAGGCTACATTTTATCCCGAAATTCCCACGGGAACGGGCACAACGCGGGTAAAACCGCGGGGCACTGCTAGTCATTGTATAAAATATAGTATTAAGTATTTCGTCTTATTTGCGGTGACCGGAGTGTAAGACGGTATTCGGCGGTCTAAAAACTTTGGTACCAGGACTGGCTAATAGCCTTCTCGAACTATATTTGTGTAGGTCAGTGGCCAACCCTGGTGTCAAGAGTTTTAAGACCGCCTAAAGGCATCCAACATGGTCTATAGATATTCTTCTTCTTATCGGGTTATGTTATAATCTATATATATAAAATTCAAAGTCCTGACTGACTGATAATCAACGCACAGCCTCAACCGCTACACCTAGAAACATGAAATTTGGCAGGAAGATTCTTCAAGTGACGTGAATGCACACTAAGAAAGGATTTTCGAAAATTCCCACGAGAACGGGCTCAACGCGGGCAAAGCCGCGGGGCGCTGCTAGTTTATTATATAATTTGTGCCCGGGCCAGAACATACACACCTCTCGAACTCTCTCGAACTGTTACTGGCTTTCATACATCCTCCATAGTGCAGGACACGGGGCAATAATGCATTTAATAAACTTTTAAGGAGAAACTCAACGTATACCATTGACAACGCCTAAACAGCTTATTTATCACTGCATTAAAGTAATACAGATTCTAATTAGATTAAAGTACGTATTTGTATTTGTAAAGGTAGTAGCTGTCTTGCATCGCGGGCCGTTCTCATTACGGCGGGCGATGACCGGACCACTAGTGACGTAACAACGATTATATTCGATATTAATCCTAGCATCGATGTGATTCGAATGTTACTGTTATTATATTAAGTTAATGGTGATGTAGGTGATAAAGGAGAAGGTCAAAGTATGACTAAAATGTACTGATGTATTTGGAAGACGAAAGAATTAGCTGAGTGAGAGTGCGTTTTCATACAAGCGGAGGGGTGCGGAGCCCAATTCACCAATCGATTGGGATGGTCAAACAACGCATTGACATTGTCAAAATCTTTTCATAACTTTCGTAAGCCGGTAAGTTCGTCACATATGTCAAATATCTCGATGCTTTGCTCGCACTCTATATGAATTCACCGGCATAAATTGATTCAAAAATCCGTCGTAAATTGTTGCAATCTAAACAATACCTAAGGCAATAATTACTAAGATTACTAATTAATAAAGATGAAGGAAAGAAAATTAATAATATAAGAAAGATATTAGTATAACAGACCACTGACCACACCGAGCATAAAACACAAAAGTACTTAAAACCCAAAGCACATGAGAAAGCTTAAGTCTCAAGTAACCTGCCAATTACAAATCCCCGTTAGACAATAACATTTATTATTTGATTTATTTACGATCTTTCACAAGTCATCGTTAAATCTGTAGTGTGGTGTACTCGAACAAAGATTGACTGTTTCTGTTAGAACGCTACCGATATGTCTTTTACGACCGTATGGGTACCAAGCAAGTGTGAATGTAGATGTCGCTAGTGCCCGACGAAAGTCGACACGTGTAATAGTAGTATACGTTAAATCGTCCCGTGTAACTTATGGCGTAGTTGGTCTAAATGTTAGTTATAAACTTGAAGCAAAGCACATCGGTTAGCACTGACACTGTTTGACGATGGGAGACCATTACTAGTAAAACCAAAGACAATTCCTTCTGTAGAGGAAAAAGGTTTGTAGTTTTATTGTTTTCGTTTTATGACTAAACGTTTTTTCTATAGATATAAAA
This sequence comes from Cyclophora punctaria, assembly GCA_951394245.1. Classification (NCBI taxonomy): domain Eukaryota; kingdom Metazoa; phylum Arthropoda; class Insecta; order Lepidoptera; family Geometridae; genus Cyclophora; species Cyclophora punctaria. The sequence goes on from OX596175.1 coordinate 10,424,452, forward strand.
AACGTTGGTTGGTAAATCGTATTTCAAGACTCAATAGAAGAAAAAAATAGTAGGTACTAACATTTAAGTACTTCTGTAGTACTTCTCTATCAATATAAAAAATCTGATGTTTGTTTTTTTGTTTGTTTGAACGCGCTTCTCTCAGAAACTGAAAATCTGATTTCAATAACTGATTTTGTAACGGATGGCCACATTCACCGGAAAGGCTTTAAGCTATTTTATATCCCGAAATGTTCACGTTGACGGGCTCAACGCGGCTAAAACCGCGCTGCTGGTTGATTATATTAGTTCTGATATCTGCCGCTGATAGAGTTATCTGGCACGAGCTACACTGGTTAGTGCACAGAGTTGCATAACGTACCTCACTGTCTGCTTTACTCAACCAAAAGTGAATTGTATATGTAAATTTTAAAAGATTACTTTCCTATCTATTTATATAAAATGTTATATAAAGATTTTAAGCATCTATGTTTTTTTTTGTTGGAACATTGTTTTAAGATTACAGGTGTTACGTGTATTACATTGTTTTAGAGAGAAGTCTACGTATTCTGTAACATACATTGGTACAGAATTTGACAGTCGCTTGATAATTGAAAACAGTACGTTTTAAATTCCATTCGGATTGAGTAATGTTTTAATAGTAAGTATTATCTTTGGCAGTCTTAGTAATGCGTCACTAGAAGCACCTCGCGGTTTTACCGGCGTTGTGCCTGTTCCCGTGGGAATTTCAGGATGATAAATAGCCTATAACCTTCCCGTTAAAAGTCACTATACTTTAAAAAATGTATATTCAAATTTCCGAGTCATCAAAAAACAAGAAACAAACTCTTCAGCATTATTATGTATATAAGTATGGATTGCAGATAGATTGATATTACATATATGATCTTGCAGATTGCATCATGATATTGAAACTTACAATCTTTCCCATTATGTTATTGGTAAGGTTTGACTAAGTACAAAAATAAAATAACCGAATAGTAACAAAGAAACCGAATCGGTTGCTTCGATCGGTTCCACCGATATCCGAGCGAACCTTCAAGAGAAAGGAATGATGATCAAATACTTTTGTAACATAATAAGTAAGTCAACACTTATGTAACAAATAGTACTAGTACACTCGACAGCATAAGTAACATTAGCAGTTTTATGTTAATTGCGGTTTTTAACATTGATTACAACAGGTTTTATATAAGCTCAATTCCGAATCGGAAAGGTGAATTTTTTTGATAAGAATTGGAAGGAGTTGCAAATGAAAAAAGAGACATGACATAAGACAAAAGAGTCGAGGGAAATTTTGCCCAGCACTGTTAAGTAAAAAATAGCATCAATTAACGATTAGCCTCTATATTAAAGTCACATTCGAGAAGGCCTATAGTAGAAGTAAGTCTATTTCTAAGGCTACCTTTGCGTCAAAAAAATCCATGAGAATAGTCAAAACGCGTATAAAACTGCTGTACTAGTGAAAATGACTTGAGTAGATGACTTTACTTAAAGTAATACACCACATTATTGTGTTCGATGGTACCGGCGTTTGTTTTCGATACGGAAGCGATCTAACTTATTATAATGGCTTTTAATTTTAACAACCAAAAAAGAACGTGATGTCATATCCGGATGCGTTATAAGCAGATGGTTTTGTAATCTTATGATTTTAATTATTAATATAGGTGTCTGTCGCTTTGTGTTGGGACTTCGTTGGAAAGACGATGTTCGCATGCATATCACTCACATGCAAAGTATCGCTTCATCAAACCTACATATTTTTAATTATATTCGAGATGTTATCATCTTTGATGTGCCGCTGACATCATAATTGCACCGTCTATCTATACTAATATTATAAAGCTGAAGAGTTTGTTTTGTTTGTTTGTTTAAACGCGCTAATCTCAGAAACTACTGAACCGATTTGAATAATTCTTTCACTGTTAGATAGTCTATTTATCGAGGAAGGCTATAGGCTACATTTTATCCCGAAATTCCCACGGGAACGGGCACAACGCGGGTAAAACCGCGGGGCGCTGCTAGTCTTTGATGTGCCGCTGACATCATAATTGCACCGTCTATACTAATATAATTAAGCTAAGGAGATTTTTCTTTGCTTAGTAACCCAAAGAACAATTTTCTTTGGTAAGTAATTTCGAGTAGGTTAGTGGCCAACCCTGGTGTCGGAGTTTTTAGACCGCCTAAAGGCCTCCGACAAGGTGTAACGATTGAAACAACCGGGACCGACATCTTAACGTGCCCACCGAAGCAGGGTTGCTCTCAGATAGAAATCAGCCACTCATCCAAGTAGGGGTCGAGCTGAACGTAGCTTAACAATCGCAACGAATCTTCTTCGTAGTCTACCTTTGGAGGGACTTACTACCTTTGGAAACAACCAGTCTGATTCTAATTTCGAATAATCCTTTTTGTATTGAACAGCTACAATCAAGAGGAAGGTTATAGGCTACTTTTCATCCCGAAATTCTCTCGGGAACGGGAACAACCGAAGGCCAATGCTAGTTTATTATGATAGGATGGCAAAAAAATATACTTTGCATATCATTATACCGCGAAGCTCTTAGCGAGTAGAAGCTGACTCGTTTAATTACGTTTTAATTACCTTAATTTGTAGTAATTTTTAATGTTTTTTGAAAGGACCGTTTTAACATTTTTACATAATTATTTCCTATAAAGATAATAGGACAAATTAACTGCAATGTTTAATTGGTTGTTGGTATTTTCAGAAATTAATTGTTAGTAACAAAGATAAGGACTGAAATGCATCTTAAAAGAGATCAATAAAATGTGTTTCTTCCACTATGTAATTATCTCAAAAGTATCCGGTATTCATGTTTGATTTTCATATCCACTTAGGCTGAAAAACCGACCCTTAGTTACAGTTTCAAAATCACATAGAAAATCAGTGATAAAGATCTCTCAATAGTAAGTAAATCGAGACGCATATACGTAACTCCAAAGCCTTATAGACAGGTGGTACATTTCTAAACCTAGGGATGTACGAGTATCACAATATGATTCCTTACCTGCACTAGAGCGTCCATGGCCAGTCGCTCGATGTCCACGTTGTAGTAGCTGAGCTGCGGCACGTGGCGCCTCCTCGGCCTGACGTCATCGTAGTACGCCACCACGTCATTGATCGACACCACGGGGCAGTCGTCAACGGTGCTGCAACCACTACTCCCGTCCACCCCGCTGTCCGAATCCATCTCGCCCCCGAACCCTTCCTTCGAACCACGCCGGTCGCCATAACTGTTCTCCGAGCCCTCCTGGTAGCCCGACTCGTTCATATCATCAGGAGTCACGATCTCTGGTATCTTCGAGTAGTCGAACTCGTCCTCTGTAGTCGCCTCTAACTCGTACGTGTCAGCCATCTTGAATTTATACTTTTTTCACCGTTTATTATCACTACATTGCTGTCACTGAGTTTAGGTCACTGGTAGCGCTCTGTAACAAAGAAACATAATAGGTACTATTATTATAAATGATTGGGTTTAACAAGTAGATTATATCTAAGACGTATCTGTCAGCGTAACAATATATCACAAGCAAAGCAACCCGCTAAAACAAACACGCATTAACATAAGACAACACACGAAACACATCTACGATTAAGCACAAAAAGCGACGCTAACAAAAAGTATACAGCCAACACGAATAGATAATAAAAAAACGTTAGTTGTAAAACCGGAGTCATAATGCTTTTGATTTCTTTCGAGCTGGTAACACTTTCATTCTCGTGACCCGTTAACCCAGAGTAGGGGTCATCGTGTACCAACTGGCAAAAAAATAGTTACGTTTGACATTTTAGTATACCAAACCGCAGTTAACATAATATTTGATAATGAGTAACAGAATAATAACTGTTAACCGCTACAGTTGATTTTAAAATGTCACAGACAATTCAAATTCAATACAGATGCAATTTTAAAGTATTATATTCGATATCGTTCATAACAACATTGAAATAACGTCGAACCTAACTTTTATTTACCCTCGATTCGAACTTCGGATCGACTGCAAACTTTTTCAATAAACTAAAACTGTTTCGTCGATTTAGTGATGTTTCGTTCGAAAACAAATGTTTATACAACTTGTTAGGTTGCCATTTGGACAATTGATATTATTTATATGTGGAATTTTACCTAATCTATGGACAAAATAGATAGAAATATCATATTAACCCTCTATATATATACATACATCATTCATTCTTGATAATCGTTCCTTAACAGGAAGAAGTTGATATGCCTCTAAAATGGAGCCTGGTAGTTGATTGCAAGTCAACTACTCTCTCAAGTACAATTACTCTCCCATATCAAAAACAGGTAGGCTTGCCAGTTAGCATTCACAAATGCCAGAAAGAATGTACAGCTGATAAGCTAGTTTGCCAGTTACAGGCATGTGTGTTGAACTATGGACAAATTACGAATATTTTCCAACCACGACTCAGTATCTCAATATGTCTAAATTTTCTTTAATATAGCTCATCCTCAATACCTTGTTATGATTCACTATACTTATGTTACTTCAATCAAATCTCGTCATGGAATAAAAAGCAGTAATCAACCGCCTCACGTGTCGCGGCTGACCGAATGTTTCAAATTGTACTTAGCACGTTACTTTAACTTAATGTTTTGAGAACAATTTCATGTGGCCTCGACAGAGAAAACCTAGAGTTTTGTTGTTTACGTTTGATTGCACCTAGAATATACGTATAATTGAAATAAAATCCGTCTTACTGAGACATAATAATATTTTCAGTGGAATCTTACAGAATTTTAGTTCGTTTAAGCTATGTGTTAATATTCAAAAGTATAGCAACACTACTACAGCAACACAACGTATAGCAACACTACAACCGACGTCACTAATTGTTTTAACAGCCAGCTCTATTTAAAGCCGTTCCTAATTCAAAAACTACAAAAAATAGGAACAACCATAAATCTGAATCACAATACATCACAATTAAATTATGGTTGTCGCATCAGGTTACAGCCGTCGGTGTTCACACGACAAAGCATCGCGCTCAACAAGTATCCACCCTGGTGACCCAGTTAACTGGGTCAAGGCTACCACATGAAGCTGGCGTCCCTCGGATCCCGAAGGCAACAAGTGGCCCACAACCCTCGCTTTATGACTTTTTCCTTACAATTATTAGCATTGAGTAACCATCTTATTGTCTCCGACAATATGTTGCTTTTGTTTATTTGACTGGAGTCGTAATGGCTTTAGGTTAAGAAAAGTAAGTAAACTAAATAAATATGAAAGTCAAAGTAATAAAAAAGTAATTAGAACAAACCTTGAAGGAATAAGGTTCTAAATAACAAGTTCTTAGTCAAGTAATTCCATTTGCCAACATAACGAGCCAAACGTCCATTCAAAACTGGAACGTTCCGACCATAGAGTAAAAACTGAGAAGTGGCAGTGCGTTTCCACGAATCGATCGACAAGCTGCTACCAGTTGCATCGCGCGGGGTGAATGAATGAACGGAACAGCTAAAACGGAGTTGGAAGACGTCCAACGGTGTGCGGGTGGCCTTCGGTGGCTAGTTTTTACAAGTTCACGGCTGCCATGAGTACCCTGTTGATCCTATAATAGATTATCGACTGCGTCTCAATTTTTCCCATGGAACGACTCGCTTTCAACTACTTACTTTTTTGGAACTAGTTTTGTTTTGTAATTCCTATTGGCTAGTTTATTTACAAAGAGAATCACTTTGCTTTGAACCTGTTTCTGAAGTGGATTGGTGCAAATATTTCTTAAGAAAACTTGAGTGAAGTATTGGTCTCGATAATACGAGAAAACTGGGTCAGGATGCTTACTTTATTGATTGTAATAATTATATCTGCAGAATCTTTCTTTTTCACGCGCTCTCCCACTAATGTTCTTACCAATGTTGTCAAATTACCAATACTTAGGCTATATTATCTCGTAACCTTTCTCAAGCTGCAGGTAAAGTAAAGTAAACAACTGTGTTCAATTACACTGTCAAAATATTACTCCACTGTCTAAATACTAAGAATTACTTTCAATTTTAACTTCAAAGCGTTGAATTACATACTGCAGTCCAAGCAAACTGTCATTAAACCAGCAGCAAGCGACACAACAGTTTTATAGGGCTTGTTGTACTTAAAAACGGTATTATTAAGTGTAGCGAGCGTTTGGTCCAAGCCTCACCCACTTGCGAAATAGTTTATCAGTCGTCGATATATCAGTTTGCCATAGACAAGGCACGCTCAAGTTATTTGATCATATGTTATTTGAATATTTGATACCGGAATATTGGTATTATCTATTTCATGTTCTATATTTGAATTTCACAATTATGAACGAGTAAAGTACTGTGGAGTTACGAACTCAATATATTTTAGTAAAGTAAAATAATTTGCATAAATAAAAATAATAAAACGTTAAATTGCATGAAAACAGCTGAATATTGTGAAAAAGGATATGCGAATCGCTAACAATGTTCGCACGTGTACGCCGCTAGTACATTCGCCACACATGTGACATCACGCTCGCGGCGAGTCGCCATATTTAATCAGCGCCATTTAAAAATATACGCCGTAATCTCTGTCATGGGCTGATAACAAGAAAATCAATAGGAAATCCATGTATTTTCTTTTATTTCCAAACGTTTCCAAACATCTCGGTAACAAAAAAGAGACATAAAAACGTACTGTCAACGCGATATTTTCTAGAATACATTGTAATAACAACAGCGGGAAGAAAATTGAGTCACGGCTACTTGAAAGTCTTCATTGACGTAAGTATCAGTACGTATAATTACTAGGTACGGATACTAGCTCAGATACTAGGTACGTAAATACTCGGTGTGGTATGCAATGGTGTATTAAGAGTGAATGTATTTATGCTTTCGTAAAGATTGAATTTAAATAAATATGTATAGTACTATATTTACATACGGTTATCTGACCAAAACTAAGATCTAAGCTGGTTTGCGATAAATTTTGATTTAGGTTTCTTAGGTATTTATATAGTTGGTACATATTTTTTTAATTTTCTACTGGATGACTTCTGTCGAAACGATTTCATTGACAATGCGCTAGTTATTTCCAAAATACACTCTAAGCAATGTTATGGCATTATCTGTAACGTTTTATAGTGATAACTACTTTTTCCTGATAAGTAATTAAAAACAACCTTTTTAAACAATGACATTAAATCTTTTTAAATCTACTAATGAACAACGATCTCTCTATATATAAATTAATATCAGTCAAAATAAAGAAAATAAATTCATATATTACTCACAAAACTTTGAAATAATGACACAAAAAGTATCTTAATCACCTAATCAAAATATTTGACTAATTAATAATCCAATTATATGTCTGAAAAGCAAAATTAACACAAGTGAGAGTTGTGTTGTTATAAAATTGCATAAAATATGTTTTTTAAATCGTTCTTTGAATATATTTTTATTTTATATTGCATACAAACTAAGCTCAATTTGACAGTTTGCTGACAAATGTGTTGACATTAAATTATAAATAACTAAAGGTCAATGCCTGCACGTGACAAAAAATGATGGACAAATCAATTTATAAATAGTGTGACAGGTCAAAAGTGTAATCGTCAGTAAAAGGATGTTATGACAAATTACTTTTTGTGTATTATGTTAATTTTGTAAAATATATTTCTTTATTTAGTTTCATTTAATAAAGCGCGTGTACAGATAGTCCATGGAAGTGTTAAGCAGATAGTACTTTGTCATACATTTGAAAAATCTCTTTGACATGTTAGTACGTATTGTAGATATTTGAAAATGATAAGATTATATGTAAGTATTCGTACTACGAGTATTACTCGTACAAATCTAGGTTTTCCATGTAAGTCTTTAAAACATAAAAAGTTAAGAATAAAGAAATAACTGCAACTAACAAATATCATTCTGAATAGTTAATCACGTACACACAGATGAATTCATACACCAACTGCTGAGAGCTCGAGATTTGTTTGTCATATTTTTCCAAGTCATCGTGATTTCCACAAACGCGTTAAGGAACAGATATTAGACTCGTATAGAATGGTAATTGCTGGTTGCCCACAAATGATATGTCACCGTCAACCATTAGACACTTTGAGTTCTAAGTTTTACAATGACTGACAATTTATAAAACATAGCCTTCTTTGTAACAATAAAAGAATAGAACTGGTTTACAATAAACGCTGTCTATCGTATTGAACTTCTTTGGTTTATTTTATGTCAGTGGTTAATAATTCAACTGTGGAAGTACAATGGGATGTATGATTTGAATTACGGATAGAGTGTCAAACTCTCTCACGGTTTCGCTATCGAAGTATACTGATTAATGAAAATTAAGTTTATGTCTTCTCAGATTGTAATACGTTAGGATTATCACCGCTGGATTGATTTGATGAATTATGTTAATGATGACCCGTAGTATTTTAACGGGCTTTGCCTGGGTTACCGATAGTGGCATTCGGTGCTTTAGAAGCAGTCTTTAGTAGTGGGTAGTAATAGTAAGTAATGGCTTATAGTATAAATACTGAATGTATTTATACTTTTAGAATGAGAGGATTGTAGCGTGAGTATAAAGAATGAGAATATGCTGTGCTTCGGTGAGATGAGAGACCTTTATATGTCACAAAATACATATTTAATAATAAACACTATTTTGTACTTACAGAGTGCTACGGTATACCGACGGCAATGTCCCATACATTTTAAAGAACATTGAACATATTAGCAAACCCAAAAAAAAACCATTCTCAAAAAAACCTTTCGCTATTGTCAAGCCCTTAGCCAACCAAACCAGCGCTACTTTCATACTGAATGTTGCAGATCAATAAAGTTAAATATGACCATTCATTTAATAAAATGACAATGATCGCGTCAGTACCTATCTTTATTCAAAGACGGTTAACACAAATATGAATAAACCTAGTGAATTAATTAACAGTACATATGCATTTGTGTCCATTTATATCTTTTGTGGCTTTAATAACAATTCGGTGACATCATGTTAGATAATAAACTGTTCACATCTTTATAGGCATATAACTTCTTATATAGGTATATTATTTATCCTTTTATGCAAGGCTAGCGCCTAAATAAAGATCTTTATTTATCTCTCTCTCTCTCTCCTCACTCTCTCTCTCTCTCTTTATCTGACCCCAAAAAAATAATATTACTCCTGGAAACACAACACCCTTACTAAAACCTACAGACTTGGCCCTGTAGGTTTTAGCGCGCTAATCTCCGAAAGTACTAGTCGGATTTGATTTAACCTTTTTACATCTAATAGGCCCTTTCAGAAGGTAGTTTATAGGCTTCTTTTAATGCCGAAATTCCCACGAGAACGAGCTCAACACGAGTAAAAGCGAGGAGTATAACTAGTTCAAATATAAACGCCACAAAACCTCTAATTTGTCACCAAATCCGAACCAGCTCGGTCATAAATCAAACGCATGCGCAGCAAGGAAAGCAACCTCCACAAATGGCAACTACGCGTAAACAAAAAACAATTATCAATCTACAATGTAGACTTTATTACCGTAATATTAAGAATATATTAGATTGACACATATAATTCGAGCAAGCCGTGTTACTGGTTTACCTTGATACACTCACTTTTGTATATATATATTTATATCTATATGTTTATTCTAAATGTTGTCCGATCGGAAATAATACCGCGTTATTAGACCTTATTATCAGAAGGAAAACGTTCATATTTGCTCGTATGTTAGTGTAAGTAGTACATTATTGGCTGACATTTTAAAATTGTTGCCTTTTAATTATATTTTATTGGAGTCTTTGTGATTGAATTACATCAAATACAGAGTTATTGAGTGCCTGTTAGAGTTACGTAACCGAGTTATGAAGTAATGTTACATAACTACTAATAACTATATCGCTTTTAAACCATCCTGCCGGAAATACGGGATAAGGACTATTTATATTTATGCCTTTATCCTAATCTTACCAACATTTTAACGTACGATTGTGAGAAAAAGTAATTTCGTGTAGGTTAGTAGATAGTAGGTTGGGTTATAGTTAGTAGGCCAACCCGGTTGGCGAGTTTTTCGACACCTAACTAAAGAAATACCACTATCGGCCACCCATACAAGTAGGCCGAGCTGCACGATGCTGAACAATCGCTATCTAACATCGCTTCGTAAACCACGCCACGAGCACTACACGCGATCGAATTCTGTGAAAGAGATTTGTATACAGTATGAGATATGCAAGATGTTATGATAATAAGAATTTAGGTCTAGAACGAAATTCCCGCGGTATACGATTTCAAACAGTTTCCACTGCGGGAAACCTCTACTTAATAATTAGGGATTTATACCCATTATCGAAATTTCTGGAGTTTCTAACATCAACTCTGAGTAAAAAATACTCTAAGGTAAAAAGTATCACCGCTCTTGCTTATTTTCTGTTTGGCTGTTTAGAAATAAATAAACACTGCGTCAGAAATCTTACAATACATTATAATGAAGAACGTTTTAATATATAAACAGTTGTTACATAAATGGGACGACGAACAAACAATATATTGTTTCTGGTGCAATCTTCTACCGGTCCGACTCGTTCTGTCTATGAAAAACAATTGAACATCTACGATACATAATAGTAGTTTATGCAACTGTCATATAAAGAAGGGTATTAAAACACGAGTGTGAGTTTATGAAACGAGCGCAGCGAGTTTCATAATAGTAACGAGTGTTTTAATACCCGTGTTATATGCAGTTGCATACACTACTTTATCTTCACTAATGCAATTAATCAAACAAAATTTTAAAAACAAAACACATTGCGAAACATTTAATTCACGCGTACGTGTATAGTCACAGTGAACTTGCCGCCATTAAAATCTAACCAATGAGAGCGCAGCTGCGCGCGCAGGGCCGCAGGGCGCGCGCCGCGCAGGGCGCGATGTTATAATGAGATTTTACGATATCGATGTGGATATTATAACATCATGTGCAATTGCTTAAATTGAGTGTTTTAGTTGTCTGCGCTATAACAGTAGTAATTATAAGTCAAGTATTGGAAACATAAGTAGAATGTTACTACATTAGTGTAGATAATAGTAGTTTATGCAACTGTCATATAAGGAAGGGTATTAAAACACGAGTGTGAGTTTATGAAACGAGCGCAGCGAGTTTCATAATAGTAACGAGTGTTTTAATACCCGTGTTATATGCAGTTGCATACACTACTTTATCTTCACTAATGCAATTAATCAAACAACTAGAGTAAAAGCTGACAATAGTTTTTCACGCGTTCGTGTATTGTCACAGTGAACTTGCCGCCATTAAAATCTAACCAATGAGAGCGCAGCTGCGCGTAGGGCCAATCAGGAGCGAGCGAGATCTTACCAAAGAGTTTTGTGTATGTAGTTTCGACGAAGTTTTAATAACCCAACTGTTTTCAAAAGCCAGCATAATATCAAAATTTTATACAACTTGTATGAGGATTTTGACATAAGGCTCGCCAGGTTAATTGGTAGCGTTTTATTGATGTTATAATGAGATTTTACGATATCGATATCGATGTTTTAGGATATTATACCATCATGTGAAATTGCTTAAATTGAGTGTTTTGTTGTCTGCGCTATAACAGTAGTAATTATAAGTCAAGTATTGGAAACATAAGTAGAATGTTACAACATTAGTGTAGATAATAGTAGTTTATGCAACTGTCATATAAAGAAGTATATATACAGCGTGTTCATTTGAACGACGGACGTGTTTCACCCTATGGTAAAACGTGATTTCACGTACCTAATAAAAATATTAATTTGAAAAAATAATCACGCATCGCCGAGAAAACCCTGACAAATGTTTTATGAAATAAATCCCAACTTATGGACACCCTAGTGGCGAAAGTAAGCGAATACCTAATCACATTTACGTGAGTGAACTTGGTAGGTATGAACCTTTTCCCTTCATACTTCAAACCTGGCTTAGGACTGGCAAAAACACCTAGGTACTAAACTAATAATAGGTATGTAGATATTAATCTGAAATTACGTAATTGAAACAGTTCGTTGGTATTTTTGGCGTATTAAAAAAATGGAATCATACCTATTTACAATAATTTCACATTTAAATTAATAATTTAGCTATTTACACATCCATACTACCTAAAGTAATCTTAAAAATTGTTCAAAATGAGCACCATCACGCAAAATAAGTACACAATTCTGCACGCTTTTGCATAGGTACCTACTAGTTTAACGCGATTCAAAACAAAACCATCACTCCTAATTTTCTCAAAAGCGGTTGTTATACGCACTTTTAGTTTTGAGTAATCTGTAGCGTACACTTGTCTTTTTATTTCACCCCACAAATAAAAGTCCATGAGGATCTGGGGAGCGAGCCGGCCACGGCACTGGCCCTCCGCGACCTATCACTAAAATGAGCATTTAGGTACTCACGTACTCGCACCTGATATTGCGCGGGCGCTCCATCGTGCTGGTGAAATAAGTTCGTGAGATCACTCAACGGCACATTGTCCAACATATCCTCTACCACACTATTCAAAATGTTTACATATGACGACATTATCACAGTAAACTTAACGCGAAAAGAGTTCAAACTGCAAACCGGAAGTAAATCGATGCGCAAGGGTCAGCGCTCACGCATAGACTAATTAGACAGCGGGGCGCGGGCGGGTGGCGCGGTGGCGGGCGGGTGGAGCGAGGACGAGCGGCGGGCGAGCGCGGCAGGGGTAGTAGCACAGATTACTAAATAGTTACTACGTAAGTAGTAGGCACTGACCTTGTCGGCATTGTCAAAGAGGCGCGCGGCACAACAAAACATCGCCACGTAATCAGCTGGCGCGTAGTAACAATTATTTCGTATTTTTGGGGATTTATTTCATAATATTGGTCAAAACCGAAGGTACTATTTTTATTGCATATTTGGAATGAGAATCGAATGCATATTCACCTCCTTCAATGCGTCCGTCGTCTAAATGAACTCCCTGTATATAGTATACATATAAAGAAGTATGTTCATATAAAGAACACTCGTTACTATTATGAAACTCGCTGCGCTCGTTTCATAAACTCACACTCGTGTTTTAATACCCGTGTTATATGCAGTTGCATACACTACTTTATCTTCACTATTAAATGCAATTAATCAAACAAAATTTTAAAAACAAAACACATTGCGAAACATTAAATTCACGCGTACGTGTATTGTCACAGTGAACTTGCCGCCATTAAAATCTAACCAATGAGAGCGCAGCTGCGCGCGCAGGGCCGCAGGGCGCGCGCCGCGCAGGGCGCGATGTTATAATGAGATTTTACGATATCGATGTGGATATTATAACATCATGTGCAATTGCTTAAATTGAGTGTTTTAGTTGTCTGCGCTATAACAGTAGTAATTATAAGTCAAGTATTGGAAACATAAGTAGCATGTTACAACATTAGTGTAGATAAAATACATTATATACTCGTATTCTGTTCTTCAGAAGTTTCTAGGAAATGGACATTGTCAAATGAATTTTAACAATTTTTTTTGATACACTAGCAGTGCCTCGCGGTTTCACCCGCGTCGAGCCCGTTCCCATGTGAATTACGGTGTGAAAAATAGCCTATAACCAAGCCGTTTAATGTGGCTATCTATTAAAAAAATAATTATACAAATCGGATTAGTAGTTTTTGAGATTAGCGCGTTCAAACAAATAAAAAAAACAACAAATCAAACTCTTAAGCTTTATCATGTGAGTACAGGTAGGTATAGATAAATACCTGGACATATCGACACGCGGTTATTCAAACCCAAATTATGCTTTAAGTATGCATTATAATTGTAGGGTTACCTACATATTTAGTGAAAGGATGTGTCCAGCTCTTATCCCAGGGACATTACATGACAATACGTTTTTCCTTTTAATTTTGTCTTCACTATCGCCCATAAAACAATAAAAGCGTATTTTCCTGAACGTGTTATATGTATAGACAACTTCTTTGTAGGTACGTAAATTAATGAACAGATGAATACATCTCTTTAATCCCATAAATAACTGAGTTTCTTGCTAGATATCTCCCAGACATTTAAACCAGGTTACAAAAACACTATTCAACATATCTTCATTAGCATTTAATAAATTTAAAAACACTTGAGTAACCAATCGTCTGAACAAACATAATCACAAGATTAATATCCACGTTTTATATTAATTAACTTATTTTTCGACTAGGTATTTTGGTTTACAATTCATTTTGCTAATTCTATAAGTCGACTTACTAGGAGAAATTCGTATTATTGACTAACTCACTAATACTACTACATATACAAACACAACACAACACCCGATATTCCCATGGGATCGGGATCGGATCATGGGATCGGGTACAACGCAGTTAAATCCGCCGGGCGCTGCTAGTCATCACTACATAGTATGAAACCAAGTCGCTTTCCGCTGCCTGTCCTTATGTTTGCTTAGATCTTTAAAACTACGCAACTGATTTTGATGCGGTTTTTTAAGGCAGATAGAGTGATTCAGAAGGAAGGTTTATGTGTATAAAAATTCTTAAAATTCCCACGGGAACGGGCACAACGCGGATTAAACCGTGGGGCGCTGCTAGTTGATATGGTATAAATAGGGAGTATTTACAATTATTTATAGAATAAGATACATTCAACTTAATAAAATACCCGAGTACTTTAGTTAAGGAATCACACCCTGTAGGAGGTTTTAGGTTAGGCGGTCTTAAACTCCCGACCCATAGGTTGACCACAAACCTACTCTAATTTATAGGACAGGTTAATACTTTTAAAACGTTTTTTGTACTTTTTATTATCAGTAAAAAAATGCCACCACTTTGGACGAACAACTTTAACTTAGAGACAAAAACCATGAAATTCGATTTGTTATGAACGCAGAGAGGTTTGTGGGAGACCTTTTCCCAGCATTGGGACGATTTATTTCAAACAAAACGATATTATGAATCAAGTAACAAGCATTGTAAGACACATTTCGGTTAAAAATTACTCATAAAATGGATACCAAATAACTTTTAAGTGAACGGAACAATCTCATCACTCAAAAACAATACAACTGACCCTTATTCTGTCTCTAATAATAGAAAAAACCATATCATTATCTACATAGTAACCCAAACTTACTATTTACAGAAATCAAATTATCTTAATCACCCACAAATACAAGCGAAAGCCGTAAACAAAGTACAATGAATAAGTATAGTGTTGCTTAGAGGAAGTAACTTAGAAATATTTGATCTATAATCAATTGTAAATGTTAGGGCCGATTTAACCGACTACGAAGATAAAGACAACGTACTCAATTCGAAAGCATCTTGTCAGTTTTTTGCCCAGCGATTTCTATTTCCCGTAGAAGTTGAAAGAAATATAAATAGAAGTTCTAGGAACCTACTTTTTGTAGTCAGATAAAATATAGCAATACTAGCCGCCGCCGGTGTTACCCGCGTTGTTCCCGTTCCCGCAGGAATTTTGGGATAAAATGTATGCCATTTGTTATTCTGATTTACAACCTTTATTATTGTAAAGTTTCATCTAAATACATCTAGTAGTTTTTTCGTGAAAGAGTAACAAACATACATACATGCTCAAAAACTTCAATTAAATTCAATTTAGATGAAAGATTGAATTTGACAAGCCCGTTGGCACAGTGGCAATGAGAGCGCTTACTGTGTCGGGGGTTGCGGGTTCGATTCCCGCCCGGAGTCAACAATATGTGCAGACATAGTTGTTGGCGACGACGTCTGGGTGTCAATTATATATTCTTATAAAATATTTGTGTATGTATATGTAGTAGTACCAGTTAATTAGATTCCATAACACAAGCTTAGAGCTTACTTTGGGTCTAATTAACCGTGTGTGAATTTGTCCAGGTATATTTATCCAGGTATATTTATGAAAATAAATATTAGTAAACAAAGCGGAGTGGAAGCCGATCTCGTTGCGTCAGCGCGAGTGAAAGTCCGCCGCCAGTGATTGGACGCGAGACAACGACCTGTCCAAGGCGCCCTTGCGTTGTGCCCTACTGCTCTATCACTCACATACCTCACTCGATATTAACCTATGCTTCACTTAGAAAAAGATCGGTAACTAACTACGGGTATGTACCGAATAGTAACGGAACGGCACCGTTTCCACTTGAACTTCATAAAGTAACTTTGGAAACGATACTTGTTTCTTAACTTACTTGTTTGGAAACGGTTCTTAATACTTTTGAAAAGTATTTTTACTTTTTATTAACCTTTTAAAAATAATTGTTAGTAAATGACAAAGTTTTTTGTAAGTCGGTTAAAAAAGACGAACTGGCAGACTTCGTATGGCGTTGCTTTATTGTTTGTTTGTACCGTATTAAGTAATTCATTCACACTCAATTGTAAGACTCAAAGTAAGCTCCAGGCTTGTACTAGGAATTCTAACTATATGGTGTATGTATGTATCAAGGTATCATGCCAAAGCTATGTATTAAAATAAGTAACAGTTTACCATAAATAACACCTACAAAAAATCACTACCTACTGATAAAAAATGTACACTTCATTTTAACTTTAACTTTCTAATAATTCGATAAAATAAATTAGTTTTACATTCGCGTTACAATCACTACATTAGAACACTAATAATTTGATTTAATATGATATGATTCGATTCCACCCGCGTCACATTAGGTGAAGTTAACATAAAACAAGTCTAATTTAATGGTCAGTGTATCGAATCATTCATTTTGTGTAGTACGAGACGTCACGGTCGGTAATCGATGGGACACGCGTTTTATCAAGATTTCGCAGTAGACTCAATGCCAATAATATAGCTCTAATAATTATACCCAAAGTGCTGAATTTGGGCTCAAAATCGATACTATTTCGATAGCGGCATTTGTGTATGAGAGCTTCAGAGAGTTAGTTAAGGTATTGGTCCCGGTTGGTCCAACGGCAGATTAATTTTAATTTGTTCGGAATGAGGACTGATTCGTTTTTAAAGAAGACAAGCTGAAGATAGATTGTATTAATAACATTAAAGGGTAAAATATTATAATAATATCTCAGTTTACAGCAAATCGTATAAAGTCATATCATTAGCATTACAAAGATTGTATTACTTTATATTATTTTTAACTATACAATAAAAATAATAATGAAACATATTGTGTAAACGTGAAAAGTGGAAACGTCTACTATGCTAATTATGGTGGAATTACTCCCCACCGAGTGTTACTGAACACTAAATATAAGTTGTAAATAAGCACTCGAAGACTCATAAAATTGCCGGCCCAGATACAAAAGTAAACATTAAGATATCGTATCTCCACCCACGCTTACATTTCCTGCCAAAATTGCTGTTTTAGTAATTTTCGTACCTACCTGAAACTGATATCGTTTTAGTAAAGAAACTTACGCAGTGTTCGCATTCTCATTAAACATACCTATTATAATTACCTATAATTATTTATTAAGTAACATTCGAAAAGCAAAAACTCAAAAACAAGCGCTTTAATCGTGGTATCCTATTTTAATTTCGATAAATTCGAAATACCAATGATAGTTTAACTATACGGTAATAAGCTTACATTACTACTACGTAAATGTATAAAAGCAAAATGTACTGATTTGTACTTAGCTAGTAGCGCCCCGCGGTTTCACCCGCGTTGTGCCAGTTCCCGTGGGAATTTCGGGAATTTATACACATATAAACTTTCCTCCTGAATCACTCTTTCTATTTTAAAAAGCATTGCATCATAATCTGTTGCGTAGTTTCAAAGATCTAAGCATACATAGGGACAGACAGACAGCGGAAAGCGACTTTGTTTTACAGTACGTAGTGATTAATTTAGTTTACCTGTTAGTATTGTGTAAATCCATAAACCTCTTTTCCAGTTAAATAAATCAACTGTAGATAGTAATTAGCATTTAGTTTTATATATACTGGTCGGCTATGTTTAATAGATTGCAATACGTCAAGTATTATGTGTTAACCACTTTAGACCTAACTTGATATTAAAGTAAACATTATTCAATTATGCATAGATAGTAAAAAATAAAGTTTTATCTATACTAGGCAATGTAAGGGCGCTTTCAAATTATGCGTTTCGTGTCGGACCGCTGCGGTGCCGAAGCAATACGACAAAACACAATACGACAAACGCACCGCTTCGGCACCGCAGGCGGTCCGACACGAAACGCATAATTTGAAAGCACCCTTAGAGCGTTTGTCCACCGCCGCCGGCACCGGACCGTCACCGGGAACGAGATTTAAGGGCTATCCACACATTTCCGGGTCAGGGCTATCCGTGTTCCGAGTAGATTGTTTCAGTGTTCCCGTCAGGGACGTGCCATCCGTCACCCGTGTTCACACATATCAGGGAAATCGGTATCAGTGTAATCTGTGTCGTTAGCTGATACGCACACAACACGATGTCGATGTGGATTACGAAGATCGTAAAGTATAGCATTCTGCCGTACAAGTTCTATCAACCTTTCTGTATTCATGTTGCACTTGCAGATAAATCATTAACTTTAACAAAAATCGGATAGCACTGTCAGAGCGACCGTGCGACCGAGCGTGCTCCGGGACACTGACGCCTGACACGGAGCTGTGTGAACCAGTTCATACAATTTGTACGTAACCGATTTTTTCCCCGTCCCTGACGGAACACGGCAGGGACGAGTTCCCGGAAATGTGTGGATAGCGCTTATTTCGGCCCGAGTTTATTATGACGTGACGGATGTGCGGTGGACACGCGGCTAAAGCAAAACGCTCTAAATGTATCTACCGCTACTTCGGCGCCGTCATCTCTTTCCCGGTGACGGTCCGGTGCCGGCGGCGGTGGACAAACGCTCTTATAGTTATTTTTTGTTTGTATGTTTCAACGCGTTAATCTCTGGAGCAGTCAATTTTAATTTTTGTTTCGTTTATGATAATTGTAAACCATATTCAGAAGGATAGTTGATTGGAGTACAAGCTTAGAGCTAAGTTTAGGTCTAATTAACCGTGTGTGAATTTGTCCGCGTATATTACGAGTATATTTGATGTTATTTTTTATCGTAATTCCCAAAATTGCCATTCTCTGTCTTTTTGCATATGGAGGGAAGAGATAAAAGATATGGAGATGTCGGGATTGGCGTGTATCTTAGCCTACTAGATTACGCAAACTGTCATAACTGTATTTCTTCATTCGGTCAATTAGATTTATAATGTTGGCTAATGTCTAATCAACATCTAAACGTTGGAAACAGTTAATGCAGTTTATGACAAAACTGACGCGCTTTGATTAAAATAACTACCATTTTATAGCTAAACTAGCCGCACCTCGCCGTTTTACCCGGTTTGTGCCCGTTTGCGCAATGGCAGTGAGAGCGCTTACTGTGTTGGGGTTCCAGGTTCGATAACTGGAGTCAACAATATGTGAAGACATAGTTGTGGCGACAGCGTCTGGTTGTCAATTATAAATTCTTATAAAGTATTCGTGTATGTATGTGTACTACTTCATGTAGTTGTATCTGTTAGATAGATTCCATATTATAAGCTTAGAGCTAAGTTTGGGTCTAATTAACCGTGTGTGAATTTGTCCTGATATATGCGATATTTTTAAAAAGTTCACAATTAAATGAAAATGTTAGATATTTAGACACCCTAAGACCATTCATAGTATAAACTTGTCAGTAAAACATTTAAGACTAAAGCTATGATTACAGTATCTGTTATCAAGCCGTAATGCCTACAAATAATTGAGATAATTCGAAGTTAAACGCACGGCTTGTCCGTTTCAAGGCTTAGCTGCGGCATTAAGTATTAAGCTAAATTATTAGTTCTATACAGGGGTGCTCAACTAATGGTTTTGTATTTTCAAGCGAAATACTGACGTTAAACTTGATGATGATATTGATAACACTAGCCGGCGGTATTTCCAGGGTTATACCCGTTCCCGTGGGAATTTCGGGATGAATATTTACTTCCTATGGATATTTACTTCCACAGAGCACGTTCAAATAGGAAAACAGCTTTATTTTATTCAGTATACTAATGATTTTATCTCCAAATACTCAAATATTCCCAAAACTTTTAGTTTAGTCTAGGTCAACGATATTATAAAAAGAAAAAGATAAAAAAGTAATCTCAAAATAGTAAACGTCTTAAATGTTGGTCAGCCCTGTTGGTAAGATATTGTGCTTTATTGCTAAGTCGAGCAAGCATTACTACGAAGACAATTAATATTATTTATTGTAATGTTAGGTGTAACGAGTATGTAACTAGTCTTGCATATTTATAACTAACAGCGCCCCGCGGTTTCACCCGCGTTGTGCCCGTTCCCGTGGGAATTAAGGGGAATGTTTATACATATAAACCTTCCTCTTGAATCACTTTAGTGATTTAAAAAAACCGCATCAAAATCCGTTGCGTAGTTTTAAAGATCTTAGCATACATAGGGACAGACAGCGGAAAATGTAAAATATCATTGAGTTATCCTAACTAATATTATAAATGCGAAAGTAACTTTGTCTGTCTGTCTGTCTGTCTGCGCGCCTGAAACTTGGTACACAGTTAGTCCAGAGCCTGAGAAAGGACATAAGCTACTTTTTATCGCGAAATTTCCGCTGGAACGGGTACAACGCGGGTGAAACCGCGGGGCGCGGCTATTTAGTACATATAACTCAATGTAAAATAACAGCGAAGTGTATCCGTAGGTTTCAATTCCATAATTAATAAGACGTGTGGCACTCGGGGACTGCCGCGGTAAAGCTATTGCATTTATATTGGCGAGTTGGCGCAATCGACAATCGCCAACTCGCCAGCTCGCCAACTTGCCAGATCGCCAACTCGCCAGCTCGCCAGCTCACAAACTCGCCAGCTCGCCAACTCGCCAGCTCGCCAGTTCGCCAGATCGCCAACTCGCCAGCTCGCCAGCTCACAAACTCGCCAGATCGCCAACTCGCCACTCGCCAATTCGCCAACTCGCCAGCTCGCCAACTTGCCAGCTCGCCAACTCGCCAACTCGCCAACTCGCCAGCTCGCCAACTCGCCAATTCGCCAACTCGCCAGCTCGCCAACTTGCCAGCTCGCCAACTCGCCAACTCGCAAGCTCGCCAAGTCGACAGCTCGCCAACTCGCCAGCTCGCCAACTCGCCAACTCGCAAACTCGCCAGCTCTCTCACCCCCCTCTCTCACCACCCTCTCTCACCCCCTCTCTCACCCCCCTCTCTCACCACCCTCTCTCACCCCCTCTCTCACCCCCCTCTCTCACCCCCCTCTCTCACCACCCTCTCTCACCACCCTCTCTCACCCCCTCTCTCACCACCCTCTCTCACCCCCTCTCTCACCACCCTCTCTCACCACCCTCTCTCACCACCCTCTCTCACCACCCTCTCTCACCACCCTCTCTCACCACCCTATCTCACCCCCCTCTCTCACCCCCTCTCTCACCCCCCTCTCTCAACCCTCTCTCTCACCCCCTCTATCACCCACCTCTCTCACCCCCCTCTCTCACCCCCTCTCTCACCCCCTCTCTCACTACCCTCTCTCACCCCCCTCTCTCACCCCCCTCTCTCGCCACCCTCTCTCACCCCCTCTCTCACCCCCTCTCTCACCACCCTCTCTCACCACCCTCACTCACCACCCTCTCTCACCCCCCTCTCTCACCCCCTCTCTCACCACCCTCTCTCACCACCCTCTCTCACCACCCTCTCTCACCCCTCTCTCACCGCCCTCTCTCACCACCCTCTCTCACCACCCTCTCTCACCCCCTCTCTCACCACCCTCTCTCACCCCCTCTCTCACCACCCTCTCTCACCACCCTCTCTCACCACCCTCTCTCACCACCCTCTCTCACCACCCTCTCTCACCACCCTCTCTCACCACCCTCTCTCACCACCCTCTCTCACCACCCTCTCTCACCACCCTCTCTCACCCCTCTCTCACCGCCCTCTCTCACCACCCTCTCTCACCACCCTCTCTCACCCCCTCTCTCACCACCCTCTCTCACCCCCTCTCTCACCACCCTCTCTCACCACCCTCTCTCACCACCCTCTCTCACCACCCTCTCTCACCACCCTCTCTCACCACCCTCTCTCACCACCCTCTCTCACCACCCTCTCTCACCACCCTCTCTCACCACCCTCTCTCACCACCCTCTCTCACCACCCTCTCTCACCACCCTCTCTCACCACACTCTCTCACCACCCTCTCTCACCACCCTCTCTCACCACCCTCTCTCACCACCCTCTCTCACCCCTCTCTCACCACCCTCTCACACCACCCTCTCTCACCACCCTCTCTCAACGCCGTGTCGAAGACTGCCGAACTGAAACGACGTTAGACGATGCACGGCCTTCAAGCCACACCTCCTTCCCGTCGGATCGGGTAAGCGTCAGGTTTTTTCGTTACGGAAATTTTGGATTCGGTCCCCGCGCTCAAGGCCCGCGATAGAAGCTATGCAATAGCTTAAAAACTGTTCATATTCAATAGTGGAATGTAGTGTAATAAAGTTTGTAGCAGATTAAAGCAATCCCCGGTTTTGAAAAGTGATCGTTAATTACGGGTAGGATGGAGGTATTCATTACGTTTTTGTGATGATAGTACAAACATGTTTACTGCATTACAAACATACGATTGAAGAAAGATTCCGGTTTCTATACTTTTGCCATACACTGTATTTAAATACAGCAGCTCCCCGCGGATTCACACGCGCTTTTTGCATTTAAAGGTAGTCAACCTCCCTCTTAAATGTATGTGGCATGTACAAAAATATGTTTGACTACCGACGGCTAGTTCCCGAGATCAACGCATCTTAACAAAATAACAAACTCTTTAGCTTTATTATTCTTCATGGGTCATCGTGGAGCTTAGGTAACTCTAAAAATCACTATCTACACAACTAGTTAGGTTTCAGTCGATAACATAAACATTTTAAAAAGTGTGACCAATTTCAAAATACTTGAATAATACCTAGTAACAACATTTTAGCGGTAATGGCAAATTCTTTCGCTCTTATAATATTTTAAAATAAAATTAATATCGACCATAACAAATAGACGTGGCACTATAAAATTAAATTACTATAAATATGTAGAGAAATAACTTTAATATCAATCCCCATTTATAATTAAATTAGAATATAAATTAATATTGTCATGGAGCGGAGTGTAGAGTTTCATTAAATATTTAAGTACCTACAATAATTAAATGCCAAAGGACCGCATTCTTGAAGGGACTCTTAAGTTTTTGATAAGAGGAAGAGATGAAGATTCCCAAAACGTAAACCTAATACTAACCATATGTCTGTCTGATTATCAAAGTAAATTCATAAATTGTACCTTAAAATTGTCCGAAACATTCCATCATTTCGATAAAGCAAGCTTTACGATAGCCTTCTTGGAGCTTTACAAGAAAGAGAAAGAAAATCTCATATAACCTTTCCTTTTCCCGTGCCATTAAAATACTAACGGAGAAATAAATATAAATTCGTGGAGATAAAGCTTTCTTTATGGGGGTAAGCATTATGATAATGGTGGTCCTTGTAACTTAGCCAGTTGTGGTCCATACGAATTGGCGTTAAGTGACGGCAAGCAACTACTTTGATGGGTGGTCGGGCAAAACAAATTACAGGGAAAAAGCAGCTTAATATTAATGGTTGTTCTTCCGAGTGTTAAAAACACAGCGTAATAATACTAAAAAGCGTTTGTTTGTACAGTTTTTACAGTTAAACAACGTGCATATTTATTTCGATGGGTGCTAGTAACATTTTTACTTTAAACGAGAACTTTCTTGCTTCGGTGAAAATATGTAATTAGTCTGGATTGCTTCAACTGGCAAACCATGTCGGAAACCTTTAGTTTAAGTAGGCTAAAACCTTCAAACAGCAGAATAAGCCAAAGGCCACTGATCTGCACGATTTATAATATACCATGGTCAACAAAACATCCCTAAAAAACAACTGAAAAATAATTACGAATCTGAGTAAGGCAAGGAACCCTAACATTTCCGCTTTTCATTTGATGAAATTAAAATGAAGCCAAATAAAATTTAACGGAAAACGAAAGTCTGATTAGAATGAATACTGACAATTTCATTATGAGGCAGATGAAAAACGTTTATTAAACAACTTGATGTTGATAAACGTCAAGTATTTCCATCAGGTCAGTGCGTGACGTAATAATTATCGCGGATATGCGCTGCTGTATCGATTACCCAGAGTGAATGATACTCTACATAGGTACATGATAAGAGCATATTGTTTTTAATAACGGATGGGTATGTCATGGAAAACGTAGTCGACGTAGAGATTTCTCTAACCAGCATATGTTGTGGAATCTACCAAGGAAAACTTCAATTTCCTTATCACAACATCATCTAAATCCCCTCACCCCACTATCAAAATGTGTGCTTTCAGTCCACCCACGCTCTTTAGAGAGTTAAAATAGCATATCTGTTCATCCATTAATAATTACCATTTCAGTTTCTAGTAAAACTTGAAGTTATATCCCAGACAAAAATAATTCTGTGGCAGCAAACCAAAATAATAATGAAAGATTAATAATTAGCCGCGTTAACAACTGGACTAATACAAATAGCGCAAGAATGGTAAGAAATATACACACACAGTATAGCACCACAAGGACATTTGCGCCGAGTGAACACAACACCGTTATTCAGTTCATGTCGGTAGACCAGAGTGTCTTAAAGTTTATTTAATTACTGACCAAAGTCTTTATTTCCTTCAGATCTTCAGTAAGATCCTAATTTTGAAATGGAAAAGGCATGACCTTCGTGACCAGCCGATATAACCTATCAAAAAAGTAAAACACAAAAATATGTAGCAGAAAATATAGGAAGTATCATCCATATCCAATTTGTCGGACAGACACTAAAAGCCTGTGCCAAAAGTTTGACACAAAATTGCACAAAGCTATCCGTGGAAATTGTTTTTCCTTTCCAAAATGTCAGCACAAACGTTTTGTTAAAAGTAAAAGCGGTTTTGTTCAGTTTTCAAAGAGTTCTCGCTTTTGTTTTAAAGGTAACTTCCAGCAACAATAGGTTTGAGGGTAGAAAGGAGACCTTGGATGAACGAATATGTATTTAAATATCTAGCAAATGAAGATGTGAACAGGAAACAAGTAATCAAAGCAATAAACATAACCCATTCATTTGGTTCCTTAAACTCAAAATATTTATTTAATTGCTCAAGAAAATCTAACAAGTCTCATAAAATCTTACTGCGAGCAAACCATCCAGAATTCATGATTATTTACAAAATTGCCTCTCCCGAACTGTTTTCCAGCATTACATTCATGAGTTACAAATTGTTTAACTTTCTAGAGAGGCGTGCTGCCGCAAAATTATATTGTGAAGTCCCAGTTCGTCTAACAAATGAACTGCGACCAAAAAACATCCTCGAACAAAAAGGATTAGCACAGCAAGTCACGTTTCCGTAAGTGGATTAGGTACTTATAATCAGCAATGTGGGTAACATTGTCATAAAACGATAAACACACAAACATTAGATTACACTTGTGTCGACATTGGCATAATTTTTCTTCAATTATTTTCTACTCGGCATTTGCCAACGTGTCAAGGATTCAGATTTGTGCCGTTGCAACTAATTTTCAAATTACATGATGTAGAACATTCGGAGTGGATATTTCCCAACGATCCAGCAACGGCTAAATGAAAGCAATACGACGACGGTTTTATTTCTAAACCAGGTGTATTTCTTACTTAACTCGCTCAGTCCCCTGAAGCAGTTGATTAATATCGTATACCCAGTCTAGGTACCGCCGGCGTGTAGGTATAGGTACCACCTACCTGTACCTTCTACGACGACGCAGTTACGTTTTACATCAAGCATTAACATTCCTAATTTATCATGAATTTTAACTTGAGTATTAATGATTTTACGACGCCGACGTTTAACGATTTGGAAAGTTTCACAATCAACAAAACGATGCTAAGTATTACAGCAGAATTAATTGCGTTAAGCGAATAGCACAACACACGTAACAGTATCGGTGCCAAAGATCCAATTAGAAACCATGTAATGAAACAGAATCGGTAGGAGGAGCGGCGGCGGCGGCG
This sequence comes from Cyclophora punctaria, assembly GCA_951394245.1. Taxonomy (NCBI): domain Eukaryota; kingdom Metazoa; phylum Arthropoda; class Insecta; order Lepidoptera; family Geometridae; genus Cyclophora; species Cyclophora punctaria. Next base: position 10,450,541 of record OX596175.1, read on the forward strand.
GCGGCGAGCGGCGAGCGGCGCTCAACAAGTGCAGCGCAGCGACACATCTCCGCGTAAACAAAGAAAACAGACTCGAAAGGAATCCACTAGAGACAGAACCAACGATCGTGAAAACTGGGCCGGACATGTGTGCCTCGGCCGTGACCGCGTTACAATCACTTTTCAATTAATAAAGAACAAGCAAGCACCTGCAGAATGCAACATATTCTAACTATCACTCGCAACCAACATGCAATACGCACGCGTGTGTTGCCGCTCCAAGATCACTGGACACTTTCACAGGTTACTCGGCTCGTATTTTGTTTACGTACTTTTTAGTGGTTCACAGAGGGCACAGAGGGTAGCGCGAGTGTAAGCGCGGCGCGTGTCGTGCGACGCGGCCTGGTGGCGCGGGTCTCGGCGCGGTACTGCCGAGTGCGAGACGCGAGTGCGACCGCAGCGCGCCCGCTCCGTGCCGAGCCGCTCGCGCCGTGACGCCACTAGCCGCCGCTCGCCGCCACTCGCGCTCCCGCCGCCGCCGCTCTCCACAGCCTCACACTACACCTAACGTAACTTAACTCCATATTATTTTATAGTTTCGTAATCGTGTTACTCGATTACCGTGCGCCGTTCGCGTCTAATCGATGTCACGATTTCGGGAGCGGTCCTTCGCAGCCTCACACGCAATCCTGGCTCCAAGCAGACGAGATAAAGGTCAAACGGCGCCGAGACGCACTCGACTGGAAAGATGAGATGATGCCAGTTGACCTCTAAACGTGCTCAAACCTGTCAACTCTACCTGTCCACTCCTCGGACAAAAAACGCCTGACCTTACACATAGGTGCACTTTGATATTAGACATCGAACTCGTTCGCAATATTTTTGTTAGCGATGCTATTAATTGCGTTATTGAATCGCTGTCGACATTGTTGACTGCATCAGGTATTTTTAACGTGTTATTCGGCACGTGTACATTACGGTCATGGAGACAGACAAAATGTGGATCAGAAATTAATCGTACAATCAGCAGAGGGTACTGGTGATAAAAAAGTTTATAGCGAAGGTGTATAGTCGCATGAAACAACTAGTTGAGTAAATCGAGAGGATTCGTCTGGTATCTGGTTACGTCGTCAGCGGGGAGCGACGCAAAATGTCTGTATGAATATTCAACAAAGCGGTAATGAAAAGTCATTTTATATTTTACTCATTCCAACGGATCCACCTCGATTATATATCGCTTGTAAATGGTTAAATACAGAGCCATACCTGCTATGTATTCAGTCTGGCCGTAGTTGATGTTCTATTTATAATTTTGAGGAGTTTCAGATCTTTCGACTTCATAATTTAAATCTAGTAACACCTACACTTTATTTCAGGCCAACCAATAGTACTTCCGTTGAATCTGTGCTGAAAATTAAACTTTATTTTCTTTTACTTTTGCTCTTTTACAGTCGAAATGATATAAACTGTACATTGATGATATTTTTGTATATGACACAGCGTCTGATTTTTGCATTTGGGTGTGTATGTATAATGTATCTGTAAATGACATTGTAGCTCTTAAACGGATAGACCGATTTCGATGCGGTTTTTTTATTTGAAAGCCAAATTCCCTGCGGTAGTTTAAGCTATGTTTTGCGTATGTTTTTTCAAATTTTAGATGCGCTAAATGCTTTTATGATTCTAAACCAAATAGGTATATCTAATTCATAATTAGTGGTCTCTGATCGCTACTAATACTGCAATAACCAAATTAAAAGTTCAATTAGCATTCCTACTTTATATCCAACAAGTTAATAATAACAGAACGGTAATTAGAACATTAATTAAAGTTAACACAATTCCCTTTACAAAGGTCCTAACCGGATTTAGTACTTAAAGTAAATGTTCTCTTGGCATCACTTAGGTACACAGGTATACACTGTACCTACCTTTGTGCATAAAATGACATAATAAGGCTTTAAACAGGTCTTTAGGGACGTTCACCTCTTAAACACGAGTTTTATCGCAAGGAAAAGTTTGTATGTCTGCGTATGTACTGAGCGGGATGGGAAAATTATTTTAGATCGGCCGTTTTTTTTTAGAATAATCCGTTATACAAGCTTAGAGCTTATTTTGGATCTAACTAACCGTGTGTGATTTTGTCCCGTAAAATATATAACACTCATATTTAATACAAGCAGCACCCCGCGATTTTGCTCGCGTTGAGCCCGTTTCCGTTGGAATTTAGGGATGAAACCTTCCTGTTGAATGTGACTATGTGACTATCCAATACAAAAATAAATATTGAAATCGGATTGGTAGCTGATGTTAGCGTGATCAAACAAACAAACTCTTCAGCTTTATTATATTAGTAATAGATATAGATATCACTACATATTATAAAAGAAAAGTCCCCGGCCGCGTCTGTCTGTCTGTCTGTTCACGAAAACTCAAATACTACTGCACGAATTTTGACGCGGTTTTTTTATATAGATAAAGTGATTCAAGAGGAAGGTTTATATGTATGAAAACATCCCGAAATTCCCACGGGAACGGGCTTAACGCGGGTAAAACCGCGGGGCGCTGATGGTATTATAATATTTATAACACTTTAGTTTGGAGTTGAGAGTTTTACCTCTGTAGGGCACATTAGGTAAATTCCTAGTACCTAGATATTTTTATTTAAGTACTAGCAGCGCCCCGCGGTTTTACCCGCGTTGTGCCCGTTCCCGTGGGAATTTCGGGATAAAATATAGCCTATAGCCTTCCTCGATAAATAGACTATCTAACAGTGAAAGAATTATTCAAATCGGTTCAGTAGTTTCTGAGATTAGCGCGTTTAAACAAACAAACAAACAAACAAACAAACAAACAAACAAACAAACAAACAAACAAACAAACAAAACAAACAAACTCTTCAGCTTTATAATATTAGTATAGATTAAATAGGTGAACTAACGATTTACATGATATTTGGACAACCCCAATTACCCAAAGACCCTCGTAAAACAATTTCACGTAAACAAAGTGGATGACTGGTGTAAAATTGTTATTTTTTATAGTTATGTTATGTTGGCATTGAAATATCAACTTTTAATGGTTAATGGACAAATTATTTCCGCTTCCACTAAATGGTGTGCGCATGAGTCGGTTTTTATTGAGGTTTTTCATTCGACATTTTGTATGCTACGTTTAGTTGTTTACGGTTAGTTTATGCCTTATTTGCATTGTTGTAGGAATTGAAAATTGAATTTAGTCTACATGCTAATACACTTTCTATGTCACAAAGGAATCTTTAACATTTTGTGACAAGCCACAGGTCGGCCATGATACATATGTGACCTAAATTACGAGTATGTTAATTTATTTATTGAGCTATGGAATTATTCGCATGAAAATTTAACTGGCACGAAATGTGCGAAACTCCTTTAATAAAATTATTTTCTCTGTGCCATGACAATAACTAAAGGTACTTTTTATAAAATAATTTAGTTTTGGATTTCGGTCTATCTCGTACCTATCTATTAAACACACCGACTTCTTAATAAAAACATCGTAAAAAGCTATCAGATGATGTGTAACTAAGTATTAACTCCCAGAATAGCTGGACACTTCTCGCTTTATTGCAAAAGCTTGTCTTTACTAAAAACACGATAAACCCATATGCTAATAACCGAGGGTAACTATTTTCATAGGAAAATCTTGCAAAATATCGCTCTTTCGGAAAAGTACTTAAATAAACATACATTGTAAGTTATTTCAGATTGAAACAAAACATAGAATTGGTGAAATGAAAAACTGTAACCAATTTCTATTGAACTGGTCTTTAAACATTCGCGATTTGAATACATAGGATTAACGTATACACGCGGGTTTCTTCGAAAAAGTTTATAAATCAAGTAAACCGCTTACTTTTTAGCCCCAATTTCACCATTTCCATCTTAAACCACGATCAACTTAACTCGGTTTAGGCAATAAAAAACGTTCTAATTTCAGTTTAGCTCTTGAACTAGAATTCAGTTGATTGACCGGGTTATGGTTCATGGTATATCCCATATCTTTGATACGCTCGAGTGACCACACGAAAACACGTTGTCTCTCCTACCATCTAGTTTTAGATAAGAACAAGCATGAAGTGGAATTGCTATTGCGATTTTTACTTAATAAAACCCATTAAACTTCAAAACCACAATTAAAATAATACAAATGCCAAAGTAAGGCTTTGGATTACGAAAACACACTCGTAATTTTGAATTGTGTTTAGCAAAGTTACGTGTAAATGTCAAATTAAGTAACACTATTATATTGAAAGAGCAGATTTCAGAGATAAAACAAGATTGGTTAGAGGTGAAATAGTAAAATAGTTCACCTAGAAAGAGGAAAAGTACTTTGAAAATGGGATGAACTGAGAAAACAGTAAGTGAAAGTTTTATAATGTCTAGATCTTATTTTAGTCAGAAACGTTGACACTGGCTCGCTATTACAGTAACAAAGGTTTTAATTGTTCACATATACTCATCACACACGTGTCATATGAACGTAATTTGTATTTTGGTTTATGGTTTATTAAATTAAAAGCAATCGACTACCAATTCTTGTATCCAGGGATTTAAGTAGTAGTACTTACCTACCTACTTTCTGCCCCTTTCAATAATTTCGTTAACAAATCTTAAGTTACATACACACATCCATACATACATCTATCCTCACAGACATTCGCATTTATAATATTAGTAGGATTGTTTTATCTATCGAAGGTCGTGCTGGGATACCTGCAGATCCTCAAGTTAGGTTATGGAAGCCCACCCACCGCCATGATGTATCTGTTGACCGAATACCATGATGGAATATAACCGATCGCTCGTCCACACATATTTGAAAACCTCAAGCCACTTACAATAATGCTGACTAAGAAACTTCTCCAAGAGAATATCAATGTTAGCTTACATTTACTTAGTATGACGCAACGCCTACATGTTTTAAGGTGATTTTCCACCTGCTTGCTACGAGCATGTCAAGATATTTTATCTCATGACCACCCTTGAGTCATGCTTGCTTTGCTAATTGTACATACACGTTGCCGTGTGTATCATGGTCCGCATCAAAATACTGTCATAATTGTCTTTAAAGTAGCGACAGCATGGTTGGTTAGGTTTGAGTAAACGGAGAAAAGTCATTCGGTGGTTATTCGCAGTGAGGTCTAAACAAATAATCTTGCCGGCGGTACTGATAGTTACGCACACAAAAACGCGTGTTTATACTTATTCAAAGGCGCTCGTGATATAAAACTATACAAGTTAAATACAAATTTAATCTATGTGACTGTTTCGACTGATGTTTTGATAGTTAGCGGAGAGATAGTAACTTTTGAGCATCCATGAAAGCATATCAAAAATCATTGCTCAGTTAAATAAAATATATCACTATCACTACATAGTACAAGTCAAAGTCGCTATCCGCCGATGTCCCTATGTATGCTTAGATCTTTAAAACGGGAACGGGCACAACGCGGGTAAAACTGCAGAGCGCTACTAGTAAATCTATACTAATATTATAAAGCTGAAGAGTTTGTTTTGTTTGTTTGTTTGTTTGTTTAAACGCGCTAATCTCAGAAACTACTGAACCGATTTGAATAATTCTTTTTGTAATAGATAGCCACATTCAACGGGAAGGTTATAGGTTATATATATATATATATTTTTCACCCCGAAATTCCTACGGGAACGGGTACAACGCGGGTAAAACCGCGGGGCGCTGCTAGTAATTAAATAAATATCCACCATATAGGTACCGTAATCAATAATTATGATTGGTTGATATCAAACGTACCTTGTAGCAACGTAGCATAGGTTTTCTCTAGTGGAAAAGCACCCTTAATACCGTGGGCGGTTGTCAACCCTTGCACTAAATTGTCTTGGCATCGTCTATTAATAATCGAATAACAAATTGATCCCTTATTGTACACGGACGTTTCTCAGAATAGGTACTTCAGGTTTTGTTGGACGTATGTTCTATTCAGAGACGTGGGCGGTGTGTATTTTTGTAAACTAGAATTTTATTCAACCCTTATAAAGACCTACGTTAGATAAAATACTTAATAATTGGGGGAAAAGTTTTACGTTGTCACTACATAGTATAAAACAAAGTTGCGTCTATTTGTCTGTATGCTTAAATCTTTAAAATTACGCAACGGATTTTCATGCGGTTTTTTGTAATAGGTAGAGTGATTCAAGAGGAAGGTTTTTATGTAAAAAAAATCCCGAAATTCCCACGGGAACGGGCACAACGCGGGTAAAACCGCGGGGCGCTGCTAGTTATTAATATAATCGTTGCGAATCTTTATTGGTAGCATGGTATTTCGCGGCAAAAAAAAAGTTTTTTTAAAGCTAAGAACACTATTATTTTTATTTTCGAAAGGTTTGTCGTGGACACCGTGAATTTTAAATTCATACTAGCAGTGCCTGCCGTTTTACTCGCGTTGTGACCGGCCCTGTGAGAATTTGGAAATGAAAAGTTTCTAAACCTTCCTCTTGAATCACTGTGTGTACTGGTGAAAACCGCATGAAAATCCGTTAAGTATCTTTTTGTGAAAATAATTAGGTACATGTAGACAGATTTTGGGGACCTTGTTTTATAATATCTCTAATACATATATAAAATTCTCGTGTCGCGGTGTTTGTTGCCAAACACCTCCGTACTTTATATTCCTTGCTATATTAACGAGTACATTCATACAGTTATGTTTAAAACATTATTCTCTTCACAATAAAAGTAGAAAGCGTTACTTTGACCCCTAGACGGACTTCCACCTGCCGTCATGTTTTATTTAATGTCAAACTGACAATTTAAATGTCACACAAACTGGTCAAGGGGATTTTTATTGTTTTTGTTGGAAATATACGACTGTCTGCTAGTACGTCTGTTAGGACCGAGGTATAGGTAGATCTAGACACGCGGCATGTCAAGCCAAGTTCAAGCAAAGGAACTGCTAGCCAGCGCCGAGTGTAATATTACACGAACCACTTGGTGCCACTTTTCTCCTTTTTTACATTTATGTTTTTGGTGGGATATGTACTTACTAGAAATTATGTAGTCAGCCCATAGACATGTTTAGTGAAACTGAAACAGCGCTGCTTGATACTCGGGTCGGGTACCAAGCAGCATAAGCTGAGTTCTGACCCTTGCCATTTGTCCGCCTTTTTGCGAAACATAAACGTGCGTTGTTTTATTAAGATAGTAAACATTTTGTATTTTTATTTTAAGCTCTAGTATTTTGACATTTTGAATTTTTTTTAGAACTATAGTACTTCGATATTATTTTTTGTTTTTCATTGGCGTCGTAGTATTCATTTCTTTTAAGCATCTACCTGTACGCAAAATGGCTATAGATACCTACACAATAGTAAGAGCGCTTGACGACCTTGCACATACTATCAATCAAAATAACGACAGATTAAAATTAGGTACTGGGCAAACTAAGTAGTCAATATGTTAAATCAATAATCTAATTAAAAGTAGACATAAATAAAAGATATTTTAGAACGCGTTGAAGTCTTTTACTCGAAGATCAATATTTTCTTCTTTAATCTAAGGTTATCTTAGTAGCATTATGGTCTATTACTTGAAGAGTAAAATCTAAAATAGTAAGGTGAATTTTCCAAAGAAAGATAATTCTTTCTATACATGAAAAAGGTTTAGTGTGATAAGAGAGCGAATCATTGAATATTATTATTTATAGAAACAGTTGTTTAGTTTAAAAATCGACCTTATTAATCTAGATTTAAACTCTTAAGAAATAGATTGTACCCGAGTACTTACTGATAAAATACTTATCACAGATATTATTAGTGTATTTTATAAAAACAACGGCTTAACGTAATTGCTAAGTACTTAAGTATATTAAGGTACATTTTTTGTTCATAATCTAGTGTTACGTCATAGTTCGTCATACATTTTTTGTGAAATAATATCGTTTCTATAATTATTATTGTAATTCATAATTGATACATATTTCTGCATGTGATCGTGTATACAAATATCTGAAAACAACCTGTGTCCATATTTTTGCCAAAAACGTATACATTATTGTGAGAAACTCGGGTGGTTATACATAGTATGAATTGTTAAGTGGCTATATGTTTTTGAAATTTTCAGAATGGACATTTATTTGCAAATCTGCCCATGTATACATTTCATTGCACGTGACTGTACATGATTTATACTTTAACAAAAAGAGGTAACACCCGAAATATCTTTCCATTCCATTTAAATTTTGTACCTACATTAAAAATCCATCGTACCACATTTACAAACTTGACATTACTACATCTTATAAGCGTCGAGAACGTACGTTTCTAAACGTTCAGTTTGAACGCAATATAAACTCGATTCATTTAATTACAGTTTATATAACTACATCAACACCCATAAAATCACTTCAAACCATCTCCAAATTGATTCGATCAACAAATTAACTACACTACACAACTTTACTTAACTACCTACTTATAAAAATAAAAATAAAGTGTTATTTACTCTTGTCTCTTAGTGCTTCGGCTATTTTGTCGGCCGCTATCAGTATGGCTTTCGCATGATTGTCTATAGCTTCGGCGATCTTCGTCCAGCTAGCAGCAGTTTGAAGTTCCGCCTGAACTCTTCGGTCTTGCATGGCCATAAGCCTTTCTTGTGCCCGGGGAGGTAACCTTCTGACTCTGATGGGAGGGTTTCTGCTGGGGTCTGTAATTATTAAAAAGTAAAAGTATTAGATAGATAGATAACTACATACTTTTTATGTTAATATTGCATAGTATAACTACACTTAGTACAAGCAACTGCATCTATACTAAGTAAATGAATGAATGAATACTGCTGAAGAGTTTTTTCTTTGATTGTCTGTTGTACATGCAAATGTTGTCTGTTTGAACACCCAAACGTTGGGACTTCCATTCAGTTTTGAATGTTATATCATGATAGCCTGATGATATATTCAATAGGAAGTTTTGAGGCTCCTTTTTAACCCATATAATTCATCATGACATGTCTATGAAATGCCTTTAAACTAAGACTTTTGCGTAAGATAACTAATCAACCTCAAGGAATGCCTGGAAGAAGTTGAGGGGACCTTTGGGTATATCATAGGTTAGTTAAAAGCAACTGTTGCTTACTTACTGGTAGGTGTAATGGGCACAACTCTTATCCGGTTGAGGATCTCCGGCATGGGAGGAGTGTGTTGACTTGTTGAGGGAACTGGCTTGTGATCCTCTGGCACGGGGTCAGGTGCCTCTTCAGACATGGAGTCATGTTCGCTGTTCGCCTCTTCAGGCAATGGATCCTCAGCCTCTTCTTTGATGGGCTGACGTTCCTCTTCAGATATCTTTAATTGAAAAATAAGCTGATTGTTTATGGTGTTTTCTTGAACATCTATATTTAAATAAAGTAGTTAAAGAAATTAGGAAACTTATGAAAAGGAGTTTGCAGAGCAAAATTAATTTTATTCATGACAAACAGCCACTATATTAGGAAATCTTATATATAAAATTCTCGTGTCACAATGTTCGTTCCCGTACTCCTCCGAAACGGCTTGACCGATTCTCATGAAATTTTGTGAGCATATTGAGTAGGTCTGAGAATCGGCCAACATCTATTTTTCATCCCAAAATTCCCGCGGGAACGGGTACAACGCGGGTGAAACCGCGGGGCGCAGCTAGTATTAAATAAATGTTTATTGAATGATCATCGATCAATCCTGTTTTGTGGTTTCTATACATATATAGTTTACAAAAAAACATGCGTATCATAATACGCATGTTTTTTTGTAAACTAAACTTGCTTAAGCTATACTATACAATTGCCAATGAACAGCTTTGTTTTAAAACAAATTAAAACACAAAATAAACCTTATGAAATCAAGCAAGTCAGACTTACATTATAGTAACTAACATTACGCGAGAGCAGTGGCACTTCATGCTCTTGATTGCATTCTCTATATCCATTTCTGCCCATGAGTGCAATAAGTCTCTCATCCAGCTCCGTTATAGGCTCGGGAATATCACAACCACTAGGGTTTGCAGCTGATGCTTGTCGTTTTGCCACCAGCTTCTTGAGTATATACTTTTTGTCTGCCCAGACCTAAAATATAATAATAAGTTTTTCAAATAAAATTAAAGGGATTTTTTTTTATTTCAATAAATTTGAATTTTATTTGGAAGTTAAATATTTTTATTCTCTTGAATAAGTCAACCATTAGTAACAAAACCTTCTACTCCTCTTAACTTTATTTTCCGCAGAACACCACAGGTCAGTGGTCAGTAAGTATTAAAAACTTCAGCTTACTTTCGCCCAGGCCTTGGGAGTCTTTATAGGACCCTCTGTATCATTTAACTCTACAGCTATCTCTTGCCACTTTAACTTCGTGATGTGCCGGGCGTGCGCCGAGCGGAGGTGTCCTTTAGCAATATCAGGGTGATCTTCCAGAAATTGCGCCAATATTTGCATCTGCATGTAACTTGGTCGCGTCATACTGAAACTGAGATAAAACTTACATGTATGATGATAGTAATATAACTTCCGTATTTTTCGATTGTAAATTTACCTGTGTGTAATTTTATATCAGTGAAAATAAACAAATAAATTCACCGTTAAACACACAGACCAGGAAAACAAACAACCACACAAACAAAACAAGCAAACTGACGTGACGGAAGCTCAGCTCACCTGAAACTGACTGACTGAACTGAAACTGAAACTGAATCTGACTGCTGAAACCACAGATCACGACCACGATGATGACATTAAATTAAAACTGTCAAAATTTGATTTAGGGTCTAGACAGACGGACTGCAATTCAACTGCAATCCGACTGCCAAATGGCAGTTCAGATGCAGTTTGAATGCAGTCGAGCCAACTGCATTCAAACTGCATCTGAACTGCCATTTGGCAGTCGGATTGCAGTTGAATTGCAGTCCGTCTGTCTAGACCCTTAGGTATTCGATGTGGTATTCGATAAACCTCGGACCTTGGTCCGAGCGATAAACAGTGTGTAGGGCTAGCATAAAAATCTAGTAAGGAATAGGCCCATCGCAGACGACAGACTATCCGTGACGCACTTTTTAGTCTGTGAAAATAGAACCTATGTAATTATATGCAGTAACGCACACGACGCGCAAAAAGTCCGGCGCACAAAAAATCCGTGAATTCGGGCAGACCGCACCGCGCCGCGCCGCGCCGCTCCGCGCAAAAAGTGTGTGAAAAAAATTGATGATCTTTCCGAAGGTATATGATGTACCCAAAATGTTCTGTTTCTTCTTTTTTTTCTGTACTTCATGTACATAATGATACTTCGCGATCTCTGCACGATTTCCATAGCATCTACGTCCCTACAGCTCTGCCGACAGAATCACAGATTACTAAATAGTTACTACGTGAAAGATGTGCGTCGTGTGCGTTGAGTGTGAAAAATCCGCGACCGACTTTTTGCGCGCCATGCAGACTTTTTGTGCGCCGCAGACTCGATCGCACAAATAGTCTGTCGTCTGCGATGGGCCATATCCTAAACAATCCACCTCCACAAAAAATAGGTTTAGGCATGGCAGTGGGCATGGCCCATGGGTAATTAACAAAAAATGGCAAAGTGCATAAATACTTGGCATTGAAGAAAATAACGTCTAATATTCATCATCATCAGTGAATGGAGTTGTTATGGAGATGGAATCTGGAATTTGCAGTAGCACAGACTGTCAAAACTATGACTGACTTTGACAATAAGATGACATCTGTCATCTATGTTCTATTTCACTGGTCACCTCACTGCACATTCAAATTAAAACCTTAATTCAATGCAATAATGCTCTTTTTTAAAATGTCCATGCCGATATTTAATTTCCACAAAAGATTATTGTTATTGTCGAAGTTTTATTTTGCATAGGTATTTTAGAAGTAAACAAATGAAATAAATGGTTTCTTACTGGGTTGCGTCATTATGTGAACGTTATCAATGAATGTTAATCACAGCAAAGCTAATTACAATTGTAACGTTACATGACGTTTTACTTCATTTATTTAACGCTGTTAATTAAGTTGGACGCTCGGTGTTAAAACTAAGCGCAATGTCGAATTTAATGTGTAAAAATAGTGTTCTATTAGGTAGATTACTTCAAAATGTTGCTAATAGTTCTAAAAGATTGTCTTCACATTTTATTTACTTCCCTGATAATGAAAAACCTGTTGAAGGTAAGTTTAAGTTATGATTTTGTATAAAAAGTTAAAGACTGCAATAAACATAGGAATAATAATAGTCAAGTAAGATTTCACTTTGTATTAGTAACAAGAATTTGTATTCTAGAGTTTGAGACCACACATACCACCATGCTTAGCAACAAGATTAATATTTGCTATCTAAATGGGTAGGTATTTGTTATCAGCCTTAATAAATCACAGCACTTTATACATTATCTAGTTATTGTATAAACACATGGCTTATAGTTGTTTTGAAGTTCAGGGTTACTTTATCTTTTAACTACTTTTAAATCTACTAAATATTTCTTGAATCTCACTAGTTCTCCATAGGATAGACTGTATATATGTATTAATATTAGTTACTAGCTGTGCCCTGCGGTTTCACCCGCAGCGCCCCCGTTCCCGTGGAATTTTGAGATTTTTATTCCCTATAAACCTCACGGAGCCCGAGACCTTTCCAACGAATGCAAAATCGTGGAAATTGGTCCAGCCATTCACGCGTAATGCGACAACAACAAAAAACGGGTTTCATTTTTATATATATAGATTGTTAATTTCTATTAAACATTATAGCAGTAGGAGTAGTAGTATTAGCCTATAATGTCTTACTGCTAAGCAAAAGCTTCTCATCTTACTGAAGATAGCAGTACAGTGAGGAGGAAACATGGCAGTAAAAACTTAGGCATCCTGTTTACTGGGCTTTCCCACACAAGTGAAATGTTTTGAACTTGTGGTCTATCTATGGATCTATGGGGACTATCCTGATTCAACTTATTAGACCTTGTTCCAGTGTTCCCTCCCGATCCATTGTACTTTTATGTTGTCTATATATAGGTATATACTATACTAAAAACTCAATAAGATTGTAATTTATTCTATAAGATCTTATGCCAACTTTTTTAACTTAAGTTTTAAAATGTAACTATTCACTAAATACTTGTTTCTCCTACTAACAATCAAATTTAGCAACAGTTAGACCAAAGTGTGATTTAAACTATTATTTTAAGTTCCTTTATTTTTCTCAACCCTTAAAATGCATATTCCAGGTGAAACCGCCAAGATGAATATGATGCAAGCCATAAACAATGCAATGGACATCACACTGAAGAATGACCCAACAGCTGTGCTGTTCGGAGAAGATGTCGGCTTTGGAGGGGTGTTCAGATGTGCTCTGGGGTTGCAGGTACGAGTCTTTAGCTTGATAAGTCTACCTAGTAAGAGTTGCCTGTTGGTAAATATTACATAACTATTTAAGTATTTTGATTGTAAACATGCAAAAAAACAGTTCAAAAATGACACCCACAAGGGTGCACAAATAATAGGTACATATGAACTAGGTAACAGGACAAAACCCACACTTACTGAAGATATCTACATTGAGGAGGATCAGATCTAACCATAACTTCTATGCTGTAATTGAAGTAATGTACTGAATTCTTAACTGCACATCACATATTGAATTAATATATGGTTTTATAAATTTCCAGGAGAAATACGGCAAAGACCGCGTGTTCAACACCCCTCTGTGCGAGCAAGGGATCGCGGGATTCGGCATCGGGCTGGCGACGGCCGGCGCCACGGCCATCGCTGAGATACAGTTCGCCGATTATATCTTCCCGGCGTTTGATCAGGTGAGATATTATGGTGATTTAAGCTTTATAGGCTTTTAATCAAAATCCAACAGATAAGGCAGATATGTAGAGCTGTTTTTGGTTTTATATTTTCATTACTTTACAATTGATATTGAAAAAGTTTACTTAATCTCTTACAATTTGCGCTACACTTGATTGTCAATTTAGGTTCGGCCATCCATATATCATAAGCTTAGTTAGACCATTGAAGTCCATTCTCTTTGACAGGACTACAGATACACCAATCCTAAAGCTACTTTATTGTGTCTGTTCCCAGCTAGTAAACGAAGCGGCCAAGGCGCGGTACCGGTCGGGCGGGCAGTTCCCGTGCGGCGCGCTGACGGTGCGCGCGCCGGCCGGCGCCGTGGGCCACGGCGGCCTCTACCACTCGCAGAGCGTCGAGGCGGCCTTCGCGCACGCGCCCGGCCTCAAGGTGCGCGGGGATACATACTAACCTGTAATGTCCCACTGCTGGGCAAAGGCAGATCTCACTGAAGATATCACTACATCAGGATTAGGCGTAATCACCACGCTTGCCAAATGCGAGTTGGTGATCTCAAAACCGAGCCTTGTTTGAAAAGTAGGAAAATGGTTTCGCTCGACCCGGGAATTGAATTAAGGATTTGAGACTCAGCCTTCTCTAGATTGCTACTGATTGAATCTATCTTTACCATTGAGTTTTAGAGATCGATTGATATGATCATGAACTCTAAATATTGAAGTACTGAATAATATTGATACACACGGTGTAATTAGTCAGTTTACCTGACTACAAATTCATAGGAACTACAATAATACCTATGGCATAAAGTACTCAAAATGATGACACAAATCTGTTTAGGTAGTGGTCCCCCGCGGCGCCATCTCAGCCAAAGGCCTGCTCCGCGCGTGCGTGACGTCGCCCGACCCGTGCGTGTTCCTCGAGCCCAAGATCCTGTACCGCTCCGCCACGGAGCAAGTACCCGTACAGGACTACACTATACCGCTCGGAGAGGCACAAGTCTTGAGAGAAGGTGAGATGGTGTTAGATAGAAAAACAGCCTCCATGGCCTTGTGGTTTGAGCGCTCGTTCCGGGTTCGATTCCCGATGTGGACAATATATCACAATCTCTTTGTGAGACTGTCCTCAGTTTGGTTAGGGTATTGCAGGCTGAATCACCTGATTACCCGAAAAGTAAGATGATTCCGTGTTTCGGAGGGACGTTAAGCCGTCGGTCCCGGTTACTTTCTACGGATAGTAGTCGTTACATGAACCATGTCAGAGACTTTTGGCGGCTCAATAACTCTGACAATAGGATTGGTCAGGTTGACCATCCACTCTATGAAGAAAAAGTACAACAAACACACATATTACCGACAGGACTATTTATTTGCATATTTCCATTCTCTTTACCATGGTTTTTAATAAGAAACTATGTCGGTTTCCAGGAGACGCGGTAACCCTCATAGCGTGGGGAACTCAAGTGCACGTGTTGTTGGAGACCGCTCAACTCGCTGAAGAACAATTCGGAATCAAGTGCGAAGTTATTGACTTGCAGACCATACTGCCTTTCGACGAAGATACTGTGTGTAATGTGAGTTGAAAGTTGTAGGAAAAATGAAATCTTTATATTTATATATCATTCTATTGTACGTGAGTATGTCACTGAAATCGTCCTAAACGGCTGGACCGATAAGAATGAATTGTTTTGTATGCGTTTGGATGGCACCCTAGATGGTTTAGATTCACACTAGCGACATCTATTGGGTCGCGGGTGGAACCACCGCGCGGGACAGCTGGTGTGTTCTAAAAACGTTATCTTCACATTTATGAACGTGACATCTGGATCATGTACCATTGATCATAATATCTGCATTTTAGCGTAGTTTGACTAAGCAATGTTAGCTCATTGCGATTGTTAAGCAACGTGCAGCTCGACCCCTTCTTAGAACGCGTCGCTGATAGTGGCATTTCTATCCGAGCGCTACCGTGCTTCGGAGCGCACGTTAAATTGGCGATCCCGTTTGTGTAAATAGTGGCACCATGACCGTACAGAAAGAAAGCATGTAATTAGCAGAGCTTATCGAAACTGATCAGCGCTGGTAACCTATATGTCATTCTACCAGCGGCGCTTGCCGGCGTAGCCTACCAGCATTATATCTTTATAAATAACTAGCAGCGCCCCGCGGTTTTACCCGAGTTGTGCCCGTTCCCGTAGGAATATCGGGAATTTTTATACATAAAAACCGTCCTCTTGAATCACTCTGCCTATTACAAAAAATCCGTTGCGTAATTTTAAAGATTTAAGCATACAGACAAACAGACAAACAAACAGACAAAAATAGCGACTTTGTTTTATACTATGTAGTGAAGTCTATATTTGATATTGTCACCTTTCTAGTCGGTGAAGAAAACTGGTCGTTGTCTGATCGCCCACGAAGCACCCCTCACTGCGGGATTCGGGGCTGAACTAGCCGCTACTATACAAGTAAGTATTGTACGCTAAATGTCATAATGTAGTATAAAAAAAGTTTTGACACGGTGGCTACGACATCAAAAATTCTACTTCTTAATTAGTCTTTTAGGGGATGGAAATTAGTCTTTTAATTTTTTCTTAACACTTTCATTGTTGCTTTCTATTAAGTTATAATTGCTTATTATGTGATTTACAATTATATGTTGTACTTATGCAAATGAATTACCTATTATATAATTATATAAAAGTAATAATTATACCAATCATTAGACCCAACAGTACTTTCAGTATTGTTCCTTGTATTAACTGGTCATAAATGGTTCCAGGAGCAATGTTTCCTGCACCTGGAGGCCCCGATCTCCCGCGTGGCGGGGTGGGACGCGCCGTTCCCGCACGTGTTCGAACCGTTCTATTTACCCGACAAATGGAGGTGTCTACACGCTATCAAGGAGTTGATCAAATATTAATTATTAAATAGTTTCCCACATGTGGGACGAACGGGAATATAAATAAATTCCCGTTGGTCCCACTGGTGATAGCTTCTGTTGAGACGAACTGGAATGAATCATATTAAATTGTTGGTGGTCCTGGCATATCAAGACATGAGGCTGACAAGATCAAAGCCTCGATAATATAGTTGGTTGGTGGTTACAATATTTATTATTGAAATACATATATCGTAAATAATTTAAGTGGTGTTGTTATCAGAAAAATGTATGTTTTATACTTATGTAATTAAAATTAAGTGTTAACAATCTTGGGTAGTTCATTTTATTCCCATGTGGGAAGGTACAGTCAGGGAAGTTAGCAGTTGAGCACTAACTTGGCTACATTGTAGTTCCATCAAGCATACAAGTGTTCCATTGCTTACTTTCCTGATTGATTAATATCCTGACACTTTTTTGTGGAAGTTAATGAATAAAAACAAAAGTAGTACTTATATCAATTTATTAAAAAATGAAAATCAATCCATAAAAATAACGCTAAACATTACGAACACTGTTGTTAGTAGAAATAGAAATCCTTATAGTAAACAAATAAACGGTGTCCACTGTACCTCGACGCCGCAAGCCGCGGAACAAACGCAGCTGGAGAAAAGATATCATAAAATGTTCCTAAGTGACAGACATACCCTATATACTTACGCTAATTTATATACCTACAATATTTTTAACAAATGTATTTTAAAACGTCAGTAAATTCAGTAACAAATACGTCATCGACATCATACAAATTACTATTACATATTCATTGTGATGTCAAATATTTACAAAATCGTATAAAAATGAGCAGAAATTATTTAAAAAAATCTTAAATTAAAGTGAATGTTTACAGAATTTTAAGGCAATACATGTCCAGCACCTACATACGATACGAAATCAGATCAATGACTGATAATAATGAAGCTTCGCACAAAATATATTAATTGACAGTATGTACTATAAAGAAATGCTACATTTTGAACTTCGATTAACATTAAAACCAACTATCATTAAAAGCGAGTCCAGAAAAATTATTTATAGGCAAGAAAATAAAAAAAATATGTTAAATAAAACTTAACTATAAATCGATTTGTAAGCAAATGCTAAAACAAATCATTTCTATTATGCAAAATTATATTAAAGAGTTTATTACAAAACAGAACTAACTAAATTTTGTTCTTGAAATTGAAAAATAATGAAGAAAAACTCAAAGATGGTTTTGCAGAATAGAAAAGTTAGAAAAATGGACAGTGAATCCCTAACAGGGAGCTAATCATCTATTCATCCCAGTTGTGCCGTTGACGAGAGAGTTTCAGATAGGGTCCTACAGCAGGTGAATTCGGGAACCGTTGCATGTATCGTTCGAGGCGTAAGTACTTGACTGTGATCAGGCGACCTTCGTACCACCATCCATGCAATGAGCGGTACACCACACCAGCATCGGCCGACGACGCGCATTTCACGTACACGCAGCAAGACGTCCTCTCGATATCAATGTGAAGTATGTTGCAAGGATCGCATTTCTCCAGAATAGCTTCCTGTACCACCACTCTCAAGTTAGGATTGGTATCGTTCTTGTCAAACATGTGGCGGATTTTCAAGCATGGAGTAGGGGAGACGGTGAGGTTGTTAACTGATCCTTCTTGTGTTTCGAACGCTTGTCCCTGCCAGGAGGCGCTGCGCTTCGGGCTGGAAATCCAACGCCAAACGCGGCTGTCTTCTCCATCTACCGACTGTACCTCCATTCGGACTCTACTCTCGTTCTTCTGAATGAACTTCACTGCCGAATCCCACACTGAACCCATCTTCTCTCTATTCTGCGGCGATATCAACGTGTCCCGCACGTGATCTACCGAAATATAAGGCTCACCACTGTTCTCCGTCTCCTGAGATATAACATCAGTGATTTGCTCTACCATAGAGTAAATTTCCTCACTTTTCCTCTTCTGATAACTGACATAGTATTTGTAACCTCTTTGGAGACCAAGTGCCAACACTGTTATTAGTCCAATGACTATGATGGAAGAGCCTGCTGAATACAAAGTGTTGATAAAGAGACATGAAATAGGAGTAGATGGGTCTGTCAGAGTGATGGCAACACTGCCTTTAGTTCTTTGCTGGACTATTAGATCAGTTGATGGGATGGGAGCATATTCCGCATCTCTTGTGTAGAGGTTTTTGAGCTGGACAACACTGAAGCCCCATCTTGGGTTGTTGATGAGCAGAACTTGCAAGTTGTTAAGGTCTGTCCGGCATTGGCTCACATCAGTCTGGGCAGCACGGGCACTGGCTATGTCAAGGATCTCTCGTTCAGTGAGATATGGTAATGCATTCGCTTTTCCACATTTATAAGCAGCAATTCTAGTTGTTAGCTCTGGATGTATGACTTTCAGCATGTCCTTAGCATAACTGACTTGTTCTTTTGGCACACAGTTGATTCCCGGTCTATTGCCTGGTATGTTCAGCTGACAGATAGGTATTAGACTGTTTTGATCGTCCACCACCGAAGTAATATCATTTTTCTTAACTATATACATAAAAAACAAACAAAAAAAAAAAAGAGCAACAAGTGCTACCAGAGCCAAGGAGACAAGGTTGTTCTTCAAGAATTTCTTGTCAGTAGAAGACTTATAGTCCAAAGGCTCAGATCTAGTAACAGCAGACACATAAGACCTACGGGGGAGTAGGGTGCTTCCATTGTTTGTGTCTCTGTCCAAATATGATGGAGCTTTCGGTGTCTCAGGTTTCAATGCAGACAATCGCCGTGTAAAGTTGCTCAAGTAAGGAGATTCCACCTCATCTATAGTTGAAGTAGAAGGCTGGTAAGTACTTGTTGTATAGTTGGAAGAATAATTGCCAAATGAGGGCCTACTATTGTCTCTTATTGTTGAAGTCAGACCCAACCTCGAGCGAATTGAATTGAGATGGTCAGAAGATGTGCCAGAAGAAAATGTTGATGAGTAGTTTGTGGCTGATGCAGCCGAGGGCCTGGAGAACAAAGAAGATTTGGGGGGACTAGTGCTGACGTCAACTGAAGGCAGGGTGCTTGATATGTGGTCACTAGATCTCGAGCTACTGCGGAAGGAGGTTGATGTCTTTTTGTCTGCATCTACATCGCTGTCTGAGCCTGTTTCATAGTCGTCCTGCTCATTTCCCGCGTACGTGCGTGTCACACGCCGTGTGGTGACAGTCTCGACCTCCTCATGAGTACGAACAGGCGCCTTCTCTTCCTCAGACTCGGAACCCTTGTCAGAGTCACGTTTGGCGGGAGAGCCCTTCTTGGACGGCGTCCGACGAGTTTTGTTCACAACTGGAGGTAACATAGCGCCCCCAGTAGTAACCCGGCGACCTCTCTTCTCTTTAGCATTCGCGGTACTATCTAAATCTGACTCCTCGCCGCTCGAATAGCGTGCGAGTGTGCGTCTGTTTTCCACCTTAGTATCTACGCTGTTTCTTGGCTTGGTTTTATTATCTAACACCATTTTTAACTTCTTCACCAACAATTTTCTTGTGGACGCCGTAATAGGCATAATAGGAAATCCATGCTCGGCGAGTTTCGTCCGTAGCTCGGCATCTGACATTGAATCAACTTGATCGGCCATCGTGATGTCTGAAAACGCACAAATACAGGTTATTTTCGAATATTAACACATTATTCGGTTTATAGGCACACGATCACTAAAATATTACCTTGTTTTCAAGAACTACAAGCTGAATTACGTCAAATTTATATTAAAATTCACCGGCGCGTCGTCGTCATGTCGCACTCACGCACCGCGAAACAAACGTCGTTATTTGGGGCTGCCAGATATAAAATTTTAATTGAAAATTAAACTAAACCCTTCATTATAAGTCCCATACAACATAAATAAATATGTATGCACCTATTTTATTTATTTATTGTCTTAGTACTGTATATTTGTGACCTGAAAAAATTATTGAAACTTGAACCAAGACGTATACGTTTTTATTTCCCTTCACTTTCACTCTACATGATGGCGCATTAAGATTAATAGAATAAAAGCTAAGATAATAATTATTTTATTAAATGCTTTTAGTCAAATTCAATTCAATTTACTGTTTTTTTTATGCGTAACATCCTTATTAAAGTTGTATTGATTACACACAAAAAACCACGCTATAAACTTTCATATACGTACAAAGTTTGATAGCTACATTATATGGTCTAAAGTATGTAATTATGTAAATAAAATATTATTGCGCTGTTTTGTGAAATATTAAGCAACACTGTTATTACATGACTCATTGCATATTTTTTAGAATGAATGCTTATTATTTTTATCACAAATGTATCGGCGCCGCTCTTTTAATGTTTAAATTTCAAAATACTGTTTCAAAATATTTTGCAAAATATTTAAACCTTGGTTTGTTTAAACTCGGCTTAAGATAACTTGCCATTATAAAAAAAATATTTTTTTGAAAGTTGTCACTGTCACCATATTTTGTGAGATATTTATTTTAATGATTGATTTCATTCTACGCAGATTCCAGTCCAAACTAGTAGGTACCTAGTGAAAAATATTTATTTGAAATATTATCAATTAAAATCGAATTCAATGATAAAGACAATTTTATTATTTTCTTACTTAAGCACTTCAAATTATAATTGAGATTTAGAAAGAATTCTACTTTTTTCGATTAAAGAAACGGAACGTAACAACAAAATGATTTTGATTGACTATTATTTATTATCGGTCGGTCGGTGAGCAGAAATTTATAAACCTTATTTTGGAAGATTCAAGTGTTTTTCTGGGTGAAAATATGTTACAGAAGCATGAATACGAGTTTAATTGTTTAGGTGTTAAAATAACTTAACGTAGACTGTGGCTTGTTCGCTGCTTAGTTAGTTGCAGGTGGGTACAATGTGAAATCTCCTACCATATTTATTTATTTACCAAAAATTATAAATTAAATTTTGTATAATTGTGATTTCTGTACTTTTGTTGTTGCAGATAATAAGAATTAGTGTAACGTGTCATTTAAACAGCCGTAATCAACTTAGGATATACATATAAAAGTGAGTGCTAATTCTACCCACAAACCAATGCATTTTTAATTTATTTTTTATATTTTGCCTTCAATATCTCATTACTATTATTTTCTGTTGTTTGTAGATGGCCATGGCAATGGAGGAGCTTTGTTATTATTTATTTGTAAGTTATAATACTTTGATTTTATATACCTACACTTCATTGCATTCACTTGTTTTTATTTAGACCTTATTATTAGTTGTTACTTGTTAGTGCACACATTCCATCATTCAGATAACTAGGACCAAAAGTCACAAAATTATATAATTGTTTATGTATAAAGAGAGCTTTTGCTTTAAATTACCCACAGTTCAGATACTAAAATGCAGAAGGTACTTAAATATTGTTATCTTAAACTTACTTTTGTAAAGTATAAAATTTGTTTAAATATAAACAAAAAAGTTGCATACACTCTAATAGTAGTTTATGCAACTGTCATATAAAGAAGGGTATTAAAACACGAGTGTGAGTTTATGAAACGAGCGCAGCGAGTTTCATAATAGTAACGAGTGTTTTAATACCCGTGTTATATGCAGTTGCATACACTACTTTATCTTCACTAATGCAATTAATCAAACAAAATTTTAAAAACAAAACACATTGCGGAACATTAAATTCACGCGTACGTGTATTGTCACAGTGAACTTGCCGCCATTAAAATCTAACCAATGAGAGCGCAGCTGCGCGCGCCGCGCAGGCCGCGATGTTATAATGAGATTTTACGATATCGATGTGGATATTATAACATCATGTGCAATTGCTTAAATTGAGTGTTTTAGTTGTCTGCGCTATAACAGTAGTAATTATAAGTCAAGTATCGGAAACATAAGTAGAATGTTACAACATTAGTGTAGATAAAATCTATAACATTTCCAATATCTTCTTATTCCATTGTATTGAGGACTTCAAAAATCATTTTTAATTACCACAATTAAGTAATTTGAAGCATCGGTCTGAATAATGAATTGATTTTCTGGTGCGAAATCTGGATATTGTAATACTGGAGGTGATGTTAAAAGTTGTTTCAAATTGTCAAATGCGTTCTGACATTCAATACTCCATTCAAAAACTACGTTTTTTCTACTTAAGTTATTCAAAGGATATGCGATTTCAGCAAATTTTGGTATAAATTTTCTATAATAATTAGTAAAAGCTACAAATCGTTTCACTTCGTCCGCATTTTTTGGAATTGGATAATTTTTAACTACATGAATTTTATTGGGATCTGGTGCAATACCCTCCTTAGATATTACGTGACCAAGATATAGAATATCTTTTCTTAGGAAATCGCATTTTGACGGATTTAATTTTAAATTTACTGAGCGAAGTCTTTCAAATACATCTTGCAAGTTTTTATTATGAGAATCCAGATTTCTACCAAAAACAATCAAATCATCAAGATATATTAAACATTTCTCAAAGTTAAGACCTGCCATAGCTATTGAAATCATTCTAGAAAATGAACTAGGACTTGTCTTTAACCCCATAGGCATGCGGGTCATTTGGTATTGGCCTGAACAAAATGCTGTGTATTTTCTACTTTTTTTATCCAAATTAATATTGTAATATCCTTGATGTAAATCTAAATGAGTGAAATAAATGCTACCTGATAATGATTCTAAAGTTTCAGTAATATCTGGCAATGGGTACTTGTCATCTTCGATACAATTATTAAGTTTTCTGTAGTCAATCACTAATCGCCATTTTTTAGTTGAACTTGATTTCTTAGGTACTAATAAAATAGGGCTAGACCAGTCGCTCTTACTAGGTTCTATTATTCCTTCTGCTAACATTTTATCTATTTGACTTTTTATTTCAGGTTTCTGAGAAACTGGTAACCTATATTGTTTTGAAAACACTGGACTTGTATTTTGTTTTAGATTTATCGTATGTGTATACAAATCTGTAGTACTTAATGTATCACCTGGTAAATAGAATATATCTGCATATTTAGCACAAATATTTTCTATATTTTTTCGTTCTTCTTTATTTAAATGATTAAGTTGCAATTCCGAAAATAATGATTTTACTCGATCAGCATCTTTGTTTGTTTTATTGAATGTACAAAGGCTGTAGTTACTCAATCGTTCGATAGTTGGATTAATTTTATTTATTGATACATTTTTATCAGTAATATTAAGTATTCTAATAGGTATACGCCCGTTTTTTGGCGTGGCAATAGAATTCGCTATAAAAACTCCATCAATTAATTCTTGTGAAAAAACGACACAGTCTTCTTTAAAGTTTGTTTCAATAAAATGTATCGATTCACTCCTAGCATCAATTCCTAAAGTAATATCACATGCATTAATGATTGGTAATTGACAACAAGTACTAAATGTTTGTAAAGTTACACTATTTTTACCGAAGTCTAATTGTGCTTTATATTCATTAAGGAAATCACGACCTAGAATTCCATTTGATTGTACTGGCAAGTTATTAAAAACATAAAACTTGTGACTAATCATCTCATCTCCTAAAAGTAAAGGCATAAAAACATATCCAATTGCTTGGACTTTGCCTCCTAGTCCGTTTACAGTTACACTCCCTTTATGGATTGGAATGTTCTGTTCGACTACATGTTTATATTTGTAAGCCGATAAAGATGCCCCAGAATCTAATAGAAATGAATATGTTTTCTTAGAATGTTTTGATGAATGTAAAGATATATAACAGTGACTATCGCTAGATAAAATTGTGTTTTCATTATTAGTCTCGAAAAAACTGAGTACTATCCGGTTCAGTAGTATTTTCTTGGATGTCATTCATAATATTTATATTACGTTCATCTCTTATCCTTTGATTTCCTCTATTAGAACGATAAAAATTACCTCTTTGTTGTCTTGAGTTAAAGTTGCTCCGTCCACGGTACCACTGACCTCGTGTTGGGGTTGTACCACGTCCTTGTGCTCTTGCTCGACCTCTGAACGAATTAAAATTATTTCTACCTCCGCGTTGACCTCTGTTGCTGCTTGATCTATTATTATAATAAGTTTTATTAGTGTACATACCCATGATTTCTCCAGACGTAGCAGCTGAGGACACCTCCTCATCCTGGGCGTCCTGGATGGCGTCCTTCAAGGAGCTGTATTTTCTCGCTGTTAAAATAGTGCTAAGCCTACGGTTTCGTAAGCCATCGGTAAATCGTTTAATAGCAGTTTTTTCATTAATCGGTTTTAATATTGTATATGCTTCATCATTACCATTAGCCTGAGAAACCGTAAGATTAACAAATAAATCCGTGATCTCTTTCCCGTAATCAACAATTGATAAGTTATTCTGTCTAATTTTATTCAATTTATCTGATATAGCGGTTGCACCTTTCTTACATAACAGAGAATTTTGCATGTCACAAATCAACTCTTTAACAGTATCATATTTTGATTTTAATTTCAACTTTGCTTCTTGGGACAATCGACTTTTAAGGACAAAATTAATTAAATTCTGCTTACAAGAATGTTCTTTTAATAATGAGTCATAATATTCAATATTATCTATCAATTGCTTAGTGTTAGGTTCTTCATTAGTCATAATAGGTAAAAGGCTTAAGGCCGTTTTTAAATCAAAGGTATTCATTTTTGATGAACAACTACCACTCTGACACAATAATAAAATATCTTCATATAATTGTACAATCTTTCGACAGTAACTTTCTATTAATAATGTATCTTCACTGTTAAAATACTTCTCACTGACCTTTTTTTTAAACTGTAGTAAACAATTTTCATATCGTTCATAAATTACATTTGCATCAATTAACTTATTTTCTAACACTTTTCCTACTCGTCTGCTAGAACCGATTTTTATTAAATAAACTTTAATCCTTTTTAACTCATCATATAAGGTTAAAAAAATATCCATAACTTACCGACATAGTAACGTAATTCAAAACAGTAAATACCTGTAATACATAACAAATAATTAGTTAATCTAAATTTAGCTTTCATTCAAAGACAATTGTTGAAGTATGCACTTAGGTCCAAAGTTCAGTTATCGTATATGGTAACGCGCTGCATATTTTTAGGATGCGTCATTCGTCACGAAGCGCGCGACTCACGGCGAATTATAGCACTGATATTATTATTATATAAGACGATTACACACTTAAATTTTATTATCTCACTTGTCACTGGTTAACCGATTACTTTAACACGCTCACACGATGTCTGGATATAATTTTGGTGCTTCTGGAGCCCCCGGGTGCTGCTGCCGGCGAAAAAGCGACCTCCTTATCGCTGTGCGGTTAATCTCTCTGGTTATCCACTTTTTATGGCATTTCTTGTAGAGCCGATACGCGAAACATCCCATGCCAACAAGTAAAATTAGCAGGATACTGATCAGGATCGCGGTCGTCGTGGATAGGTGGTCTCGAAACTCGTCTAAACTGGAGTTGTTATTACCCCCGGCCGCATTTTGGACGATAATGGTGTCTTCTTTAGACTGCGATTTTCCCATTTTTGATAAAATTATCTCGATTCACGACTTTCACGAGTGAGTCCAAGACACAACAAAACCGAAGTGTTTCCATTTGTTAGAATGCTAATGTGACAAAGATATCAAAATCGCGGCGTCAGCCCGGTCGACTCCTCAGGCAGGGTCGCCATGTAGGGAGCGGGGGAGTACACAAATGAAACGGATGAATGCTGGATTAATACTGACTATATTCTAGTAATAAGATTCCTATTAATACAGATAAATGCGAGTACATACTTAATATTACACCTCTACAACCCAATACAAAAACAATTATTATATATATTAATATTGGACTCGTAATTAGAACAAAAAAAAAATTATATTAACAATATATTAAAAATGTTGTCCTTAACTAAAAAACTTAAATAAATAATATTTTCATATTAACAAAAAAGCTTCGACAACATCCATAAACATTTTCTGTTCATGAAATATTAGAAAAGTTTGAAAGCCTCATTTGAAGCAATACCCTCATATTGCTACGGTGCAGTTGAAACTAAAAGTTGCGAGTTAGTGCTACACATTTATGAATGACCTCTTTAACTGGGTTTAGAACTGACAGGGCAAATGCTGTACATATACATGAATTTAAATTATTAATTATGGGGTAGTTTGTCTCTAGATCCTCCCAATTACACTACTGGTATTTATTTTATAAACCTGAATAGTTTGTTTCTTTGTTTGTTTTTATGCACAATACTCAGAAATGCCATTCCGTTTTAAAAAAAATATTTTTGTACAATATGATTTCTTTCTACATTAAAGTGGTTGGTTATTCATTATAATATGTTTCATCCCTAAATTCTCACGGGACCGGGTATAACGCAGGTAAAACCACTGAGCACTACTAGTTATACCAACTATTACCAAGAACAATCTAACAAAAGAGGAAAAAATACGATAAACAAACCATGTCTTTTAGCCATGGCCTTTAAGCGTTCTAAAAACTCCTTTACCAGGGTTGGCCACTAACTAACCCACTCGAACTTACATACCAAAACCGTAAGGCGCTGCTAGTTGCTGTATATAATGTAGATATCACCTGAAAGCATTCACAGTACCTACGTCTCGACGCCTCTTAATCAATATTGTATACTCAATTCCCTCTTGACTGGTACTAGCATATTAAACTTAACTCGCACGAAACACGATTACATTGAGCAGGTTTTCTCCAACAACGGTTCGGGAACTTTATCCAGCTTGGGATGGTAACTATGAATTACGAAAAACATTGCTATAAAGGTTCCGAAAAGTCGTAAGTCTAAATTATACCCGCGGTACACAATGGCAAGTTGCTATCCTAAAATATTATTGACCATCAGCGCCCCGCGGCTTTACCCGCGTTGTGCCTGTTCCTGTGGGAATTTTGGGATCAGAAATAGCCCTTGCTGTTTTAGCTATTCAATACAAAAATAAAATTTGAATCAGACTGGTAGTTGTGGTGTGGAGACTAATGCGTTCAAACCATTCAATTACATACAGACAGGTTTTGGGGCTTCGTTTTATAAATGTATAGATATCGTATGGTAACCACCGATATACGTATCATAGTATACCTCTGGTGCAGAAACACCCTTAGCACTGAGCGTCGAGGATTAAAAGGGCTATCTTTATTCATTCGTAGTCGGGATCAAATATTTTTCTCCATTTGATATGGGATTTATTTCAATATCTATACTAATATAATAAAGCTGAAGAGTTTGATTTCAGTTTGTTTCAACGCGTTAATCTCAGGATTACTAGTCCAATTCGAATAATTATTTTTGCATTAGATAGCTACATTGAACAGGCTATTTATTATCTTGGGATTCTCATAGGGACGGGTACAATCGCGGGGCACAAATTGTGAGCCATAAATTAAAACCGCATCGATACATACGTAAGCCCTGGGTTTCGGTTTCATAAAAATCAAGGCTAATATGCTTATACTGTTGACTGTTCATCGTGATACGGCTATTTTAGGTAAAATGCTAAAGAATGCTAAGATGGGGACGTTTGAGGGTAAATCGACGATACTCCCAATATTATGGGGTAAATAAAATTTTGTTGCGCCCTACCTCCCTATATTGGATATTTGATTAAATTCTGATTTAAAAGATTTTTGTTGTTCATTTTGTATGCCATTTAAGACGTTTATATTGGGCATTTATGTGAACAAAAATGGTCGACTTTCCTAAGACTTTCCATCTATAAAGGATTGTCTTTGTTGAGGTTTTGCGATGTTTATTTAATGGTTTTGTTAACAAGAATTCTCGTTTAAAAACATGGATAGAACAGTATTTAATATGTAAGGATAACAGACGGTAGTACATAAACTATTTAGGATTATTGTGATCTCATGAATATTGTTTAGTAATTTTATTTTAGTTGGATGGAATACTAGTAAATCCTTCAGAGCACTACTTTCAGAAGATTACTACACTTTAATGTTAACCGCCTCCGTAAATTGTTAATACCGAATGCTTCAATCTTCAGACCTGTGGGAGGCCTTTAGGCGATCCACTCACGCAGACAGAGTTAATTACTAACCTAACAGCTTATGTTATTAATGTAGGTACGTTATCACGTACATATATGTATTAATATGCAGACATGTTCACAGTTCAACTGTTGAAGGTTGTCTTTGGTATAGTAATATTGTCGATTATCCAACCGAAGACAATGCCTTTTGAAGAAGATTAAAAGTAATTTCATTCTATTCATACCCCATCACTAACTAAACCTTCAATTCCAACCATTTATTGTTAAATTTGCCGTCACATATTTAACATTTTGAGACCCCCAAAAATAAGTAGGTTGCATACCTCTTCAACTTTTAAAATTGGTCTACCTCAATCATGTCGGAGTATACCTAACATAACGACAGAGACAGGACAGTTAATGTCGACCGTCGACCTTTACGGCTAGACCGTTGCCCTCCAGGTTATCAACGAGCCCTTGTTTTCGTTCAATATAAGAACTAGCCAGACGTCCCGAGTCTTATTTGTCTAGTCTACTTCCATTTTAACCCCCAAAATAAAAAAAAGGTGTTGTTAGTTTGATGTTTTCGGACGTAGTTGATAGGTCTTCATACAACGGGAGATTGAATAGGTTTTGGTTTATTTTTTTAATGTGACTTGATAGGTACTGGATTACTGTGGCCCTCCCCTAAAGTAAGTAGGTTCGAGCTAATGACCAACCCTGCTGGTGTAGGAGTTTTTAGACCGCCGGGACCGACAATTGAACATGCTCTCTGAAGCACGGTATCGCTCAGATACATATTATTATGCCACTCTGGGCCACCCATCCAATGTTGCTGACGTTGCTTAACAATGCAATGAATGAACATCGCTTTCCTCTAGAGCTAAGCTTTGCTACCAATGTTATCCACCAACTATATCAACCATATCATAACAAGCATAGTATAGTAACGTATTACGTAACATACCAAGCGATGATGGTATCGCCACTTTATACATCAAAAATATAAAATGAAGCAAAACACTAATAGCACTTGGATTATTAATTCATGCTATAAATAATATAACTAGAGTTATCCGTTTAAAACACCATCAATTATTACTTGTTGAAGTAAACGAGCAAACGTTCAAATCCTTTTCATTCGATTTAAGTAAACAATCGAAGCATTAACTTGTCTCTTTATTTATTCACGAACTATTACATCATTCATCTTACTTTGCTCAATACTGTGTTTGTTTACGTCGGCTGCAGGTACCTATTATCTCTATCCGTCTACCAGTATCTATTATATACATTTACAGACTCGTAAAGTCTCGGGAGAGTCGTAGCGAAGTCATATTAATCGTAAAATGCAGTTTTGTCCAATCCAATCATGCTTGTTCATTTCCCGCCCTTTCAATTTTATAACCTCCTTGGTTGAATCGAACGAGGCGCTGGCTGAATGAGTTTAGTCTTTGCCTCGATATCGCGAAGATAACCTGTGCCCGTAGAGAATTGCGCGCGCTTTTCATTTTCGTAATTCGAATTTCGATCTTGTGTTTTGAGTGTATAGAAATCAACATTTAAGTAAGTTTAAAAGTTTTTTAGGAGAAAGATATGATAATTAATATTAATCTGTTTGAAAATATTATATCTATAATAGTCAGGTATTGTTGTTTTCTCAAGAAAATACTTCAAATGATCTCTGTATTGATCCATTACAGTTCTTAGCAACGCCTGAAATACAAACAAACTGAGATAACTATAATTCGATACCTCAATTGATCATATCTTAACAAAAAGTAACATTTGCCCCAAATCTTTTACTCAATTTTATGCTTTGATACCACTTGAATTTTGTATGAGGTTCTGGTTATAAATGGCTTAATTTAGCAGAATTTAGACTTTTCAAGGGCTTCCAATAGTATTTGTGTTTTTAAGGACTTGATTTTGTTACCTTTTTTATTTTGGGGCGCTGATAACCGGGTCTCTGATTATTTTTTTACTTAAGTATATTTGGGGACAAAAACAGTTACATATAACAATCTTACAGGTATAGTTTAAATATTACTCTACACTAGTTCATATGTAACCAACTAACTACATTATCCACTAATATATATGTATAATAACTAGCAGCGCCCCGCGGTTTTACCCGCGTTGTGCCCGTTCCCGTGGGAATTTCGGGAATTTTTTTACATAAAAACCTTCCTCTTGAGTCACTCTACCTATTACAAAAAACCGTATCAAAATCCGTTTCGTAATTTTAA
The DNA here is from genome assembly GCA_951394245.1 of Cyclophora punctaria. Classification (NCBI taxonomy): domain Eukaryota; kingdom Metazoa; phylum Arthropoda; class Insecta; order Lepidoptera; family Geometridae; genus Cyclophora; species Cyclophora punctaria. Next base: position 10,481,541 of record OX596175.1, read on the forward strand.
AGATTTAAGCATACAGACAGACAAACAGAAGACAAACAGATGCGACTTTGTTTTATACTATGTAATGATAATTAAAGGTAGGATATTTAAGTTGCCAAGCAGTACTTATTAAGAATAACAATACTAAAGATAAAAGTAATTACAGATAAAGTTATTATGGACGGATATTTTAGTATTAAAACACTGAACTGAATGACATCAAATAAGTATATTTATTTATGTAAATAAACACATAAATAATTATAATAATAATTGTTAGGAGTACTTACCTTTGTTTACTTTACCTTCGTTTAATATATTACTTACCCGTGGTCATCTCGTAGTGGTATGACAATTATTTAACTAATCATTAAAAGTAATAGTTCAAAGTAAATTGAACGAAAAACCCTATCGGTTTATTGTTTAAAGTTTTGTAGTACTGCAAATAAAAAGTATTAGCCTGTATATGTCTCTTGCTGAACAAAGGCCTCTCATCACATTTAAGAAATCAGTACATTGAGAGGGATGAGATGTAACCACCATGCTTGCCTACTGCCGGTTAAAATTAGAATAATAAACTGCAAATAATGTCACTAATGTTATATGTAAATGCAAAAGTTTGTGACGATGTATGATAGATGTTTGTTTCTCTTTCTCGCAAAAACTACTCATTTGATCTAAATGAAATTTGGTACAGATATAGGTTAGTCCTTAAAACACACACAGGCCACGTTTTATCCTGTAATTCCTACGGGAACGGGCACAACGGGGGTGAAACCACGGCCGCTGATAGGTAGTATATGATATTTTCTACCGATTTTAAAAAAAGGAAGTTTTCAGTTCTGTTTCAGAAGTTTTATTTTACATATGTCGGGTAATGTCATGTTATTTTATGTTTAAATGTATTTTTTTGTAAATGTCCCTTTGCCTGAGTATGTTTAGGGAATATCGAGGGACAATGAGTATAATATTTTACTTATATAACTTCGAATAAAATGAGCGAGATAATTTTATCGTATATTGCGAGATAATTTTAAGTTGACATGGAGTAATAAAGGTATTTATTACTCCATGTCAACTTAAAATCTTCAAATTATTTGAAAGGTCGAAGTCTAAACAGTCAACTATCTAACATCACCTCCAAGCCTCCAAGGACTCTTGCCCATATTTTCGAAGTATGTTCAAAATCAGTCCAGTAAACATTGGAACTATGTTTAATTTTCCTCCAACGGCGTCTGGTGTATACTTTTTTAACAGTCCGGCCACGATTCGGCTTAGCATACAGTTTAGAGTTGCGCGATGTTTAGAGAATATCGTTTTAGTTGGGCAATTAATTATGTTGTAGGAAAACGCGTCGCATTCGCTTATATCACGATACTATTCTATACCATAGGAATGACGGGATGAAATATAAGTTTAGCGTATATTTCATCGACCAAATACCTAAATGAACCTTAAGATTCTCCAGCCTTAAGATTCATTATATTTATTTGAAATGAAATAGCAAAAGTATTTTCGTGATTTTATGGAGTTAAAAATCTAGTCAGAAAATCGCAATTTTGAAATATGATTATTCTGTAGAAAGGCATTTTACGAAAAAAGTCTCTAAATTGTATTGTAAATTGACTCTACGTGATTTATTAGTAATCATACATTGTAGGTATTACAATTAAAGTTAAAAACTTGATCTCCTTGATAATAACTAACAGGTATAGCAGTGTAAATATATTGCCAGACCTCTCTGTTCAAAAGATGAAGCAATTTCGCCCACAGAGTAGACGATAGGACCCTTCGTCCTTCGATAAAACGGTCCAGCCGGTTATTTCCGTGTTGTTGCTGTCAAGGAAAATATTTGGGTAGCCTTGTTTTTGTTTGGGTTCCAATTTCGAATATGACATTTGCGGCCATTTTCTGTCCACGTTTATTGGATTTGAAGTTACAGGTTTACAGAGGATCATTAAAATCGACATTCCAATTTTAAAACTTTGTGATTCCAATGAAATTTTAATCAAAAAAGTTTTCTTTCTAATCATTGCCAAAATTATAACTGTCGTTTTCATCTTGTTTTAATAAAGATAGTATAAAAAAGCGTTTATTTTCTGTTCCTTGTATTATTTTTACATGGCTCGGGATTGAGATCACCGAACTAGGCAAGTGTAGTGATTATGCCTTGTCCTCCTCACCGTACTGATATCTTCAGTGAGAGCCTTTACCCAGCAGTGGGACATTACAGGCTAATAGTTTTTTGTTATGATAGAGTTTAAGTACTGTAGAAACAACAAAAAATTACCTTTATTAGCTCTTTTTTAAAAAGCGTTTCTTTCAAAGTTAACTATTTGTAACTCGAATCTAAACTTATAGTTTTTATGCGCTGACGATTACACTGAAATACTACATTCGTTAAACAGTATCAAAAGCCCTTTGGCGGTCTAAACCCACTCCATTTGGTCATCACCTACACAATGTTTGGTTCGGTTTAGTAATTCCCTAGCTGTACAGAACTGGGGTAATGTCTCCATAACAAATGACAATCACGTCTTCAAACCAACCTTGGAATATGGATGCACCACCAATTGCAAGATGTCGTACATTTTGCCGTGTTTCTTGTGTTTTTGATTACATTGTTTAGTTAACTAGCTGCGCCCCGCTGTTTAACCTGCGTTGGCTTCCCGTGGGAATTTCGAATGAATAGTAGCCTATAACCTACCCCTTGAATATAGCTATTCAAACCGGACTGATAATTCCTGAGATTAGACCGAACATACAAACAAATTTTACCTTTTTATATAAGTAGAGTAGAGATTATTAACCTACCTGTTTAGTGCTTGTGTCGTTATTAAACATTAATTGTTTTTTTTATTAGAAAAATAAGGAAATAAAAACCTGTCTGTAAGTAATAATTTCAAAATGATTTCATTTATTCACCGGATACCCGGTATATAGTAGACTAATTTTTTATTACAGTTTTATTAGTATTACTAGCCGCGCCCCGCGGTTTCATCCGCGTTGTACCCGTTCCCGCGGGAATTTTGGTATAAAATGTATCCCAAGTGTTATTCTGTATACATCAGACTGAAGCAAGAACCTATATTACTGTAAAGTATCATCCAAATCCGTTAAGTAGTTTTTGCGTGAAAGAGTAACAAACATACATACCCTCACAAACATTCGCATTTCAATATTATTAGTATTTAAGTTTCACTTCTCACGATTTAATATTATTTTCTAAATAATATAATCACTATGCTATATTAATAATATTTATGATTAACAATAGACAAATAAATAAGTTTAGTATATTTATTTCGACAAGGAAGATGATAAATGACTAGGAATGTGCTTAGCACATATTGTAATGTAAACGACATGTAGGTGATAACTTGTATTTGACATTGAAGGAAACAGCGCAGCGCATAATATCAGTTACATCATTTTTCAGATTATCATATAGCATAACTGTAATATAGAATTGTAAAATATGTTGCAATGTCCATTATTCGTCTGCGTTTCTGTCGAATCGGAGCTGTGCGACCGACGCCATTAAAATTGTCTAAATCTTTTCGTAATGCGTTGTGATTGGTCAATTGAGCTCTGCACAGATCCGCTCCGCTTCGAAGGAAACACACCCTTACAGAAAGGTCAGCTAGATTTTGACCTGATTTCGGTTTTATTAAATTGGATCGTATTAGAACAACCTGCAGTTTTATAGTAACGTAACGTTTGGTATATGGATACCAAACGTTGATGATCAAAGCATAGCAACATAGCATAGCTTCATTCAAAAATGATATCAAAGCATAGCAACATAGCATAGCTTCATTGGAAAGGCAGGCACCCTTTGATGAGGACATTTCGATTATCCCAAAATGTCCAATAACGCAAGGAAAACCGCGGAAGCTGCTAGTATATTAATATTTGCCGATGCGCAGTCATAGTAGCTATTTAGCATGTGCGCGGCCGATATTATTCATAAGACTTAACATTGTTTATCACTATCACTACATATTATAAAACAAAGTCCCCGGCCGCGTGTGTCTGTCTGTTCGCAATAAACTCAAATACTACTGCACGGATTTTGACTCGGTTTTTTAAATAGATAGAGTGATTCAAGAGGAAGGTTTATATGTATAAAAATTCCCGAAATTCCCACGAGGACAGGCACAACGCGGGTAAAACCGCGGGGCGCTGCTAGTTTAACAATAAATGCTAATTACATAACTGGCGTTGTTAATTGTCGATGTGACTTGCGACTGTAAAATTGATTATTAATGTATTTTTAACTCTTTAACTTTACATATAGCAAAATGTATGAAAATTACTCTAAAAATGTAGGAAAATCAATAGCGATTGGGAAATTACTAACAATACTTTATTGTGCAGAGTACCACGCTTGTCTTGTGACAGAGTTCTAATGCTTCATAGGTTGAATAGTCAACTTTTTCAGCATTTTTGTCTAATTCAAAATTATTTATTACTCACCAACATGTCAATGAGATTTTTCAAATGTTATAATCTGACAAAGTAGGTATTCAAAGAGCTTAATATTTTTAAGATGAATGTATATTGGTAATCCCAATCCCAAAGGCATGTTTGAAAAGTCAGAAACACACGTTATTAAAAATTGTGTAAACACGGAATTGAATACGACCTCATTTCTTTTCAAAGCTTATTTAGCACCCCAATGTTGATATTAGGGTAGCAAAAATCACAGAGCCATTCCGAAAGCACTTACTCGGCTTAATTCGTGGCCTCTGTACCAACGATCCAATTAAAAAGAACCAGAACATTTGTTTTTACCGCTTTTAAAACAAACAAAAGATGGCCGCTCCCGAGAACATTGTAAGTAAATGAGACCCTGTTCCCTTTTGATAGGTCAGTTAATGATTTCCCCTTGTTTATTCTCACTGGGTCGAAATGAACGGCCTTCAGACAAACCTAATTTTATCTGACTTCAAAAGTACTTAATATGGGCTTATTTTATTGTTTTATGCGTTTTTCGGTTATAGAAGATTAATTTTGATTACTATTTTTATGCTTTTTCACAAAAATAATCAACTAGAGGAATTTATAACACTAGACGGTAACATTAACTAGGTATTCAATTAAATTTTAAGAATAAAAATATGTTTTCTTATTTATTATCTACTTTTATTTTACTAGCGAAAAAGTCCAGCGAGGGCATAGGGCACAATAATCTCTGTTTGTTAAAATTTGTTCGTTAAAAAAGAGTCTATTTTGAAGTTGACGTTGTCCATATGATGATATTATTCTATATCAAAATAAATGGTTTTAAAATCGAGGTTAATTATTTAACTTGAAATATCTCTTTAAATTATTAACATTGGACATGGAGCGCTTTTTTTAACCGACTTCAGAGACGGAAGGAGATTGTGATTTCGTCTTTTTTTGACATCGAGTAAAAAAATCATTTCTCCCCAGGATGGAAGTAGGAGTGCGACTAGTGGGCATAATCCTGCGTCTGCTGAATTTCCTCATGATGCCAGTGACTTGGCTTCTAAGCAGGAGTCGGAAGACGGTGCCGCCTCCACGGCATCCGGTGCTTATGATAAGCGCCACCAAGTTGGCTGAGGGCATCAGGAATGGAGAGGTATGTTGAAGATGAAAGAAAGGTGACGTAACAAACGTCATTTTGCCAGTTGACGGTACTGCAGTTTGGCTGAATGGAAAAAAGATGAAGGTTATGTTAACTCTTGCCGATTCTTAAATAAAATAAGATGAAGTATGCGTATATTAATATATTAGTGGTTAAAGTATTTGTTTTATTGTATCTACGGGAGTTGCGGATGTTACTATTAGGCTTTTCTCATTAGATAGGTATAATTATTTATAACCCTTACATCAAAGTTTACCCCACTGGATTGCGACCGAAACCACAACCTTTTTTGGGTGGTATCTGAGGTTTTAAGATCCTGTAGCATGAAATATGCGTCATGGACAAAGGATCTATTCTTCTCATCGAGTTACATACTTTTGTCCAAAATATCATTATACTAAGAAGGGTGACTACTGAAAATGGGTAATAAGTTTGAAATCAAGAATGCATGTTCCTATAAATAGATTCGAATATTAATAATCCGTACGGCTTCGTAGCAGCTAACTTAATCCATTGACATTGAGTTTTTACTGTAATTTTAAAACTGACAATTATCTACCGAAAATATTATTTAAATTAACGTAATTATAGAGAAACTGAATAACTTTTTTAATACCAGAAATGCATTGGAACAATGGTAATCATAGTTAGATAAATGTTTTTGACTAAAAATGGTTTTAGTTTGTTGTTGTCTGGAAACGTGTTAGACCTTGACCGTTAGAGCTAACGTTTAGATTATTAGGCATTAGTAACGGTAAGTGCAGTACAACAATTATGCAATAACCCGAATAATATGATAACTTATGATTCATGTTGTTTGGTGGATCAGTTTTTTCAGTGACTGGTAGAATCTAATCACTTTTTGTAGACATTGAAAAAACTTCATCATTCCAACCCAAGTTAATTTCATTTTTGTTTGATGCTATTGATATTTCGTCGCTTCCGTGCTCCGTGTATAAATCATTCGATGGATATCAATAACCTATTGATTGCTCCACTTTAATGGCGAAGCTCCACTGCATTGCACCTGTTAATAGCCAAGGAAATGTTAGTTGCGAAGTAGTTTGAAAACTGATCGTTTATGTCTTATGGTCGAGGAAACACTGTGAAAGTAAATGATGGGGTTGAAATGAAGTGCGGTTTCACGAAAATACATGCGTATCAGAACATAGGAATATAGAATATACAAATATAGGAATATAGATAATTAATCCATATAGAATATACCATAGGCCTCAGAAGACTTAATTCAATTCAATTTTTGTTATTGGCTTCTTCTGACATTTCGTCGTAATAGTCTTCATTGCAATCTTTATGAAGCTATCAAAATCGAATATAACCTAACCTAACAAACTCCTAACACTTTTCTGAAATGTGTCTGTCATCAAAGAAAACCCGATTATTTTTCAGTACACAAGTGAAGAAATAGTCACAATCTATATAGAACGCGTCAAAGAAGTGGATCCATATATCCACGCGGTCGTTGAAGAGCGGTATAAGGCTGCTATGGACGAAGCAAGGAATATTGACCGGGACATCGCTGAGGCGAGGAAGAATGGAACTCTAGAACAGCTAGTAAAGGACAAACCATTGTTGGGAGTGCCGTTTACGGTGAAGGAAAGCTGTTCTTTAGCTGGTAAGTTTCATGATTTGATTAGTAGTTTAGTGTTTCGGTCTGTGTTCTGGTGTTCCGTTTTTTGTCTATTAGAACGTCTTTGGAGAAAAGGAGAAAATGCTGTTTTTTACTGTGTCTTTTGACTATTTTTTGTAATTTAACAATTTTACTTTTAACTCTTTACATCTAATAAAAATAATCTTCACGTTTCTCTGAGCCTCTTCAAACGCTGGTTTAGCCTAGCTGTAACCCCTGGATATTGTTCCTCTACTTCTCAAACCACTGTCAGCAGTGCTCCATTATACTCGTACCCAGTGCAAGCTCCTCCACTGCAGGGCTGTCGAACTCGGTGGGGTGCGTGGGCGCGCGGTCGGTGGCGGGGCGCGACGGCGCGTGCGTGGCGCTGGCGCGGCGCGCGGGCGGCGTGCCGCTGCTGGTCTCCAACACGCCCGAGCTGTGTCTCGGCTGGGAGTCCTCCAACCTGGTGCGCCCGCCCACCAACAACCCCTACGACTTGAGGAGGACGCCGGCTGGCTCTTCGGGCGGAGAGGTGAGCAGATTAGTGGGTGATGATGGATGGATGGATTTAAGGGATTGGGCAGAGCCCATGCGTGTATCATCGGAATAATAAGTGTAGGAAATAGGAGATCCATTGAAGAAGAATAACACTTTTTGTCCCGAAGTCCCCGTAGCACGACAGCAAGTAAACTAATTCTGTATACATACATATTTATTAATCTATACCTATTAGTATCTATTCTCAATATAACATTATACCTTGACACGTCCCAGTAGGATTTTGTGGGATAAAAAGTAAACCAAAACTTTTCTTGAAACCCGCACGCATATAAGTAGAATAGTTCTTGAAATGATCGTGACCAAACAGACGCAGCGGTAACTAATTTTATAATATCTCAGGATAAACTCAACTAAACGGCTAACCCTGAAACAAACAGCTGTTTCCAATTAATCAACACAATATCTTCCCACCTACCTAGACTCTAGTTTATACCCACGCTATAATTTGAAATTCTAAGGATTTGTGAGATTAAGATTGAATCTCGGTTAGCATTGAAAAGGATGAAAAGGATTGTCTTTGCTGTAAAGACGTTTATATAATAAATCGTAGCGGACAACGTTACTCAATGGGTCTCAATGAGTACAATTAAAGCACGGTTTTGTTTATTATTTTAAACCCCTTTTAAATACGTAGTTGAGAGCTTTCTACTCTAAAACATTTGCTTATTATAGAGTTTATTTATAACTGATGGTGTTCGATTTTCTCAGCATAAATACATTTTGATAAGTATGTAATAAAAAAATTTGGTGGCTGAAAAATACATTAATATACTTGAAATGTTATTTATGTATAGAATTGAATTGAGACCTGGTATTGAGGGTGCTATCCCCAATACATTAATTTGTAAAGGTAGGTACTTTGTATTTTAACTTATATTACAGTCATTCAGTCCAATATTCTATCGTCGCCGTTAAAGTAGTGTATTCAAAAATGAAGTTGGCATAATAATAGATCGTATCATAATTTTAAATTGTAATTTGTAATTTGTTATGCAAGGGTTCAATTGCCGGGTCGAGCAAAAACATGTTTCCTAGTTTTCAAACAAAGTTCAAGTTTGAGGTCACCAATCCGCATTTGGCAAGCGTAGTGATTATGCCTAATCCTCATCACTGTACCTATGATATCTTCAGTGAGATGAAAGGCCTTTGCCCACCAGTGGGACATTACAGGCTATTAATTACTTTACTTTATGCAAATGTTTTGACTTTACACATACTCGTACATTAACTATTATGTTAATAACAAATATTTAACGTATTTATTTTACACTTTAAGTTAATTATGATTTTTCGTCTAAATGAAAACACTTTGAACAACAACTAATTACATTTTATGTTTGTGAAAAATTGCTTATTAGCAGCAGATGTCCCAGTGTCCTCCATTTAGGTCAAAAATTAATAAAATCTCAATTATTTATTTAAAACAGATTTATTTCCAAATGATCCCATATAAGTTTCATTAAAAAAATAGACTTTTTATAAATAACATCAAAACATCCCTTACTACACAATAACACATTTTCCTCAAATTCGAACACAATATAGTCCCCTGCCATTGTTGATTTTCTAAACATTGCCTTGATAAAGCTCCCTGCTCAATGTCAACGGTACCCGAGGGCCGAGATCTAACAAATATTATGTGATAAGTGTTTGTATTGCACAATGCTGTCAATGTTGACTGTGTGCTCACCGCTTTACTTGTAAGGTCGGAGTCCGATGCGAAATGTAATACTAATAGGACAGTCCACGTTTATGTTGGTATAAGGACTCTATCTCATCAAAGGCCCTTTACATAATAACTGACAATCTCAACAGATATAGTTTTGATATTACCAGTTATTTATTCACCAGGTTTCGTTACTTTAATAGCAAATTAATCATAACTCATACATAACAAATGTCTTTGATGGAGTCTGGTCCTTATACCAATGTTTGATTTGCTATTAGTAGTTCTTATTAACTGTTGTTAAAGGCCAGTACGTACAAGTTTACTGTTATATCCTTGCTAAGTGCCTTATATGATATATAATACACTTGTAATCAAATGTTGTACGCATTCGACAGTAAGCTTTTAGTAATTTTATTTCATTCTATCTCTAAACCTTTTTCCTCTTCAGAAGCAATCGTCTTCGGCTGGGAAATTGACGACATTTAACCACATTTTGTGCCAATCCAAAAAAATAGATTATATATAAATTCATTTGTCCCACTACTCGATAAAGGTTTCCCCTATTTTTTTAAAGTCCCAACACGATATTATTACTCCGTGTCTGTCTGTAACATCATAGACAACTTAATTCTATCTATTTTTTGTTTTACATGTATGTTAGTGTGGTATAAATTAAAGTGTCCATCTATCTATCTATCTATCATAGGCCCTAAATGACCACCAACTTAAGTTTATGAACGTTGAAGCTCCACGGGAGTAATCACTTGTAATGTTTACCTGGTGTGGCTGCAGGCGGCGCTGGTGAGCAGCGCGGCGAGCCCGCTGAGCGTGTCGTCCGACATCGCGGGCTCCATCCGCCTGCCCGCCGCCTTCTGCGGCGTCTTCGGACACAAGCCGACACCCGGTCAGTCTCTGCAATCATTCACTAATCATTAATTTTTCTTTCTCATTCTCACTCATTGTGTGTCACTCAAGTGAGTCATTAAAATAGAAAATTATTCATCTTCCTTTTTCTGATTTCCGTGAAAATGTTTTCTGCTCAAATGGCCCACCCAAAGCAGCTCTTTTTAAAAATCTTAGCGATAAGGATGGATTTCCATTGAAGCATTGAATTTATCGAGCAACGTCATGAATTTATCAAGCAACATTGACACTGCGAAATGTATATGACGTTTAATCGAGACGTGGGCAGGCATCCTGTCCATCGAGGGCCACATCCCGACGCTGAGCGACGCGCAGTTCCCGCGCTTCCTGACGCTCGGCCCCATCGCGCGGCACGCGGAGGACTTGACGCTCGCGCTGCGCGTGCTCGCGGGCGCCAACGCGTCGCGGCTGCGGCTTGAGGAACCCGTCGATATGAAGGGGGTGAAGGTGGGATCCCTATTGATTGAATTAAAAATATCGGCACCCCGCAGTCCTATCCGCGTTGTCCCCAGTTCCCGCGAAAATTTCGGGATAAAGTGTATCCCATGGGTTATTCTGAGTATAACCTGTATTACTGTAAAGTTTCATCCAAATCCGTCCAGTAGATTTTTCGTGAAAGAGTAATAAACATACTACATACATAAATACATTCATCTTCACAAACTTTCGCATGAATTATAATGTTAGGATAGTAGGATTTCATCTAGTTTATTTTCACTTCCTACACTTTTCTTATCCCTCTTTTTATGTACTTTGTAAGGTTGACCGCTATGTTTGTCTATTTCATCATACCTCGAACTAATTTTAATCTTTTATTTAATTAGAAAGTTTTCTTGTCTATGATTTATTGGTTTTTAACATTCCCAGTTGTCAAACCACTGTATCAAATCATTTATCGTATAATGAATTATGTTATAAATATTTCAGGTGTTATACATGACAGAGGCCACAAAATCTCCCGCGTTAATACCGGTAGAGAACTGCATCAAGGAAGCCATTTTGAATTCAGTTAGGTATCTGGAGAAGGAATGTGGCTGTACTGTTAGCGAGGTATGTGTAGTGTTCCATACTATATAGTACGTTTTACCTTAGTTTTTGTACAATATAATCAAATATGGTAAACAATCAAAGACTAATTAAAGTTAATTAAATAAAATTACTTTAATAGATTATAGAGTAATGAAGTGGGTTAAAAAAGTTTAGTGATGTGATATGAATAGATTGAAATCACTAACTAAACTTCTTTTCTCTATACACACATAGAATTGTCATGGTTTGGAAAATCGGTCATAAACCGAAAATCGATAAAGCCATTCCACTGCTGGGCATAAGTATTTCTATCTTCATGTTACCTTATCGTTCTATTTGAGACCAGACCGGGTTACGTAGTAAAGTAGGCTACTATACTTGCGTAATTGACTTAAAAAGTACTTACTTACTTACTTGATTTATTAATAAAGTGTGTTTGGTTTCAGGAAAAGTTTCATGAACTAGAAGACTCTGTGGAGATATCGGTGTCTGTGTTCTTCTCCATGAAGGATATACCGGATATGTTGCAGGACCCCGCCGACCCGAAGGTGTGTTTCAATATTTACTACTGATTCATAACTTTTAAGTCAAGAAGAATAACGCATTGAAATGTAAATATTGTCTCATAATATTAATTTATTCTAAGTCAGACCTTTATTTAAGTGGCGTAGAAGATTTAACACAAAGCTGTAATCTATATGTTTTCTTATAAAAATATAAGTAAATAGTCGATATGACAATCGTCACATATCATTCTTCATCAAAATATCTCCATTTAACCTATCAACTGTCAGTAACCTTCAATCTTACATCTCCTGTATCTTATTAATCGCTCCCATATCTTCAATCCCCGCAGGTATCTCTAAACCTGTTCTCCGAGCTACTCCGCCACATCCTGGGCGGTGCCAGTCGATCTCTACAAGCGCTTTGCTTCGCGTTACTACAGAGAACTAAACTGTTCATACCGAGACATAGAAACAAGAAGTATAGCGACGATAGGGATAAATTGCAGGAGAGGATGACGGTAAGCAAACGAGTATAAGGAAGTATTTAAGAGCTGAACTCTTGTCAATGGAGTTCCTTCCACTAGAAAAAATACTTAAATGGAGTAAAGATCATGTATTATCATCATAGAGAAAGGCGTATTTTGATTAAGATATTTGCCCAGTGGAAAAGTTAAGTTAAAAAATCTTGTAGCAAGTTATGTAGCCAAGAAGAAATGTCGTAGCAAGTTCCGTAGCCAAAAGTCATCGTAGCAAGATATGTAGCAGAGTCAACTTCGTAGCAAGCATGTATCCAAGTCCTAGTAAGTTATGCCGCCAAGTCAACTTCGTAGCAATTTATGTAGCCAAGTCAACTGCGTAGCCAAGTCAACTACGTAGCCATACCAACCTCTTAACCAAGTCAACTTCGTTGTCAGTTAACTAGCCAAGTCAATCTAGTAGCACGTTATGCAGCCAAGTTAACATCGTCGTAATTTAACTAGCCAAGTCAAAAACATAGCAAGTTAACTACCCAAGTCAATCTCGTAGCATGCTATGCAGCCACGTCAACTTCGTAGCAATTTACGTAGCCAAGTCAACTACGCAGCCATGTCAACCTCTTTGCCAAGTCAACTTCGTAGTAAGTTCATTAGCTGAAAATCAATCTCATAGCAAGTCATGTTGCTGAAAATCAATCTCGTAGCAAGTCATGTTGCTGAAAGTCACTCTCGTAGCAAATCATGTAGCTGAAAGTGAATCTCGTAGCAATTCATGTGCCTGAAAGTCATTCTCGTAGCAAGTCATGAACCTGATAGTCAATCACGTAGCAAGTCATGTAACTGAAAGTCAATCTCGTAACAAGTCACGTACCTGAAAGTCCATCTCGTAGCAAGTCATGTAGCTGGAAGTCAACTTCGTAGCAAGTCATGTACCTAAAAGTCAATTTCGCAGCAAGCCATGCACCTGAATGTCAATCTCGTAGCAAGTCACGTACCTAAAGTCCATCTCGTAGTAAGTCTAGCTGAAATTAAATGTCGTAGCAAGTTATGTACCTGAAAGTCATTCTCGTAGCAAGTCACGTAACTGAAAGTCAATCTCGTGGTAAGTCATGTAGCTGAAAGTCAATCTCGTAGCAAGTCATGTAGCTGAAAGTCACTCTCGTAGCAAGTCATGTAGCTGTAAGTCAATTGGTAGCTTAAGTTAAAATTTCAAGTGATTATGAATTATTTGTAGTTTATATAATAGTTCGCTATTCTTTATGTTGTTGATTATTTACGAATTAACTTTTTTATATTCCAGCGTGTGTTGGGTGACAATGGAGTGCTGATATACCCTGTGTTCAACGAACGGGCGCATCATCACAACCAGGTTAGCAGTTTACATTAGAACATAATTGGTCACGTATTAAATATTTGCTCAATATTTCTGTCTTTCTCTATTATTGAATAAGCTGTTATATGTCAATGCATATAAATAAATTACTATCGTACTTTTGAATCTCACACGATATGCATTCATTATACTAAATGAAACGGGGCTGTATCGCGTTCGAATATAGAACGTGATTATTAAAATACGTTATATATTTTCTTGCAACTTAAGCAACGTGCAGCTCGACCCCTACTTGGATGGGTGGCCGATACTGCCAATCTATCTGGATGCTACCGTGCTCCGGAAGGCATTAAATTGTCGGTCCCGGTTGTTTCAATCGTTAAACCATTTCGGAGGCCTTTAGGCGGTCTAAATACTCCGACACCAGGGTTGGTCACTAACCTACTGGAACTTGCTTACTTACTTTTTGTACTTGTCTGAGTGAGTGGCGGTGTCGGACTGTCGGTGTGCAGGTGTTCGTGCGCGCGGGCGGCGTGCTGTACCCGATGGTGTTCAACATCCTCGGCGCGCCCGCCACCGCCGTGCCGCTCGGCCGGGACAACGGGCTGCCTGTCGCGGTGCAGGTCTGCTCATTCAATGTTCACCTATTTCATTCACCATTCTCACCTTTTTATGACGTGAAAGTGTCGATACATAAAAAAATAAAAAGCATAAATCTACCATAGTTCCATAACGTATCCGCTGTTTGTTGTACTATTTATATTGAATTTCTACTATTTTCATCACTATATTCTGCTTTGCTACGGTAGGCAGGCTGTCTTATGTTGAAAAGTAGCATTATGTAAACACGAATAGTTAAAAACCCGCGTTGTAAAACAGTGTTTATAAATTATTTCTAAAATTGTTTTTGCCATGTTCATTTTTCTTTGTTTGACTGTATATGTAATGTCTGTATTTAATTTATATCTTTGTCAATATTTTCTTAATTTTCCACTTCAGTAATAATTAATCTGTTTTCCAGGTGATAGCGGCGCCGTACCAAGACAGACTCTGTCTCGCCGTTGCAAAGGAATTGGAAAAAGGATTCGGCGGCTGGAGCCCGCCGCGCTAACTATACATATTATAGACTACGAGCCTGTCTCATTAACACTGTAGCGCCCCCTACACCTGTTGTCTCAGATCAAATAAAAAGTCAGATATATTTATAGTATAGAGGTAACGTTCTTTTATAAATATTTTTTTATTCATTTAGTTAACGCCTCGGTCGTTTCGTGGTATGTGCACTTGCCTGCCAAGACTGAAGTCTCGGGTTCAATTCCTGGGTCGAGCGAATACATGTTTCCTACTTTTCAAACATTGCTCGGGTTTGTGAACATCATTAGGCAAGCGTGTGGATAATGCCTTATCCTCATCACTGTGAAAAGAGAGGTTTTGAGGAGTAGTGGGTCATAACAGGCTAATATTTTTTACTACTGTTTTTACTTAGTTAAAGCGTCGCAACAAATTCCTCCCATAGGGGAAAAGGGCTAGTGATGAGGTAATAGTATTGAAGCGGAGAAATGTCAATGCGTTCTGATTGGTCGATAGAGCACACCGCTCCAATCCGCTTCAATGGAACGGTTCATGTGTTAGGGTGTAATGGGACAGGGCTCTATCAATACCGGCTTGTTTAGTACCACCACTCGTATAACGTGGATATTTAAACGGGAACATTTCTACCATTTTGTACTTCATTCATTGTGATAGGGGCTAGCTTAGTGTTCCGTTTCTTCTCTGTGTAATTAAATTACATTATAAGTATGTACTTAGTACTTGGTTTTTACGAAATTGAACGGTGTTTTTACCCGACTGAGCGATGCAAAGGAGGGTGTTTTGTTTATGTTTTATGTTATGCTTGGTTGACGACTGAAAGAATTCGAATATTTTTTAATAGATTTATAGTACAGAGATAACGTAGTTTTTATAAACATTTCGTATTAATTTCGGTGTTGACATTTTAGTGATAAAGATAGTGTCTAAGTATAATCATTTATTTATTGTGATCTTGGAACTGTAATTTTATAAAAATATAATTCATAAATAAACGTAATTTACTTATGGATGTTTACTTAGTGCCTCTATGTGCCCGACTCTAAGGAAATGTAGAATTAATACTAACATTTTTCAAAGCAAGTTGACATTTTGTTGTAATACACATGTCATGTATCTGACAGGCGTGCATGTACATAGACTGGCAGTTCACTAGAATGCTAGTTACTGCTTCCTCTTACGGCATGTGTATTCGTCTAACAGTCGGTGAAAAGAATAAGGGGTACAAATAAAATAAAAACACGAAATTATATGTGAAACGTTTTATTTCTCAGTTGTAAAAACTGTACAATTCCTAACAAACTTATAAATAACCGTGGACCTTCATGGCACTTCTAACAAGCCAATCAACTGACGAACTTATGACTTCAGTACACGTCAAAAGTTCGTGTTATATCTATTAGAAACTCTACACACACGTCAGTGGCGTCAGCCAATGTTACGTCAGCATTATAAAAACTATTATACTTCTTGATGTAAGTAAGTTAGTGGCCAACCCTTGATGTTACTGAATTTTTCACGCTTCATAACAAGTGTCAATAAAATTCAGTAACAGTAACAAACATCAGCAATGTTTAACATTTCAACCGATTTGTTTCCTATAACGGTTCTGACGTATGTGTACCGCCCTTTAATCGTCACGTCATACAATTATTTCTTATTTCGTCCACTTCCGAATACAAACTTTTGACGCAAACCGTGTTAACATCGTAGGCTAATGCGCTGTGATTCTAGCCCTTTCTGCCTATACAATAAGGCTCTCGATCATGATATGAATAAATTACGAGCCTACTTTCATTCAGTCGAAAGTATAAATATAGCTATTTAATTTTTAAATTTGATAAATCTTCTTAAAATTACACATCGAATACGATTATTCGGTGTTGCATTAATAAAAAAATGTATTCAACAATTTACATTTCGAAAATTTTAGACAGATGTTTCTTTATATTTAAAAGGCATTTTTACGTTGGCAACCTCAAGTAAAGTGTCCTCCTTACTCTAAGTATGGTTTGTTCAAAAAGGAAACCGTCGAAGGGGTCGACAATACACAATTTGTTCGACTAAACGTTTAGCTCCGATTTCCGCTACGACGGTATTATTTTTAACAAACTATACGATATAATGTGTTATATAAATTATGTACAATCTCAAAAGCACCGCATTTGACACTGGGCGTCGTAATATCATCATTATTCTGGGTACAACTAGATACATGTTACTTAATAAAGGTGAACAAAACTTAATACCCGCGCGCGGTTCACCGTGGACTGAACTTTACGTCAGTTGTGACGTCAGCGGCGTATAAATGAATGATTGCGTCTCAAAAAAATGGTTGGAAGATTGCGGGTTCAATAATAATAGCGTTAATGCTATGTGTTCACCATCAGAAGCGTTTTATAAATATCATACTTATATCAGAACTTGCAATATGTCAAATAAATATGCATTTACAAAACGCCCCTAACTGACGTTACATGTAAGTCACTATTTTAAAACAAAAGTTAGTATCAGTTCACTAAAAAGTTACATGAAAATAATCATAATTGCTACTTATAAACAAAAAAAAAAGATTTTAATATATTAATATTCGAATTGTTCTATAAAATTATTAACGAAATCGATAAACGGGTCAACAGAACTAAAAAGTTTATATACACAATAATAATATCTTAACATGATTCATTTAGATTAACTATAAAACATACACACACTCGGGTAATATAAAAAATAATGGTGACATTGAAATGCACGGAACAATTTTCACATTCATGAAAAATGCAGCTGAACAATGGAAATGTGAAATTCAAACTTATAATATCGTTTCAAATATATCGAATTGTAATACTCAGTTCTTCAATCTGTTATCAATCTAACACTGCAAGTGATAACGTTCATAAGGTCACTTATCTGAGCAATTTTGATTCAAAATTATTACTTTTACAAATGGCGCTTAAGAATTAATACAAAACCTTTTACAAACAAAATACAATCAAGGACTTGTAATAATCAAATATTAAAGAAATACAATAGAAATTACAAAATAAAACTGCGCCAGAAAATAAATAAAGTTAAATAAATAAAGCCTACACCACATTTCGTGACTAACGTTTTATTTATATACAATTACGTATGATTTAAAACGGGTTAAGGCATTGTAAACCGTAATTCGTTGTGATAATACACAAGTTACAATAAATAAATATATCTATTAATATTCAACGACTAAATACTAAGGGCCTTATTCATAAACGCTTGTTAACAGCACTTTATCAGCTATCACATGGTTTGTCCCTTTCCGACATAAGTTATTTTCCAAAGAGCGAAAGAGACAAAACACTTTAAAACATAAGTTAAATATCGTTTATGAATAAGGCGGTAAGTTATGAACAGAATCGGATTTGATTTGATTATAAAAATTAATTCAAAAATATATTGATTATGATAGCTTGCGTTTTGTTCGGGTGTCGCGAACAGCTACAGATGTCCTATATGTTGGCTCGGGGAGCAAGTGTTGTTATTTGGCAGCATTTCAGATGGGTCGTGTGAAATTCGCTGGGAACATGCCCTTTTCATTCGTAGTTTCCTTTATTCCCATCAGCCAGCCTTCCTCCTGGAAACAAAATACAAAATATGACTACACACGTACAGATGTGTGTACATAGCGTACGACTGAGACATTCGGAGGTGTCAGTATGTAGCGAGTCCATGATAGTATGTGTGTCACTCTACACTTCTCCATGTCAGTGCTTGTGTGACTATTTTAGTATATGTGGGACTCTATGATCGGTATATGTCTGTGATTATTTTTCTCTATATTATCGTGTGTGACCATGCCAGTATGTGTTACTATTTTAGCATGTGACAGTGTATGACTCGGTCAGTATATGTCTCTGTCAGTATTTGACTCTATGTTACTGTGTGTGACTATTTTACTATGTGTCATGTCAGTACAGTATACGTCTCGTCTCGAGTCAGTATTTGACTCTTACTGTATGTGACTGTCAGTATGTGAGTTAGTATATGTGACTGTCAGTATGTGACTGTACTGGTATGTGTCAGTGACCTGTTCGTCGGGGTCGTCGTAGTGCACGACGCGGATGGTGTCGCCGACGTCGAAGGAGAGCTCGTCGTCGTCCTCGCGCGTGTAGCGGTACGTGGCGCGCACGCGGTACAGCGTGCCGGCCGGCAGCCCCGCCAGCGTCGCCCCTGCCACACACGCAATGGTGACAATGGGTCTACTTGTATGTGTCTGGACGAGAGTTTCGACACCTCTCTAGCGTTACAGATATCAAGAGCGTAGTTATAGCTTGGCAAGAGAGTTTGGAGACTTCAGTGGTGTTTGCTTGGTGGGGGGAGAGATCCGAACTTCTATAGACCGAAGTGTTCGGTAAATCGTAATCAACACTTAGATGGCGTCCTGATCCGTAAACCTCTCATTTTATTTGAACAGCTACAGTAGTATAGCTTTGTGCTTAACCACTAACTGTTAAGACTAGGGGTCCAATATTAAGAGTTCATAAAAGTTGTACTATGTTTGTACTTGGAATAGTTTAAAAATTAGACGTGATGCCACAAGAAAAAATTAGGCACTTTTGTAACATATGAAGCCAAGACATTGATCATCAAGTTTTCATTTTGCTACATAATGTTTGAATATAAAAAAATATAACAAAGGTTTGTTCATCCCATTGCTAGCCAAAGGCGCAAAACAATGTTTACCGACTCTACTTCTCTTAAATTGTAAAACGATCTTAACTAACAAGCTTTTATAGATTGTAAATAACTACCCATATATCCCAACTATTTATTTACATTAGTTATACACTAAACATAATTAAATGTTACAATTAAACATTAGTTGCATTTATTACAGCGTAAGAAAAGCAAAAATCTAACAAGCCATTCAAATACATATTAAACATTAGGCGCTATTAAAATAAAATAACATAATATTAAAACTCAAAGCAAATACATGAGAATATTAATAACATATACCTGTTCTGTAAATAAGAAAAATATAGTAATATTTACATAGATAAATTATACAATATACCATTAATATATAAATATAAGTGTTTGAGAAATCGTTCTTTATACATTTATGCGATAATCGATATATAAATATAGACAAAAGTATATGAACATTATAATGACATCACGAATCGTTTCGTGAGCATATAGCAACGTCTATTTACAATATTCATTTACTCTTGCCACCCTACACACTTACCCATATTAGTTGAATAAATTGCCCCCACCATTATATTTATAATTTGGTATTTGCTGAGGTGTAACTTAATTAAGATTGATAAAACAAGAACCAAAAAAGGTGATGTTACAATTTTAGACAAGTTTTCAACCTCTACAGATACCAAATGAGGGATATCTCCAACGAATTTAGATACCTTTCGAGAGACAAATTGAGAGTTCATTTCAGGTACAATAAGGGAAATTTATGTCAAACACTTTTAGCTGAAAATCGCTTGTGACCGAATTGTAGAATAGATTAGTCGAAGTTCAATCAAATGCCTAAGATTAGACGAGACAAAGAATTTCATTCCATCATCGAAAAAAATATGGTATGGTAGATAACACTTTTTACTCGATGACAATCAAACTCCCAGATCATACGTAGAAGAATGACCATAATGTGATCAAATTGAACTCTCTGCTCATTGAAATAGGGTATCAAAACTTCGTGAAATGCCCCACAGTCCGACTTACCGACAGGTATGTCGTACACATCGTCGGTCTTCGTCGCGTCATTCGGTTTGCTGTCCTTGTCGCTTTCTTTACTTTCTACATCTACTTGTTTCTTTTCCTCGCCGTTATTATTCTCCGGTACCGGCGACCCTGAGATAATATTACATGCCATTTTCTACCTTATTCACACCCTAATTACGCCCAATTTTGAAGTTCGTGAGGATTTTGTTTTGATAATTTATTTACACGTGTGACGAACCAATAACCGAATATTCGTGTGTTGAAATTGTTGAAGCCTTTACCAAAATGTGGACAGAACTTGTACAAATAAGTAACAAATAGGTTTTTTGAAGTATAGAGATTATTGACAGAAAATATTATTAAAATTAATATTGCTTAAGAGAATTATTAAGTGATTAAGACATAGCATGCTGCTATCTACAAAACATCTAAATTATAATAAAATATCTACTGTACCTTGAATCGAGCGTTGTTTGAAGTAAACATAAAGTTAAGACATGATTATACCTACCAGTATTAACGACGACAAAAATATTTTCCAATTATTCTTCAATACATTAAATGTACTCGAATTATACAAAAGCGTGTATTAACACATATATCCCTGACAGTACTTATCAAAAACACAAATATTTACATCATTATCAACATAACCCTAGTCTTATACCAAAGAATGTTCCAACCTACACTACATCTATAAATACGGTACTAACCTGCCGGTATATCATAGTTAGCTTTTTCAGTTTCCGAGCCATTGGTTCCGTTGTTGTTGGCGTGTTCGTTGGTATCCGTGTTGTTGGGCGGTGAGTGTGAAGTCTTGGAGTCGTCGTGTCGGGCGGGCGCGGTGGGGGGCGTGTCGGGGTCGGCGGGCGCGGGCGCGGCGGGCGCGGGCGCCGCCAGCGCCAGCGGCAGCACGGGCGCCGGCGCGGGCGAGGGCGGCGCCGAGCGCGGCGCCGGGGGGGACGCGCGCCCGCTCAGCGGGGAGGGGGGCGCTACACGCACACACACATGCACACTATCACTACTGGTATCCGTAACGTTGAATTGGGTGTTCAGGATTCAAGTGAAAACATCTTTAAGAATGAGAATCTTTAATCAACTTATTTCATGACACGGACGGATGTGAAAATTTGATTATTGCTGCGGTCGAACAGCAACTTCACGCGTCGTCACGCTTTGACTAAATGTCCCAATCACCAATCACGGTTAACCTAGGCTCTCTTTGTTCGAGTTTGCAACTTTAAGTCCTTCCGGAGACTATTCATTAAGTAACTATTTGCTAACTTAGTCGACTTGGGTCATCTTTACCCGAATATGCATTATATAGCTAAGCGCGTCGGCTCAATCTCATTGAATACCCATAAAACAAAGTCCTTAACGCTCCCAAGGAAGTTTTCACTTCAAAACACCTCAAGTTTCAAGATCAAGTTAAAATTAAGATAGTCTGTGACCTTTAACCTTGTCGGTGGTCTAAAAAGACCATGACAGTACTAAGGATAAGTCTTGTCCTAATTTTCTCAAAGTTTTGTGAATATATTTAGAAAGACAAGGTCGCATGACGTATTCATGTAAAATGTATTCAACATTACTGATACCAGAGTGTCGTAAGTTTCACACGTTTAGATTAGAAAATGAATTAATGTTTTTAATTCAAGTAATGTTTACTGAAAATGACTACAACATAAAGTGTTATCGGTTATTTTTAGTCGTTTTCAGTAAAACTATTATTGATTAGTGAACATTAATCGCCGAAGCCAATCGAAAGACACAACATGTTCACAAAACAACACAAATCATACACAATTCAAGAACATAGGTAAGTTTTAATGCCATAAATCTATCTCGTCCCATTGTTACATAAGTATATCGATTTCTTTATTTTCTTACACTTTTTATCTGCCTGTTGTATTACAAGAAATACTAGCAATTTTATTTACATTTTCTCTGTCCTTTTGTGCATTAGCTCAATACTTTACTATTTCATTTCTCTCTCTAATACCATTGCATAGTGCAGTGCTGAGTAATATTTTACATAGTTCTATCCTGAAAGTTTCCAGTGTAACCCGTGACCCGTGACTTCCAAGTGACAACCTCCTTACAATTCCATTTTAAAAATACATCTAACCTCCACTGTTGCCCTCATGCTTTGCTACCCACGTGATCATTTCAAATAAATACTGTAATTACCCAAGTGACTATCAACCTCCGGTATTCTTCCCTAGAGACCCTAAATTACTACCTTACTGACCTAATAATTCGATCTACACAAATTACTACCCAATCATGTATCAACATTCCTCCCAAAATGTTTCATTAGTTACTACACAAGTAACCCTGTACTACCCAAGTGACCCTACACTACCCAGCTGTCTACAATCATACCCAACTAACCCCATAATCCTAGGCACGCGTCCCCATGAAATGAAATGGCTATTCGATATTTAAAAAGTGTGTGTTGAGTACTCACTCTGCACAGTGTCAGTGTTGCCGTTGTGTGTGTTGTTGAGCGGCGAGTGCGGCGCGCTGTTGATGGCCGGCTTCTTGTAGGAGCCGCGCTGGCTGTCGGTCGCCAGCTTGTCCGTGATCGCTTCCAGCTCGGAGTACACCTGGAACCAGGGGAGCACCTTCAGGGGAGGATCGCATCAAGGGTTCCTTTCATGATTGCTGATGGCAACAACTCGAAGGTTTTTTGGTTAACCTCGGTAAACTTTTGAGGAGTTCAATATGATGAAGACATGAAATTATAGATGTGTAACAGGTCCTATTAATATTGTAAGTAAAATGCTTTGATTTTCTTGCAAAGAGGACAAAACCAATGACAAAAAGATACCTACTTATAGTACAGACAAAGCAATGGGTATCGGAAGTTTTTATTTTATATTCTCGCATAATTTCCAGACTGTCTATGACTCAAAATTCCTTCTTAAACTAACCCTACGTTATTACCCCACAACATGCCTGAACCCTACCTTATTGCTCTCCGAATGGAACATCTGCTCGGCCGAGAACAGCGTCTGCAGGTTGTTGACGTAGAACAGCACGCGCGAGTCGTAGAGCGCGGGCAGCTCGTCGTGCAGCTCCGAGTTCAGCACCTCGTACGTGCGCTTGGCTTCCTCCAGCTGCTCGCGGCCCTTCGTCACCTGGGGGCGGGGTGAATGGGTGTGAGAGGGGGATAGTGCCAGTGGTATATCTTTATATTGGTGTTATATTTGCCTTATAAGGTTAACTATCCTTTCCTTAATTCCTCCCTTAATTTCGTCTTTTTTACGTATCACCCGTAGCATAGTTTTGATGGAAAGGCAAATAAGTCATGTACTGCACTGCTAAGGAAACGGCTCTCAATCTCCTCTCAAAGTAAATATCAAAGAAACAGAATCATTGATGAATTTCGTATGATAGTCACTGAAGGATCTTACCTTGACATCGTCCCTTCGTTTCGCGGCGTTGGACTGTAGGTTCTGGAAGCTGTGTCTCTGACTGTCGTAGTCTACCAATTTACGACCACGTTTTTCGATCTTTTTCTGTAAGTCAAAGTGGAAACCAATATTATTGTAACTTCTATCTATTTTTTCTTCATATGTTCCAAGTTTTTCGAAATTTCGAGGTAGTCAATAGTTTATGGAAGAGCAACAAGAAAACCATCCATCCGTCTTAATCAATTTTCGCATTTATATTTAAGAAAATATCAGTAGGATCTTAATAATTAAATCCGCTTTTGGGTATTCGGGCGTACAAACACTAGCCTTTCTCATTTCATAACCTATAACTACCATACAGCGTATCCTATCATAGGACCCCAGTGACAAAATAAAAGGTACAGCAAATCCTCACCCTAACTTCAGGAAACTGGTTGGTGTAAGTGTTCATGGGTATGAGCACTTGGTCCCCCAGTTTGTGCGAGAAGTCCTGCCACAGCATCTCGAGGTTCTGCGCCTGCACGTACAGCAGGTCGTGGCCGGACCACCCGCTCTCGTACACTTCGGTGATCGCCTCCATTAGCGATTTGGACGCCGTTTGGACCGCTGCAACAAGGAATCGTTGGAAATTTATGACCTTATTCTTAAACGCTTAGGTATTAACAGCATTTTAGCTATCAAATGTTAGAATAAAAGATCTAAGCCCTGTGTATATAGGGAGACAGCGGAAAACGACTTTGTTTTATACTATGTAGTGATTAACATAAAAACAAGGAACTTGTCCATAATTAATCTCGCTACTCCAGTTAGGAAACGACAGTTTAGGTGATCAGAAAAATTAGTTCTTAATATGGTAATGAGCATAATTCGAAGGTTCTTCTGATCGAATAAACTAACCTTCATAAACATTACAAGAGGAGCAACTGGGATACGATCAAAGCCTATTATTCAATTACTAGGTAGACAATAATAGAATACCTCAGGCCCGACTTCTGATTATTTCCCTAACGTACCGCCAATAGCTATTATTAAACTCTCATTTGTTTATGCGCTTTTGACATGATCGGTCCCGACTATTTATCTTCACAAAGTAAGATTAGTCAGGTTATGTTTGAAAAGACAGATCTAGAATGTGACGCAACAGCGAGAATCGAACGCCGCATATTCATTTGTCATCTTACGAATTCCATAATAAAAAGTGCTTATCCAAAATTTCAATATCACTCTGTTATCGGTGAAAACAGAATGCAAATCCGTTGAGTACTTTATAAGATAAGCGCGGACATATACACTTGGGTGCACAAAAATCGCACACCTTATTGTATTAAGCTTTGACCGGCTTTTTTCAAGAAAATATGCAATGAATTGTTACAACATTATATTATTGTAATAAAACACATTGTTAGCTACTCATTTATGTAAATAAAAATTCCTATTCAGTACCTAATCTTGATTTTCCGAGAATAAATCTAAATTATTGTTAAACTTGTGAGTAAAATCTCTATATTGCATAAAATGAAAAATTAAATAAAATAAAAAAATAAGGCCTTTCTATGTTATTTTTTTAATGATTAATATTGAGTATTTCCTCCTCTGGCTTTTATAACAGCCCTTAGCCTATTTTTCATAGACCTTATCATTTTTTTTATTGTCTCTTGTGGGATAGCTTCCCACTCTTCTTGTATAGCCGCCTGTAGGTCTTGGAGACGAGTAGGAGCGGGATTTCTTTGGCGTACTTTTCTTTTAAGCTCGTCCCAAATGTGCTCGATAGGGTTGAGGTCTGGACTGCGGGCTGGCCACTCTATTGCGGCGATACCTACGTCTTGAAGGTAAGCACGCGATGATGCAGCAACGTGTGGCCTCGCGTTATCTTGCACTAACTTAAAGGTTTCCCCTAATAGCCAGGCCATTGGTCTTACATGGTCTTCCAGAATCTCTTCCACGTATCTGTGAGCGGTCAAACCCCTTGTCCTCGGGGTAGTATTGGCCCCAGTGATGAACACAATGTCTGTTTTTGTGTCCATCATGATGCCTCCCCAAAACATGCACGAGCCTCCACCATAGGGGACTCGTTCGCTCATGCAGCATTGAGCGAATCTTTCTGATGACCTTCTATAGACTCTTGCCCGTCCATCGTGACCATGTAAAGTCATTTTACACTCGTCAGTGAACATGACAGAGTGCCACTGTTCATACGACCAGTTTAGATGACTGCGTGCAAATTCTAGTCGAGCTTGTCGGTGAGCTGTGGTTAATTTGGGACCGTTTGCTGGCCGGTGAGCTACCAAGTTTTGTTCAGCAAGTCTTCTTCTCACTGTCCACCGACTTATACTGACGTTGCGCACCTGTTGCAGTTGCTGTGCAAGTTGAACTGCATTCAAATGACGATTTCTCAATGACCACGTCACAAGAAAGCGGTCATCACGCTCTGATGTTTTGCGTTGAGGACCAGATCCTGGCCGGCGAACGTAACCGCCAGTTTCTTGAAATCTTTGGTAAATCCGTCGGACGGAATATCTGCTTAGATTTAATTGCCGAGCCACTTCGCTTTGATTTAGCCCTGATTCGAGCAAAGCAACCACTTGAGCAGATTCAGCGGGGGTGGTATCCATTTTCTGATGATAAAATTGTCACAAGATGTTTACAAGTACACAGTAGATATGATAATGATGGCTAAGTACCTGAAATTAATCCTTTTATACCTAATGTAACACCTGTAATTAACGCTACCTGTGACGATTGCTTTCCAGGAAAAGGGTTGTTATTCAAGTTTTGTCGTTTTCGCAAAAAAAACAAAGGTTAATTATTGTTCTTTGATGTCATTAGAAAGATAAGAATACGTTCTTTATTTGTACATAAACAACTTCGTTCATAATAGGGATACTTTGAAAAAAATTTGACTAAAAATGTAGAAACAAAGGGTGTGCGATTTTTGTGCACCCAAGTGTAGATGTGGCGGCAACCTTAGTTTGTACTTCGTAAAGTAGACTAATTCAGTAAATTCGAGTATCTTAGCCCACACTGGTGTCGAAGTTTTTAGAACGTCCAAAGGCCTCTGACAAGATTTAACGATTGAAACAACCAGGACCGACAATTTTACATGCTCTCCTAAGTACGGCAACGCTCAGATAGAAATGTGACTATCGGCTTCCCATCCAAGTAGGAGCCGAGCTGCGCGTTGCTCAACAATCGCAATGAACTGATATCGCTTAGTCAGACTGGGGCCACTGTGCTTCAGAGGGCACGTTAATTGTCGATCCTGGTTGTTTCAATCGTTAGAGCATGTCGCAGGCCTTTTGGCAGTCTAAACACGACACCAGGGTTGACCACTAACCTACTCTAAATGAATCAATGAATGAGTCAATCTACACCACTCTAGAGTAGATTAAGATCATAATAGAATGAATAGTAGTAATAATTAATTGTTACTTTCTACGGATAGTAGTCGTTACATGAGCCATATCAGAGGCTTTGGCGGCTCAATAACTCTGACACCAGGATTGGTCAGGTTGACCATCCACTCGATGAAGAATAATTAATTGTATACAAAAGTAGCGCATGTTTTACCTCGTATACATCTTATGTAATTGTTGAACTCCTTCTGCAGCCTGGTGGCCTGCTGGTGCTGCCGGTTGAAGTTCTGCAGGTGCTCCTCGAAGATGTCGTCCAGGGTGCGGTCCACTTTGCCCAGGTTTTGGAGCAGCTGGGGACAATGATATGATGCTGTTAGGAATTTGAAAACTTTGAAGAATCTTAGGAAAAGACTGAGATTTTTTTTATATTGACAGGTCAGATCCTGGTGTGTACCAGACCAAGTCAAGATGTCGTCTAAAATCGAAAGACGGGCTCATTTCCGAAACCAGGGTGGTCTGTAGTTAATACTTTAATTCATCAGTCATCTTAGTAATGATTCAAATTCATTCATTATTTACAACATAGAATAACTTAACTTCATGATACAAATAAAACATGGATAGCTATAAATAGGGATGTGGAGAATTTCTGAATTTGTTCATACATTAGTTTAAGGATAAAGTTTATATTTTTCTTTCCTTATTGTAATTTAAGGATTAAATATATTACATATACTCGTACGTAGATGACACATACAAGGGCTACCCGTGGGTTTAACAGGGACCTTTCAGACAAACAAACTATTGCATTTTTATTATCCAAAAAAGTAATCACTCCCTCTGATCTAACGGCAGAAGCAACCAAAAAACAGCATGTTCATTGAAATTAAAAGATGAAAGGTCAAAAGACCTCCCGCCTCAATCTTCGAGACCTTGGCCCAGATGTGGAGCACAAACAATGGTTAACTCTAACTGCGCCACGTGGGCTGAATTTTGAATGAGACCCTCGCTCAATATGGGCTATAGTATGGTTTAGTTAGTAAGACATATTCGAGTACATATAAAAAGTTGTTACATAATAATTTTAATGTTCTTTTGCACTTTTATCCTTTTTATTTAAGAAGATACATATTTAACCCATTTGTGCCCAAACCTAAAGTGGTCATAGGAAAATTAAATAAACTGTGTATAGTAGTGGATAATAAGGTGTTTTAATAAAAAAGCAAGGATTTTTTTATTTTATTTTTTATTTAGTAATAAAAAAAATGCCGTACTCAAATGGGTACACTGGGCTCATTCACTATGAACATTTTCAAAACATGGCCTCTCAATACATAATGTTTTTTGACACTTTTTGCATTGTCAACGAGTTCTAAGATGGCAAACAACACACCGCAACTGCTTTGTCAGCTTTTCCGGGTAATGACCACGACCATCAAACTGCAGTGACGGGACCACAGAGGCTGATGGCCGAGCAGGTGTCTCCATATTTTGCCGTAGATAGTGTCTAGCGATGCTACGGCGAAATTGTAGCTGATCCATCTTTACCTCACAACACAGCATTTGAAAACTCCATGCAAACTCAAAGACAGGTCCAGAAAATAAGTGAATAACACCCACCACCATTTCTTCCCGCGTATTGCAGTACGATATAAAGATATCGATTGATCAGCTTGATCGACTCCTCCCATGCCCTTATTATAGGTCACAAATAGATTTGGGATATTGATATCTGTTTTACTTTTCCTAAAGGAAGAACAGTGTCATAGTTGGTGCCCATAGTACAGACGCTGATGTCTAACCAACGCACGAAAAGAATTTCATTTGCCGTATCAAATCGATAATCATTATCAGCACAGTTTCTTCGTCGCTACTGCCCCAATCATCGTCATCTCTATTAGTAAAAACCTCGACACGTCCAGAGATATCTCTCGGTATTACGTTGGAAACGATATTATCGTCATCCCCTTCTTCTTCGTCAGTCAATACACTGGGTTCAGGAGGTATGAACACTAAGTCGACTTCCAAGTCGGAGTCATCTTCTCTCATTATAGCTTCTATAGCCTCTTGAAGACTAACATAGTCCTGGGTTGAACTATGTTAGTCTTCAGAAGGCTTCAGGAGGCTATATAGGTGATGGAATGGACTTATTAGCCATTTTGAGTTTCTGTAAAAATCACGATATTTTGGTATGCTATATGCCCGTTGTACTCAAATGGGTACACCAACGTAAATATGTACATAATTTTCTATATATATGTATACTGTGACTTTTTTTAGTTATATTATGAACTCTGTAATATATTTGTTATGATTATATAAAAGAATTTAAAAAATACCAAAGTAAATAGGAAAAAAAAGTACTTACATTTTGATGATGATGATGCTTCCAAAACACTCAAATAAAACCTCAATAATATAAAAAACTAACGATATAAATCTTAATTATGGGTTTTTAATTAATAACACACAACTAGTCTTTACAATAAAAGATTCGACGGCCACTAAACTTATTTACTTTCAAAATTGGGGGTAGATTTTTGACCGTACCCAAATGAGTACGGCAGGCGCATATGGGTTAATGACTTTGAGAAATCTGAGATGAACATTTAAGATTAAATTTTAAAAGTTTGTCATTAAATTCATATACCACGGCCTTGCATTAGAGACGATTGAAACTAGGAAACTGTAGAATTGATTAAACATTATAGATTTCGTCCTCCTCACTGTACTGGTATACTCATTGAGACAAGAGATATTTGCCGTGCCGTGACATTACACTTAAACAAAAACAGAGTTTAGGTTAGTTCATCTATATTTGGTACAACACGCAAGCAAGCTTATAGAATCCAAGTGTGGTCAATATTCGTGGTAGATAGAATGTATGCAAGACTAGCTGTTCCGCGCGGTGGTTCCACCCGCGTTCCAATAGTTGGCGCTAATGGCAAAACTTTGTAGATGGCTCTTATGTTACTTTTCCTGATTTAGTGGGGTCACACCCGGACATTAAGTTAAGCAGGATTAAATCTTCCTCTTTATAGTAGATAATAGATAGTACAGATAAGCACCAATACAAATACTTATTGAAATGATCGCATAATTATGATATTACACTGTATGGTATTGCAAAATAATTAGACATGATAATTATTCATTGCGTAGGTATATGTGGGAGTAGTCATTACATGTACATTTCGTTAGTAAACTAGATGTGTTGCAAACTCCTTGTATGGCCACATTAGGAAATAGTAGGTTGTCAAAATAACGACTCCGCTATATAGAGACACCGCTCTCGTCTCGGTTTATTTAGATTAAATAGGAAAATTTGAATAAAATCATAATTCTATGTCCCTCGGTAAGTTCAATCCAAAGTTTAAGAAATATTTTAATGCTGGAGGCTATCTTAACTCACAAATAATGTAGTGATACGAGTTTAAAGCTATTACGCTTTACATATAACTGTCATTTTTTAAAGCGCTAAAAAGCAGACTTTATTGACCAATTCACAAACTACACGTCACAAGTCAGTAAAACATCATCTTACAGTAAATTAGCTACAATTTACATATTAGATTGCATACTAACAACATGACATTCAGTGTCTTAAAGTACGTTACTTTATCCAATCCTGAGATGTCACAAACAATAAGCAACTGCAATTGTCTAGCCAAGGTCACAACTATGACAGATTGTATTCTTGAAACACGAGACTGTCAAGTGCGAATTTCCTCTTTAAACCAATTGGTATAAAGACTTGTTTGCCTCAAATAGACTTTGAAAGGAAGCGTGCAACGTTTGAAAACGGGTTTGAAATGTTTAAAATTCCCTAGAGTTCTAGCCGTTTCGAGAAAGTTGAACACGTTTTAGGAAGGAAACTGGGAAATGGTAATGTTATTGGGCTGCATCGGGTGTGATACGAATATCTTATTCTTTATGGTTTTAGTCGATTCGAGCCTTTCTAGAAACTATTGACATGTCTATATAATCACTATCAGTCATGTTTCCAATACATAGTCCTTTTTACATTTTAAATGCATTTTTTTAATTTCAATTTATCTTTTTTAAATTATTGTCACCTGAAGCCTTACCTAAACTATTAACTTACGTTATTTTAACGTTTAATGTATTATTTAGTTCAACATGTAAAACATTTATATCACTTCTCTTTTACATCAATCCTTTGGAGCAATCTAATAAAAAATAATCAAATATAACTTTTGTGAAATTCAATCCATACATTAGCCGCGCAAAGGTTACCAAAAGGTTCTACCCAGTACAAAGTAAAGTAGGTTAACAATATTTACTGAACGATACATCAATACTATAGGGTCACTGACTCATGACTCACCGTTATGATTCTCCATTATTAATGTAGGCACATTAACACGTAATTAAAATTATCTTGGTAATTGTTTTATTTTAATAGCTTATTTATTAATGTCTTATCGAGTCACTTGCCTATTATTATATAACGAGGTAAACATTACTTTCGATGCAAGGGATGAAATAGATAAAGTCCACCCAGGGAAGACCTTACTACGTAGATATCGAAGTAGAGCCTAAGTAAGGAACACTCCTATCAAGGCTTTTGTTACTTCATTGACTAATTATTAAGTAAGTTACGTGTTGGTATTGTATCAACGTACCAGTAATGCCATCTTTATTATCTGTATTGTATCTAGGAAGTATATTATCTGTGTATGTAAAGAAATATGTTCTAGAATAAAGTTGATTTATTCACTCTCAGTCTTACTGAAAAACGTTGTCTTATTAGGTTATGTGCCCAGCATATTTAGGTTAGTGGTAGTAGGTTAGCAGCCAACCCTGGTGTCGGAGGTTTTAGACCTAAAGGCCTCCGACATGGTCAATGGTCATCCAAGTACGGACCGAGCTGCTTAACATTCGCAATGAAACTCAAAGTCAAAGTCAAAGTCAAATATTTTTATTCCGTTTTGGCCCCATAGAGGCTCTTTTGAACGTACCACCCATTCGGAAGAACATCAGCAGAGAAGAATGGGCAAGAAACTCTGCTGGTTATTTTTTTTTTAAGTCAAACTACATCGCTTATTCAAAATACGCCACGGCACTACAGCGCTAAAACTTATTGTACGGTCGTATCACTATGTGTAAAAATGATCAAGTCTATGATGTAATTATTGTTATTTCGTTGGTTGGACCAAGCGTAAGCCAGAATCATACTAAAACAGTGAATCAAGTGAATTTTGCGAGAATGGCTTTCAAAGACATAATAATATGAACTTCTTTATTTCTGCATAAAATCAACAACTGCCAATAAAAAACTTATTGCTTACTGTTAATTTCTAACGAAAAATATTTGATTGTTTGATGCGAAATGAGTGCGTGTTGCCAGTTAAACATCACAAAGTCACACCAATACAAATCGATTTAATAACTCGATTGTGCGTACCTCGATTACAAATTATTATTAATGGCTAGTGAAGTCGTTGGCCGATGGCGTACTGATCGGTTCTCAATTTAAATATTTTAGCGTGTATAGAGTTGTAACCATTCTCTGTTAATCCTATTGACGTGAACCATAATCTTAACAAAATATATCTTGTAAAAATGCCAGTCTTGCAACGTAGTTCTACGGTATAAAACCTATATTCAAACAAGTTGATGGGCAAAGAAGTTATAGGGTTTTCAAAACTATTGATTTTCGGCAGTTTTCAATAACAGGTAGAGCGGTTCAAGGTGAAGGTTTTTGGCAATTTTTTATCCTTGAATTCCTACGGGAACTTCCTACACACTCTTTGTAATTCCTACGGGAAAATCGTACACACTCTTAAGTCTTACCAAACTTAAGCGAAGAGAGGGCGAGTCTGTAATTTATTACTCCTTAAATTCACACGATTTGCACTCATCATAACTGATGGCCAGTTTTTATATAAAACCTTTACCGCCACTACATACGCCAATACTCGTCTTCACGTCTATCGACGTCACATCCTGTATAACTTCCTTTCATTTTCATTGTCTTTGACCGAGGCCTCTAATTACAATTGTATGCAGACGATAAACGATGTTACATACCACTTATAACTATACGGATAAGGTTTAATATCGAAAGTGTATTATTGGTGTGATTGAAGAGTGGTAATTGGTAATTTATTGCTAGTTTTGTATTAATTACTACAGTGATTGATGTGAGAAATATGCTAATTAAGGTTTAATCTCATTATCTTTGGTGCCTGACAACTCACATTAATTTATTAATCATAACGGAACCAAAAATTCTATACAATAAAATGAAGAAGTGATTAATATTCTGGTTCAACTAAGTTATTGTAGTTCATAAGCTTTTCGTACAAAATTATTGCTAACAAACTCAACAAAAAACTATAATTAAATTTCCAATCTCCTGTATAACTGAATCGTTACAACATTAAAGGATATCGATATACCACTTTCTCAATTAATTAACCGGATTTACTTAAACACGCAGTTCCTTCACCCTTCACCAGTGATGTACGAACATCCTCGACAAAAATAATTATCACTTCCAGTGTTTCAACTACATAGTTATAATTTACCGCGTCCAATTCTTTTCTTGTCTTCACTGAATTTATTGGCTTGTTAATCATCCGGCCTATGTGTATTTATAATATGCATGTTTTATTTTCGTGAGTGTTACAATTTATAACGTTAGTTTTTAATGGTATCAAAATATTTTCAAATCTGCGGGAGCAAACCTTTATGGCTGAATTTATTTGATTTCGCGATCATCCTAATGTTTTCATATAAGGTAAATTATGAAATATAGCTAGCGTGGCAAAACAAGGGTGCGCACCCTTGTTTTGCCCGCGTTGTTTTTGTTTCCGTGGCGATTTTGAGATGGAAAGTAAGCTAAGCTTCTTTGTTGAATCACTCTTTCTATCGGTGATGGTTTAATTATCTTAAGCATATTACTGTAAACTTTTATACTGAAATAAACATTTTTTATTTATTATTTATTTATATTATTTAATTAAAGTAATTTAAACAAGAGCCCCTTTCTTACTAATCCATCAGTATATCTCAATCTTAATTTACCCATCAATATAACATACTTCAATATCACGGGCATAAAATCAAAGGGACTCCTTCAACCCGTGTCCCAAAAAAGGTAGGTTTAATACTGAGTGCTCTCGTCCATCAAATCACACTTCACATCATAATCCTGTCCCTTTTCGGACACTTTACGGGTCACATCAGCGGATTAAGGTCGTTTTATTAACCAACGATATTTAGGAGCGTTTCTTTATAATAAAGTGTGAATTTTTTAACATGTCTGTTTGAAGCCTTAATTGGGTAGTCACATACAGAATTTGGAGCAGGAAAATGAGAAAATGTTTGGCGACATTCGAGTTTGGGAAATATCGATAACTTGTAATGAACAAAAAGGTTTTGGAAATACAAAAACAAGTTTAAAAAAATACGTAGGTATGATCTATCAATCTATAAATGTGATGCGAGCCTAAAGGTTGCTGAAAACAAAAGTAATAGTACCTCTCTATCAGGGCATAGTTTTAATGGGTGTGCCTTTCCTTACTATTGTATCTATAAAAGAATACAGAACAAAATATATCATTACTGTTCGATTGATGTGCCCGCGGCCACGGTTGGTGCAATCCACTCGAAAAGTCGGGAATTCAAATAATGTCTCTTTACTTAAAACAATACCGCAAAAAACCCATAGTAAAACGGTAATAATAGTTCTATTGAGTCTATAATTAGCCGGGTACCCCACGTGCCACCCCATGCTATTGCCAAGGGCACAAACCTCGAGTGAAATATGAATGAATTCGTAGGGTACATTCATAAAGTGCACTCGCCGGTGGCATTGCCTTATGAGAACATGTGGCCGGCTAAGAATAGACCGATATCTGCATCGTTTCGACTGATTTATGCATTCAATGTTAATAATTTAGTGGCTTGAAGAGTAGATATGGAAATTAGTTATGTTTAAAGCTATTTGAAGAACTTTTTGAATTCAGGTCGACTTTTGGCTGTATGTGACTCAAGTAATGTCTCCTAATATTTTATGCATTCTTGCGAAGTTTATTTGCTCGAGTTTGAGATCAGAAACGTGCAGTGCGACGAGATTTAATTACGTCTAATCCTCT
Organism: Cyclophora punctaria; assembly: GCA_951394245.1. Classification (NCBI taxonomy): domain Eukaryota; kingdom Metazoa; phylum Arthropoda; class Insecta; order Lepidoptera; family Geometridae; genus Cyclophora; species Cyclophora punctaria. The sequence goes on from OX596175.1 coordinate 10,516,976, forward strand.
AAGTAAGTTCGAGTACGCTAGTGGCATGAGTTATCACCCATCTCTACATACTTTTTCATCTTAAATCAGATGCATGTCTATAATAAGATATTCAGTCGTACTAATCAGTAGACAATTCCCACATGTAAGCGGAATTAAATCAAAACTATATGCATTGTTTAGAGGTGGAGGCAGAGGCCAGCTGTGTCACGGTCTGTGTGAGTAGGTAATTGATGGTCTTCGACAATTGTAGGCTTGTCATGAACTTCCCATAGACTCAGTATCTGCACGTGATTTGTATATTCTTTAGCTCTTCTGAGATACGTCTTATTAGTAAAGATCGGCGGTTTTAGCTGCGGTATAGTTGAAGCCTTTGCATGAAAGGATTTCGGGATAAAAGTTGTTTGCACTTTTCTATTTCGATTTTCAACTGAATCGTCGCGCGTCGATTTATTGTAATTTTTTAGCATTTTAATATAATGGAGTAACACATAGACCAACTTTCGTATTGATAATAATATTATCCACTACTAATAATTATATTTCAACTAGTGAGAATATTTGTAATAAAAACGAGAATGAGTAAATATATTCCAATGCCAACCGCATATCAAAATATTGTGCATAGATTATGATGATATCATTTAAAAATGTATATATTTACAGATCTCAGTGGGAGTGGGTATAATGCACCAAGAAATTTTTCGACCACATAACGATTATTTATTAGTTTACAATAACCAAAGTACATATGGATGTATGTATGGATGTTACTCTTCCACGCAAAAACTATAGAATGGATTTATATGAAATTTTACAGTAATATAGATTATACATCAGAATAACACATGGGATACATATGATCCCGAAATTCCCGCGGGAATAGGTACAACGCGGGTGAAACCGCGAGGCACAGCCAGTATAAAATACTTTCAAAGTAGTATTTAAACCACATCAATTTGACAATTTCGACCTAAGAGCATTAGGTCCGATAAAATGTCAAGTACATAGTAACTCTATCGACGGTCAACAAATCATATTTGCAACAACATTACGTGTATCGATATAAGATGAACAATAACATCGATAAACAAACGAACAAAACATTCAAGCACGCCGCTGAAACGATTCACATACATAAAACGTACACAAATAACCCGATAGCTAAGAACATACGTGACCAAATGTCGGTTAGGTTTCACAACAGTACCTAGGATATTTCTAGATCTCAGGATGCAAGTGTAACCGCAAACACTTGCGGATATAATAACAACAATACCGATAAAACATATCGAATAATAAATATCGAGTTCATTCGATTTAGAGCATGAGAAACTGAGAATTCGGAACGAGAAATCGAATTCGAGGAAACTTGCAAATCGATGGTCTACAAATAGGACAAACTAGTGTCATCTAAAACAAATGATATCGATACTAAAACCGATGAAATAGTAACTGTAAGAACTGGCAGACGATTAATGGAGATCTTGAATAAAAATGAGATGTTTAAAAATACGTTCAATGACAAATTCTTGGTAGTGATTCATTAGGAGCTACCAAAAAAACCGCTAGAATATCATGAACGAGATATATTTACGAGTATTTAACTCAACACATAGATACAACAGAGAAGAGTTACTTATCTAAGGGTATTTCTAATATACCCTAGAAACGTAACTTATCAGCTCTTAAGTATCGTTTGGAATAAAACTTCCAAAGAGTAGATAGAGCTTAACTAGCTTTAGTCTTAATGGGCTTCCTTCATCTTCAAAGAGCGTCCCGCTGTTTGACCCGGTTATACCAGTTCCTGTGGGAATTCTGGGCTGAAAACCTTCCTCATTGTTTTCTCTATCTAAAAGAGAAATCTGCATGAAAATCCGTTAAGTATTTTTTCAGTTTATCGGGAACACGAGAACGACAGACGCGGCGGGGACATTTTATAATATATAAGAAAAAAAAGAATGCCTAGTAACGTAAAAGGACAATGCCCAACAAAGAAAGACGTAACATAACGTATTACAAATGTGAAATGTATTTACTAAGCATACATCTAGTGAGGCACAGTAAGCGGTTGTGCCGTGCGGATGTTCAGCCTATTGTTACTGTCACAATGCAGCTATCAATCAATACGAGGTTCTGACGGTCAATTGACGTTCAAACCAGGAAAGAGTCAAACTCTGTTAATGACAGGAAAAATATAGTTTTGGCAATGCTAATCAAATCAGCTTTCAGTCTAAGCTATGTTGCCGTAGAAAGATCTTTTTTGTTAAAGGTAAAATGGGAATAACGGGTATGAAAAAGTTGAGAGACGCTTGAAAAAATTAGTTAACTGGAAATAAGGTAGAAATGAGATAGATTGATTGCTATTCTACGTTTTTAGGTTTCCGTAGCCAAATGGCAAAAACGGAACCCTTATAGATTCGTCATGTCTGTCTGTCTGTCCGTCTGTCCGTCTGTCCGTCTGTCCGTCTGTCTGTCCGTATGTCACAGCCTTTTTTCTCCGAAACTATAAGAGCTATGTTGTTGAAACTTAGTGTGTAGATGTATTCTGTGAACCGCATTAATATTTTCACACTAAAATAGAAAAAAAATAAAATTTTAGGGGGGTCTCCCATACATAGAAATGAAAAAAATTTTTTTTTTTTTCATCAAACCCATACGTGTGGGGTATCTATGGGTAGGTCTTCAAAAATGGTATTGAGGTTTCTAATATCATTTTTTTCTAAACTGAATAGTTTGCGCGAGAGACTCTTCCAAAGTGGTAAAATGTGTGTCCCCCCCCCTGTAACTTCTAAAATAAGAGAATGATAAAACTAAAAAAAATATATGATGTACATAACAATGTAATCTAACACCGAAAATTGGTTTGAACGAGGTCTAGTTAGTAGTTTTTTTTTTACGACATAAATCGTAAACCGCAAAAAAATACTGATTATTCATTCAATAACTCAAATGTAAATAAAAAAACATTTATTTCAAGAACTTCTTTATTATGTTACTCGCTGCTACGGAACCCTTCATGGGCGAGTCCGACTCGCACTTGGCCGCTTTTTTTTAGTTGGAGACAAATAAGTTTTTTGTATATATAAATATTTGTTAATTAAAAGAGAACAACTTTGATAAGCATTAGCGCCTATTAAAGAAACTAAATGGTGTTAAATTAAATAGAGTCCCTCCAAGAAATACCTACATACTAATTGAACTAATGGTCTCTACTTAATGGAAAATATGATTAATACAGAAATAACAGTTGATACCATTGTATGCAAATTAATAAAGATAAAGTATTAATAATAAAAGTTAAGCCCTGTGTTATTATATGAAATGACAATTGCTTCACCATGTTATGACAGGCGTAGATAATTCATTGTGACATTAGCGATAGATAATACTATTTGTCAGCAGTATTATATAAGTTTGTGAGAATTCATGGATTAAAAAAGCGGCCAAGTGCGAGTCGGACTCGCCCATGAAGGGTTCCGTAGCAGCGAGTAACATAATAAAGAAGTTCTTGAAATAAATGTTTTTTTATTTACATTTGAGTTATTGAATGAATAATCAGTATTTTTTTGCGGTTTACGATTTATGTCGTAAAAAAAAAACTACTAACTAGACCTCGTTCAAACCAATTTTCGGTGTTAGATTACATTGTTATGTACATCATATATTTTTTTTAGTTTTATCATTCTCTTATTTTAGAAGTTACAGGGGGGGGGACACACATTTTACCACTTTGGAAGAGTCTCTCGCGCAAACTATTCAGTTTAGAAAAAAATGATATTAGAAACCTCAATACCATTTTTGAAGACCTACCCATAGATACCCCACACGTATGGGTTTGATGAAAAAAAAAAATTTTTTTTCATTTCTATGTATGGGAGACCCCCCTAAAATTTTTTTTTTTTCTATTTTAGTGTGAAAATATTAATGCGGTTCACAGAATACATCTACACACTAAGTTTCAACAACATAGCTCTTATAGTTTCGGAGAAAAAAGGCTGTGACATACGGACAGACAGACGGACAGACGGACAGACGGACAGACGGACAGACAGACAGACATGACGAATCTATAAGGGTTCCGTTTTTGCCATTTGGCTACGGAACCCTAAAAATATGATGCCCTTTCACTTCAATAAGGCATAAAGTCGAAAAAAAGCGGCCAAGTGCGAGTCGGACTCGCCCATGAAGGGTTCCGTAGCAGCGAGTAACATAATAAAGAAGTTCTTGAAATAAATGTTTTTTTATTTACATTTGAGTTATTGAATGAATAATCAGTATTTTTTTGCGGTTTACGATTTATGTCGTAAAAAAAAAACTACTAACTAGACCTCGTTCAAACCAATTTTCGGTGTTAGATTACATTGTTATGTACATCATATATTTTTTTTAGTTTTATCATTCTCTTATTTTAGAAGTTACAGGGGGGGGGACACACATTTTACCACTTTGGAAGAGTCTCTCGCGCAAACTATTCAGTTTAGAAAAAAATGATATTAGAAACCTCAATACCATTTTTGAAGACCTACCCATAGATACCCCACACGTATGGGTTTGATGAAAAAAAAAATATTTTTTTCATTTCTATGTATGGGAGACCCCCCTAAAATTTTATTTTTTTTCTATTTTAGTGTGAAAATATTAATGCGGTTCACAGAATACATCTACACACTAAGTTTCAACAACATAGCTCTTATAGTTCCGGAGAAAAAAGGCTGTGACATACGGACAGACAGACGGACAGACGGACAGACGGACGGACAGACAGACAGACAGACATGACGAATCTATAAGGGTTCCGTTTTTGCCATTTGGCTACGGAACCCTAAAAAAGCACATCTTAGATTTTTTCTGGGAAAAATTTGAGACTGTTGTTCGTAGCAAAATAATTTCGGCGTAGACAAACAGAAGTTGAAACAGTGAAGTTGAACAGTTATAAATCTTCATTAAAAAGCTTTAGAATAGTTTCATTTATAACTGAGCTTTAACGAGTTCTAACAATAACATATTATAAAGCAAATTATCGTCAAAGTGAATATAAATGTGCGTACTGACTGACGGTTTGGGACACGGAGAAATATTTAAAGTTCTGGCAACGTTCCGAGTCGGGCTACAGGATTACGCATTTAGATTAACTTGTATATTCAGTATATTCTTATTGCTCGTATTCTACTGACGTTCATAGATTTAAATCAAAACTAATAGTAATCAATGCTATATGAAATAGAGCGTTATCATTTGCTGGTCCCTAAGCAACAAAAGAGAAATAAAGAAAACTTGGAAAAGGTATACAAAAAATATCGTAATATAAATATCTATCCTACCTATTGACAAAAACAAATTACATTTGCATACACCATACACAATTTTCTACATACCGGAAAATATTCAGAAATATGATCCGACCAACATCATCCATACTTCCACGTCTATCTACACACATTGCCCACTACTCAATTATCACATGTTTCACGAGAATGTGCAGCGACCTTGTTCATCTGTGTGTTAATTAGATCCAATTCATTTACGTCAGGTACCGCAACAGGTAGTTGATGATTCAATTCCATGCTCCTTTCAATTACTGTACATTGGTAAGGACCAGCCTTGACTTGTGGCCTTTGTCTTCGAATTTGTTAGAATTGATTCAGTAAGAAAATACGATTTAGATTTTATTTCAGCGATTGTTATTGGATGCTTATTGAGAAATTCATTATAGAGGAGAAAAGTTTTGCTTCATAGTTTATATGTTCGGTACTCACAGCAATTTTCAAAATAGTTTTCAGGCGACGAAGGTCTTTATATATATATATATATATATATTACACATATTTAATTCCAAGCAAAGCTAGGGTGGGTAGCTAGTTCTTTAAATCTGATCAAATCCATCGGACATATTAATAATTATGGCAACTTAACGACCAAATAACATTGCATATCAACTGACTCCCACCCAAACAATATATTATCCTAATCCAATGAACTTGCAACCAATAGATACACACTTCTATACACCCACCGCGGTCATGGAGGTGCATTCACAAGGACGTATGATAAAACCACCTCTTACTGCCACGATACGATCTAACATATTCTGCATTCCACGGTTTATGTATAGGCACAGTCGCCTCGAGAAATTATTAGTTAACTGTGTTATAGGCGGCGGTAGACGTACCAGTTTCCAACACTATAGTGATAATTATGCAAATTGCTTTCTTGGACACATTTTCTGAGGTGTTGAACTATTTAGTATTGTATTTTCAGGTAATATCGTAATTAAACTCACGGAATTTATAACTAATAACGTGCTTAAATCCATTGATGATGAAGCGATAGGAACAGCTAACAATCACAACACAACTGAGGAAAAAAAAATATCATAAAACAGTTATTTATATTACATATTGAATCACCGAATAACAATTGAAGTAACACTTAGGACAACAGAGAGCGTTATTTACAAAACAACGATGACGAACGATGTCACAGTGCATACAGTTGCAGACACTTATCGAGACATCGCGACGGCGACGCAACCTTACAAATGCTATAATATACATATTATACTTAGCGAGTTAGCGAGTAATACTGATGGGTAAAGTTACGGTCATCAAGTATTGTTGCTACATAAGAATTAGTGTTATGTGAATTGGCTTTAAGCCAAAGGTAGAGCGTTTAAAATTCTTAATCCTGGTTCTAAATAACCACCAATAACCAATACTGAATGTTCATTCAATAATAGTATAAGCTATAGATAAACATTGATAGAGCCATAAATTGGGCTTCAATTTAAATACTAGTATTGGAAAACAGTCATTAGGAGAACATAGTACCAATTACCAAACTAATCAAAGCCTGATCGAATCATCGGTGTCCACAAATAAAATAGTCAACACTTACTATATATTTGTTACAAAGTATTAATCACTAGCGAGCAATGCCATTGTTAAAAAATGATACATGTTTGTTTAGTTTCGGCGCATTCTGAGCGGTTAATATATATAATAATAATATACGTAAACAAACCTACAAAACTATTTAAAAAAACAACTAAGTTTAACAGACAGCAGTAGGTACTCCACTGCAAGGCAATGGCCCAATGTTGCTATTGCTTTATCGTTTGCTCACTAAAGAAATATAAACAGTAGTATAAAAGAAAAAAAATACTACTCTTTAAGATTTTTAATCAACTTAAAAGATAGAATACACAAAAATTATATTAGAAACATAAGCAATGTCAAGTTCGTTGAATTCGGGACAGTATTAATTTCTGAATTATGTTAACATGTTTACATTTGCATGCATCTCGGAAGCGTTGACCTCAAGTAGAATGCTTGGCTACGGAATCCGCTGACCGACATCGCAACATAGACAAGTTTGACTTGTGAATACTACGGATCTACTTTACAAGACAGCTCTTCATTCAATGGTAGATTTACAAAGAAATCTTCAATCTGTCAGTATTAATATTATAAAGATGGGTTGACTAGGGAATCTACTAATACTAATTCTTCGGAACTATACATGATATTTAAACAGAATGTTTGTGCCTATACGGAACAGATAAAACTGCAGGGTATTGATGTTAGTGAAGCAAGTGTATATTGACTTTTCTATAGTACACCAGATATATTATTGATGGATGGAAATTCCGAAAATAAACTATGCGCATATGAGGAAAATGTTACGGCAAGTTAACTGAAAGAATAAAACGAAAGTGACAGTAAACACTAACCAAATTACACAAACTGCGTTAGTGCAACAGAACCCGGCAACGGTTACAAACATCAAGCAATAAGACACGGCAGCATTTCAAATACACGAAAACGCAATTGCAAAATGAAAAGTGGGTTAAGTGCTGAGGATAAAGAGGGTTATGTTTTCGAAGAACTAAACATTGGAGAGATTTTTCCACCTAAAGGCGTGAAACTGAACGAACAGGTTAAGGGAAATCACTTACTTAATTGGCAATAAAAACAGCTTTCAACATTGGAGTACTGTTTTCAATGTGTATTAATAGAATTAATGAATTATAAATATGGATTGTAATGCTAATAACATACGATATCTGTTGCCTCAATCGGAATTGTGTTGTTAGTATAATACCCAAATACTTCGCTCCAATTGTTATTTCGCAATGTAAACGCTTATTTGACGAGTGACCTGCATGACGACCCAACTGTAAACCTCAACAAATGGGGACCTTAACAAGTTTTTGTCAATAACCGGTATGTAGGAAACATTGTGCTTGATACAACCGAAATCGGTGTGAGAGCTCTAATAAGTCAAATTATCCAGCTCAAACAACCCAATCGCAAACACGTACCTACGAAATAATCAAGTAATTTGCATAATTAGAGCCTGAACGTGATAATGGCAACACATTACATAGACAACAAGTAAAAGTGATGTTCCGCGCAGAAAAAATAACAATGGATTTTTGAATGGGCGAGAAAATACAGTGAAACCGACCCGCCCTCTACGCTCGACCGTAAACTTGACACACTGAATAAAAAGTTTTTACAATAATTTATAATTGAGCTCCGCCGCAAAGTTAAAAAAGTCACATAGGTATATTCACACGTAAAAACAAATTGAGTACGGTTGGCGAAAATAGAAAGCAATGGATGGTCGGAAGAAGCGAGATGTGTGTCGCGACGCGGGCGCAGGTGGACGCGCGTGCAACGGCCGCCGCTAGACAAGGACGGAGCATAGACGGAACTTAAATTACGCAAAAAGAAAAGGGACAGGGCACAGCGCCCAGTTTAACAACTTCCACACATAGCAGCATCTAGCTTTCGAAGAAACTAGAGAAATGTATTGATCGCGCGCCTCATTAGAAGGCAGATAACGTTGACGTCTACGTAAACAGCAAACGCTGCTGAACACAGAATTCTCCACGACAAATACAGAAATTGAACAGAAGATTGTAATTATATCCAAATAACAAGTTACGTTAAACAAACACCACATCGCAGACCCGATCACGGAATGGAGCTAATAGGTTCAAAATGAACGTCAAATATTTTAGCAGCTGGCAACGTTACAAGTACAATAGGTCGATGTAATCGTGTTGTCAGTTAGCATGGATATGGATGCGTGTTGGTTTCGTCACTGGGCGTGGGATCGCGGGTTTGGGTTTGCCACATTGACATTTTGTGGCGAAGGCAACGCGGAGCCTCGGCGATGCCGCGGCTACGTTCACTCGCCGCATTCCAGCGGCGGAGCGCGTTGCGAAAACTTAAACTATTTACAACAAACAGGTAGTGAATTCGGAAAATGTTACAATTGAAGACAACTGGCCAATTAGCGGCGCTAGTACATGCCAGTACCTTCCAAATTACAGCTATTATTACCGGTCTAAGTAATGATCAAACAATTACATTATGCGTAACATCGCGGTTTTTGTGTACCTCTACTTACGGCATCCTACGACAAATACTACAAAAATGTAATCAGGTCTTAAAGATAAACCTTTGTTTTCATTTTGGATGTAACTATCACCATAAGTTCGTTTATCTTATCTGAAGTCAGTAATAAATATCTACAGTAAATGATCGTGTATTTTGAGAATATAAAAATGAATGTATCATGTCCCAGTCTTACGCACGTCCCGCAAATCGTAATAACATGGTGTTATGGATGTTCTTCCAGAAATAACAATCGTATTGGTTTTGACCCGTTTTCATTTTAGACTGTCAATGTTAATATTATCCCCCATTGAAAAATGTGTTGGATATTGGATTGTAAAACAAAGAATTTCAAATGTTTCAAAGTAGTTTATTTGCTTTCTTGTCTACGTATCGAAAGTGGAGTTTTATTGCCGCTATCGTTTGTGTTAGGAGACTGACGTATTCAAGATTAAGTACCATTATAAAATGCTTCGAAAGTCTTTACAATATTATATTAAACTAGCTGTTCCCGCGGTTTTACCCTATCTGTTTTTCTGATGTATAAGCTATATTGTTGTTAAGTTTCATTAAATTCCTATCAGTAGTTTCTGCGTAAAGGTTTATCAAACCTCAAAAATCTATCCTCACAAACTTTCGGATATTGAAATCTGTAAAATTAATTACACTAAGTTCATGAAGACACAGCAAGGACAAGTAAATGTTAAAATCAATGTTACCACAAGATCGTATGCAGATAATAATTACTTCAGAGACAACCCAAATATTCAGGCACCGTGGCGAGCCGACCTTGATTTCGTTTTCGTTCATCATCCGAAGGTGTTGCGAATGTGACGCTCATTCAAAACACGGTGACATAATGAACGACCAAAATACATTTTAAACAACCAATCGAACCTTAAAACAAACTCATACAATCAGATTTGGTCACATTGAATATTCAACTACACGTAAAAGGAGAAGCAAAGTCATATAATACAGGACCGGATTAAACATGACTGAATAAACAGATAAAAACTAAAAATCCGACCTATTTATTCGATCAAAACGAATGACTAATGAAGCAGCAAGAACATTTTTCATAGTTTTTAATAAACACACGACGAAAGTTGGCCACGACGAGAAAGATATGACTACATAGAAATTGTTAAAGTGGTTCCACACCAAAGATAAATAAGCGTGGTACAACATCATAAAATCTAACAAACAAACGTTATACGAATACGAACGGAGAAAAATATGTAGAGAAATAGGTATTAGAAAGTCAAAGTAAAGAAAACTGCACACACGGGTCATTGGTTCGTTTAAAAACTATAAAGTTGAGAATTAAATGAAATTTAATTGTGCGTATAATTAATTTAAATAGATATCGAGACTGGATTCCAGAGAGGCAATCGCATGCATTGGAAAACGCATTACGTATGTAAGTGTGGTCGTAGATGGTGTATCGGAACTAGTTTTGTTAGACCGCGATCACTTTGCCCATACGACAGGTTCTAAATGTACATTTTGTTCGAACAAGATACCCAATATCAATAAACTCGTTTATCTCGAGAAAAGATAGTTCTCCTTTAATGGACCCACGGCCATTAGAAAGGTACGCGATGAGAATATATTTTCAATCTTCCACATTCGTACGATGCAACAAAACATGAATTTATTTTCACTGCGGTTCATCAACATCAAACAATTAGGCGCCATTTAAAGACCATGCCAAAGTTTAATAAAACTATAACGTCAATGATTTGGTATCGACATAATTCATGAAGTGATGCAAGCTCGGGCCAAAATATAATTCAATTAATGACGCATAACGATCGTATTACATTTGCTGCGCACGCCTAAAACTATTACAATAAAGCAGCATTGAATCACGACAATAGAAGCACGTGGAATTGTTTGTCATTCGCTGGATGCAATAGCGGTTATTTTTACATTGAAAATGGGTCAACGGAGGATTTTTTGTTGGAAAAGGTACACAAATCTTGGATAACGATAAAAAAGCGCCAGAAATGAATGACACGTGCCAAAAAAAAGTTCGCGAGCCATCGGACACAGTATCCGTGTACCAGACGGGAATAGTCACATCACGGCCTGGCCTGGCCGCCGTCCATGCGCACTGTACCTCATAAACAGTCCTAACTCAATCAACACCTTAATCTAATCCTCAGTCGTATTCGTTCGTATTTAGGTCCGTTTTGCTCTGAACGATTTCGGCAGATGATGTAGGCGCGCCTGGCCGCACGACGGATATAAGCAGCGTCTGCGCCGGTCCTTACGTAATTTTGAGTTGACGATGAACTCAATACGTCACAGCACTGCTTCCGGATGACAAACGAGCGGACCGTATGACCCTATTGTTGTAAATCAAAAGCCACATGGTAAGAGACGACCTTGCCCGGATAAACGAACCAGTTTAAAATTAGACACAGCCATTAGATAAATCCCATTACGATTACGAGAGCTGTATTGCCGACAGCACTTGAGGTTCATTAAGCATACAAAAGCGCTTTTTCGGTTTAATTTCACTTTCAATACAAGTATCGCAACCATTTTTTTTACGTATTCAAACGAAGGAAATAGTGTAGATAAAAGTGCGAGACACATATCAGCACCGACGCGGGCGGATGGTGTATATTATCTTTATAATAAAAATCTGAAAAGGCTGTATAAACACGGTCAGCTTTTCCGGTGACATAACATTATAAATATACTTTGATTTGATCGCAACTGTATATCAAAAAGAGGAGACGCAAGTACCGAACGTGGAGCCATTAAAACTGCAAAAACTGTTTTATGTCAGACTTCATTCCGAACAACAATTTTCAACCAATTCGTATTGCAAATAGGCTCACTCCCTTTTCCTTTAAGAGAGGTAATAGTAGTCTGTCAGTGAGCAGCAGGTTTCGTAATATATTAGCACACGCCGGCTAACCAATGGAGACGATGTGTCCTTTTTAGTTAGTGGCTCTATCGTGATCTCTCTATTAGGAAGTGAGGACGTAATGTCAGTGTGTACAATCGTTATTAGGCAAGAAAATATTGTTATGAAATCCCCCAAAATCACGTTTATAGCTGACGATGGAGACTGATGCTAAAGAAATCGAAGAAAATTAATAGAAGCAACAATATTTTAACTTTAATCCTGTTATGATCATTTAACATGCGCAGTCAAGTAATCACTGCAGGTTATAACTGAACAAGTGATCAGCGCAAAAAATAATCTTATAGATTCCGATGCAAGTCACGATTTGTCAGAGAGCCTTGATATTGAAGTCGTAATAACCATAAAAGTAGTTGAAGGTCTGGACCATAACATGACCATTTTAAGTGTCAAGTGCTTGGTTTTTGAAAATTCTGCGTGGGGCAACAACAGAGGACATTCACCCGAATACACTGACTCAATAAGAACGACGATTTTGGAGTGACTCCAAAAACAGTAACATGCTATGTAATCGGTTTTACGAGAATGGCTCATGAAATAAATAATATGAATTCATATGTTAATTTGTTAAGACACGGAGAAACAGCTCATAGAAGACAGAGCTTGAAGGTCGCAGTTAGCGAACGTTGCATTACGTATTCTATTTATTTAACTGCAATAATTATTCCATGTTTAACAACATAAGATTTACTCACATCATTTTGCCAAGGTGAAGCATGGAAGTGAGAATTTAGACCCTACATAATCGGTATTTAAATCATAGAATCTGATAAGAAAATGAACAGTAAACAGAACAATGGGAACATAACTGAAGCTAAACAATGAAACGTCAATGATAGTAACGCATTTGGTAAAGTGAAAACAGTGGAACCGAGTTCGATAGCATTGGCAGATAGTGTTATCATGGCAATGTGCGGAATTGAACGACAATCGAACAACAATGTCCATTGTCATCTTCTGACTATGTTTAAATAAACATCACACATATAGGAGTCTCATCTTGATGTTTTGGATTCAGTGAAAACTGTTTGGAATTCAATTTTATAAAATGTATGCAAGGGAGGATTTAATAACAATATTCACGAAGTGTACAGAAACGATGTAACGCTAAAAGGCGAATAGAAATACGATATGACATCATATTCTCTACGTCAGCCAAAGGTAGTAGTTAGACACCATACAGATTTAAATAATATAGGTACTCTACACTGTGGTCGTCGGATTAATAAATAGCTATTGTAAAAGGCATGCTCTGCTCCTACTAAGCCTGATTTGATATTCTTTTGCGTCACTGCCAACCTACGTGTATTGTGGCACACGTGTTTTTGAATTCTAATTCTGCCATAATTATTGTGTAAAAACCTTGTATGGAAAAGAACGATACAGCATTGAGATGTCTCTTTTATCAGATAACGTGACAAGGAAAAATGTAAGCAGATAAACAAACATATCACGTCAAAGTAAACAATAGTAAGAATATAAGAAGTAAAATAATGACTGTTTTGCATTTACTGCAGGACACCTTACTTTTGGAAGTGCATAAACGAGAAATACATTTTACTTACTGACTCTTAATCTTATTATAACAGGGTATGCATACCTGGAAGAATAAAATAAAAAACATAAGTTAAAAATGTCATGAGAGAAGATTGCTTATGATACAAACAGTCATAAATTCTTGAAGTTATTTTTGAAGTGTGAAAGTATTCCAAATGTCTACAGCCATAAATGGTAATCAACAGAACTACAATTTAATGCTAAAATTATCAATTATAGGCCCAAGAGGCACTTTCTTCAAAATATTAACAATTTAATATCATCAAAGGTCATTTTGAAGCTGTAAAACGGTACTAAAAGTTGATTTACACTTGACCGCAACATTGTGAGGCCCGGCCTTTGAGTTGAGAAAGTATGGGCAAGTGGCAAGAAAGTGCGCAAAAGCAAAAACACAACCAACACCGGTTTGGAATTCTTGGCGGGTAGAGGCGTACGGTTACCAATACGTTTATCGGGCTTTTAGTTTACTTACCAAGAATGTAGTCAGTTTCTTTATTTAAAGTAAGTAAAAGTATTAGCCTGAAAAATCATCTCACTGAAGATATCAGTACAGTGAGGGATTAGGCGTAATCACCACGCTTGCCAAAGCGGGTTGGTAATTTCAAAGTAGCAAACTTGTTTTCGCTCGACCCGAAACAGTCTCAATTTATTTATTTAGTTTAATGTATTTATTTATATATTTAGGGAATCCACAAATGTATAATCACATAAAGTAAAGTTTTTTGTTATGTGGAGGCTAATATCTAAAACTACCAGTCTCATTTGATTTTTTTCATGTCCATGATAACCTTATTCAAAAGAACGGTTACAGGTTGACTTTCTTTCCTAAGTTTCGTCGGGAACAGGTACAACGTAGATAAAACTGTATAGGCTTTTTCTATATTATTATAATATAATGTAACAATGCAATAAGGGCGTGAATAGAAGTGCACACCTAATAGATAATTGGATTATAACATGTATCGACCTGATTAGCCGCACTCATGACACAGGTCAGCAAGGCAGAAAGTGGATTCTTTGTGCAGGGTTCATTTTTATTTTACTATAGTTACCTTTAGAAACGAAAATTTAATGAAGGAACTTGTATAACTCTAGACCTGCCTTAACAACATCCATCGTCAAAGCTTTTAACCGGAATGTGCAAAGTGAAAAATTCCAGATTTGTTTACACATACAATGTTACATAACAGACGTATTAACTCAGCTCATAGATCATGACGGAGTATCACGCATATGCCACTAAGTGTAGGGCCACATCTGCGGAACGTACGGCGCCGAACCTTCCGCTAAATACGCTCGTAGTGTATTTCAAGTTATCTATGACACATCAGTACGCGGCGTAATTTCTACTGATGTGACATAGAGCGGAAGGTTCGGCGCCGTACGTTCCGCAGATGTGGCCCTACACTAAAGGGGGCCAATTAAGAGCACAAATTGCAGAAAATTATAACAATCGTGACCGAATAACTAATCCAATAATAGATCGGAAAGAAACGCACATATCTATATCGATGCAAGTGGTCCAATTGGCAACCACCATGGGAAGTGGGAGTGGGCGAACACCGAAACAAAACGATGACGTGCTCGCGCAATAACTTCAAATATTATTGCAAATAAAATGGCCTGCGATAACATAGGTACAACAGAAACTGTAAAGTACCCTTTTATTGGTGTGTAGTAATAGAAAATGTGATTTTACGGTGAATGGCGTGTTGATAGACATTGTAGCGCCACGTTACAGTTTTAATGATTGTTGTAACTGAAACTGGTGATTACTAACGCGTATGTTGCGCCATCTTTACACGATGTTAACACAGCTATTCCTTAATAATATACTTGCTTCTTAAGATTAGTAGATCCGAGTGGCTTTTCAAAAGTTATTTTATTACCTAGACAATATTGAATACGTTAAGTGATGCACTTAACAAGACCAGTCTAATCTAATTTAAGTTCGGCTCAAATATTTTAAATGGCCTCGTGTAAAAGCTAAAAGGAATTCAAGTACACGTCTGTCGGTTACAAATGTATATTAACAACGCGGAAATCCATCTATACGAACGTAACACTAGAATCACGTGCACAAATATTGAACCGACCGCCACAGGTACAGGTACAGTCAAACTTGACAACATTTTAACCATTGTAAATCAAGATAACATTGAACATATCACGACAGATGTGCTGAAGTACGATAGTAATAAAACATATACTTTAAACGAGATTTCCACTGATTTCTCTGTCATAAACGAGAAACAGGGTACAGATGCGAATAGTAATCGAATGTTGATGCTCGTATCCCCTACATGAATCTGTCTCTATTAAGCAATTTGTGGCGATGAAAGTGCTTGTGCATTGTGGGTGATGCGTGGGACCGACTGGTCGCGGAATGAAACAGAGCTGATGTGGGTGCTATCAAGGAGAACACCTACTGTTATTGCGACTCGTGACGTAGACACAGTGCAATTTATTGCTGGGCATAAGGAATTGGAAATGGCAGAATGAATGATGAGTTATGATGACTGGAAACTCGTTGGTACAATTTACACGCTATGTAGATAACAAACCATTTCTATACAGTTTCTGTAGATAGTTTTGTTTCACA
The DNA here is from genome assembly GCA_951394245.1 of Cyclophora punctaria. Classification (NCBI taxonomy): domain Eukaryota; kingdom Metazoa; phylum Arthropoda; class Insecta; order Lepidoptera; family Geometridae; genus Cyclophora; species Cyclophora punctaria. The sequence continues at coordinate 10,533,465 of OX596175.1, forward strand.
ACGAATTTATTTAATATTATTAGCTTACCTAACCTTTTTTGTTCCAGTGGTTGCGGTAGCTGCACATATAAAAATGGTTTGGTCTCATTTCGATGAGCTCCAGCCATAGATATGGATAAAATTAAGGAGGTTTAAAAACGTGAAATTTCGCGATTTAGTTGTTTCAATAATCTCTTAAGTGTATTAGATTTGATTAAGTGATCATTGCTGTGAATGAATCGCCAAGTAGGTCAAACGAAAAACTGTAATCACCTGTTACTATAAACCGTAACGTTACCGTAACAGCACCGTAACTAAATCTATTGTCCGACCTTGCATTAACTTCGGTGATAACGTTACTGGACAGATAGTCAGAGCAAACAGATAACTTAGGATAGAGTTCAGATAAAACTAAGACCTTCCCTTTGCTAACATTGGTTTTACAAGTTTACAGATTGATATAATATTTCCCTCAAGTAATGCAGGAATGCTAATAACAATGCAAATGATGCAAAACTAGAAATTTGTACAAACCAAGTGTGAAATTAACATAAGTATTTGTATAGCGTATTAGCAAGCGGGCCTCGGGTTATAATGAGGTTGGAGAAAGTTTGTCATCTTGACAAAACTAAAATTGACCATACACGAGTGTCGTAGGCGTGGATTTGCATTACAATCTGTTTACCATTGAAATGGCCACTTTCAACATTGTTCGGTAACGCACCTATTCTCACATATATCGGAATTGGGTAATTGAAAATGAAAACACTGACCGATTGCTTTTTGTTTCGAAATTAAATTACAATAACCGTATGGTCAGGTGCCGTTTGATTTGAATGCGCGTTTCATAACAGATAAAATAGTTGTAAGTACACAAACACAACTTTTCGATACTATCTATGAATGAAAGGTTGGAAATTACGCAACATTCAATGGTAGACTTCAACTTACTAATCAGCAAGTGATTTGAAACAAATATAACATGATTGCACATTTAATCAATCATAAATACTTGGAAACTCGGTTCAAATGGGTTCTAAAGAGTTCATTCATTGTGATCCGTAGTTCCTATGATATAGAAGACATTTCCACATGACAATAACACGCTACCGAGGGCATTCACAGTTCCCATGACGTACACACAGTTATAAGTCTACCAGAATAGACTGACAATAACATTAACGATTTCGAACTTTAATAAGACGTAATAGAGTTATTTGGTTTGTAAATAGAGGTTGGATCCCAGGGAAATAACCTGGCGAGTGTTTGCTGTTTATAGGACAATATGAGTGACGGAAATAAAATTAATATGGTCCAATATATCTTCTATCTTTTATTTATTTTCTTCATATAGAAACAGAGCGAGACAGATATCTTTAAAGAGAAGTCAAAACCTTTGTCTTGGTTGTATGTTAGCTAAGAAGGATTGTAAAGAAGTATCTAATAATGATAGTGTGGTGACAGGATCTGAAATAGAACGTGAGAAAATCGTCTTTTACTATCTCTACTTGAAGATAAGAAATAGCATTTTGGAAGCAACTTAAAGGATGGCTTGGCGAGCTCATATCACAACTTGCTTTTAATTAATTATTATAATATAAGTTTTAAAATGAATATCAAGCAATACACCGCAGATCGTAAAGTCGTTAGGAATGCGAGTTCTATTTCAGTAATATAGCACAGACATGTTTCTATCAGAGTTATGAAATTACGAAATGGAACGTAAACTAGTCGATATTAAAGATTATAATGCAAAAACAATCACTGCATATACATAAAAAGATTGGCAGATTGTAATGGGTCAGGTCATTGCTAATTTTGGTCTAGTATTTATACAAAATAAAAGGCCAAGGGACGTGAAGAACTAAACGAAACTAAGGACTATTTAAATATGTTTTACCCTAAACAATGTTTTTGTTTTAAAATGTAGTTAAGAAAAGTGATCATAAAAGCATCTTTCAATGAAAAACTTTATTAAAATCGGTCCATTCGCTAAGGAGCTGCGTTGGCATACTACACAAACATACAGACACAAAAGTCAAACTTTAAAAACCCGCAGCATCGAGGTTTAATAATAACTTAAATCGATCGATTCTGTACTAACAATATTTCGACACCAAAAGCACAATGGGGGCCTATTCCTGAATAGTCTTTGACCTAATTTCCAATTTATGGCCCATCACAGTCTATTTGTGAGAGCCGTATGTTCGTGTGTGTCGCACACACCCACGTTAGTGTATACGAGTGAGAAAGTGCAATCTGGAGACTTTAGTTCCACAAAATGTTTTCTCGATAAGTGCCAAACGGTGTGAATGTGTCATCTGTAGAGCAAAAATAAAACACTGGGGATTGACTAAAACTACACATCTAAGGTAGCATAATGTCGTAGATTTTTTCTTTTTCTGAAAGATTCTCAGACCTTGACAAAAAGAAAAAACTCTGCAGGCAGATCTAGTATGTATAAGTCTGTGCTTGATGTATATTAATTCAAACCACTCATTTGACAGATTCAACCAAAGACCACTTCTCCCACTGAGGAAACGGATTCAGTAATGGGGAAATAATCTATACTAATATTATAAAGCTGAAGAGTTTGTTTTGTTTGTTTGTTTGTTTGTTTGTTTGTTTGTTTAAACGCGCTAATCTCAGAAACTACTGAACCGATTTGAATAATTCTTTCACTGTTAGATAGTCTATTTATCGAGGAAGGCTATAGGCTACATTTTATCCCGGATTTCCTACGGGAACGGGCACAACGCGGGTAAAACCGCGGGGCACTGCTAGTATCTAATGAAATCACTAAACCATTTTCCTTTTTAAAAATAATCGTCTTCGACTGGAAAATTGACCACATGAGTGCAGATTTTAACTCTCATAAGAAAAAATAAAATGCATGCAAGCGTCCAATCATAAAAATACCCCCTGGTAAAATCCTTTATAAGTAAAGATTAGAAGTAAGAAGGAGGGGAGCAATAAATAATATTAAATTAAACGCCAACGCAGAACATGGAAAAAGGCCCACAATCCTTATAAGAGCCGTCTGTAGAGATCCAACGATTTATTGACCATTCTGACCTCTGAATCATTTCCACACAAATATAAATAAGACATAATAATTGATCAGTTAAAACATGTTTTCTATAACAGATAGATTAAATATGAAATCATCGAGTTCATAATAAGGTCGAACGTGTTATCGGAAAATTAATATTTTAATCGAAACGAAAGGTAATTTCAATACCTACTTAATTAATTTTGAAGCTTAATTTAATGGCAACATTGTTAATAAACAGTTAGTTACTTATAAAGTGTTTTTGAGAAAAACTAGTGTGCTTTTTGACGATTTCCTGGATGGATCCACAGTTATGGCCAATCATATCAGCTACCCAGCACATCATCTCCAATCTTGTCCCAACTCCCAAGATGATATGGGTCAATGATATCTGAATGGTCATGTCCATTGTGGCCACTGGCTATTCAATACAAATTCCTATCCTACACCACTCGATTGGCCCATCAAATAACGGTGATATCCGACCGAAGATTGCCAATTCTGCTGCCATTGTGTGAGATAACAAGATACCTCTTTCTATAGATGACTTTTTTGAAGTGACGTAGTTTAGACATGACGAATAAGTTTTTTGGGATTGTTAAGATGAACGAACGATTGACACATGGTATATATATTTATGAGCTAACATGTGACATGGATCAACGTACAGCTAAAACCGCTGATCGTAGTCCTGTAAGATCATCATTCGTTTTGGATCAAAAACTAAAAGTGCTGGCCAGAACAAAAAAATACTATATTCGGATAGAATATGTACACAATTAATTACTAACATTTTTTACTATGACGTCCAATCTGTGCGCACAATGGTGACGTCGTAATAACATATTGAAAAAAAAATGTTTGGCCATATCTAACCTGATACGGAACCTATAATGTTCGACTTAAGAGTCAATTCCAATCAAAAGAGAGACCCATTGACAGTTATATCGAAATCGACGGCCAACTCGGTGTTTTCGACCACCGAAGAATTAGCACTAAAGGTGCTGTGGAGCCTGGGCGAAATGCTCAACAGTGACATGACCTATGTCATTTGAAAGGTCTTGAAGAGTTGTACAAGGCACTCCTTGACAGTTACATCGAAATCGACGGCCACAGACAGTAATAGATATGGATAAAAAGACACGAAAAATCCCTAACAATAAAAATGTTAAAAACTAAGTGATCTCTATTTGCAGATCTATATTGCTCAACAAACCCGTATACTGCTCAATTAATAGACACGTACCATATAGCGATACTTTTTAAAGTCGATAATAAAAAACGTAGAAACTACAGTAACTATGTCACGGTTTACACAACATAATAGTAAATATTAATACGCACTAATTCAGTTTGTTCGTATTTCACGCTCAAACGACTTCGGATATTTATTTTTTATTTTCTAGTGTGACAGGTTCATTGTATAGGCAACATTGATAGCAATGCCGTGGTGTATATTGCTGGTATGAGGCTGTGTTGGTATAGTAAATAGCGGGGTATAATAAAAGTAAGTAAGTAAATAGTGCAGTTTGTAGTGTCTTTCACCAGCATCATATACATAGGTATTTTGATTGCACGAAAACTAATATATTATGTACAACTAGCAGCGCGCTGCGGTTTCACCCGCTTGTGTCGTTCCCGCGGGAATTTCGGGATAAAATGTATTCTGTGTGTTATTTTGATGTATAAGGATGTAGTACGATTATTTTGGTAGTAAAGATTTTTCAGGACTTACAGACAATGTTAAACGCGATTTAATATGTGAGAATGGATGTATGTTTCTGTTGATGACGTACACCTATTTATATCCTGAAATATACCAAAATTTCTATAAGCTTAGACTGTTATGGAACCTTTTTTCATTGCCTAACTAGACTGCAAGCAATGCTAAAACATGGGGATAGATAAGCACCTAACCTAACATGGTAAATATACTAATTGGGTGATGCAATAAGGTATTTTTGCCTAGAAATAATTTTGGTTAATTGTGAACGAAACGGGATGTCAACTAACTGGTTACCTTTCAAATAGACGTGAGATATGTTAACACTGCCCTGCATGCAGTTTAACGCCGGTTATTCAAAGAACGCAGTGTCTGAGGTGCGGCTGAATATGTTTCATTCAAAGTAGTAATGACGATTAGACTACTAACAGACACACGGACAAATTATCAGTTTGCATTCTAACGTTTTATACTCATTAGTTGAGATATTTTTTACGTGAGATTAGGTTAATTTAGTACCTGTAAGTACCTATAAAGATTTCAAAAAATCTTTTTTTATGAGAATTCAATCAAAAACTTATAATTTTGTTTAAAAATTATCACGCTTAAGTATCCAATCTACTTACTTTCCTAAAACTTCAAGCACCTAAACTTAACTGAGAAAAGAAACTTACAGAAGCACATACAAGACAACAATAGGCCCATCAACTCACCTACTTTTACTAAACTTTGCGAACTAAAATCAGAAGTCATGTTTTAGCAAGTGTGTTACAAGCCTTTGAATACTTTCGATCAGGTGTGGCGACCCGCGGTTACGAAATGTAATTTTAGTGCGTTGACCTGACACGCGACATAATTAGTATATGGACGTATGTAATCCGCATTGGGGATGGTTAGGGAGTATGCATGTGGGTTTTGACCGGCTGCGGGAAGAGACTAAGGAGGGTAGTGTGTTTATCGGTCTATTTACAGCGTTCGTACGGTCGGAAAACGAGAAAGTATTCGCGGTTTCCACATTTTTACTGGTATAGATGGAATATCATAGACAAGTTTTATCTTGAAATTTCAGCGAGAAAATACTGTAGAATGCGTATAAAAACGCAGGGCCTCTGGCCTATCTCCGACTAAGAGCTACCTATCTCTTTACTTTATTACTTACCTAATAAACTAGAGAGATAAGACCAAATGACATCATAGTAAGTCGTTAATAGTAATAGCAGGTGATAGGTCAGATTGTGCCTTAATTGATGGCACATTCATTAGTACTTTATAGGTTGTGATAATTCATTAGTTAATTCCAATACTTTACTATCTTATAGAAGAATCAAACCACAAAACATTTTAATTACAAAATAGATTTGAATCTAATGATGTCCATACTAGATACCTTGCTCTTTGCTGCAAAGAAAGAGTCCAAGATAGATCAAGATCTCATAATAATTGTATTAATTAGTAAGAATATTCATTAACTTCAATTTATGACCACAACAGGTGTGCAAGATTCTGTGAGGTCTTTAGTAGTTAGTCCCTAGAATACAGTATTTAAAGTAAGATGAATCCAAATGCAAATTTCAGCAAGATTCAAGTTCTCAACTTTGTCACATGATTAGATTATGAAATAGGTAAACAAACATTTAATGAATTAAAGTATAATGTAGGTGTGGATATATAATGTGCATAAAAGAAGGTTCATGGTGGTGGCAGATCCAATATTTTTGGGGCTCAGAAGCTTCATAGCTCTGCTCCGAAATCTGCCAGTGAGGGTTTATATTAAGTTTACTATTAAAAATATAGCTCCTAGAATTTGATTTACAGGAGGCAAAACCCTTTTTCTCTCTAAAGGTGAGATACAGTAAAGAAAAGCCTATTCAAAGTATTAGAATGATATCATTGGAGGCACAAATTGTTCCTCCCCATTCTAAAACACTAGAAAATGACATACTTCCAAAACATAATCACCTACCACATAAAAGTATTAATAAACCTTTGCACATAGCATTTGGCATAAGTTTTCAGAGTACAAGGAACCGTCAAATCTGTGCCAGTTTGGGTCAATACCCTGCACTGAATCAAACCAACTGGTTTTATATAGGAAAGTAGGCAACAGACATTTATTGATGAATAATTTATTATTTTAAATATTCTCTTGATTTGTTAGAAGGGAATGTCGCGACCATACAGTCTCAGATGCTATACAGTTATCATTTAAACTTAATACATTTTTTATAGCTTTTTAAGTACCTTATTGATGATAGTTTGTGATTGTATGAAGTTTATGGCATTTTAACTTACTGAGACAGACAGATAACAGTTAAAATAAGTGTAATAAATTGTGAAACAAATGATTTCAAATAAAAATAGTTGAAAGAAAGAGAAAACAACATTATTTCAGCAAACACTTGACAATTGGGCTGTCTGCTCGTTGCCTCTACGACTCTTGTGTTATTTTTAAATTGGGACACTTCCCTAGAAACAGTTCTATTAAAAAATTATGATCTCATTATGTATGCAATTGTTTAACTTTAGATTACATAATATATTTTACACAAAATATAATATGTTTAGTAATATTTTGTCTGTAAGAGTTTAGGTGTCCTATAAATAGAACAGCATTACCCTGGATATGGTCCGCGTGAGAGTGTAGATTCCTTTACGACAGCTTATTGGAGTAAATTACGAATTTATAGGTAAACAAATGCGCAAATCACAGGCGTCAGTATTTCGCGATCAACAGGTGAAATTAAGCGGCCTCGAAACCGGCCAGCGGGCAGGACCAGAGAAACCTGACCCCTAGTGCCGCAGAGCTCATCAAAAGCTCACTTTCACATCAACATTCCCAGCAAATACCTGTCGTAAGCCGATCGCTTACTAAAACATCGCTAACTACATAATGTGAATATGAAACGATACATACCTTCTCCTTCGCCCGCCCGGCATGTTTTTGCATAGTTTTCGCGATCAACGCACCTTTACTTTCAGACATTTTTATCACTTTTTCATAACCGTACGTCTATATTTTAATACACCACTTTGTGCATCCGAATTTGGCTGCAGCTGATTGATTGATGTCTCACGTCAAAATCCAAACGCGTGCTATTGCTTCAGTGCACTCTCGCGAATGAACGAAAATTGACACCCTAGCGCCGTTGTCGGCGGCCGTACTGTCCAACCTGACGTGTGACTCAAGGTACGTTTTTTAAGAAATAGATGGCGCTATTTCAAATCTATTTGAATTTTATATTTCAATCATCCCAATTTATTGTTTGTTATTTGTCTGAGCAAAATATTTAATGACTAATTACCTAATGGTTAAGTAATACTAAACCATAAAATGTTGTCGGAACAACATTTTACAACTTTGAGTAACTTGTATTTCACATTCAAATTATTTATTCGTTGTATATGACATGGATGGCTACAGTACAAAATGGTAATTTCACGGTCAATATCATGTTTAAAAGATAAAGAATAACATAAATTTATAATTACCTACTCTAGGTTTCAATATTATAAAAAAAATATAACAGTATTTTCTAACTACAAGAATTTTATGGATATTGCATTTCAGTTAGGGATATTTGTATGTTTAAGGATATTGGAATAATTTTACATCGGTAACGGATATTCGAATTTTCAGGATTTTACATAGAACATAGGTACAAATACATAGTTACAAACGAAATCTTGTCTCAACCTGTTACTACATATTTTGTTTTGTCCTTTATTTCGGTCAGGGTTGCGGACTGGTTTTTTATTCTGGGTATCCTACTGACCTGTACTCTATGATACCCAGAATATAGTACAGGTCAGTGGGGTATCCGATAGTTTCGGTTACGGTTACGGAGTGCCTTATCATCACTTCACTACAAAGCATTCAAGTTTCGAGTCCAGCAGCCAGCAGCTGTGGATGGATTACTCATTCATTCAATTTAATGTCAATATAAAAACTGACGTCTTCTGTCCTGTCTTGTCAATGGCAACGATAAGCAAAGCAGCTTGATATAATTTATTTTTTGTTTGACTTGACTGTGACTCGACAGCTGTTTCCTGTTTCCTGTTTGAAAATTGTAACGGAAAAACGCAATAATTTAAAGTATTATCTGACGTTCGGTGATTTTTCAATTTTTTTACCTGTGATTTACATTAATATCCTGTAAAAATGGTAAGCAATATACATTAGCACATTCAAACAAAATATCGAGAATTTGTTGTAGTATCGTCCGTTTGTATCTTACAGGAAGCGAAAACTGAGCTTCAAAAAAATGCAATTGTTGACGCTCGGAAGAAGGAGCTGGAGATTTTCCAGCGTGCGCTGGACATCAAATGGTTGAACGACCGTATGGAGGATGGCAGGATGGGCCGGTGCCTCGCGCTCATACAGCGAGAAGCCGAGATGGAAAAAGATTACCAAGAGGTAGAAAAACAGGATCTTTAGGGCTTGTATTACTAACTAGCGACTCACCTTTGCTTGGCGTCGTCAATTAATGTTTCCGGAAGGTTCTCACAGGAATTCTGGCGTATATCTTTGGGTTCCTGTGCCGTCTGGTAGCAGGGAACTTACCAAATTGACTGTCTCATCCCCATATGCAAAGAATTGAGACTTGCGACTGTACTATGTAGATAATTCTATGATATTGATAATAATTAGGTGAAGCCTATTATATAGTTAGATATTTTAGGCTTACTGAAACAATAACTTTAAAAATATCCTCAGAAACCTTGCCAAATTTAGTATCAACCAAATACATTGGTGTCCATAAACAATGTCCACAGAGAACAGACCATGCTGCCATAGTCAATGCCCGTGCTGAATATGAAACCAAACTTGGCATTGAACTGAACAAAATTAAAAGAGATAAAGACTGCGAGCTTCTTCGTCGATATTACCTGAGGGAGCGAGACCCTCGACTGAGGGTGTTGGTCAAGAAACTAGAGGCGGGATACACTTGCAGAGATCTGAAGCAGCAAATACTTAATAATGAGTATAAGAGGCTTCAGGAAAAGGTTATTATTGTTTTATGTTGCTGCAATTTCGTATTGTAGGTACTTAAAATTCAAGTAGGAACTTATACATGTGAGAAATTACATAATTGTTAGATATTTAAAATGGGTTGATCCAGAAAAGCGATAAATTTACTACATACAATACTTTATCCTTATCTTAATGAAACAAATAAAATTAAAAATATCAGAACCCCCTATGTGTAAACGGCTAGACTGATTTTTACCAACATTGCCTAGAACCACTGCCAGGAAACTGGCTCTCAATTGAAAATCTGCATAAAAATGCTATAAAAAATGTAATAGTGTAATGATACACAAAATCATCTCTATTGAACCTCTCTAGTACTTAATAACAAATGGTTGTTTCAATTGTCAGGCCATGTTGGAGGCTTTAGGTGGTCTAAACACTTGGACACTAACCTACTCGAAATGAATGAATAACAAGCGTTTTTAACAGAATTTTCCTGCTTAATTCCAGGCACAAGACCGCCATTCCAACGAAGTTCTCCAAAATTCTCTGTTCAACAATAAGCAAGCTGAAGTGGACGAGGCGGAGAAGAAAATCGATCGCACCACAAGATACCGCAAAGACCTACAACAACAACTTGTGAATAGGGAGAGAGAGCGGCAGTGCGCTTACGAGGACACCCTGGTGGAGAAGAAGATGTTGGAGGAGATTATGAGGACCATCGCTGATGAGGATCATCGGTATTCACTTTTTACTTGGTGGTATTTTATACTTTGTTGGCAAAATTGGGGAAAGTACATTTTATCATGAACTTTCACAGTTCGGTGATTAAAGGGAAGGTGAGATGGAATCATTCGTTTATTTATCCATCCATGCTATTCCTCACAAATAACCCGAAGCTCGATAATCCCCTGAAGCTCTACTAATATGCAAAATAAATCTATGTTGAATTTCCAGCGAACTGGAACAGAAGCGCACCCTGACGGATCGTTCGCGGCGCGAGATGGAGACGTTCGCGAAGGCGCGCAAGTCGTGGATGGAGAAGCAGAAGACGCTCCTCATCCTCGAGGAGAGAGCCATCGAGGCGCAGCAGCGCGCCGCCGCCGACCGCAGCGCCTCCATGTATCATACCCGCAGCTTAATGCGATTTATCCTATCCTACTAATTTATAAATGCGAAAGTTTGTGAGGATATATGTATGTACTAACCGCACCCCGCCGTTTACCTGCTTTGTACCCGTTCCCGCGGGAATTTTGGGGATAAAATGTATCCCTAGTGTTATTCTGATGATATTACCTATGTTACTGTGAAGTATCATCCAAATCCGTTCAGTAGTTTTTGCGTGAAAGAGTAACAAACATACATTAGCTGAAACTACTGCATGCATGCAAACGAAATAAGAAATTTAGCCAAGTCGCTCTATACCTATCCAATGATATAAATCAAATATCAAGGTTACTAAAATCTGTACCAAACGAATTACTTCTGCATGCAACCCATAATATTCAATTATAAATTAATAACATAAACACATTACATTTCATAATGGTCTTTTGTTGATTTCAGCATCGCTGAGAGACAAAGAAAAATGCGAGAAAAAGAAGAACTGAATGAAAAAATATGCGCTAAAATATTGTCCGACCAGGTATTGTTTAACATTGTTTTCATACACACTTATTATTTAAGCAGCGTTCGAGGCGTAGCTGGACTAAGCGACTAATGTTAGTTCATAGTGCAGCTCGGCCCCTACTTGGATGGGTGGTTGATACTGGCTTTTCTATCTGAGCGCTACCGTGCTTCGGAGGGCACGTTAAGCAGCTGCTCCCGGCTGTTTCAATCGTTTGGCTTTCAGGTGGTCTAAAAGCTCCCGATACCAGGGTTATCCACTAACCTTATAAGTTATTTGAACGGGAACTTACGTACGACGGAGACTACTGTCGAGAGTTCCTCGACACGTTTCGGCCACATACGGTGGCCTTCATCAGGAGGTGGGTGAAGCGCTCGCGACAGCGCGGAGAGAGACGCTGTCGCGAGCGCTTCACCCACTTCCTGATAACTAATAATAACTAATAATGACATTAACGTACGTTTCAATTAACAGTAAAATATCCACTAACCTACTCGAAAAGATTGGAAAAGATTTTCTTTTATATATAGAAATTGTAATGAGAGGATTGAATAGTTATTTTCAGCCAATATCCCCACATTAGCAATATTTTACATTAAATGAATGAGTTCTGACAAAGTTATGTGTCTGTAATTTAATACAACAGTAAACTTTTGATTTCCTATACTTACTTATATTGACTGTACAACTAATTAAATAAATCAACTTAAACTCCAGGCAGCTGTACAACATCGTCAAGACCTAATTAAGTCACTTCAAGAACAAGAATATCTCGAGAAGAATGTCCAAGATGATATCAAAGAGAGGCAGAAACTAGAGAGAATCAAGAAAGAGACAAAAGAGACTCTCACCGAACAGATGGAGACGAAGAAGAAAATAGTGAGAGACATGAAGGTAGTCGAGTTGGAGTTCAGGAAGAAGGTATTTACCAATTTTTATTACTGACAATGTCTGTTAGGTAATTTACTTTCGCTGTAACCGATCCTTAAGGAATTTAGGGATAAAAAGGAGACTATCCTATAACCATGGACCATGGTTATAGGATAGCCACATTCAAGACCATGGTCCATGGTCTTGAATGTGGCTTTTATATGTATGTATGTTACGGCTAAAGGTGCGTGTGAACATAAACTTAAGATTAGCCGGCTAAACTTAGGTTTATCTTCGAGGAAGTGGTAATGTTAGTTTCTTCTGTCTTTAGCTGGCTAAACTTTGCTCCCGTGAACGGAGCTTCTATTTCCGACTTATTTTGGCCTGATATAAACTTAACCTAACCTACGGTTATCGATTGTGAGTATGGGTATATAACAATATCGAACTTTAGCTGCATCTCGAAGATAAACCTAAGTTTAGCCGGCTAATCTTAATGTTCACACCCTTTAAAACCTTTAACCATAACATGTAAATAAAAAGATTTATTCATATACATTTGTGTGTCATAAATTATCAATATTTTTGGTATTGACATTGATTAGTAGTGACACTTACAATATAAGTATAGATTTGTAATAATAAGACTCCTTCTAACTGTACTATCTTCAGTGAGATGAGAGGCCTTTGCCCAGCTGTGGGAAAATACAGACTTTATAGATTAATACTTTATTATTAACATGAATATCCACATTCCAGACCGAGGCTGAAGTCGCAATTAGTAACAAAAAAGAGTTGGATAAAGAGAGGAAGAAGCGTGAGCAAGGTCTTCAATACGCGAAGGAATTGAAGGCGCAGATGGAGAGCAACGCGCGGAGGAGAGAGAAGAATCACAGGGAGGAGGAAGAGAGGGCGGCCGCTGTGTGGCGCTGGCACAGCGACTGGTGCGTTGATACTTATATTATTATAACTAATATTATCATAACCACACTAGCCGGGTCAATTAATTATCACTACCTTATAAAACAAAGTATCCGGCCGCGTCTGTCTGTCTGTTCGCGATAAACTCAAGTGCCTGACATAAGTTTTTGGTATTATTTTTATGTCTAATTAACGCCTCGGTGGTCTAGTGGTATGTGCACTCGCCTGCCAAGACCGAGGTCCCGGGTTCAATTCCCAGGTCGAGCGAAAACATGTTTCCTACTTTTCAAACATGGCTCGGGTTTGAGATCACCAACCCGCATTAGGCAAGCGTGGTGATTACGCCTGAAACCTCCTCACTGTACTGATATATTCAGTGAGACGAGAGGCCTTTGCCCAACAGTGGGACATTACAGGCTAATACTAGTCCAGTAGCTTTCAAAACCGCTCACCTATTTAGTACCAAATTTAATTTATCGTACACAGGTTAAACAAGGCTTTATGTCCTAACAATATTTTCTAATATTCACAGGGATAAAGAAGTGGACCAGGAGCGCAAATCGATCATGAAGGGTCACGGGCCACAGCTGTTGGGATATCTGCAAGCCGGAGTGATCCAGACCCACGACTTGCCCACGCTGAGGGAAGGCGCGGACGCCAACCCGGCGCTGAAGGGGTTGAATATAGAGGCCATGAAGCCGCCCGCAACACTCAAGCGGCTGCCCAAATGCAACGCGCAGTGCCAGATTTTGAGGGAGTTTTGAGGGTTAATTAACTTTTTTTTGTAGTAGGGATTGTGACTGAAATTAAATAATTTAGTTTTACGAGTGATATGAACTCTCGTGTTGTAAAGGTTAATTGAATATAAAATTAGCGGAGCGTTTTTTGAGTCTCAAGGATTTATTATGCTAGTCGATCTATGTTGAAATTGAAAATGAAACCAGATTGATTGTATCGATGTTGATCGATACAAATTATTGTAGTCCACTCCAACATAGATCGATTGGTGTAAGTAAGCACTTTAAAAAGTTGTAATTTATAATTAAATTGTAGTAAGAGACTAGAAAGTTTGACTAACAGATTAAATAGCCATTTTCAGTCATTATCCCCACTTTAACAATATTTAACATTTATTAATATGCTGGTAAATTTTGTATTTAAAGAATAGATATTATTCTTATTAGTTTTTATTCATGATACAATTCAATTTTTTCACTGTGCGTTTTTTTCTGTTTTTTAAAGTATGCCTAATAATACATGCTATTCACATTTAAAGCATTCAAATAAGCAGTGCAGAATTCAAGCAAGATGAAAGAAACGCAAGTTATAATTTTCTGATTTATTTTTAAAAGAAGAATGTTTATTTATATTTTTAGTAATTTTTATTTACAATGGTGTTAAAATATTCATGTTCCAATGACGATTATAAACATCATTAGCGAATTGTGATTGGAAATATAAATTACATTGACCATTGAACTACTAGAAAGATTATGTATCGTATGAAATCATACTTCATACAAGTATGTTAGTTTTAGTATCGAGTTTCCTTTTGACTGACTAGATATTAAAATTGTATTTTATGTACTTTTAGAATGTAGAGACTGATTCAAATTGTGATAATATACAATAAAATTTTAACTTTATTTTGTTGTTTTTGGGTAGTATTCCATTAGTTAAATATCTTTTCCCAATTTATTCTTTAGTAGTAGCGCATTGCAATTGTTAGGCAACGTGCACCTCGACCCCTACTTGGATGGGTGGCCGATAGTGGCATTTCTATCTGAGCGCTACCGTGCTTCGGAGGGCATGTGGGTTCGGTCCCGGTTGTTTCAATCGCTATCGTTAGGCCATGTTGGGGACCTTTAGGCGGTTTAAAAACTCCGATACGAGGGTCGGCCTCTACATACTCGAACTCGAACCATCTTATTTTTAGTTTTTTTTATTTATAGTTGCATTTTATTTTATTAATTTGACGAAGTCGTGGAAAACACCAAAGTATCGCATAGATATCTCAATTAAAATATTTTCTGCTAATAACATCCTGTTTTACAAAATGTTCTAAAATATATAAAATAACGGAAGCATTTTATAATCATTGAAACACACTGGTTGAAATGAAATACCTAATTAATATGAAGGTCAAATAATATCATTGTCATAAAGCTACCTAATTCCGTTTATAAAACTTAACAAATTCAATTAAATCCGTGCGACATAAATTCGTAATAATGTGCTGCCTTTTCGTTGATAAAAATATATTAACCGAGCGAGTAAACAGAGAGGACAAACTCAAACATTAATTAAGGGACCGAGGTGCGGCCATTTGCAGTTATTATTTAACCGAATCAAATTAATTTCAAATACTGAAGGAGAATATTAAAAGGGATCAGTTGGGGTGACAACTGTTTCGGATTTTGAGGGACAGAAAGAATAGTCTTTTTTAAACTTACACGATTTGAACACATAATTTAAACGTACTCACACGGGTTTTTTTGCGTTGGAAAGTTTATAAAGCGAGTAAATAACTTACTTTTTATTTCCCAACGTTTCGAGGGGATTGCACCTCTCGTGGTCGCGGGTGAACGTGACTTTACCTTTACTTGCTTTATAAACTTTCCAACGCGAAAAAACCCGTGTGAGTACGTTTAGAAAGAAAATAATCTATCTTTTTCTTGACAGTGTTCTAAATTACACATAGAAGTCATCTAAAAAAGATGTTTGAAATTCCTGTGAGAGACTTATACAGGGAGTTCATTTAGACGACGGACGCATTGAAGGAGGTGAATATGCATTCGATTCTCATTCCAAATATGTAATAAAAATAGTACCTTCGGTTTTGACCAATATTATGAAATAAATCCCCAAAAATACGAAATAATTGTTACTACGCGCCAGCTGATTACGTGGCGATGTTTTGTTGTGCCGCGCGCCTCTTTGACAATGCCGACAAGGTCAGTGCCTACTACTTACGTAGTAACTATTTAGTAATCTGTGCTACTACCCCTGCCGCGCTCGCCCGCCGCTCGTCCTCGCTCCACCCGCCCGCCACCGCGTCACCCGCCCGCGCCCCGCTGTCTAATTAGTCTATGCGTGAGCGCTGACCCTTGCGCATCGATTTACTTCCGGTTTGCAGTTTGAACTCTTTTCGCGTTAAGTTTACTGTGATAATGTCGTGATCTCACGAACTTATTTCACCAGCACGATGGAGCGCCCGCGCAATATCAGGTGCGAGTACGTGAGTACCTAAATGCTCATTTTAGTGATAGGTCGCGGAGGGCCAGTGCCGTGGCCGGCTCGCTCCCCAGATCCTCATGGACTTTTATTTGTGGGGTGAAATAAAAGACAAGTGTACGCTACAGATTACTCAAAACTAAAAGTGCGTATAACAACCGCTTTTGAGAAAATTAGGAGTGATGGTTTTGTTTTGAATCGCGTTAAACTAGTAGGTACCTATGCAAAAGCGTGCAGAATTGTGTACTTATTTTGCGTGATGGTGCTCATTTTGAACAATTTTTAAGATTACCTTAGGTAGTATGGATGTGTAAATAGCTAAATTATTAATTTAAATGTGAAATTATTGTAAATAGGTATGATTCCATTTTTTTAATACGCCAAAAATACCAACGAACTGTTTCAATTACGTAATTTCAGATTAATATCTACATACCTATTATTAGTTTAGTACCTAGGTGTTTTTGCCAGTCCTAAGCCAGGTTTGAAGTATGAAGGGAAAAGGTTCATACCTACCAAGTTCACTCACGTAAATGTGATTAGGTATTCGCTTACTTTCGCCACTAGGGTGTCCATAAGTTGGGATTTATTTCATAAAACATTTGTCAGGGTTTTCTCGGCGATGCGTGATTATTTTTTCAAATTAATATTTTTATTAGGTACGTGAAATCACGTTTTATCATAGGATGAAACACGTCCGTCGTTCAAATGAACACGCTGTATACTTCAGATAGGTTATTACATGGCTTTTAATATCAGGATTCAAGAAATAAGTAACGTTTTGTAAGTCTTAACTGTTACTGTGTGTGTTATTATGTTCGTTGAACTCCTGCTTTGTCCATAACTTTAACTTAATTACACAACACTTTCTAATCAGCAAATTACGTCAATCTAAATTAATATATTTCATATGGCAGTAAGCAAGTATCCATAGCTACATATACCGATACACATTTGTTCTAACGTACAATCCTAGTCCATAAAATCCCACCTAAATCATAGTCATCCCCAAAATCCGTGAAAGTTAGCATTTTTTCGCAATAAAGTAATAAAAGTTGCTACATCAGCGCCCCGACACGAGTAAACGGTGGGGTACATTCAGTCGATAACAATCTGGAAATAGCCGCCCCTTTGGTCCATCGACACTGGCCCGCTATTATCTGTTATATCAAACAACGTAGCTCGCCCTTATCACAAAGTCACACAGAAAAAACCGTGTTTACCCAACACCTATACATTCCACATTGTTTCTCATAAAAAGTTAATTAAATCCACCTAATTTATAATATTCAATGTTTGCGTTGTTCTGTCTATGATAACGTCAAAATTATAGCTTTGTTTTAATTTTATAATGTTTATTTTATTGCGTTTCATCACGCTATAAAGATTTGCATTTAGAATGGATAGCGACAGTTTTATATGTTTTTTATTTGCAGCTGTGCAGTGTTAATTTTAAAGTTTATTAGGCGAATGTTTTTCTAAATAAAACCTAACTGGTACTAGAAAACAAACACAGTTTTACAAGACATTTCATTGTAATTTATAGGGTTCAAACATGAATAGGTTATGTCGGATTTTATGCTCATAAATAAAGTTCATGTGGTGTTGTGAATAACAGAATACCTTATAAAATTCCTCTTGTATTTTTGTAGAACTCGAACAACCCCCAGAACATAACTTAAACTTATTAATTAGGTAGATTTGAAGGTACCTTTATATCTGGTACTACGAGCGTATAATTCATAGCTTAGTAATTCATAGCTTTAACGTGTTTTCAACTACGTAAATCTGTACATACTATAAAACAAAGTCCCCGGCCGCGTGTGTGTCTGCCTGTCTGTCTGTCTATTCGCCAGCTCAAATACGGATTTTTTAAATAGAGTGATTCAAGAAAAAGGTTTGTGTGTATTAACATTCCCGAAATTCCCACGGGAACGGGCATAACGTGGGTACAACCGCGGGACGCTGCTAGTAAATAACTAATGAATAACTAATGACTCAGTATTTAGAAAAGTTATAAAACACAGCCTATCTAAAGATTTTTCATTTTATAATCAGTTCGATGGATTTTATACAATGAGTTGGAATGAGAGGTTAATGAAGTTGCCTGTATTCATGCGCCAGTACTGCTCGTTGCCATCGAATGACTGCTTTTGTCTTTCTTCATCTTGGACAGTTCGAACTTCTCCACCGCCTCTCTGAACTCCATTTGGTCACGAGTGTGTTTCAGCTCTCTCTGGCCTATTTCAGTACGTTCTGTGTACCATTTCTCGTATTTTTCATATTCCTATTTTTATTGGAAGATATTTTAAATAATACCTTTAGGTTAACTTGATACTGATTAAAATTAGAGACTTTTGAACAGCTGTGGGACGCTAATAAGGACTTAATGATTGAATCAACTGTGAGTACCATTTTTGGAAAAACTTGAAGTGTTGCAAAGTATTTCAAATGTTTACTTACTACTGTTTCTTCAGAATCTTGATCAATGATAAAGTTATAGATCTCAATGGGCGACAAACCTAGCATTTTAATGCTGTAAACATTCAATTCAAAATTATTGTTTTGTTATGGTAACGTATTACCTTACAGCATACAGCTAAATGAGAATATGAGCAAATGAGAATATGACTATTTTTGTATTTATGTTATTATTTAGATTCTATAATACAGGCTTTGAGCCTTGATTGGGTCTAACTAACCGTGTGTGAATTTGTCCGGGTATACATATTTATTTGTTTTATTTAATTTGAATATGCCAAGTGGCAGATGAAACAAATGAGCAAATGAGAATATGATCAAATGGGACCAACCCATTTTTATGTTTCACCAGAACTTACCGGACTAATCTATCAGGAGTAAGGAAGTGGTCTAATAGTTTCAGCAGCGACCCGTAGCTGTACCCTTGCAGCACTTGCGCCAAGCTTCCCACGTCCAAGTCTGGAGGGATCACGTGGTTACTGGGAATGAGAACAGGAACATCCTTCTTGTAATATTATAAATGCAAAAGTTTGTGAGGATGGATGTATGTATGTACTCGTATGTATAAATGTATGTATGGATGTATGTATGTTTATTACTCTTTCACGCAAAAACCACTCAAGGGATTGAAACTTTACAGTTATAGATCATACATCAGAATTACACTTGGGATACATTTTATCCCGAAATTCCCTCGGGAACGGGTACAACGTGGGTAACACCGCGGGTGCGGCTAGTGTTTTATATGGTTTGCTCATCGAAAACCCATATGAACTTCTTATAGATACTGCTCCAAGTGTACTTTTTAAACTCAAATGATTTGCACTCATTATACTTAATGAAACGGGCGGATTACACCACCACGAGACGGTGTAATCCGCTCGAAACATCGTTTATTTAAATAAATTCCTTATATATTCAGACGTGGTACAGTCCTGTTTCAATTAGTTAGTACTCGTATAATGAGTACTCCAAGATCTGTTATATATGTAGATAATCATGAATGTTTGCTTGTCCTATTCGTTGCTGAGTAACTATACTATACTCCATAGTTAGTTACAGAAATGATTGCATTGGGTGAGTTTATCATCATTCATTCACCACTTGGTAGAGATAATAAACAGACCAGCTGCCATACCATGACCTCTTAGCGCGATACAAATGCGGACCTAAACTGATTCGCTGTCAGTTTTCGTACCATGACATCAATAAGTGACAAATTGTAGTTGCTTTGCAGATTACCTAAACTGATTCGCTATTTGTCATACTAAATATGTTTTCGTTCATTCATTTGGTACCATGAGCGTCTATTGCGGCTTTGGTAAAGCGTCTCAGCTGTCAAAATTAGCAATTCAATAAAAGATACATTTTTCTAACATAAATTGAACCATTGTTGATATTTTTAACAACAATAAGTATGTACTTTAGTTAATTATTAATGTTTAATTGTTCCTTACTATAAACAATGCATTTTTGCAAATAACTTAACGATATTCTACTGAAAGAATTGATTAAAATGTGCGATTTTACACTTTATAAATTAAATTATTTTTTATAAAATACGAGCGCGGGTTGTAGTACTGTATAGTGTGGGTTGAGCGCAGGGATGTACGAGTAGAGTACCAACTCGTACATCCCTGCGCTCAACCTACCTAGGTATTTACGAGGGTAAACATGACTATCAATATAAATATGCTTTGTTTTATCCCGAATTTCCCCAATGAAGCGAGAGCGACAAGGCTCTAGAATTCTGAGACTTAACTTATAAATCCTGGTAAATTCCTGGTAAATCCATAATAGAAATAAATCTTTAACAATCGCAATGTATATCAAACGAGCTTGAAGGTAATAATTTAAATGCTCAAAAAATATACCTATTATAATATATTTAATCTATGTCTGTATTATAAATTATAATCTATGTCTATTTTTTAATCTATGTCTATTTTATATTCTATGAATTTTATGATCTTTGCCAGTGACATTCCGAACACTTAAATCGTAATTTTATTTTGGATATCTGTCTAAAATTATAAATAATATTGGTTTCTGGAGCAACAAATACTTTATAGTTCCAACATTTTATGATTACAAATTAGATAACAATAATTATCGTGTGTATAAACAAACCAATGTTCGTTTTGAATAATACTTATGATTTTTAAGAGGTTTTCTTAAAAACCGAAACTTTCCGTCATTTTAATTATTAAGGTTTTCGAACGCACCTTAATAACTTCTCTTAGAGGAAGTGACGCAATTAGCCGATCAGCAAAATGGTTTGTTCATTCATTCAAAGAGATGGCGATTCAAGTGCGATATTGTTTAAATAAGGTCACGGTACGAATTGAAACGCTAACCTAAACTGATCTGCTTGGATCTTGAGACGCTATCTAAGAGGTCATGGTATGGCTACAGGTACCTATGCATCCATTCCTTCAACAACTGCACCACAGTAGAGTAGGACGTGTTTGGCATCATGATGACGTCAGGGAAACTCTTCAGCAATTGAGCACTTCTCGTCAGCCAGGGGTCGAGGCAGGTTGCTGGGATTATTGGAAACAGTGATTCTAACTCAGATGACTATTATAGACATTGGACTATTAATAAATAGCCTTTCGGCGAAGCGGATTTTCGAGCTCGAAATTCGAATAGTAATTAAAAGATTAGTACTACTTCACTGATCCCCATCTGCTGATAGTCATTATGTTAGCATCGACTAGATATCAAGTTTAAGAGACAGTCAAGAATCTAGATTATAGAGCCTTGACATAAAACTTATGTTTGCTCATATTCGTATTTTAGATCGGTTATCAGTACCTAAATATTTTGATGTCTCCATACTCACCAACAATACTAACATTATCTTGCTTATTAATCTTCTTAAACAGCTTTTTAATAAAATACCTCTTCATCAAGTTGTAATTAATCTCTGACTCTCCAGGAGGCACTTTTCGATAGAACAGTCTTTGTACGTGTTTGATGTGAATGACTGTGGGTTGTAGTGCTCTGGCGCAGGTTGTGAGGGAATTTATGGCTTGTTCGAGACTCACGTCAGACTGAAGTTCAGGCCGAACGTTACGGGGATCTAGCTCGAAAAGAACAGCATCTAGGATGTAAGGGAGGAATAGAGGTCTTGGTGATGGTGATGAATGATAAGCTTTCTATTTTAAACGGTGAGAAGACGACCTCTCCTTCGACGGCGAATGGTGGGAGACCGCGAAGGACAGGGAGAGTTGGAAGCATTTGGGGGAGACCTTTGCCCAGCAGTGGGACGATAGAGGAAAACCATTATATCATCTAAATAATAATATACCGTTAACAGTAGCCATGACATGAACCAGCGTTGTCTTTCCACTTCCCTTCGGTCCGACGACCAGGAGTTTTTGGAAGCCACGTGTTAAACTGCGACATCGCTCCCACCAGAGACTTCTTATTTCTCCATTTGAATGTGGGGATTTTCTGAAGAATAGTTAACCTTAATACGTTGCATTTCTCGAAAAACTTTCTATAGAGAAAACATTTTTCAATGCCAATATTTTATCTTTTGCGACCGAAACTTCAATGAAGGGTTAATTGTATCTTGTTTGCTTGTCTCAAGATAGCTATGATAGATAAGATGGTAATTCTGATAAAGCATTTTGTGATGAGTAAGGGTCTTACTTGTAGTCGCATCTAAATTGGTCTCCAGCAAAGTTGATGTCTCCTTTGAAGTGTTCTAGTTTGGTTTTAGGATATTCTTTCATGAAGCCTTGGAAGATTAGGGCCTGCAAGTCACAGAATGATTGCTAGAAGTTTCAGCTGAGCTAAATAGGTTTATTGTCATTGATATCATTTAATAACCGTTATTGTTTACCCAATAACCTTAGAAAAGTAAGGTATAACCGTTTATTTCACCGAAGATACTTTTGATCTATAATCTTAATTGACCACTTTTTCCATAAATGTTGTTAAGTAACGTGCAACTCGATCCCTACTTGGATGGATGACCGATAGAAGCATATCTATCTGAACGCTACCGTGCATCAGAGGGCACGTTAAATAGTCGGTCCCGGTTGTTTTAAACGTTAGACCATGTTGGAGGTCTGCAAAAACACCTAATAATTGTTTGTACGAGTACCTGTATTTTCTCCTTAATGTTTTCGCTTGGTATTTTCTTCACCTTAGCTTTTTTCTGCCTTTTCTTTTTCTCTTTCATCGGTTCCAGCATCGGCTCTTCACTATTTTCATAGTCGATCTTCAATGCTTTCCGTAGCGTCTTTAAGATGTCTCTGTTTAACATCAAACATCTTGATTATTCTTTGCAAATTAAGGCAAAGGAATCGATTGCCAAATTGAATGACTTGTTCTAAATGTTAGTCCATTATAGCTTGTTAATCTTTTTACACTTACTTCATATCCTCACCAACATTAGCAGCGATTTCTTCTTTAATTTCCTTACAAATATTTTCAGTATCCATTTGTTTCACAACTTTTTCTTTGACATGTCTCTCTTCAGTTTTATCTAACTCTGTCCATATCTCTTTGTAACTGGATATTGCCTACAAAACCATGCAACAGTCATTCAGTTTATTAGTTATAAATGATCTAGTCAGTATATCATTTTGATAAAAAATATCGGTGGTCTATTACCTTCGACAGCAGGATTGGCCACTAACCTATAAGATTCTTACTTTACTGACCCGGCTTTTGGTCTATCCTTTACATATACCTAATTATAACCAGGGCCAGCTTTAGATCCTCGGGACCCACGGCAACTGGCGTTTGCACCTTCCCTTCGAAAGAATCCTCTGGACTTTCTTACTAGACTACTATATTGCAAGCCTCAGTGGGGTCCCCTTGGCTGGGGGAAATCCGGGCCTAGTTTTCTACAGTGTTATATTACTTTGTAATGCATTCCAATATTAATAAAATTAAGCTTTTTGAATTACTCCTGATTGTTCGATTTATTAATACATACTATGTTCCATTAGGTTATTATTATAAATTCGAGGTTATATTTAATGTTTAATTTACGTATTAGATCTTTACCTCTTTGAGTTG
Source organism: Cyclophora punctaria (assembly GCA_951394245.1). NCBI lineage: Eukaryota > Metazoa > Arthropoda > Insecta > Lepidoptera > Geometridae > Cyclophora > Cyclophora punctaria. Next base: position 10,557,364 of record OX596175.1, read on the forward strand.
CGCCATCTTCTTCGACTTGGGGTACTCATACCCTGGATGGAGTCCAGGGTTCTTCATCATCTTCCGCTTCAACTGTTCTTCATATTTCTTCTTCTTTTGTTCTTCTTTCTTCTGCAATGCTAGTTCTCTTTTCGCCTCTTGTTTTTCGTATTTGAGCTAAAATATAGTTGCGTTAAATTAAACTGAAATTCTACATACTACGACTCGACTTTGTTTAATTAAGTTAACTATAAAATACACAAACTGAATTCTACTAGATTACTGACATTTCCATTTGACATTGCACTAGTTATTCCCCTACGCTCACCTCTAGCATATTAGTTCCTGTAGGAATTTCAGGGTGAACCATATTAATTGAAACACAGTCTTTCTTTGTCCACCTTAAAGGTACAACCGAGGCAATTTCGGTAGTGTATCGTCTGACTCAAAGGATATATACTTACCCTTAATACACACATCAAAAGTGTCTAGGGATCAAGTACATTTTTGGCAATAAAAAATTATCTAGTCCATATTTACCAAATCTAGTCTTCTAGACTGGCTTTTTATTTTTATTCTTATGTTTAAGTTAGCAACATACCCCTATTGTCCTGGAAAAATAATGAAAAATTGCAGCTTTTGCAAATTGTGGAAAATTTACCTGAGTTAACGGCGTCGATTAAATGGCAAAAAAAAGTCGAAATGAAGACAGGCCTGCATTTTTATTGTACAGATAAAACAATTAATAATCTGTGTTACCACCACGAACTCGAATCACACTATCGCAGCGATTTGACATGCTTAAAATGAGTTCATCAAAATCGCTTTGAGGAATTTCCGCCCACTTCCTTTCTAACAAGTCAAAAAGTTGTTGTTGAGTGTTCACAGCATCCGTACTCGGCAGAGCCCTTCTTTGGAGCATATCCCATGCGTGTTCAATTGGATTAAGGTCTGGCGACTGAGCAGGCCACGGCAAAATGTTGATATGAGCTTCGTCAAGTGTGCGAGTTACGACTCTAGCTGTGTGTGGACGTGCATTGTCGTGCATTAATTGAAACGAATCACCCAACTGGTCTCGTAAAGGGATGATTACGTCTGTAACAATTCTCTCCGCGTAAATCTGAGCATTGAGGTTGCCCCTGATCCAAATGAGATCGGTTCTCCCACCAATCCAAATACCGGCCCATATCATTATTGTTCCCCCACCATATGGATGAACTTCCTGACAAAATCTCAAACGTTCTTGACGTCCAGAGGTCCTCCAAACTCGAGTACGTCTTGTATCTGGTCTCATACCGAAACGAGATTCATCGGAAAAGCACACACAATGCCAGTCTTCTTCCTCCCAATATCTGTGTTCGCGAGCCCATTGTAAACGGGCCCGACGATTGCGGGGTGCTATAGGTGGAACTCTCAGCGGCCTTCGGGAACGCAGATTCACTTCACGTAAACGATTTCGGATGGTTTGGTCGCTTAGCAACAAGCCTGAAGTGGCGTGGAGCCTTGTAACCAACATCATGGCGGTCATGGTACGATTCCTTCGAGCCGTATTTTGGATGTACCGGTCCTGTCTGCGAGTGGTGATGCGAGATCGTCCTGCATGCCGCTCGGCCACGCTGCCCGTGATACGATAGCGTGTCCAGAGGCGGCTTATAACGCTCTGTTTAGTGTCAAGAGCGATAGCCACAGTACGTTGCCTGGAACCAGCTTCTAACATTCCGATGGCTCTTATCATCTCTTCTCGAGTCAAGTGACGTCGTCGCTCCATATCAATGCAGTTTTTTTCAGTTACGATGCAGAAATTGTAATGATTTGGTCTAAACGAGATTTCACACTTTTATAGAAATCCTTACTGACGGCTGATTTTCTTTTTATATTCGAAATTTAAACTTTTTTTTTAATCAAAATAATGAAATTCACTCAATAGAACCGATAGCGACCCAAAAAGTTATTATAACAAACCTCATTTGCAGCAATGCTCTAAAACATACCTGATCCCTAGACACTTTTGATGTGTGTATATCTATACCAAAATGTATTACAAACGCAATTGTTTTATTGATACTACTAACTGCCGCACTTAAAGACGTCCATTAAATCATCATTTAACCAATTGAACAAATTTTTCATACATTTCATGTCAAAATCGCTCATTAAATCTCTACTAAGGAAGCATTTCACATCTCTGAGTACGGGCGTAAGTCCCTGTCAACTGCGATTAAGCCTCATGATTTGCGGCGCATGTTATTCGGCGCAGTTACCTGCATAGCACTCTTATTCTTATTAGCCTTCTTGTCGGCTAAATACTGTTTGTATATTTCCATCCATTCAAGCGGTGCCGGCATTTGATCAGTCAGTAACATAGCAATACCTCCTTGGCTTGGGTCGGGTAAGTCGTGGAAGTAATGGATTTCATCGTACCTTAAAACACAACGCTACAATTCGATTGTAAAAATATTATTTTTTATGGTACTTTCTACTAGAGAGTGATTTTGATACAAATGTTTATAATAATGTTAAGTTAGTTCGTAGGTACAATACTTTAACCCACTCTTAACCTAAGTACCCTACCTATAACATTATAAATAAACGAATCAGAATTACATCGCATTCAAACTATTTACAAAAATACGTACCCGAACGTTTCGAACGGATTACACCACTCGTAGTTTTGGGGAATAATGAGAGCAAATAGTGTGAGTTTAAATAGTATGTTCATATAACACTAGCCCATGTATTATTCTGATGTATAACTCACATTACTCTAAAGTTTCATCTAAATCCGTTCAGTAGTTATAAACATATATCCATCCTCAAAAACTTTCTTCTTTTTATCATTAGTATTGTTTACATCTTAACTTGACCCTCAAAGTGCGGTTCCTCACCTAACCCAAACCTCATAAAAGAAGGACGGAAGACGTACCACAATTGAAACCACTCCATTACAAAATCCCTGTAATCTTCCTTTATATTCTCACTGAGCTGTTTATATAGTCGGTCTTTAATCTCTTGATATTGTGCAGGTCGAATATCTTCATGTTTTTGTTTGAATTTCACTCGCGTTTCAGCTTTCTGTATAGACCAATCATATTAGCCAATTTATAAAGACTTGAATGATACAAAAGTATAAATTGTAATCTTAGTAATATTACTACATAGTCTAGAACAAAGTCCCTTTCCGCTATCTGTCGCTATGTATGCTTAAATCTTTAAAACTTAGCAACGGGTTTTGACGCGTTTTTTTTAATAGATAGAGTGGTTCAAGAGGAAGTGTTAAATGTATAAAAATTCCCGAAATTCCTATGAACACGGGTAAAACCGCGGGGCGCTGCTAGTAATCAATAAGATAAATTATTGTGTAAAATAAGAATTAACGAGTTTGAAAAGTACCTACTTAATATTCAAAAGAATGAACGTATATTTATGATGTTACATATTATGTAAGAGTACCTGTTCCCACATTTCTTTTTGATGACTTGTCGGCTTCAAACAGCTTCTTACACCAATCATTTCATCTAGTTTACAATCCAGAATTTTCTGTCGTTTAATTTCAAAATATTTCCTACAAAATTTAATTCATATCAATACTTTAAAGTCTACCAAAACTACTCATTGCTATAGCATTTCTGTGGTAAGTTTGGACGATACCGCGCGTAGCAGAGCGTAGTTCTAGTGACTATAAATGAGATAAGCTACCATAACAGTATGCTTTGGTCTGATTTTGCCAAAAAAAAAATGCAAATCATACATTGTAGTCGTTAATTGCAAAAGATCATACTTAGCTTTAGTAACAAACATACATACATCCATACGTTCATCCTCATAAACTTTCGCATTTATAACATTAGTAGGATTCTACTTATTCTTCATACCTGCAAACCATTTGGATGAGTCTAGCCGCTCGGTGTCGCGTCTCCAGCGACGCTGGCGGGTTTGCCAGGCCTCTCAATTCATTTTCCCATTTAGCTCTTTTATTTTTACTCTGTGTAAGCTCGAATATGACTTGTCTAAAAGAAGTCAATGAAGTTTCAATGAGACCTTTATCCTATACTGTACGGAAATGATAAGTGATGTTACTTGATTACCATGCAAAATTTAAATGCTACATATTCTGATGCTATGACGTATTCTACTGTTAGTTTGTCTTTAAGGGGAGATAGGTAGAAGGCTCGTATCGGTAGACTGATGTTTCACAACAAAAATTTTATCTACTCATAGTTCATTAAACCATCTCTAAACCGAAAATCTCCAGACAGCAACAACCAAGACATTACGCCCTGAAATTTATTTTTCATAGTCATAACTACTTAGGTACTTCGATCTCTCGCTACCGTACTCATAAACGTTACCATTAAATCCACACTTGACTAAAATACTTAATTACCTCGATCTCTCTTGTGCCTGTATTATCTCCGCATATATCTTAGTGTCAATTTGTTCTTGTGTCAGTTTGGGAGCTTGCTCTTCAAACACCATGACGCCATCAGCATTTTCCTCCGCATCTTCCATCTCCCACCATTTATCTTCAACATCTTCCTCATCTGGCTGTAGAAGTTTTAATTCCTCTGAAAGAAGGAGATAGTTGCTATTGGATATACTGTGACAATATTAATGATCTAAGAGCTATCTTAAACTAGCAGCGCCCCAAGTTTTTACCCGTGTTGTGCTCGTTTCCGTCGGATAGAATTCGGGATGAAAAATCGCCTATAACCTTAATGTAGGTATCCATTAGAAAAATAATTATTGAAATCGGATAGGCAGATTCTGAGATTAGCGCGGTTTTTAAATATTTTCCGAAACTAAATCAATCTTTGTATTTCCACAATCATTTTAACTTTTTAGTTCTGCTATGCATCTAGCATGAAATAGGATAAATCATTATAAAACGTTTGTGATGATCCTCATTTTACTCCTACCTCCTTACCAAGTCGTCTCCTCTCTCTGTCCGCCTCAAACGCCTCCTTCACGATATCGTCCAGGAACTCTGCCCTCCTCTGCACCTCCGGCACTGCCTGTAGCTCCACATCATCCGGCGTCAGCTTGCTGAACGCCAGGCCCTGGCTCAGGAACTGGTGCTCGTTGCCTTCCAACTTGCGGAGATGGGTTCTAATTTCAAGGATCCTGGGAATTAATGTTACTTACTTGATTATAGGTACAATTATTTGACCTACTATTTTGATATGCTAAACAATTTTTTAATAGACTAAGAGCCGATGGAGGACATTCTCAATCCGCCTGTATTTTTATTTTACGTCTCTGTCGTCGTTATGAATCGTTTTAAAAATCTAGTTAGTTAGTCTAGATAGTCCTGGTTAGTGCGGTCGGTTGCTAAACTTATCAAACTCCGATCTTGTGTCGCCCATAAGAATAGTAAAAGTAACAAGTGGGATCATACCTCAATGAGATAAATGAGATTATTATATCAACCTAATACGCAGTCACTTCATTTTGTGAAACTTAATCCCTTTATTTCTTACCTAGCAACAACAGCTTGTAAAATGTCGTCTATATAGCTCGTCTTCTGCAGCTGATAGTTGTGCAGCTTGCACTCGTGGATGCTGTTGTAAGCTGCCGTGTACTGAGTTAACAAGCTGGACTGTCGCAGGGCGGCGTTGCATATTGTTTTGTCCTTTTGTTTGGAGTTCTGGAATAGAAGAACGCTATTTAGTTCCCGAAAAGTTTACTGTACGCAGTTTTGATAGGAAAATATAATTATGTATATACTCTTCATCAACCGTTTATTTATATCGCCGCCCCCATATAAAGATGCCTTTCTATAAAACCTATGTTACGTTACTATGCTACCTTTTGATCTACCAATTAAATCAAAAATACTGTTTAAGTGGCATGTAATAGATATCTAACTTGACTTTCGGAAAAATCATTTACCTTCACAATCATTTATCATTAATCGTTACCTGATACTCTTCATCAACCTCAACTATTGCTTCCAATTGTGTCAAAACCTGTCGCCATTGGTAGAAGTAAAAATCACTGGACATTTCGAGAAAAATACCAAATAAATATTGTCATTATCCTTTATGTATGTAGTGTGACAATCAGGAATATCTAGTAGGTTGTGCAACATTTATGTTCACTCTAACACTCGTTGACAAAACTATGAAACCTGACCGAAATTAGTTTGCGTATACTATAGGAGAGAGAGACTAGGCTGTCTAGGACAAACCACTCTGCAAAAACCTGTGTCTGCGTGGAATAAGTTTACCGTTATCTTTTAAGTGCTTTATTTGATGTAGTATGTAAGTACCTACATATTTAAATAGTCAAAAATCAAAATTTTGGCTATAAGTTTCAATGCAAGTCATAAACTTATAAAGTTAATGTTTTCTCCTTCTACGGTACAGTTAAGTCAATCATTTGAATAGGTATCATATCTAAATAGCCCCTAAAATAGGAGTTAAATTGCACCATCAAATACTGTACTCCCCGAAACATCTAAATCACAATTAAAGTCCTTCAGAACGCCCCTCAAATGATTGTCAGTATCGTAAAACGTTCTAAATCAGAGCTCCATTTGCGAGCGCCCCACGCCGTTGATACCGGCTCGTCACGACACAATTTACCGAAGTGAAAGGCCAAATGGTCGACATAACCCGTATCAGGCAGAACGGAAAACTTATATCATACCCATGACGGGAAATAAGCGATCTACGCCGCTTGGAATCGCGCTTACTTATTGCCTTCCTTTCATACAAAATTCACACTAACTTATTTTTGTAACGGTTTCAAATCCACTCTTAAGCTTTAGGAGTTAAGGTTGTATTTTGCTTTGTTGAAGTGTGGAGTTAAGTCGTCCCGTTAGGGCGGGGTTGGTATGTTTTTGGGCGCGCTACCACAGTTTCCGGCTGTGTTGAATAAGCGGCCATCTTGTAGACGGAAGTAGTAAAGTCTTCCGCAGCGCCATCTGTCGGCGCGGGAACGTGTCCCCGACGGAAAGTTGTTTGTAAAATGTACACAAGCACTCTTTTTGTTCGCTACCACCTTCATAAATACGCTTTGTTCGCCCCAGCTTTTGTTTACGTGGCTTTTTAATGCTCTTGTTGGTTGCATTATTTAAATTTTAAATGTGAACATTTTTCTGTAATTTGTTGAGTTTCTTCCTGAAAGAACTGAGTTCGTAGCTTGTTACATAACGTTGTGCTGCAGTCTTCTCTTCGTTTGTAAATAGTTCCTATTATCCCTATCATTTAAAAACGTGTTAAATGTAAACAAACACGATAGTTAAGTATCAGAATAATTCGTTAAACATTTCCTGCGTTTTCTATTTACAGTAAAAAAAGCTTATTTATTTATACAATCGTTCATTTTACTCTATTGATAATAGTAATATAAATGCGCGATCCTTTTACAGACACCTAAATAATTCTTCGCTCAGGTCACTCAATATCAATTCCCATTTTATTGAACATACTTAACCAACTTGAAATATATTAAAAGTGGCTTCATATTTGCCACTTAAGTAGGTGTATTCCCATTACAGCCGGTGCGCCGCGCGGTGTCGCCATATTTCGCCCCTGGGAGCCACAGCCGCGACACTTCAGATGCGATACCTCAGCGGTACCTCGCTCCTCCCCGCTCGACCCAGCTCTTCCGGGCTCGTATCATGTGTTAAAAAAATATTATATTCGCTTGTAAAATAAAATTTTATTGACACTTTCAGGTTTCGAGTGAATATTTTAAATGTAAGATAGTGTTTATTGGGTAGTAAAGTTTCATTTTTTTGGCTTTTACTACCGGTAAAAGGATTTTTTTATTTTAGTTGTGTGGAATCATTAATAATGTGTGTAGGATAACCGAATCAGGAGATAATACACGGAAGAGCGAAGCACTTACAACGTAAGTCTCTATTTCGTGGGATAATATGAATTGTGTCATTTTAATATTGATAACCGCTTATAAATTGCAAAATTCTACTATCAGACTACCAGTGTAAAGTTTTTAAGCAAAGTATTGACTGATAAGATTACCCTTTTTAACCAACTTCAATAAAAGGAGGTGATTCTCAATTCGAATATTGTGGACGTGAAACTCCTAAATATGTTCCTAAGTCCCTACTGTAAATTTTACCTAACAAACTCAATAAGTAAAAAAATCGCATAAAGCCGACCATCAGATACTTTACTTACATCTCACTCAATAGATAAAGACATGTCATTTTTCCTACAAACAATATTGTCTCAAACCACATCTGACGTTCATCGCGGCTCCCTAACGAGTTGATTTATTGAATTTTAAACGTACATCTTGTATCGATGTCATCCATTAGGAAGACGCAGCGGTCCCGCGGGGGGAGCTTTTTAAAATATTTTCAGAACATGAGCAGCGTTCAATTTAGATTATTTACAACGAACACGTTGTACATAACCTGAGCTTAACGAGCTTCTACTAAAACTTTTGTCAGAAAAAATCAACTTCAAGAGAACTAACACCTTTTTTAAAGTCGGTTAACAACAATATACTATACCCTGCTTATTTTTTCAAAATGGGTTCATCAACGATGGAAATATCGGTTACCTTTGTTTTTTTAAGTCGGTTAAATTTAAATCATTTGATTTTCTAACTTTATTTTAGTTAGATTTTCTTTTAGTAGAGGAATAAAATTTAGTGATTTCATTCCATTCTTTCCGCAAGACAACACCTTGTTCCCCAATAAAAGGAATGGTCTTTGATTAAGAAATCAGCCGTATTAGTTTATACAGTTATAGTATAGTTACAGTGACGACTGACCGACGTTACCAAGCGTAATTACAAGTACAATGTAACATAACAGGGTTGAAAATGGTCGGAGCTACTTCGAGAAAAGAATGGTAGGGCTGAGCCGCTTTTTGCTCGAATTCGCGGGGGCTGCAGTGCCCCCAAATAACTGGACAAGGTACAAACATACAACAAAGAAGACAAGTACATTTCAACAAATTCACTCAACAGTAAAGTTAACGTAACAAAGTAATATCGAAATGAGTCGCATCGCATTACAACTAGATTTATTTACGACGCAAACAACTTGCAAATTGGTCTGTAGATGCGACGTTTTCGCTAAATACCTATAAAAATGTCCGTTTTCCTGAATTATTGTAACTAGTTTGATGGCGTAAGTTATAAGATATAGCGGGAAAATGTAAGTTTTTACTATCGATATCGGTTTAAAAACGATCTGACACCAGAGTCGGGTACGAACCTACTTGAAAAATAATGAATTTTGTGATTAGATAGCATTTAGTTACTCGTAGTTATGGTAATATTGTATCAGGGATCAAAATCTATCTATTTGAGTCCTCCTATATCTACCCTTACCATTCTAAAGGAGACAATAGGAGATTTAGATTTGGAATGGGTTCAAATCAAAATATGTTGCTTAATGAATAGTAAAGAGTTTTTAGTCCTTAATATTGATAGGACCATTGACTGATTAGAGGATAAGTCAGTCTAACTTTAAATTAGTTTAAACGCTTTAGAATCACTTGTACGAAGCAGTCAATTTATAAAATGTAACGTTTTGTTAACTAAGTAACTTAACTTCGTTTAGGTTAGCGTCCAACCCTGGTGTCGAAGGTTTTAGACCGCCTTAAGGAAACAAACAACGAACCGACAATTCAACTTGCCGGTAGGTAATTCATAATTTCAACCGCGTTCCTCTCACATCTTACTCCTTTAAAATGAAACTCTAAATTGTAGCACTTTCCACATTCATGGCTCATTTCGACTCCGTTCGCCGGAGCGTATTTTATCACCGCTGAAATATAAATTATCTGCGTTTCTTATCTCTTTTATTAACCGTGAATAGCTGCTTTAAAATTAGCGTTATAGTAATAACTCATAGTAAATTGTAAGGTTTGAATGGTGTTATGCATTTTACGGGTTTCAGCGCTCTGCTATTTGCATCTCCAATTTTACAATCCAAGTCAAAAAGTATGTTCCTGTATTAGAGCCCTAAGTTGGGACTTAGGTAGGAGTCATTTGCTCTTCCATGGGCGGAGGGCGAAGGTCTATCGTCTCACTAAAGGCTTAAGTACAAACGAATGAGAAAATTGATTAAACTTAAGATGTGCATGAGTGTTTCGCTTTTTGAAATGAGCAAAACTAGTTCTAATTATTCCCAAAAGCACGAAAAAGGATTCATTAGGCACAAGGTAGCTAATAACCTATATCAAGAACAGATCCGAATGAACCGACCTCATATATCAGCGTAACAACTGCATTAGCGCGATGCTAAATCGCACAGTCTTAATCGCCCCGTGAACCTATATTTCTTGATTAAGAGATCGTAAAAACGTCGTCCCTCTTTAATTTATGGGAAGTGAGCAGGAGAGGAGATTACAATCGGTTTGTATGTGGTCTACCGTGTACGCTTGCTTAATGGTGTTTTGAAATCGTTCCTCTAATATATTGTTGTCATTGATTCTGGAGTGTTTGTTCATCTTGTGGTTTGTATCGCTATTTGGCATAGAAACTCAGACAATAGTTTGGATATTTGATTAAAAAAAGGTTGATTAATTGCGATCATTATGTAGCTTAAGCCTATATATTAATATAACAAAGTTGAAGAGTGAGATTTTTTTGTATTTTTGTTTGTGTGAACGCACTAATCTCAGAAACAATTAATCCAATCTGAATACATTTTTCATCCTGAAATTCCCACGGGTAAAACTGAGGTGGCATAACAACTGCATTAGCGCGAGGTGGCACTACTAGTCTTGCTATATTAGGACTCCTACGTAGTACTGCACGTATCTTAAAACTTTCTTAATATCTACTCTCAGTACTAGGAAAGTAACTAACAATTTCAATCCAGTCAGAAACAAACTTTACTTACATAAGATATTCAGATACATAGTTATACCACTGCATCGAAACTAAAAACAATTAAATGCAACAAGGAATGATACAAATTCAAATAAAGGTACCATATACCCATTGCATTGTTACGTACAAAAACATCTATTCGGATGCAGACTGCAACTCAATATACACAAATAGCAGCACCCCGCGGTTTTCCCCGCGTTGTGTCCGTTCCCGTGGGAATTTAGGGATTAAAAACTAGCCCATAACCTTCCCGTTGAATGTAGCTATCTATTCAAAAGATTTATTCAAATAAGACGGGCAATTTCCGAGATTAGCTCCAACATACAAACAACCAACAAACTTATAAATTTTACCTCTTTATAATATTAGTATACTTAGATGTCTATGACCAACCAAGATATTTGTAATTCTCTCTCTAGCTAATCTTACCTTATGGCTTATACATAAGATCGAACCAACACTCCTACAGTCGATAGACCCAATGCAAGCTCACAGAACAACAAACAAGCTCGTAGGCCGTCGATGGGTGAATAAATCCTGAATGAGGAACAGTATTTCGCCGAGGTGATTCCACCATGACGGATCGACCATCCGCCGTGTATATATCAACCAGCCACTCGCTGCTTGGGAGCGTATTCTCGACTTGGTTTTCAGATTACGGATGAAAATATAGGTGGGAAGATTTTCTTGATCATGTGTTGACATGTTTAGTGGTTGTGGTTGGTGGTGGGAATATATTATGAATGAGTAATATGATGATGTTGTTTTCTAAATCTGTATTCATATTGGAATGGGACTGTTATATGCGAATCTTTCGTGGTACAATTTTTTTGGGTAAAAGGGGTTTAATAGTATGTTCCTGTGTGCCTAAGTAGTGGATAAGTATAATTAAATTAATATAACACATTTGCCTAGTACCTATAGCAATCAGTCAGTAGTAAAATCTAGCTTTCAAAATTGAGATTATTATCGTACGATTTGAACCTGACTTCGAACTAACAAAAATGCCTAACAAACATAGCTTTCCAAATAGTTTTTCCTACTACAATAACCACCGAGACTATAAGAAAAAAACACGTTTTGTAAATACGCTTCGCCGTCCGACCAACCTTAACTGGTGTCTGGCAAATTTATAGCCTCTCCCGAGAAAAAATGTGGACTCTCTGAGGAAGATTTCAACAGTTTTTATTCGTCCAATATATTTTATTTGAAAGAAACGACGAACCCCTGAAAGGGCTTCATGACTTGTAGATTTATTATGTGTTAGCTTTCCCTTGTTCAATGGATTACTTGTGATATGATGCTGTATTCAATTTGGTTTTCTTCCAATGTTTGTACTGAAGAATTGTTTTGAAAATAATGAAACACATTTTATGATTGTTCAAGAGAGTTCCTTAGTAGGTATAAAATAGACATGATATCATATGATTAATACTGTGCGTTGATTGGTGGAAAATTCGAATTTCAAATAATCCACCAATCACACAGATTGATCATTTACATGTAATGAAGTAGTTGCTAAGCGACAGTTCATGAAAAAGTAAAATATAAAGTACATCCATATATTCACACAGACATCTATCCTCACAAACTTTCGCATTTATAATATTAGTAGGATTAGCATGTTATACGAAGGAAACTGTTCATCACGAGATAAATCTTGCGGCCGTACTGCTACAAGATTTGTGGCACCATAAATTATGATTTAGTACTGTATGGTTATATATGTTTTTCAAATGACAAGATTTGCATACATAAAAGTATAGTAAATAGATTTCGTCTAACGTGATCATCTCATGTATGTAATTAAATGGTTAATTAATTAACAAAATATTATCAAAGGAAGCATTATTTAATGTAGAGCTCATTAAATAATGTAGGATCAAAAACGTCGATTACATTTTAACTCTCCGTCTACGTCACAACTTTTCCAAACATTTTCTTTTGAATTTCCCCAATTTACCGCTTGTAAACTCGCTAATTCCACTCACTCGCCTCACTCAAAACTCTATCTCTTGTAATAATTGTAAACTCTATCTCTATCATTCAAAAGTCTATCTCTTGTAATAACTAATAGTAATATCATCAACCCTAATAAAAAGCTCACTAAAGCAACGAAATAAGTTAAATAAATTCCTGTACCGAGCCATTTTCAGCGTGATATATTGCACTAGGGGTCGGGCGGAGTCACAAGCTGACAAATTCATTTCTCACTTGACACCCCCCAGGGGCGAGGGTGGGGGGTATGTCACATGCTAATCTCTGCGATGCCATGAATTTTTCAAACGTAACGCGTATATGAAACATGTTGAATTTCATGTGTCGTGTTATGTCTGCCGCTGTCGGGAAGGTTTCCTTGTGTAGATTTTATTTTCGGATGTTGTTGTTAAGAATGGGAATTCGTGTTACACCCGTACTCAGAGACGTACCTAATGCTGCCCTAGTATAGATTTAATGAGTGTTTTTGACATGTAATATATGAAAACATCATTTAGTTAAATGTCGACTTAATGAACGTGCTGAGTGCGGCAGTATTTCTTCTTAAACTTCAGAGCTGAGCTCTTGTTGATGTCATTTACTATATAAGTATAAGCCAGTAATATTTCACTGCTGGACTAAGCTCCCTCATCACAGAATATGTGAGTGATATAGTGAATAATTTACTATGTAAATACATATACCTATATCTCACATTTCGTTTTGAAATGAGACGAAGTTTGTTAATGTGTACCCAACATTATTTTCAACAGTGTTGCTTACCGCGTCTACATTCAAAGAGAGCTCAAAGAACACCTTTTCCTTCGTCATAAACTATGTTCACAAAAGTTTTATCTTTTACTACGACAATATTCAAGAACGCAACATTAAACAGACAATACACTGAAACACTAAGGACGTACGCCCACTACCCCGTATCAAAGCGAAACATAGCGAAAAGAATTTGTGGAGTTCTGCAATGAAAAATTCACAATAAGTACGCCACGAATGTTAATAGGAAGGTTTTTAAAGAAAGTTTTGTAAAGGAATCGAAGAAGTACGCCACCTCCTTAAATGTAAGTTAACATAAAAAAATATTAAATAAAAAGTAGGTCTGGTAAACATTTTGAGAGAACAACTTTCTTTATCGGCGTCCCCGCTCCGCTCTTTACGATGGCATAAATTGAGTTTATCTTTATGAATATTCAGTGCAGGGGTGATGTTAACTGTTGACTACCCCTGACTACCCTAACTACCCCCTATTCAGGTATTATACTGTTGCAAGTAAAACACTCTTTTAAATTTATAATTTTCACCTCGTTTCGGTGAAATTGATTCGTTTCTTTTGCCTTTTTCCTTTGTACCTTGCCTTTAAGGGTTTGGGTCATTTGTTTAAAACAGGTAATATGTACCTACTTTGCATTCGAAAAAGTACGACTTACGAGTATTTAATATGTATATGTTGGTCAAATATAATAGACTAGCAGCGCCCCGCGGTTTTACCCGCGTTGTACCCGTTCCCGTGGGAATTTCGGGATGAAAAATAGCCTATTACCTTCCCGTTGAATGTGGCTATCTATTACAAAAAGATTTTTTCAAATCGGACCCATAATTCCTGAGATTACCTCGAACATACAAACAAACAAACTTTAAAAAAATCCTCTTTGTAATATTAGTATAGATATATGTTGGGCTTACGTACGTCAAACACTTTCTTTGTTATCTTTCTTAACTAAATACATTCATAATCCAAGTGTAACCGTCGTAACTGATAGCGAAATGATACCTTGGAAGGGGTCAATTCTCATTAACCTCCCGTATTATATATTAACCTCTTCACTGTACTGATATCTTCAGTGAGATGAGAGGCCTTTGCCCACCATTGCGACATTACAGGCTAATACTAGTACTGCAACTACTAAGGTATCATCGTCATCTCTAATATGGCATACATGACAATGTCATGTATGTGACAATGTCATGTATGTATATATAAAAAATCAAGTGATTTTTGACATGTAATGTATGAATGCCTACTGCATAAGATCTCTCAGGTTCAAAATCTAGACCAGTCAAAGCAGTTGCTGTTGTAATGTCCCAGCAGAAGCTAATACCTACTGAAAACGCAATTTATTAACTACTCCTACTTGTCCTCAAGAAGAAAAACGTCTTAAATACCCCCATATTATGAAGTCTCATAGTACCCAATAGTTATAGTGACGTGTCGGCTAACCGATCCGATATAAGAGTAATACTCCGCCGGTTGATGTATGGCGACAGAGTCACGCCCGCGGCCTCGCCGACCTAACCCCATATCTCACAGAAAACTTCTAGGGATGGGGTGAGGTTAGACTCGAGACTTGAAACTTGAAGCTTCAAATTATTACGAGCACTAGTGACTTTTAATCTTTATATTATGTTTCGAATCCAAGCTGTTGATAAGTTTTTGTTTTTATAAAGCATTTTTTAATCGAATCTACCAATAATACAAAAAAAATATTATTACCTTTTCAGTAAAATACTGTTTTTAATACTTACCAAGTCTGAGACTATCCTTAGTGTCCCTTCCCTATCCTAGCTACCGAATGTTTTATTACCTGATGAAATGAGGTGTCCCAGGACTGGGCAGGCTCAGTAAATCACTCGTACCTGACGCGCCTGAGCCTTCTACCGACTTCAAACAAATTGCCATTTCATATGAACGAATGAGGAACGAATGAACAGGAAAGACTTCTTAATGTTGTTTTTACTTGTTAATGTAGTGCAAGATTACTAGAGAATGAGGCGAAGGGATAGAATTTTAGTACATTTACCTTATTATTTGTACATAAAATAAATGTAACGCCTGTCATTATTTTTATAGCAAAGTCCACCACTACGTCATTCTATAACTTTCTTCAAGGCTTCTACTAATTTAATATGCTAATGACTTAATGAGTAATGATACTACACAATGCACAAAGGTACTAAGTAATACCCACCGCCACATTAAGTTCTTATAAGTACTAAGTACTACTTGGCCACGTAATAGAAGTCCAGTATATTCGTTACAGTCGATAGCGGCTTGACAAAAGGTATCATTAGCCGTCAATTACACATCGCACGTCAAAGCAAAGACATTAATTAGTCGGTATCATTTCATTCGTTCTTGTCCACTGTCCTCTAATTATCGCATCAAATTATTGATTGGTTGGGAAGGTGGTTGTCAAAGTTTTGTGTTGCTTCTTGGGCGTTGTAGGTACAAAAATAAATAAGTAAGTGTACCTATTACTTTGATTATAAATTGTTAGGTAGGCATCTAATAAGTTATAAGTAAGAAATAATTACTTTTCTTTCGCTTGTCTGGACTAGAAGTTTTTAGACCGCCTAAAGGCCTCCGACACAGTCTAACTAGATACTTAAATAAGCCAAGTTCTTTGATTTTAGTTGACTTGCCCTCCGAAGTACAGTACAAAGATATTATAATGCCAATTAAGTAGATGCCATGTTAACATTGCTTTAAGGTGTGTTTTCGTTAGCGACCGCAGCAGCAGTCAGCAACTACCGACCGCAAGCACCACTACTGGATTCTACGAATCTCTAAGAAAATTCGACAGTTGCTGTTGCTGCCTGCTGCTGCGGTCGCTACCGAAAACAGAACTTAAATGTCTCAATGTAACAAAGGTAAAATAAAACAATGATTTATTTCCAGTCAAACAAAGGTTGAGAACCACAAGTCGATAATAAAATCGATACGCTAATAACAGACAAGAAACCGTGCCGACCTCGCCGCTAGAAACAAATTATTTGTGTCTTCATTTTACTCCACTTTATAATTTACTTGCCATTATAACTCAATTAGATTTTTCTTTACTGAAACCTATCATGGTACATACGAGTATGTATATCATTGACTGCGTACTAATTAGGTCCTCAATTATGAATGTATCTGCCTATAATTTGGTATTTATTGTAGTTTGTTCGGTATATGATAATTACGTGTGGAGTTGTTATTTTAATTGTGTCAATTAATTGCATACTGCTTCGATAATGTCGTTTTTTATTGACCTAGTTAATGCTGCTTAGACATATTGGTGTTAGCGTGACAAACGTTATTCTCTATACGTGTTCCAGTATACTTATGTATATTATACAGAATTGTGAAAAAGTTTTTAAAGGTATTGATTACTTTAAATTATAAATATATATTAAATTACAATTTGATAAATCCATATGATACCTACATTGTAATCCGCTCCTTGATTTCGGTTTTACCCAGCCACACGCGGCGGGCGCACGTGGCGTGCGCACGCGACGTTTCACTTTTGTATGAAACCGCGGCGTGCGCACGCTTAACGCAGTGTCGGCCCTGAGGGTACTTCTCCCAGCTCACAAATAACGTAAAAACTACAAGTTGTTATTTAATCACATTCTAGGTACAATATACTTGAACAATGACCGTTCAAGTCTCAAAACTAGTATTTTTCCGTAACGACCACTATTAGTACACAAATCACAGGGAGCAGCCAGATACACGTCTAATAAATAAGATTTATATTTAATTTATACCATCAATATGGTTGTTTTGTCTGACTGGGTCTTACCATTTGTTTTCTTTTCTAAATTGATTGAACTCGATCTCGAGTTATAATATAAGTTACTAGCAGTGCCTCGCGGTTTTACACCTTTCTATTATGCTACTTGCAACTTGGCCACTTCTTGGATGGGTGGCACATAGTAATATAATATTAATCTATCTGAGAGGCACGTAAAATTGTCGGACCCGGCTGCATTCGATATATATACGTTGTATTTGTATGAAAGGCCCTCAACCGCACTATTTGTGTCTTACGCTCAACATACTGAAACTTGATTACTACACAATATTCACAAATTTCTGTACTTATCTATTCGTGGGAATCTGTAATTAGCTGACTGTTTTCTATTCTGTATGTATATTATGTTATGTATAGCTGTTGACTCTCCTAAAATAAATAAATAAATAAACAATATACTCGTAAAACAACTATTTCACAATCGAGAACCTGTAGTAGCATACGTTTTTCCTGTATTTATTTCGTAGTTGACGGCTAATGCGGTGCTTTGGATTCAGCGCGGCCGCCGGTAATTGACGCCAGATTTATTATAACGTCACCATTGACAGGAGGCGATTAGTTCGCGACTAGAAACGTGACGATGGCGATGCGATGGAGTACTTTGTTGGAGGTTTGTGAGGGATAATAGAATGTTTGATGGTTTGAAATTCGTTGATTTTTCAAGACATTTGTGGTAGATTGAAGGCGTACGCTCGCGTACCAGTAAACGTTAACGTAAAATTTTACTATTAATTGAAACGTACGTTGATGTCATTATTATTTGTTCAAACGGGAACTTACGTACGACGGAGGTTGAGGGACACTCAACATTAACCTCCGTTAACGCAAAATATCATTCTCAACAGAAAGAAAATGAAAAATCGTGGTTTTCTATTGGCCTCCCGAATTACTTTTAGACTATCATTGGGATGGGTACCTATTTACCACTTTGAAATTCAAATATCATTATTATATAAGATCATTACAATCATCTAAAATCGTCCGCTTACAATACATTTTACGTCAGTTTGCAACGCGCCACCTACTGAGAAGAACTAACAAGAAACTCAGTAGGGTTGTCATTTTTATATGATTGTATAACAATATTAAGCCCTTATAGAGCAGTTCATTCCCTTACGTCTGAGCCTAGAACATACTCTGAAATAGAGTAATACACTTTTTTTCAGAGCCTTAAAAAACTTATCTAGCTAAAAACGCTAAAACTTATGTTTTACTGACGAACACAGAGTGTTTCATGTAAATAACTCACTTAAATACTTCAAATGTGAGTAACCATAGTACCTACCTATTCCACACAAATAACACAAAATTACTTTGTCTCGCTAATAATGACATTATGCTCACGTGTCCGAAAACGTTCCAAAAATCATGAACCATAACGAACTCCATTAGAAAAGCAATACGGATTACAGGATTAGAGTTCCTCAGGGGTTTGTTGAAAACGATGAATGGTCAAAACCCAGTTATTTGATCCTCGAGTTTCGGGTTGCATTTACAAATAAATGTAATGTACAAATAGGATTAAGTATGTGTTGGGTGAGGTGTCAATGCATGATGCAACGAATATTTATTAATACCTGCGGTACGAGTATATTATTCATAGTTGAACATGGACATTATTATTTCATAGGAAACTAAAGTATTTTTCTCAGAAATCAGTTTTTTGGTCGTCATTTGACTATACGAGGTTATGCTGATAATACTGGTAGTAATGATATACGAGGTTATGCTGATAATACTGGTGGTGGTGATAGTCACATTTAAGAGGAACGAGTAGGTTGCCGTCGGAATACCGAATCACTCGGGGTATTGGGTACTTATCGATTAACACCCACAGTCCTCTCAAAACAAAATTGAACTGTCATTATAAAACTATTCAAATATAAAGAATAGCGAGCGTCAAAAGAAAACTATTTGTACCATTTTTTACACAAGGTCATAACCAATTAACCATGAAAACCTAATTGACATACTTTTAATAAACGGTAACAATTTTCCCGTATAAAACATGAACAGTTGTGTACGGAACACTTAAAAATATACTTTTTATTTTGATGCCATATATTTTTTTAAAGAAAATAGTTATTGGTTTTGTATGTATTTTGAAGTGAATTAATTGTTCCATAGGTAGCCTACTTTACACTGTATGGCTACAGACCATTCAATTTTACATTCAACGAGCTGAAGAACAAACACATTTATGTGTAGTAGTTTTAATGTGATATTAAGTGTTTCTGAGATTTGAAACGGGTTTTTAAAGTACGTTTTTGTGTTCAACATCACACTTAGTTCTACTTAAATCTTTGGATAGAATAAGTGATAAATGTATCATAAATATACTTAATACTTAACATAAATTAATAAAAAATACTTTATCTGAATTACGATCACAACTTTTTTCTTACGTTTGTTTGTTGTAAGCCCCTAAATTTTTGAAAAAAAACTTGTTTGTTCATTCAAAATAAATCAATATTTAGACTTTATAATGACATAATTAATTAATCATTGCTACTTCATATACAAAAATAAATAAAAATTACCTATTGTCCTACATAATATGAATGGCTTTTACAACATAACCAAGGAACTCTAGAAAAGTATTGAAACAGCATTTAGGAAAACGAATCGTCTAGATTCATTCTCGCGGTGGTGCACTGATGTTGTTGAAGGTGAGTTTAATATTTTTATTTAATATTTAACTAGTAGTGGCTCGCGGTCTTACCCGTGTTGTACCCGTTCCTGCGGGAATTGCAGGCAAAAATGTATCCCATGTGTTATTCTGATGGATAGCCTACAGTACTGTAAAGATTTATCCAAATTCAAGATCAAACAAAAACATTTTTTTAATCAAAGGTATTTTTTTTTGTGAAAGAGCAACAAACATACCTCCAATCCATCCATTCTCACAAACAAATTAATAGGATTGCACTGTATTGATAATTATCAGCCCTTGCCCAGCTGTCGGGTATTTCAGGACAATACTTTTAAATTGTGTTATTTAATTTATTTTTGACTTCAATGCAAAGTTCGGTAACAGTTCGTTGCATTTATTAATCTAAACATATGTTTTGTAATGCATGAGTCTATATCGGTGCTAGTAGCGCCCGCAGTCCCATCCGCGTAGTGTCTGTTCCCGTGGGAATTTCAGGATAAAAAACCTATGAGTTATTCCAGAATATAGTATATTTTTGTGTCAGTTTTCATTCAGATCAGATGTGCCGTTTTTGCGTAACAGAGTAACGAATATCATCTATACATCTCTACGAACTTAATCCATACATTTATAATATTGGGACAGGATTGATTATATACTTTTGTCACATCACATTGCGCAATGACATTGGCGTATAACTCAATATTTTTCTTGTATTAAGTATAAGTAGGTTAGGCCTTGTTAGTATTTTCTATTTAATAAAAAGATTAAATAAGTTTATCTCACGTGTTTGAATATGTATTTATTTAGCATAAATTTAATTAACCTTGAGTTTGTGACCTAGAAGCTAGGTATGCAAATATTGTACTCGGCACTCGTCCTTAAGTACGTGTTAAGGCCGCCACGAAAATCGATAAGAAAGAACTACGTACTATTATGGAAGTTAGCTGTTAACCATGTTACAGGACTAGGCCTTTAGCATATGGGATAAAAATACGTTCTTAGGGTAAAGGGATTTTTTAAATGGTTGTGACTTAATATCCTACTTTACATACACACTTATGACACTTATTTATTTTGTACCAAAAATAATTTACCGGCAATTATGTTGACAATAACAGTTACTTCACATTCATACAAAAGCCTTATTGCACAAATTGCAAAGTAATTGTACAAAACATCATATTACACGAATCATATTTCCCCACGCAGCAAACATGGTTATTATCATGTTTTTCTATCGACAACCATCATCCGGCTTATTACATCTGCAAAAAAAACCCACCATCTCGTCACTTTGTTGTCACCCCAAACTAATTAGGCTGTAAACCGACCATCTATTGTTCGACCCTTCAACTAGCGACGTGCGTAGCGCTAAGCTATCGATATGTCAGAATTAATACAAAGAATAACAAGTTCTCCAGTTCTTGTACTATCGACGTGCTATTAGCACTTTTCACCTTATTACAATGGCATAAGGTGGAATTGTGTACAAGTATATATGACGTCGACAGTACCATATAATACTAGGATTATCTCCCACTTTGACAAGCGATTTCATTACTTATTCTCTTGTGCTAAAGGGCTTGTTTTGAACAATTGAAAGAGCGAAGCTTTCAGTTGTGAAATTGATTTTTTCTGACATTGAGTAACTTGATAATTGTGTTTAGAATTACATTCGCTTTGTTGGGTTCAGTAGCGTGTTGGTAGCGGATTTAATTCGAGAGCTTCGGTGTTTTTTTACGATTAGCTGTCATTATAATGTTTTGAATGGGCTTGTAGGACTCCATTGTGAATGGCTTATCGTTATGACAAAGGACTTTATGGAATTGTATGTTATGTATGAGATGACAGATAACATCATAATATGAAAGAATAATATATGTAATAATGCGTGTCTCTATATACTGTTTATCTTTTCTGTTTTAAGAATGTGTATTGAACGGTATCACATTTTTAAATTATTTGTATTGATATACAGCCTATTAAAGAATCTGCGTAATCTCGTCAAATAACCAGATAAACCAGACACATTTATAACTGCCTTTATATCTGACTTTAATTTTGACATTCTTATCTGCTACTGTTACTATCTATAATCTCCATGCCAATTTTTATTCAGATTCGATCGGAAGATAATTCGTTCAAAACGAAATTCCATCACAAACTTTGCCGTTGCAAATATTCATAGGACATGAAGAAGGATGTGGTATATTTAGGGCAAAAAACAAAGTACAAAAGGCATAACATAGGTACAAAAAACCGTACAATACGAGATCTATTTTAACAATATTTTGTACAATAACAACTATCACTTCAAAGGAGAACAATCGTACGTCACAAACCACAAGTACCTAACTAAACCGCCGCGCCGACCACAAAATAAAGGAAACACAACCTCAAATACACGAACCAATTTAACTAAATTGACAGTTTAGAAGGCCCGATTAGCGTTCACCACATACAATTTGAAACCTCCGTAATAACTCATAAGTACTCCTCCACTAATAATAATTGATGGCTTGTTTCAATGAAAAAATATTAAAATAACAGGGTGGTGCGTAATTGGAGGGCTAGCCATCGTTTTCGTAATTATAGCCAGTGTTATATTATTTTCTCTTTAACTGAACGTTTAATAGAAAACTGAATTATTAATGTTTAATTTGCTTTGTGTTCCGAGTTGTTTTTATTGGGTTTGTGTCGACATTGTTTATTAAAGGTGACTCTTGTTAAAATATTGTGTAGGAAATTGTTTATTATAACTTACTAGCCGCGCCCCGCGGTTTTACTCGCATTGTGCCATTTCCCGTGGGAATTTCGAGATTTTTTATACTTATAAACCTTTATCTTAAATCACTCTATCTATTTTAAAAAACCGTATCAAAATCCGTTGCGTAGTTTTAAAGATCTAACAGCCTTATCACACTTGCGATTTACAAGCGTATTGAAAGCGAAACGTACGCGCGGCGTGTTCGTCGCGTTCCCGTAACCAATTCGCCGCGAGTGCGTCGCGATTTTGCCGCGATTGCGTAACGAATACGCTGCGCAGCCGTCAGTAAATCGCTGAGAGTGATCTGAGTCTTGGACAGTCACTTACATAATGGATTCCGGAGGAAACACTTCTGTTAGCTTTATTGCTTCGAAGAAATAAGATACGGAAACAAAAGCAGAAACGGCGTGTTTGGGAGGATCCATTTTTAAGTAATCGACTGCAAGAGAGCGACTATTATGTGCTGTTTCGTAAACGAATCAAAAATAATCCCAAAAAATTTCGTTCCTATCTGCGCATGTCAAGACTTACATTTTACGAGTTGTTAAATGTGATCCAAAATGATATAAGACGTGAAAACTCGCGTTTAAGATTGTAAAGTGGGTAGAAATGAATTTCGATGACGAATGTACGGCATGATGTCTCAACTCTTGACGCGGCGAACTCGCTGCGCAGTCGCGGCCTATTCGTCACGCGGTCGCAGCGTAATCGCGACGCCTTCGCGGCGAATTGGTTACGGGAACGCGACGAACACGCCGCGCGTACGTTTCGCTTTCAATACGCTTGTAAATCGCAAGTGTGATAAGGCTCTAAGCATGCATAGGGCAGAAAGAAAGAGGAAAGCTACTTTGTTTTATACTATAACTACTGACTACAAACTTTTTAAACTCACACGATTTGCACTCATTATACTAAATGAAACGGGTCTGTATCGCGTTAGATAATTAAACGTATTTACTAAAATACGTACCCGACGTTTCGAGCGGATTACACCGCTCGTGGTCACGGGAGAACTGGCTGGAGAGGCGAATATTCACTGCACAATATTGTTTTTTCCAATTACCCGCACAAACTACCCGCACTTAATGTTTATCATCAAAATTATTAGTCATTAAGTTGGCGACACACCACGCTCACTACATCCGAATTTTCGGTCAATTTTTTGTGTTGCCTACGACCATTAATTACCGGATTCCACATAGACGAGAGCTTAAAACCACTTTCCCGGTTGAAATTCAAGTGTTTTTTGATTTCCACCGCTTCACGAACAATCCTGGAGTAGTAATGTCGTTCCGTGGAAAGGATTTTCGGCGCATGCAACTCAATCCAATGGTTTGGTCCTGATGATAATAAATGGTCGGCAATCGCGGACTTTTCGACCTGGCGGTTTTTGACCGCTGCGATATGTTCTCTGACCCTCTCCGCTATCGTGCGCTTGGTCTGTCCAATGTATGAACTACCGCAGCTACAGTCAATTTTATAGACGCCTGGAGTCTGGTAAGGGATCGTGTCCTTCGGTGACCTCACTTGCTGTGCCATTTTCGACAAAGGAGTAAATATGGTGTCTATAGAATACGATTTTAAAATCGAACCAATCTTGTCTGTTACTCCTTTGATGTATGGCAAAAAAGCGGGCTGCCTGACAACACTCGTTGCCCTTCCCTTAGATTTCCTCCTCGAATGTGGTCTCCCAACGCTGTATCCATTGTTCTTCATAACCTTACTCACGTGAGCTAGTTCCTCATCTAAAAACTCCGGGTCGCACAACGCGTAAGCCCTGTTTATTAGAGATGTCTGCACGGAGCGAAGGTGTCGGGGATGATGATGAGAAGACGCGTTGAGGTACTTATCGGTGTGTGTGGGTTTTCTATAGACGGTGTGTTTGAGGGATCCATCTGGTTGCACCATAATCTTGACATCCAAGAAGGGCAATGTTCTGTCTCTCTCAACCTCGTAGGTGAAGTTGAGGTTAGTGTGAATGGCATTTAAATGTATAAGAAACTGTTCGATTTCTGGTATGTTACCTTTCATGACACAAAATACATCATCGACAAAACGTTTCCATAGTCGCACTCCATATGCCTGGAAATTTATCAGCGTTTCGACGTGTTCCATCCAAATATTGGCCATGACCGGTGCCAAAGGGCTACCCATAGCAACACCATCGATTTGGAGGTAGTATTTGCCTTTATATAGAAGGTAACTCCCCTCTAAACAGTTACGTATAACTGTCATGTACCCTTCTGGCATGTTATTGTCTGCAAGTTTTTTCCTGATGACATCTAAGCAGTCTCCGACCGGAACATTGGTGAAAAGGGACTCCACATCAAAACTCACCATGACCTGTGATGGTTCCAGTTTGAAACTGTCCAGGATCTCTATAAAATGGCGCGAATCCTTCACAAAAGATGAAGTAGTTCCCACGAGAGGCCGCAGTACTGACGCAACGTGTTTGGCCAAGTAGTAACTGGGTGAGTCAATCTGACTCACTATTGGTCTCAGTGGAACGTTGGTTTTATGTACCTTTGGCAGTCCATATAGTTTCGGCGGTTGCACGATTTTCGGCTTGTACAGGTACTGAAACTCCTCCTCTGTAAAAAGATTCTGATTGTCCCTAATGACAGCACGCACCCTCTTTGTGACTCTCGCAGTCGGGTTGTATGATACTTGTTTGTAAACGTTACCGTCATTCAACAGTGCCTGCATTTTAAAGTCATAGTCCTTCGAGTTCATGACGACGGTGGCGTTACCTTTATCGGCCTTAAGAACGAGGACGTCTTCGTTATCTCTCAAGATCTTAAGTGCTGTACGCTCTTCCGCCGTAATATTACTCTTTGGTACCTTTGATTTCCGTAAGCTGACTGCTACATCCTGCCTGAGGGTATCAGCGTCGGCAGCGGGTACTTTGTTTCGGATTATGGCCTCTTCTATGCTGCTAATGACGGTTTCGTAAGGTATATTTTTGGGGGTAGTGGCAAAATTTAAACCTTTTGATAAAACCCTATGAGTCACAGTGTCCAGGTCTGTATCCGAGATGTTAATTACACTGTTGCTTTGCTCAGACGGTATCCTCGATTTGTTACTTCGTTTTAATAACCTGTCGAACTTCCGGTCATGTCTTCTTTCGCTTCTTTCAAAAATACGACTCACTTGCTCGAACGTTATTCGGTCACAAAAATCAAAGTCATCGCGAGACAACACCGCACTACACTCACAATGCAATTGGAACAAACTACGCTGTACACCGTCCAACTCACAATAATTGTTACGGATAATCTGTTTTAACAGTCGAACACTCGCATGCCGTAGAATTTCACTCGAATGTGCAATGTCACTACGCGGTTTTATACGAACACATGTAGGTAATAAGTCCCAATCGCGACATTTTGTTAAAAATGTCAACGATGTTTCCAAGCACACTTTTTTCCTTCGAAGAAATTCAAGTTGACGAATTTTATTTGCAATTTCCGGCCCGTATCGGTTTGCCAACAAACTTTTTAAACTCACACGATTTGCACTCATTATACTAAATGAAACGGGTCTGTATCGCGTTAGATAATTAAACGTATTTACTAAAATACGTACCCGACGTTTCGAGCGGATTACACCGCTCGTGGTCACGGGAGAACTGGCTGGAGAGGCGAATATTCACTGCACAATATTGTTTTTTCCAATTACCCGCACAAACTACCCGCACTTAATGTTTATCATCAAAATTATTAGTCATTAAGTTGGCGACACACCACGCTCACTACATCCGAATTTTCGGTCAATTTTTTGTGTTGCCTACGACCATTAATTACCGGATTCCACATAGACGAGAGCTTAAAACCACTTTCCCGGTTGAAATTCAAGTGTTTTTTGATTTCCACCGCTTCACGAACAATCCTGGAGTAGTAATGTCGTTCCGTGGAAAGGATTTTCGGCGCATGCAACTCAATCCAATGGTTTGGTCCTGATGATAATAAATGGTCGGCAATCGCGGACTTTTCGACCTGGCGGTTTTTGACCGCTGCGATATGTTCTCTGACCCTCTCCGCTATCGTGCGCTTGGTCTGTCCAATGTATGAACTACCGCAGCTACAGTCAATTTTATAGACGCCTGGAGTCTGGTAAGGGATCGTGTCCTTCGGTGACCTCACTTGCTGTGCCATTTTCGACAAAGGAGTAAATATGGTGTCTATAGAATACGATTTTAAAATCGAACCAATCTTGTCTGTTACTCCTTTGATGTATGGCAAAAAAGCGGGCTGCCTGACAACACTCGTTGCCCTTCCCTTAGATTTCCTCCTCGAATGTGGTCTCCCAACGCTGTATCCATTGTTCTTCATAACCTTACTCACGTGAGCTAGTTCCTCATCTAAAAACTCCGGGTCGCACAACGCGTAAGCCCTGTTTATTAGAGATGTCTGCACGGAGCGAAGGTGTCGGGGATGATGATGAGAAGACGCGTTGAGGTACTTATCGGTGTGTGTGGGTTTTCTATAGACGGTGTGTTTGAGGGATCCATCTGGTTGCACCATAATCTTGACATCCAAGAAGGGCAATGTTCTGTCTCTCTCAACCTCGTAGGTGAAGTTGAGGTTAGTGTGAATGGCATTTAAATGTATAAGAAACTGTTCGATTTCTGGTATGTTACCTTTCATGACACAAAATACATCATCGACAAAACGTTTCCATAGTCGCACTCCATATGCCTGGAAATTTATCAGCGTTTCGACGTGTTCCATCCAAATATTGGCCATGACCGGTGCCAAAGGGCTACCCATAGCAACACCATCGATTTGGAGGTAGTATTTGCCTTTATTTATTGACTCACCCAGTTACTACTTGGCCAAACACGTTGCGTCAGTACTGCGGCCTCTCGTGGGAACTACTTCATCTTTTGTGAAGGATTCGCGCCATTTTATAGAGATCCTGGACAGTTTCAAACTGGAACCATCACAGGTCATGGTGAGTTTTGATGTGGAGTCCCTTTTCACCAATGTTCCGGTCGGAGACTGCTTAGATGTCATCAGGAAAAAACTTGCAGACAATAACATGCCAGAAGGGTACATGACAGTTATACGTAACTGTTTAGAGGGGAGTTACCTTCTATATAAAGGCAAATACTACCTCCAAATCGATGGTGTTGCTATGGGTAGCCCTTTGGCACCGGTCATGGCCAATATTTGGATGGAACACGTCGAAACGCTGATAAATTTCCAGGCATATGGAGTGCGACTATGGAAACGTTTTGTCGATGATGTATTTTGTGTCATGAAAGGTAACATACCAGAAATCGAACAGTTTCTTATACATTTAAATGCCATTCACACTAACCTCAACTTCACCTACGAGGTTGAGAGAGACAGAACATTGCCCTTCTTGGATGTCAAGATTATGGTGCAACCAGATGGATCCCTCAAACACACCGTCTATAGAAAACCCACACACACCGATAAGTACCTCAACGCGTCTTCTCATCATCATCCCCGACACCTTCGCTCCGTGCAGACATCTCTAATAAACAGGGCTTACGCGTTGTGCGACCCGGAGTTTTTAGATGAGGAACTAGCTCACGTGAGTAAGGTTATGAAGAACAATGGATACAGCGTTGGGAGACCACATTCGAGGAGGAAATCTAAGGGAAGGGCAACGAGTGTTGTCAGGCAGCCCGCTTTTTTGCCATACATCAAAGGAGTAACAGACAAGATTGGTTCGATTTTAAAATCGTATTCTATAGACACCATATTTACTCCTTTGTCGAAAATGGCACAGCAAGTGAGGTCACCGAAGGACACGATCCCTTACCAGACTCCAGGCGTCTATAAAATTGACTGTAGCTGCGGTAGTTCATACATTGGACAGACCAAGCGCACGATAGCGGAGAGGGTCAGAGAACATATCGCAGCGGTCAAAAACCGCCAGGTCGAAAAGTCCGCGATTGCCGACCATTTATTATCATCAGGACCAAACCATTGGATTGAGTTGCATGCGCCGAAAATCCTTTCCACGGAACGACATTACTACTCCAGGATTGTTCGTGAAGCGGTGGAAATCAAAAAACACTTGAATTTCAACCGGGAAAGTGGTTTTAAGCTCTCGTCTATGTGGAATCCGGTAATTAATGGTCGTAGGCAACACAAAAAATTGACCGAAAATTCGGATGTAGTGAGCGTGGTGTGTCGCCAACTTAATGACTAATAATTTTGATGATAAACATTAAGTGCGGGTAGTTTGTGCGGGTAATTGGAAAAAACAATATTGTGCAGTGAATATTCGCCTCTCCAGCCAGTTCTCCCGTGACCACGAGCGGTGTAATCCGCTCGAAACGTCGGGTACGTATTTTAGTAAATACGTTTAATTATCTAACGCGATACAGACCCGTTTCATTTAGTATAACTACTGACTAGCATTGCTTCGCAATACCTCTGCAATATATTTGAGTTACTCTGTTGATGAGAACAGCATGATTTGTTGATAAGTTGTACCAATATCACGTACTGATAGAAGGGACGTTCATTACAATTATGTAACTTCTTCATCGAGTGGATGGTCATTATGTAACTTGTAACGATGTCGCTGCGGCTTGGATCACCTTACGACACCAGCAATATAGATTACCATAAACATAAAAATAAAATCTAATCCAGAAACGAAAACAAAAAAACGCTGTACACTGAAGCGCCAAAAAGCAATACAAAGTGATTGGCAATGAAAAGCAATCAGTGTATAATAATGGTTTGGCGAAGCTGGGAGTCTCAATAGCTTTGCCGTCGGAGCCCTGAGGTCTGGCGAGATTTTATGCTAATTTTCACCGTTTATTATGCAAAACTGAAAGCGTTAGTGACGGCATTGTTATGTTGTTGTTATATCGATAAAATGTTTATTGTTACGAGCTGGCGATGATTTTATGTAGCTTTATGACTATGAACTATAGATGTTTGTTGCTTATGAATTTTAATGGAATTCGTTATATTATAATAATGATATTCTAGATTATAGTATGAATGTAATGTGATTTTAGAGTAAAAGGGAATCACTTGTTTAATGTAAAGTATAGAGTCATATTCTAAGTTCCTATAATTAGTTGTAATATTTATGTTCTTTGATAGTTGTATGTCATAAATTTTATCGGAAAAGGTATGGATTTTTATAAAAAGAAGTAAGTTCGGCATTTCTATCTGAGCTCTACTGTATTTCGGAGGGCACGTTAAGCAGTCGGTTCGGTTTTTTCAATCTTCAGACCATGTCGGAGGCCTTTAGGCGGTTTAAAAACTAAAACACCAGGGTTGCCACTAACCTTCTTTAAATAAATGAATAAGTTCGCGTAGATGGTAGTGGTCAATTTATCATCAGTAAGAGCGCTAGAATTAACCCAGTTCATCGTGCATTTCATCGACACAGCCCGCCCCTACCCTCCACAAGTGTGCGGTGACCAATTTGCGTTTTAATTAAGTACTGTACAGGTTTGTTTTTGTTGCAAATTGTTTTTACCCCAAATCTGCGGAGCCGCGGTTTACCCTCGGCGGGCTCTTGATTGAAGCACTCTGTTTGTTTTAGTTAACATTACTCGTAGCGAGGGTTATGATTTGTTAAATTAGCTTTAATGAGGCCGTTGCAAATGGGAACGGGTTATTTTTAACTGAATTCTTAAACCGAAGTTAGAAAACTTACTTAGAAAACTTAATTTGGTTATTCTAAATTTCTTGAGGGAAATTCAGGATAAAATTAGTTAACATTTCCTGGAAATTTTCTATCGGAGAAAACCGTATGAAAATACATTCAGGTATGATGTACATTGTACATTAGCGCATAAGATAAAAATACTTATTTTAAATGCAAGTAGACTGTGTTTTATCATATAGCGTACTTGTTTTTATGCTAATGTCAAATTGTTTCTGGTGCTAATTAAATAATTAGTTGAGTTAAAGTACAAGGTAACGGTAAATACGAGGAGAGGAACCTTTGCTTTAATCCTTGTACGCCAACGGAAACGGGTACAATGTCAATAAAACTAAGTTTAAAATATTGGTAAAATATTATTCGAAATCCACCGCATTCAAAAAAGTACCACAAAATTAAGTGTGGGTTTTTTCAAACGGCCGGTTATCGTAACATACGTTCGTTAAAAAGTTCACGATTTGGGCGGACAGTACAAAGCTACGATTTCCATTTTCTTACGTCTGTTAAGTTTGACATTGTGTGTTATCGTTTACTGGTGCGTGAGCGTAAGCTGTGGTAATCCACCCTTAATCTGAACCATTCGTATGGATTGAGCGAGCTTACATGTTTGCGATTGTTTCACAAATCCTGAAGAGAAGCGTATAAGCTTAGTTTTAAAAATCTAGTTTTACTGACGGCATTCAAAACCTTAAGAAGTTCTTCGGCCGGAGCGACTGAACCAAAGTGAATTGATGCGATATTTTCTTGTATATGTATTTGATCAGGTCAGTTCGGCCTGATTCGATCAACTTCTCCATGTATGGTATACATTAAGACAGAGTTGACATTTTAATCTTGATATACTTTAACTCAACATTTTGACTTTATGTATCCGTCGCGTGCTATTAAACTCCTACACCTAAACGATGCTTATCTAATAAAACTCTTTATAACATTAGTATATATTATCTATTTACCAGTCTGTCACTTATGTTTGTGTCGTATGTACCATACATTGTATAAGAGGCGTACAATCTGTGTGTCTCAGTTCAGTTTGTTTCAGTGTTTTCAGTGAATGCTCGTGGTATCTCTCAAGGTAACGGATTATTTTGTTACTTGTATTTTTGTTTTAAAATGTTTTTAAATTTGAAACAATGATGTGAAACTTATTTTTTAAATTAAATACGTACCTTTTGGTAGTGTCCTAGCAGCGGTTTTATCTGCGTTGTGCTGTTCCGTTCCGTCCCCATGGGAATTGCGGCGTGAAAAATTGCCTATAACCTTCTAGTTGAATGTGGCTATCCATTAAAAAAAGAATTATTCGAATCGGAGCGGTTATTCCCGAGAATAGCCAGAACATACTAAAAACATAATTAAAAATTTTACCAGACTAGTGTCGATGATTAATTGTTTGTATGATCACTGTCCAGTCACTGAATATTATTGAAACTACAGAACAATGGTTTTTGTTACCAAAGGATTAACCAATTATCGTAATGTAATTGTTAGTGTAGTGAATATTTTACTATCGTAGTCTTAAGCAGAACTGGAAAAGATTAGGCATAATCACCACGGCTATACTATACTTTTCCGTAGTTTAAAGTACTTTTTGTTGAGTCAAACAGGTAGTGAACTTCTGTATTTAATTATAAAAGTTAATTTAACCTATTTTTGTTTTCAAAGGTATTCAATATTATTTTCCTTCTTCCATTTTTTTCCCAATACCTTTAAATTAATAATTTTATAATATTTTAAGAATGAGCTCATTTTAAAAAATATGTATTTTCTGATGCAGTTGTTTAATATTTCCGTTGACTCACTTAAAGTTATTAAAGGAGTTGGTAGTTGTGATAAGCACCCATATTTTTGCTCTACATTTCATTCAGTCGATGTGTATTTATATACACATCTTTTTTTTAGGCTAATGAAATCTTTGTAGCCTTGCACCTGACAGATCAAACATGACTCGGTTTTGAGATCACCAACTCGCAGTAGGCAAGCATAATGAATACGCCTATCCCTCCACTGTGCAAATTAATGAGAGGAAGCCTTTGCGATCGAGTGAAACATTGCAGTCTGATACCTTTCTTTAAGAGGTCACTTAAACATTTATTTTACATTTTTATCTGACTGGTTTACAAAAACCGTGAGTCTTCTATGACTATAGTTCAGTAAAAAAGCGAAGTGTATCCGTGAACGTAGTTTCAATTCAAAATGAGTATAGTGTTCGCTTAAACTTAAGAAACTAGTAGGTCACTTAAACTTAATATTATTAAAGTGCCCCTACAATGATACAAATTGTCAATAACCTCTCGATACAATCTGATTTACGCCACCTTACAAGTAGACTTAACCCGAGTTATCCTTTAAATCAAGCGCCGCGGCGCCAAGGCCATAAGTTACAAATTTAACGACAAAAAGCTAGGCCATTTAACGTGAAATACTGTTTTCGGAGACAGCCTTCATAAAAGTTAAGCTTTGAATTATTACTGTGTTATTTCGCTCTTGCGGCGCCCGGCGGTGTTTTATGCATGCTTTTGAAAAATTACACTTTTATAACGTATTTATATTTTATGGGAGTGGAATTGTGTTATTTGGTGATTGATGGCTTCAACAAACCTATTGTATTATAGTGAAGTTGCTATGCTTACATTAACATTAACATTATGCTTACATTGAAGAAGATACTAGGTACTTTATTTATTTTTGTATCACTTTGAATCACATCATTTCTAACCTCTGATTTCCCGGAAAACCTACACACACAACACACCACACCCTAAGAAGGAACACAACGATAAATCATAACGAAAAACTTCCGCATCACAAAAATAAGTAAAGTAAGTGTAAAATAAATCTCCGGTTGTCATAGATAGGTTTCAACAGAATTATTTGCGGGCCATAACTTAGTAATATCTGTGCGGGTACGTGCGCCATTTAACTTGACTTACGGCCCTTCGAGACAGATTTCATAAAACGCCTCGGGAATGGCTACATTACATGTTTTTGCGGAAACACTGCTGAAAAGTAGGACAAAAAACCTATAAATATATCGAGTTTGAACTCGTATGATAATACTTTGGAGATATGGTTTGTTGTCAGATGTTAGTTAAACAAGTTATTTCGTGAGGAAGATTATATATTCGCAACGAGTGTTAGCAAAGTTTAGTCCGTAATGTCCCACTGCCGGACAAAGGCCTCTCCTCAAAGATATCAGAACAGTGATGAGGATTAGGGGTTATTACTACGCTTGCCTAATGCGGGTTGGTAATCTCACACCCGAGCCATGTTTATTATATATGGTGAAAAACTCGAACAGTTTCTAAACTCTGTATTTAAACAAATATATTTTTGAAGAGTTTATCTTCTTTGTTTAAACCAAAAATACGTTCATTCATTTAAACGTTCCTATACAAATTTCTCACACGGGAATTTTAAGAACATTTTTAAAAGTATTTTTGTGATGATATTACTGGAATTTCTTAATAAAAAAATAATAAAAAAATGGTATTAGCGTCTTCAGATACATAACTATGTAATCTGTCACCTTGAAATCAATTCATCCTCTAGTCTAGGCCGTTATGTGTACTTATCATGTCAATAACGCACCTCGATAAGTGATCGGATGGAGATAATAATGGATTTGATGGAGTGCGTAGCCACATCTATCAAAGGTAATTGAGACGGTATGTTTCTTTCAGGAAAACCTTTCATATCTCAAAAGACAGCGCTTTTTTAACAATTTCTGTAGAAAGAATCAGCGTTAATTTGCGAGTTGGCAAGTTCATTCCAATATGAGTGTTATACAAGCCAAATTACTCGCCAAATAACTAACGTTCAATCGAATGCTTTGAGTGGATAGTTAACTCGCCAAAGCTCTCAATTTTATGAACAAAGGCTAACTTAAGGCTGAATTTTTGAGTCTCTTTTGTACAACCTGTTAAATATTAAAGGGTACTTGCTTGTATACTAACACTAAATATTACTACTAAAATCGTCGTTTTATTAAGAGTTAGCTTAAATATGTAACAAACGGTATAAGCATGCTACTGTCTGTCTGTCAATCTTACACAGTCACACAGCAGAACCAATTGACTTCAAATTCTTCACAGATCTTGAAGTGTCATGTATTTTTTCAAATTTCAACAAGCTTCTAATTGTATACAAAATACTGTAAGAAAAGTCTAGTAGAACTATGGTACGTCCAAAACCGTAAAATCTGGATTTTACCACATTTTCAACCGGAAAAATGTTTAATTATGTAAACTATTGTATTTTTTTAATGAGTGTTAGGTACTTATTTCCGATTTGCATGTGAGCGTGGCATTACTTATTTATTTCTTTATCATACCATACAGTTATTCACTAATTGTACTTAATAACTTACATACAGTTTTTGTCTAACGCGAAACGGTTCTAATACCTTGCTCAATATTCTTCACTCTTAAACGAATTCAATACAATAAATACACTACAATACCTATTCCTATTATTGTCCTATTAGATACCAACTTTATATTCCACGTCCAATAATTACGAAACACAGAGTCTATGAAAAGGTCAAAATGTTATAAGTAATTTATGTCATGTTGGTTTTAATTTAATGGTACCTATTGATGTGTTTATTAAACGAGACGAGTCGTAAATCTAGCGTTATCGTCTAATGTTTTGACTTCGGCGCGGTTTGTCATTCATGATATAGAGTTAAATGATTTATTGTTATTGGTTACATTGCTGGTACGCATTGATTACAAGAGGACAATATCTATGTAGATAAACTGTTTAGAGGTTTACTTAGGTGTTTTTTAGATCTGGCGACTTTAGTAGCTGTTTTTTGAGTTCAATAGAAAGCTAGCTTCTTGGTCAATTCAGACATGCGGCCGGCTTAGGGTGTATGAGTCATATCAGAGGCCTTTGGCGGCTCAATGGTACGTTCAAAAGAGCCTATAAGGGGCCAAAACTGAATAAAAATATTTGACTTTGACAATAACTCTGACACCAGGATTGGTTAAGTTGACCATCCACAAGAAAAGAAGAAGGGTGTATTTTTTTCTAAAGCGGTGCGGAGCTTAGCGGAGTCCATTAACCAATAACAACGTATTGCTAAATGTTGACGATTTCAATGCGCTGTGATTGGTCATTGGGATTCTACAAAACTCCACTCTGCTTCAACACCGCACCCGTACAGTCTGCCTTACTGGGCATGTACATGAGGAGGGTTTTCGGATATGATTCAATAAAAAACGTATATCAGAGAATTGTTGAGTTTTCGTTCTGCTAGTCAGTTATATAATTAAGACGTATCTAAAGGAGCAATTATTGATTAACTAGTGGTAACTAACTTGTAACTTATCGCTGAATCTTAATAGCACTGTTTATGATTCAACACTGATAAGAAATTAGAGTTAACGACTTGTTTTCTTTTTACGAAGAAGTAATAGGGCTCTAGCTTTGGAGGAGACGGAAGATAAATTACTCTTGAGAATACAAAACAAGTTAGATATTCAAACGGGCCTAGAAAACTACAAGAAAAAAAGTCGTATTTCTAACACTCTCTTTATAAACTTGATTAAAAAGTCAACGATTTGTTACATTGAAGTGGCTAGAGGTGGTTTCAGACTAACGTATTTTCTCCGCTTATACGGACGTTTTAGTACTTGAACGGGTCTAAAACAGCCTTGATCATCATAGCCTAGACTAACTTATGAAAGATCATTTAGAGTCAATAGTTTCCTTCTAACTTTGTAGTTATCTTTATAGACTCAGATTAATTACAACTACTTACTGATTTACTGAATGTTGTCTACGTTGTTAACAATGTATTTTCGATGACTTTACGATTGCTTCACCGTTGAAATACGAGTATTAAGACAATGTCTCACAGATAATTGAGTCTAGAATACCTATTAGCACACTTTAGATTACAGTTGGCAATATCTTATACGTAAGTGAACGATTTATGAATGACTACCTATTTATTGGTGTTTATTGCAATCCAATTTAGGAGTGGGTTGTTTCAAACGGCTGGTTATCGTAATTTACGTTCGTTAAAAAGTTCACAACTTAGCTGTTAAAACGCCACGATTTTTTAATTTTCTTACGATCGTTGAGACTGACATTTTGTGATAACGTTTAGTGGTACGTAAGCGTAACTTGAAGCAACCCGTTCTTAATTCTTTGGAAAACGTACAACTTTGTTTTTCTCTAAAACGTCAAAGTAAACAATCAATTATAAATACCTTACTAACTAAATATTTTATTAAAACAATATTAGAAATTTATGATAGCATATCTATATGATTTCGGGTTAATATGAATGAAATAAGGTTAATTGGACACTCTGGTTACTTTTTTTGTAGATCTATATTTTGGATGAGAAATGGGTCTAAAAGTAAAGTCGTATTTCTGTAAATCTAAAAAGGAGCATAAATAAACAATTTTAATCTCACCAACCACGCCCGATGCAAAGAATCGTATTTTAAAAATAATGTTACCAATTAATCAATGTTAATTTACATTAAGCCACCCCCTAGTTAATTTGTTTGGGGATGAAAAGTAAAGCTATTAGCCTAAATGCTCTCCAGCCGTTTTTTTAAGTATTTAATCTTGCCCGCTGTTACAAATGAACGCTCCTTAAGAATTAATTTAAAAGAATACTTACCACTTTTCTGATGTCATATTTTATAATTAATTCATAGAAGGTGCTGAGTTATGGAATGTATTTATCATTTGTGTTGTGTTATGAGAATAATTTGTGAACGAAAAATATTTTTCTGGGAAATATACAGGGGTATTTCCTAAAACAATTCAGAGAATCTTCTGAAATTAAATAGGTAACTATAATCCTCACTATCCTTCGGAGTTTAACCAGATAATCTCAGGAACAGAAGTGTCTTAATAAGTCACAAACTAAACTAAATATGTGCTAAAACTCAACTAAACTAAGTCCTAATATGCCAAAACTGCTCAATATCTGTTCATCTACATATTTCTCTAAATAAAACAACAAACAAACACACATCCATAAATACTAGTATTAGTAACATAGTCCTTCATAAAGACACAGTTTCATTAATTCAAATTGTAATAGTGTCGGCACATTCGTTATCGATACATCGGGTGTAACGAGCAAACAAACAAATAAAGTTGGCTTTATTGTGCGCGTTAATGTATCGCTGTCAGAGTTGCCAGTGTCACGAACATAAATATTGAATATAACAGTAACTTGATGCAATTATAACCTAGTAGTGACCTGTTATCGCAGTCGGTACTCTCTGTGTAGGGATGGGACGTGTTACTATCGTTAAAGGATAAATTGTAAGTTGAATATTGATTTTCTTTCTTTCTTTATCATCTTAATAAGGTAACACAACAAAGTTCATTAAGGTTTATACTCATATTTAAATCAATCATAATGAAAACCAATTGGAAAAATAATTAACTTATTTGTTATTTAATTGTTTTAAACAATAAATCAACTGTCATATTTATAATCTGTCATAATTTAAGAGTGTAACGCAACAATATTGAAGAATCATTAAATCTGTTATTCCAAATAAGACCATGTTCACGTTTTATTAACTTTTATAAGTTTAATAAGTATCTCATATACATTTTAAATTAGTATCCCGCCTAAATATTTCGATGATACTGATCAAATGTCATATCGATAAAAGCCACAGAGCCCCTTCCCTATTCCGAAGCGTCAAAGACACCTTGTTCTCGCTGAACGGTTACTGGGCAGTAAATTTAACAGTTATTGTCCTAACTGTTCGCATTAATGATTATTATACTTGATAGAGGAATGCCGACCGATAACGATTCTCATAAAAACTTTGACAACTCAAAGATGTTATAGGTAATGTTGTAGTCGAGAGATCTTTGTATGTCTTCGTTCGTATGTGCAGACGATAACTTTTATTATCTTCCATTTATGTATGAGGATTAAGATTGTTCAACTTTATCAGTTTTTGATCTTTGTGATACTTGTTTGTGCGCTTGACTGTACTCACTTTATAGGATATATTAATCGGGTGGGAGGGAATTTTCAAATACTTTTTTCTCCACTACCTTCTTTGTAATTTTGGGAATCAAGTATTTACGCGTTAACAACTCAAATATTTACCCGTTAACAGTGTAGGTTTTACTATATTAATAATGTAAATATTATCCATGAGATCGCAATAATGTGATAAAATCGCGACGAGATAACCACTCATTGATAACAACCACCGTAGTACACGCACAGAGTACCTCCTACACGGAAACATTTCAGAATAATTATCTAATCTATAAAGTTACATTGTATTTAAACAAGCCCGGTGGCACAGTGGCAGTGAGAGCGCTTAAGTGTCGTGGGATTGCGGGTTCTTTTCCCGCTCGGCGTCAATATTATTTGAAGACATACATAGTTGTTAACAACGACGTCTGGGTGTCAATTATATATTCATATAAAGTATTTGTGTGTGTGTATACGTATTAGTATTCATAATACAAGCTTAGTTTATATGTTACGTATGAATTTATTTTGAATCTATTCTTGATATTGGCAAGCCACTTGCTTACTATACATTGCAATATCGCGATATTAATATGCAAACCTTTATCTAAATAAAAAATATCACATCTAATGCAACAAATAAATCAGCGTCTACATATGTTGGTTTCCACAACACGCGCTGACGTCACACGTCGGCAGGGCACGTATTTATGACGTCGCGCCGTCTACGCCCGACGTTTTATAAAACTCAATTACTCTACGTTCGCGCCTCCACTCCTTAATAATGATAATTGATGAGGAAATTTGCGAGCTTTTTGCGGAGAGATCCTTCCCGGTTATATTTCTTCTTTTATGTGCGTTTCCATTGGGTTTGTGGACGGCATTTTTAAAATGATTTTTCTTCAGAGTCTTTTATGGGAGAACAATTAAGTGCATACGTATGTTAATTTTACAGAATTCATATTTTATATTAGTTATATTTTTTCGCAGATGAACTTTAAAAATACTTCTTAAAAGTGGCCATTAACACATTATAAAGTAGAGTAAGAGATGTTTATTTTTAATCAATCAAGTTATATGTAGTAGGTATGTGTAAAACAAATGTATTTTTTAAAGATATTTGAGGGCCATTCGTACAGGCTATGAAATATTGGTATTAGGACCTTGTTATATACAATCTTCTATAATACCTACCGACTAACATTTCAATAAGTCTTTAAAGTACTAAAAGTGTGATTAAAAAGTACTAAAGTTCTCAATATTTAATGGAATCACTCATACAAGGGACACGCACACAAACACGACGCAATATTTCTTCATAACACGGCCCCTGTTTAATTTGTAAATCGCTTGACGACTGATTAAAAACTCTTTTTGAAATATTTACGTCCTCCTCTCCAAACACGTCATTTACAATAAACTCTCGACTCCGGGATTTTTTTAAGTCAATTAAGAAAACGTCAAGAGAAATTGAATGCAGACGTTTATTTTACGATTTATATTTGATCTTAGATCAATGGTACAAGTAAATTGCTGTACCGGAGCAGGTTTATATCTTTACTAGTTGTTTAAATACATTACTTTAAAGTGATTAGTAAGGATTCTTTTGAATACAGTTCGCTTAGTAAAAACTAACATGTATAATAATGTTTGCCTTCTTGTATTTCTAACTACTCTTGTATGTATGGACCTAACGTGTTCAAAATATTAGGATCTTTCTTTGTTGCCAAAACTGTATAAAAACAAAAAGAAAATGAAACTGATTTTTTACACAACACTACTTTAAAATGTATTCAAATTACACATCAGAAATGAATGTAATGTATTCAGATTGTTAAACTAAATTCGTTCCGTTGACGTGCCAAAATGCATCAAGAATTTTCGTGACAAGATAATGTGAGCGAAATCAGTGTCCGATGAACACCCACACTGCCCACAAAGAGCAGGGGATTAAACGAACCTGACTCATATCACAATAACTAAAACCTTCAATCAGTCCGATAACAATCTCTAAAACGAACATTTTACGAACAAAACAAATTGGACATCTACCAAAGAATTAGACGATGTAGAATAGATGTTTGAAATCCATGCGGTGAAGTGGGAGCATTGCAAATTAATGTGCTGTGGTGTTGGAATTGTATTGTCTGATTTTCATTGGTATTGTGATAATGAAGTTAAAACTAAAAATAAAATATTTAAATCTAAAGAATTTCAGTAATAGAAAATACAGCTACTTAGTTGGCAATTTGAAAATGTTTTAATTGTTACCACCGTTCCGGTAACTTTTGGTTTTGGACCGAAAACACTGTAAAATCATTATGATGTCATCGGCGTGTGCATCATGTATTTAAAATCTATTCGGTCACGAGTACAAAGACTTAAACGATCGAGTTTTGAAAAAGTTAGCCCATTAGACGGTACAGTGTGAAGAACAAATGATATTTCTCGACACCCAAACCCATAACCAAACAAATGACCATTTAAAAACCATTCTACACCAGTCTTTGCTCTGTGGCGTCGTGCGTCAATTACCAAGGCACCAAATTGCGGTGCAGAGTCGACGGCAAATCATCGTAATGGCTTTCGACCATCGTCCGCCGACCATACCTTCCGGCGACCATAAATCTGAGCCACTAAGTGGACGGGACGCGTAATTCTGGTGATTAGACACCCTTCGGCCTCTCAAACAGATTATAGGCGAAACCATGACTCCAGTATGTCAGATTTGATTGAGCTCTCGGGAAATTGTCTTTGATTTGTGAGTGATGGCGATTGCGAGTTGTGTGATGGAGAAAAGTTTGTCCTGTTGATTAAGTTATTAGTTCGTGACTTTCTGATTCGTTTATTAATTTTTATTGATCTGAGTTGGAGTTAGTGAGCTTTTAGAGTTGTTAGACCGTCTAAGGACTTCTGACATCTAAAGGTAACCCAAGAAACCGGGACCGACAACATAATGTGTTACGTGCCCACACAGTAAAACTTATTTAGAAACGCCATTATCGCTATTCAAGTGGTGATTGTACTGTAACACGTTACTTGACATGCACAATGAATTAACATCACTGAATTAAACTACAACGATAACAACACGACTCTCAGCTAGAAACTACGGAATTAGACATTACTTAAATGTTTTATTGATTGTCAAAGGAAACAAACCAAGCTACTCGTAAATACAATATAATATCTTTGAAATCGAGTTCCATTATTGCTCAATATCCGAGGTAATAAATACTTAGACACCATTAAGGTAACAAGTACTTAGCAAACCGTGTCGACACCAAGCTGCGGTTCCCAAGGAACGTTAAATAACAATTTTTATAACAAAAATTGAAGGCAATAATGATTACACAAGATTTCCTCGGCGTTTACTTGATTGAGATGAAAGTACTTGAGATTACACGTTCCTGGCTAGTGAGCCGTCATTACTTTGGGTACCGTGCTATTACTGCACACGGCCTGTCATTATTATAAGTACTACCTAATACTAACAAGAATCAGATGCGATCTTACAACTTTTCTATAAATATCGGTGTCTGTTCCACCTTGATTATAGGTAATTACCTAATTTGGGTGTATGGCTTTAGGTTTATGATTTTATTTAAATAATAGGGTATCGGTAGGCTGTTATGTTGAATGGAAAGTCCGTGGTTAGACTTATTGAGGTGGAATAATTTGATTTATAGGTTTGTTTTGAAGTTTCATTACACATTAGTTGGAAAATATGGCTAATGGTGAAAGGTTTACTGTTAATACAGAAAAACAATTTATGAAATTACTCATTTGAGTAGTTACGCAATTTCCTGTGCAAACAACCTATAAAACATATTTTGCGAACGATAACAGATCGTAGATAATTTTCTAATGATGCTCTTTTTATATATTTCAGATCAAATTCTTCACCTAATTCAAATTATTGAAAAATGACAACTTTATGACAACAGTACTTAACAAGACCAAGTCATGAAGATCACTTTCTGGGCACAGCACTTCGTCGGCCAAGCGGAAATCATCAAGGAAAAAAATGGTGCTGCAAATTCTGATTACATCGAAAAATCCATTGGCGCCTTCGGACTATGGCAACTGTTTTACTTAACTATTGTAGCGCTATCCAGATTTGTAGCAGGATGGAACACAATGGGCATCATATTCATGACTCCAGACACAAAATTCTGGTGCGATGAGTTTCCAGATAATATTACGATGGACGTCACGAATAATACTTGCTATAAAACGTGTGTCCGTTATGAGTATGAGAGGGATTTGTTTCAAGAGACACTGGTATCGGAGTTTGATTTGGTTTGTGATAGAGCTTGGCTGGCCAGCTTCACTCAGACGGTCATGATGTTCGGGCTGCTGTTGGGAGTGTCTGTCTTTGGATGGTTTTCTGACAGGTAGATATTTTATTATTATTTGTTAAAACGGGAACTTACGTACGCGGAGGTTACTGTTGAGTTGTCCCTCAACACGTTTCGGTCACATACGGCGACCTTCATCAGGAGGTGGATGAAGCGCTCGCGACAGCGTCTCTCCCCGCAAGGCGCTTCACAGTAACCTTCGCGTACGTAAGTTCCCGTTTTAACAAATAATAATGACATCAACGTACGTTTCAATTAATAGTAAAATAGGTAGATATTTGTCTTTTCATGTTAACTATTAAGAAAATTATATTCTATAATCGTTTAACTTTTCATTTTGTTTTGAGTTACTTATTCTCTGTACTATTTTATCTCTTATTTTGTTTTTGAGTTATTTGCATTTTTCTTTTCAATTATTTCTGCTATTGGTCCCTCAAATGGATACAATAGACTTATTGCATAATTCGGTAGATACCCAAAAAATGTTTTACGAAAGCAGCTACTTGATTCTCTTCTGCAATACTACTTGTCTACTTGAACTTGTATTTATTTTTCAGATACGGCCGAAGCAAAGCCATGATCTTATCCGGAGTGACTAACATAGTCTTCATGTTCGCTGTTCCCTTCGCTCCTTCCTACTGGTCTGTGACCGCTTGCAGATTCTTCATAGGCCTCGGCTCCGGTGGGATTTATTCCTTAACAGCGGTCTACACTTCAGAAATGATCGGAATAAGACTCATAGAAGTAGTCACTTGTACAGCATTGATGCCGGATGCTATAGCCCTGGCGACCTTCTCAGTGTTTGCTTACTTTTCTTCGACGTGGAGGGTTTTCACGATAGAGTATAGTGTGGTATCTGTGATACTGGTGCTGATGTTGTTCTCGTTGCCGGAGACTCCGAGGTGGTTGATAGCTAATGGAAAATCTAACGAGGCTGTAAAGCTTTTGACTGGAGCTGCGAAATTGTAAGTGATTTTTCAGTCACTTTGTTAACATTAGTGTAGTTGCAGAAATCTTATGATAAATTAAAATAAACTTTTCCTCACTGGCAAATTCGCAATTACTTCTAAATTGAAAAAAAAAGTATACTATTTAATCAACTAAATCAATCTAATGAGAATTTTTACTTCGACTTTACACCTAATTTTAATACTATCATTGTATGTACTGATTGAATTTAAATACCATCATCGTCATTTAATAATAATGTTTTTTTTGATTACAGCAACAATCGAACTACAACAGGCATCAAAGAACACGTCACAAACAGT
This sequence comes from Cyclophora punctaria, assembly GCA_951394245.1. Lineage (NCBI taxonomy): Eukaryota > Metazoa > Arthropoda > Insecta > Lepidoptera > Geometridae > Cyclophora > Cyclophora punctaria. The sequence goes on from OX596175.1 coordinate 10,601,437, forward strand.
ATAAAAGAACTCCAGTTGGATGAGGACCAAGCTCCAAGCTTAACTTACGTAGATTTGTTCAGGACAAAGAAACTAGCCATCATAACATTTGCCTCAGTTTCTATATGGTTTGTGACGGGATTCAGTTACTTTGGACTGAGTCAGTATGTGTCACAACTTGGAGGAAATCTATTGCTGGATGTTGTCATATTAGCGATATTAGAGGTAATACTTGTCTTAAGTTTCTTATTATTTACTATACTAGTAGCGCCTTGCTGTTTTATTGTCACTGTGCACATTTGTAAGTAAGAATGCATAAATGAAAAGCTCATAACCTTGGTTCCTTTATTATACATTCATACAAACTCATCAGCTTTGTTATATAGATTTACTGTCCTCCAAAAATCTTTCGTCTGTGCATTTATTGAACACCTTGCTTACAGAATATGCTTTGCTGTTAATTTTGAAACGTAATTTTTGTAATTCCAATAACTAAAAATATTTCATTACTATATCCAATAATACAGTATTGTTTAATTTTTTCCAGTTGCCAGCAACTCCAATCGCCATATTACTAACAAAATCATTAGGAAGAAAATTATCAGCAATATTATCATTCGTTGCGATTGGAACCTCAATGATTATTTTAATATTCATTTCAGAAGGTTCCATAGCTGCCACAGCCTTGGGGGGCATAGGACTTTGTGCTTCTACAGTGGTGTTCTCAGTAGCGTATTTATTAACTATAGAACTATATCCAACACCTATGAGGAATATGGGATTCTCTTTAAGCTCAGCTGGGTCTAAGCTAGGAGCTATGGCAGCACCATTTGTAGCTAATCTCAAATCTAGAACACTAGCGACATCTATCTTTGGTATTTTGCCGTTCATAGCTGTTCTAGTTTGTTTGATTGTACCAGAAACGAAAGGAAAGAAGTTGAAAGATAATGTTGAGAATGATTAATTTGAAAATATGTATAATTGTAGCTTAAGATAGTGTACTTTATTCGCATGTTAACTTTATACTAGTCTAAATAATTTATTTAATTAATTGTAAAATAAATGTTATCATAAGTTTAATGAATTAAATTGTGATAGCTTATGACTTTATGTAACTGCTGTCTTTAATTTTAACAATTACAATTGCGACTTGAGTAAAAAATGTTGATAATTAAAATCAGCGGCGTCTTTTTATCTATTTCAAAATGTGCAATTTTTTTGGGCAAATTATTAGACCAAGGTTAACCTTAAACAACTGACCTGTGTTTTTAAGTTTGTGTAATATATAATTATTTTATTGTATTTCCAGCCGCACCCCACGGTTATACCCGCGTTGTCCCCGTTCGTTGCTCGTTCGTTCGTTGTTTCTTTTCGATCTTCAATGTAGCTATCAAATTCAAAAATAATTATTCGAACTGGACAGGGAGTTCCAGAGATTTACCCTAATATATAAACACATACATAAAATGTTCCCTTTATAATATTAATTGCTTTGTTGAAAGTAGGTTTTAATTCTTTCAACATTAACTGATATTCCTTATCTTTAAAGTTTATGTTGTCATTATTATCAGCCCCGGCCCTTGTAACGCGACCGTTCTGGATACTAATTGATTTATGACTAACATCTGAACTATTGGCATTGGGGAAGCGTTAGATAACTTATCTAGCATTTACTAGTGGACATATTTAAAGACAGAGGAAAAAGATTGTGACGAATTGAGTACCGCCTCCTTTTAAAAAGTAGGTTTAAGAATGATCTTGGACATGATTGGTTTTGTACTGATACATAAAAGGGATGTCCTAATTTTGAAGAGACTGTAATCTGAGTCTGAGTCTGTAATAACAAAGCTGTTAGATTTCCCACCCAGATTTTGTTATAATACTAATATAATAAAGGTTTTGATTTTTTGCTTGTTTGAACGCGCTTATCTCAAAAACTACCAATTTAAATAATTATTTTTGTAATAAATAGGTACATTCAACGAAAAGGTTATAGACTATTTTTTTTTATCCCGAAATATCCATGAGTGCGGGCACAAAGTGGATAAAACCGCAGGGCGCTGCTAGTTATTTTTAATATGAACCTCGTTTCGGCATCCTATTTATTCTGTACATGCATCTTATTGATGACAATTTACATTACACTGTAACTCATACATTATACAACAGAGTAAGCGATACAACATAAGTGATACACTTAAATAAACAAGTACAAATCACTTGAAGTTGTCTCTTAATTGGTCCATGACCCGTATCCTCAAGGATGGGACGATGGAGTGTGAATTTCTTTCATTATTATATTGATTCAGTGTCGGTGGCTTTTGATCCGGAGGGGCGGTGCCATTGATGCAATCAGGGTAATGGGACAATTGTCGGGGTATCCTTTCATAAATTGATATGTCAAGATTGAAAGAGTTTTGTTTTGGTAATAAAAGTTGACTCGATTATCGGTTCGTGCGAATTTGTAGATTGGTCTGTTTTTTTTTGGATTGGTGATGTTGTGTAAGTTATTATTTATTTAAAACGGGAACTTACGTACGACGGAGACTACTGTCGAGAGTTCCTCGACACTGCGGGGAGAGACGCTGTCGCGAGCGCTTCACCCACCTCCTGATGAAGGCTACCGTATGTGGCCGAAACGTGTCGAGGAACTCTCGACAGTAGTCTCCGTCGTACGTAAGTTCCCGTTTTAAATAAATAATAATGACATTAACGTACGTTTCAATTAATAGTTGTGTAAGTTGGTTATTGTGCTTTATTGTCGTTATTGGACTATCTTCTATCTATCTTTAGTAAGATGAGATGCTTCCCGCACGTTAATACCTAATTTACTTTTTACTTTAATGTAATTTTAACTTAAAAATTATGTGTTTCTAATATGTATCGCTATATTGTCCTTTTTAAAACCATGAAACAAAAAAGGCCTTTTTATGCACAAATAACGATAAACACGCACGCAAAAAAATACAGTGTGATATACATTTAGTACTTGGATGGTTTAATCATAGACACCATTCACCAGTAATAAACCATCCACACTATACCATCAGCTACTCACAAGCTGCTATTGGTACAACAGCTCCAAGCTGCAGGTCGTGATCCCTCAGCTCCCAACCGTCAATTTCCATTCCCACAACGTCTTATTTCACGATAGGCGATAACAGGGCACTGTCTGATCCTCGTAATGATTGGAGATGTGTGCAACAACCGATATCAAGCAAATTATATGTACTTTAAAGCGCTTTTGATTCTGATATGCGAATGTTTTGCTGATAATGTTCCCGGAAACAGATGATGTGATGAACGGCTTTGTTCAGTTCGTATTTGGTGTTTTGTTGAAGTAATATGGATTTATCTAGTATATAAAGTGTAAATTTATGGATGCCTATTAGATAACAGAGGTGTCAATGCAAGTGCAAAGTGCAAGGCGCTTCAATTAGCTATGTTTTGAAATATTTGAACGCAGTTTATTAGTTCCAACGACCATAATTTGGCATCCTTTTTTAAAAACTCCGTAGCCGCCGTCTCTGCGATGTATTAATGCATTTACATATGTAAAGTCCGGTAATTCATTATTTTTTAATTAAACCACGATTAAAATAAAATGGACACCAAATCACAATCTTCTGTCAGTATCATTCATACGACATATAACATCAGATTCATATCACATTAGATTAGATCACACCCATACCCTCATTGCAAACCACATCAGAATTACAATCAAAACCCGACAGGAAGACTACTGTTACGGACTTCATACCGACACGGTCTTTCATAGAGTGGTTATTAATAAACAATAGTTATTATAATAAGCGATTTTTATTTATAATTGCGTTGCTGCGTCCATTGTGTGAATGCTAAGCCGAGACCACCTTGCAAGGGGCGTGATCCGAATGATAATGTCCCTCTATGATTGTTACTGGAGTTTAATTCAAATGTCCCATTATTTATGATGCTTTCGGGTTTTAATTGATCCTCCTTGTGTGTTCTTTTGGTTTACGATTTGTTAAGACTTATTCAGTGTGTTCGGTTTTGGAATATTGATTGACTCTTTATTTAATTGAACAGGAAAATTGTTATATTATTATTCAGTTTTAACTTCGTAAGTATTTCTGATCACCAACCTGCAGTAGGCGAGCACGGTGATAATCCCTAATCGTCCTCCCCGTTCTAATATCTTCGGTGAGATGAGAGCACCAGCAGTGGAACATTACAGGCTATTGGCTAATAACTTATCATATTTTTTACTGCAAGTCTGATCTTATTATTACTTTCTGTTAATAGGCTTATTAATAACAAAATACGCCATATTATAATGAACTAGCATCGCCCCGCGGCTTTGCCCGCTTTGAGCTCGTTCCCGTAGGAATTTTCGAAAATCCTTTCTTAGTGTGCACTTACGCCACTTGGAAAACCTTCCTGCCAAATTTCATGTTTCTAGGTGTAGCGGTTGAGGCTGTTCGTTGATTATCAGTCAGTCAGGACTTTGAATTTTATATATATAGATAAACTTAAAAAAACCCGTTTACATTTTCGCCTTATAACTTCTTGAAAATGTGTTTCTCATCAAATCAGAAAAAAATGTAATGAGATTTTCAGAGTGCGGTTTTTCGCCAACATGAAATCACAAATTCGTAACTACTTCCGAATCCAAAAGACCTAACTAAAAGCAGTAAATATTAATCCCTCAATTAGTAATGCTGACGGCATACCCAAGGCCCACACAAGAGCGGAAACCGATAGCGATCTACAAGGACCTCACACGTACCTCATTGTACCTCACACGTATCTCACCCGTAGCTCACACACCTCACACGTCACTGTTCCATTGTTCATGTCTTCCTTCCATCAACGGGAAGCTTTGAAGTGGAAGCCCAGAAGGGATTTGAATCTACCTATATAGTTGTTCCTGTTTGGTGTCTGCCAGATTTTAAGCGGATGTACAGTGGCAGACAGAACTATTTAAAGCATTTCCAATTTTTATTGGCGTTGGCCAAGGAAAAATTGAAGTGCAGAAACTTGATAAAGATAAAGAGTATGGTGGCATATGGTATGACTATATTATGGTGGATTAAGGTGATTCAGGTTTAATTGCCAAGTGAAACTATTTCACACTGTAAACTAGATACGTTTTTACTATCCCTACTTAACCTAATTTAGGTAGGAAAGCTGAAGTCTATTTTAAAATACGTTATCCAAGTTTGATGCAGAAGCGTATCATTGAATATCTTAAGTACTTTTTATTGAGTATGTTATAAGCTCTTACTTACTGCATAAGCTCTTACTTTGATATTAACTTAACTTAAAGGCTTGAAGCATAAGGTCCTTAATGCTAGCTGACAATGAACTTGATCAGTTCGTATAGACGTATAGTTCGTCGACGACAAAAATTCTATATGTATACTTTTAGTCTTTCGTATCTTATTTATGTACTCGTATGTCTGTACAGCTGGTGCCATAAATGCAGATTAAGTATGATGTTTAAAACATGTTTACAACTTCATATGAACTCCTGACGTAAAGTGAGTGGTAAAGTAAGTAAACGACTTTTTAAACCAACACAACCATGAATACATTATTGTAATGTAATTCACTTCTTACTATATATTTATTAAAATATTCATAATATTATGATAGTATTATCGAAACAAAATTATAAAAAAGACAGAAATCTAAATAATTTAACACAAACGCCTACTATTATCTCGGTTGTTCTACGATTTGTATGTAAAATAATATCGATTCGATCGTAAAATAGGTCTAAATATTTAAAAAACAAGATACGACATAAAGATTGTAATAATCATCGAGTACGAACATAAATTGCTGTCAACGGTTCGTTGAAATGTTTAGGAACGCATTCGAACCCCAGAAGCATGCAAGGTATCGATTTACAAACGTAATTCAAATACACGTCGACGTCTACCGATACTCCCAGGGCAATTTGACTTAATTCTCGATTAAAACAGTACATCACTAGTATGCTGGCATCGAATGGCCTATTACACAAGGCTGCTTTCCCAACGTTGTCGATAATCGGATAGTTTCTATTCGATTCGATGCGTTGGGACACGACAATCGAGTGAATGTGATTCGGACGGTGTGTGAATTTTTACTGCCGAATGTGAGTGGCTTGACCTCGGCGTTTTGGCAGGAGACGCCGCGTGGGGCAACGTTTGTAAGTGCTGGATGCACTTTCAGTACTTGGTTTGCTCAACACTCGAACATGCGAATGAACCTATCCTTAGCTTTGACAACTCAAATAGAGTTTAGAGAAGCTTTCGTATGCAAGTTTGTGCTACTGATTCGGATTTCGGTAAGTATGGATGGGTATAAATGTGGGTATTCTACTTAGATACTCAAAATTCTCAATTCAACTCAAAACTTTTGTATTAAAATATTTAGTACTTTGAACTACTAGCTTAATCTAGCCTTAGTATACAAATTATACATTGTAGTTTATAAATTTCAGTGCAGATGCTATTTAAATTTGATTGAATTCGATCATGTTAGAAAACTAGGCTGTTACTTCCAAAGGTTAACAATCCCTAACCCGGAAGTTTTCTATTTTCTAATCCGCATAGAAAATGATTTAAACTCCTTCAGATGCATAATAAAGCTATTTCCCTTTCGCGTTGTGACGAGACCCACTCGGGTGGTCGTAACAACGGACAGAACATATTGTAAACAGTTGTAAATTAAAGTTTTAAATGGCGATAAAATAAATTAATGTAGAACGTTCGCATGGACGTATTTACTACGACAATAAAACCGTTTGAGTGCCTTAACGCGTTCCCAGTCGTTCGGTAGGGGTTTATTGTTTATCGTTCAGTTTAGTTTCGTTACTTCAGGCGAAATGCAGGGCAATTTCATTAGCCGCTTTCTTGGCTAACCGAATTTAGACAAATAAATGAAGTCTCATTGACATAAGTGAAGAAGAAGTTAGTGTTGGTGGGGTACCTTACGAGGTGGGTATGTTTCACCCACCAATCGATTGATGATGGTTAATACCGGTGGTGGTTTAAATATGGCCCACTTCCACTTATTTTTATGGTTCGCAACGTACGAAAACTCCAACATTAGGGTTGGCCACTAACCTACACGAACTTACCTGCTTACTATACTCCTGTCAGAATTCATATAATTCGTCTATAATCTATACTAATATTATAAAGCTGAAGAGTTTGTTTTGTTTGTTTGTTTGTTTGTTTGTTTGTTTAAACGCGCTAATCTCAGAAACTACTGAACCGATTTGAATAATTCTTTCACTGTTAGATAGTCTATTTATCGAGGAAGGCTATAGGCTACATTTTATCCCGAAATTCCCACGGGAACGGGCACAACGCGGGTAAAACCGCGGGGCGCTGCTAGTTAAGGGTATATAATCATTAGCCCTGTGGCCATGTAACATATGTACTTCATACCGCCTACGTATGAAACTCTTAATGTTGTAGATATATCTGCTATTTTATAATGTTACATAAGTACTCATAAGTTGGTTGATATGCCTGAAATCTGTTTATGGAAGTCGGTTAGCATAAAATCGAGTCATTAAACTGGTAATCCCGCACCAAATCAAGGCGGTGGTTCATAAAAAGACAGTTAAATTCGAATCGGACTGAACTATATGGTTTAGGACTATTGCAGACTGTACTGACTAGACTGACTCCTGGACAAATGAACACACGGTTAATTAGACCCAAACTAAGCTCTATGCTTGTATGACGGAATCTAACTAACTGATAAACATAATTATTTTATGTGAATATATATTAGACACCCAGACATCGCCAACTATTATGTCTGCCACATATAGTTGACTCTGGGCCGGGATCGAACCTGCATCCCCTGACACAGTAAGCGCTCTTACTTGCCGCTGTTCCAACGGGCTTTTCAAACTGACGTAAGTCGAAACTATCAAGTACTCGTATATCTTTAGGCAATGTAAAATACAGATTCGGACCATTGCTAATTACTAAGTACTTACAGACAGTATTTAAATGACTGTTCAACGCAGTCTAGTTTCAGTCTTTGGTCAGTTTACAGTTGATGGTATTAACAATGCTTTGAATATAATGGATAATAAACAGAAAATGTTTATGATAAACGAAAACATCTTATAGACGTTTTGTGGGTACTACTGGCAACCTATTCATAGACCAGAAGACAGTCTTTTTAGACTGTTTCGACTACAGTCTACAGAACCTCTAAGTGCAGTGTATCGATCGTTTTCGACCACACACCAGCAATCTTTATAGCAAGTAAACGTTTAAAATTATATGTAAGTATATTCTGTTCAATGAACGTGCGCGGGTTTAACACTTTTTGAATTGAAACTACGTTCACGGATACACTTCGCTTTTATTTACATTTTTATCTGACGTTTCGGCCCCTTTACAGGAACCGTGCTCACAGAAGACTGACTAGCTTTGCAACTGTTAAAAATACGTGCATGGGTAACACTTTGTTGTGAAACTGTTAAAATTACAAATAACATTTATTGTACTTACTAGCAGCGCCCCGCGGTTTTACCCGCGTTGTACCCGTTCCCGTAGGAATTTCGGGATGAAAAATAGCCTATAACCTTCCCGTTGAATGTGGCTATCTATTACAAAAAGAATTATTCAAATCGGTTCAGTAGTTTCTGAGATTAGCGCGTTTAAACAAATAAACAAACAAACAAACAAACAAACAAACAAAACAAACTCTTCAGCTTTATAATATTAGTATAGATTACTGATGTTAATTACTTAAGTACAAGATTACTAGATTAAGCGAGCACGGTGACAACGATAATAGTATAATCCTAATACGCTGTACTGAACACTTAAATGAGTGGCAGACTTTACTTCGCAGAATGAGAATACCTACGTGATTATACGTACCCCCCTATATTCAGGAGGGGGATGAGAGATCTAATCCCTACCACCCCTTTATATATATACTAACAGCGCGGTTCTAGCAGGATATACCATGGGATTTCGGGAAAAATAGCCTATAAAATTCTCGATAAATGTGGCTATCCATTACAAAAATAATTATTCAAATCGGATTCATAGTTTCTAAGCTAAGCGCGTTTAAACAAACACAAAAGTAAAAACAAAATCTTTACATGTATTAGTGAAAATTGGCGGAAGATTTTATTCAACAAATCCTTCCCCAAAGCATAGGCAAAAATTGCGCACATAAGGTCAACTTCCCCAAAAAAAAGTTACATCTGCATTCTAATGCATCACACACTTGCCCTATATCCTAAACATTACGAGTATACACATCAACTAAAGGCTCATCCACACGTCACACGGGAACACAAAATAAAGCAGCATACAAACTGATGCTGAATAATTTTCACATCAGGGCGGACGTGCGAGTCAACCGTATTTATAGACAATGTCTAGACTGTATGATAATTTAATTAACTGATTTGGAAATCACCAGCTTAGAATTAACTTTACATTATCAAATAATTGTATTTTTGTGCTGCATTTAAAAACGTTACCTTGAATTTAAAAGTACCCCGAGTAAGATAAAGTAACACATTATTTTGTTAATTTAAGTGAATTTTAATTACTTTACATTTTAATATGTTAAGTCAATTATACCTAATGGTTAGAATGTTAAGTAAAGATAATGTGCATTAAGTGAAGTGTATCCGTAAACATGGATATTTAATTTTATAATTACAAGATTTTTAATTACAATTATTATTTCGTATAACTTTTATTGGTACTTAGCGTTGTTAATTGAGCGAACGTTACAAGCTGCGACAAGAGTAGTCGCTCTCTTGTGACTCTCTGACATGACTGTAACATATTTAAAACTCTCCATATCGTTCCTTATAAAATCGCCTATTTTTTGTATTCAGTGCGTTTCTTAAAATCGGAGATTAATAGACCAATCACAGCGAATAAAAATTGCTTTCGTCATTGTTCAAATCTCATCGCAATGCGCTGTGATTGGTCAAGCGAGCTCCGCTCCGCTTTTATAGGAGGCATCCTTTTTTATTCCTGAATACTTCTACTACAGAAAATCCTAAAGTTCTCACTAACACATGTAACTGTTATCGCAATTCTAAACAAACACATTGAAAGGTACGTATGGTTTTAAACAGGGCATTAAGTTGCACGGCGCACCGGACAGCGCACAATTATTAGTTTATTTATCCGCGGCCCGTAAGACTCACATTCAAATAGTTTATTAAACAAGAGGATGGCATTTACGAGACCCTTTATATGCGCGATCAGTGTCCGTGCTATAATCGAGTGGCGATTGATGGAAATGTGTGACACACGGCTTGGAAAGGCGGCGGACTTGTTGTTTTGGTTTGTAGTTTTAAGGACATACAAGAAAGTAAGTATTATCCTGTTATGTTCCAATGCTGGGCAAAAGGCTTTCATCTCTGAGATATCAGCACAGTGACGAGGATTAGGCATTGTCGCCACGCTTGCCTAAAGCGGGATGGTGATCTCAAACCCGAGCCTTTTTTGAAAAGAAGGAGACATGTTTTCGCTCGATCTGGGAATTGAACTCGGTCTTCAGTCTTTGCAGGCGAGTGTTCATAGCGCTGGATCACCGAGGCGTTAGTGTAAAGAGCTTATACATAACACATACATAAATGTGTGTGTCTCAACGCATGCGTCGTGCTGCACACTGCTTCCTGTATATCATGGCAGGCAGAGCAAGAATTCAGCATTGCATTTGTAGAACGTGGTTATGTGTTTGAACCCTTACGAAAAATTAGAAGTGTTTGGTAAAGCTTGAAAATTCACTTACTTGGATATTAATACAGCTAATAATATTCATATACGATCTTCTTGGACAGCATGATGTATGGGCGCAACCTGTAGCGACCCCAGCAAATCTGAAAAAATAACGATAACTTGATGATATTGTATTATGTTCTAACTACTGGGAAGGAAACCGTGAGAACTTAAAAGAGCGCTATGTAATAAAGATAAAAAATCTCGTTTAGAAGACATATTTTTAATCTGGATATCAACAAAATATATTCTTAAAAATACGTACCCGACGTTTAGCTAATCAAAAAACTTGCGGTCACGTTTACTTATAAGTTGTTTAAGGTTTTAATTATGCTATGTAGAAATAATTAAACTTCGTTACGTTTCCGACACGAGGCTTGGTACGAATTACTTGGAGCGCACGTGGCGCGTGGCTTCGTGAAGACTAACAAATTGGAGCGCAATTTGAATTTAGAACTTTGAAGAACAACTTTGAACTAGCCACATTTAAAAAGTATTCGGTATTAAGGTCGCGATACACTACACTCACATTCGAAGATTCGTTCAAATTATTGCGGAAGTTTACTACAATTTATTAGTCCTTGTTTGTATTAGCGTTTTTTTTCAATGGTAGTAAAATGCGGATGATATTGTATGTTCATCGCGGTGTTGCAAGTAGATCATTAATTAAACAGATTCAAATATTAATTTTCTTTTTTTTAATAGAAACATATACGTTTCATACACTATTCATGACAGGTTTTAACGCAAGTTAAAAAACGCTTGTGAAAAAAAAAACTCAAATGGTATTGCGTAAATTTGGCTGAATCTTCGGGTGGACCCAGAGTAGTGTGCTGCGACCATAATAACTAACATTATTAATTATTATCAATAGTTAATAAGTGGATAGTTTTAAAAGATATTACGAACGCGGCAACACTCGCCGCTCCCGCCAGTTTTCCCGCGGTCGCGGGCGAACGTAATTCGCTGCAAACGTTCGGTTGATTTTGTGTGAAAACTTTAGTTTAATCGTAACATAGACCCGTTCCTATCAATTATTATCATCCCCTAGTAGTAGATTTGTGTTCAAATTGTGAAAGTTTAAATAATAAGTGATTAGGTAGGTACTAGGAGTTAATTAATTGTTTAATATTTAGTGATATCAAAATGGCGGTACAGGCTGTGATGACAATGTGTGTGGATATTCCTCAACAGTCTATTGTCTCCTCTTCAATACAGGTAAGACAACAATTAATTACTTTTTACATACATAAAGCTGTAAGTAACAAAATAATGCTAAGTTTTTGAAATCTGAAGAAAAAAAAGATTTTTATAATATGTATGTAATTCTGTTCGTAAGTTGTACACCGACAGAGCCGCAGTGAGCGTTTCTCACTAGGCTAAAGGAAATTTATCCTTCCGCGCAATAGTGAAGGTTCTTGTTTGCACGGCATCGACGCTGTGTAGGCCTCAGTCGCGGAGTCTGCGGGAGCGGAGCGGCAACGTCGAGTGTGCGCGAAGCGGCGCCGCGCGCGATGCGTTGTCGTAACGTTGTATTCCGCTAATATAACTGTAGGCGATAAGGTTGAAATTCGTACTTCATTAGTAGCCCATCGAAAAGTTACATTTGGGGTTGCGTTTTTTAGAGGACGCAATTTTATTTTTTTGATGTGTAGGGGGGGTCAGTGTAAAGCTAAAAAAAAGTTTGTGGGGTCGCCACCCTTGTCCCACGGCCGCAATCTTGAAAATAGGGGTTGAAATGGTTTTTACGATATATCTCTTAAACTATTGCTTTTATTTTTAAAAAAATTTAACACTTTTGTTGCAAATTAAATTCTCTACAACTTTGGTCCACCAACTTTTTGTCGTAGAACTATAAATAAAAAGTTATAAGCGAAAATGTTCAGAAATTCGAGAAAAAAAAATATATTTTTCGATGTAACTTTTTTTTTAAGCATTTTACGAAAAAATGATATCAGACTATTTTTGTAGATCGTTTTTTGAGGAACAACTTTTATCAACAACATTTTTTCATTAAGTCAATAGCTAAGATTTTACAGCGCTCCGAAGTGAGTACTATTTTTCAGTACTCTTAACTATACCTACATATATTATACGTGTGTACTAATAATGTGTCATCAGTTATTGTTTTTTGTTATTTATTTTGTTGTTTAAATTGTTTTAATTATAAATTTTGCAATATTATTAATAATTAATTATAATATACTCTTTTCCCCACCACCCACGAGGAAGAGTCTGGAGGCGCGTTTATTTTACGTGGTATCCCCAATAGGCATAATCCACGGTGATTTTTATATTAGAACTACTCCGTCCTCAGTCTTTTCGATGGACCAGGCTGCGGCTCAGCATCTGATCGGCTTTCTGAATTAAATATCAGTGGGAGAACTAGAGAAGGAAGAGGTGTTAATGTCGGCGGTTCATCATCAAAGTCATTTTCATTTATTAATTCTGAGACTTCCATTACGTTGCTGCAAGTCTCTCCAGAACAATTTTTCCAGCCCCAGTCTTCAGGATCATTAAAATTACCAAGCCACGACTGGACCTGATGGTAAACTCGGAAAGTATGGATCCAGGAATGGATCTATTACTTTCGACTCCAATTAAAAGTCAAGCATTTATATTACTAGTCTGAGTTAATAGTTTTTTTATATACACAGCTCGCTTTCATACTTTCCGAGTGTACCATCAGGTCCAGTCGTGGCTTGGTAATTATAATGATCCTGAAGACTGGGGCTGGAAAAAATGTGGAAAATTATTAATGCCAGTGCAGAACTCTAAACCTCCAGCACCCCCTGAGCTTCTAAAATTGATCTTTTGCAAATGCAAAGGAAACTGTGGAGCGATGTGTGGATGTCAAAAAGCAGGGCTGAAATGTTCTGCAGTGTTCTTCCATTGTTCTGGAGAGACTTGCAGCAACGTAATGGAAGTCTCAGAATTAATAAATGAAAATGACTTTGATGATGAACCGCCGACATTAACACCTCTTCCTTCTCCAGTTCTCCCACTGATATTTAATTCAGAAAGCCGATCAGATGCTGAGCCGCAGCCTGGTCGATCGAAAAGACTGAGGACGGAGTAGTTCTAATATAAAAATCACCGTGGATTATGCCTATTGGGGATACCACGTAAAATAAACGCGCCTCCAGACTCTTCCTCGTGGGTGGTGGGGAAAAGAGTATATTATAATTAATTATTAATAATATTGCAAAATTTATAATTAAAACAATTTAAACAACAGAATAAATAACAAAAAACAATAACTGATGACACATTATTAGTACACACGTATAATATATGTAGGTATAGTTAAGAGTACTGAAAAATAGTACTCACTTCGGAGCGCTGTAAAATCTTAGCTATTGACTTAATGAAAAAATGTTGTTGATAAAAGTTGTTCCTCAAAAAACGATCTACAAAAATAGTCTGATATCATTTTTTCGTAAAATGCTTAAAAAAAAAGTTACATCGAAAAATATAATTTTTTTTCTCAAATTTCTGAACATTTTCGCTTATAACTTTTTATTTATAGTTCTACGACAAAAAGTTGGTGGACCAAAGTTGTAGAGAATTTAATTTGCAACAAAAGTGTTAAATTTTTTTAAAAATAAAAGTAATAGTTTAAGAGATATATCGTAAAAACCATTTCAACCCCTATTTTCAAGATTGCGGCCGTGGGACAAGGGTGGCGACCCCACAAACTTTTTTTTAGCTTTACACTGACCCCCCCTACACATCAAAAAAATAAAATTGCGTCCTCTAAAAAACGCAAGGTTAGGCCTAAAAAATGTAACATTTCGATGGACTATAGTCTTCGCGCGGGTTCTCTGCTCGAGCGCATCGCAATGCGTTGTGCTGCTCTAATAGTGGGCTGTAAGGTTGAAAATCGTACGTCATTACATTAGTCATGCATCTCTAAATTCATATTCAAATTTATTTATTTGCCATACTGTACTTAAATACATCACACACTGCAAAGTGCAAACTAAAAATATTTAAAAAAAAACTTAAAAACTAACTTAAGAATGAATATCTTCTATCTAAGCGCTACCGTGCCTCGGTGGGCACGTAAAGCGATCGGTCCCGGTTGTTTCAATCGTTAGACCAAATCTCCGACACAGGGTTGGCCAGTAACCTACTCGAAATGAATGATCAAGTTGTTTAAGTTCTCCCCCGTATGTCTCGGGTGGAGCTCCGTGCCGTGATTATATACGGGTAGTTGGCAATCGGAAAAATAATCGTTTTATATGCATTCGGCAAGGTTTCCATTTCAATGAAAGGATTATTGACAAATTGTTTCGCAATCCGATTGTTTGTACCGTATTATCATGAGCGAATGATATTGTACGAGTACCTACGCATTTTGTTTCACGTTATTTTTTACATTGTCTCTGTTTTTTTACTAACACCTCGTTTTGGCTCAATCAATATTAACGACGCTTATTAAACTTTAGTTAATTGTGTCGATTACTTCTCAGTTATAATTTTCAACTTAACCTATTATTTTGCACAATGTATATAGGTATATAAAACAAACGCCTCGAATCAATGGTTTGGTGTAACGTGCGCTCGCCTGCCAAGACTGAGATCCCGGGTTTCATTCCCAGGTCGAGCGAAAACAAGTTTTCAACTGTTCAAACATGTCTCGGGTTTGAAGATCACCAACCCACGTAAGGCAAACGTGGTGATTACGACATCCTCCTCATTGTACTGATATCTTCGGTGAGATGAGAGGTCTTTGCCCAGCAGTGGGACATTATAGGCCTTATTACTTACTTGAAAAAAAGGAACCTCTTAAGTCACTAAACTAAATTATCATGGTCATCACATTTTCAAAACCATGTTCTTGCAGTGTTCTTATTATTTGTTCTTGCGTTGCAAAGTTCTTATAAAATCGTTCTAGGAATTAAATAGGTCCATTCTGTCCCCACGAATATCATTGTCACTATAAAAGTCGAGTTAGTCACTGTAACGTGGCCGCTGTAAATAATCTAGACATATTCTAGTCACACACGTGCGGGCATTGTCTAGAATTTTATGAGCACCAATAAATCTAGACCGGACCGATACATCTACGTGTCAAGGACATATTTACGGTGTTTTTATGTTACTATCTATACTAATATTATACAGAGGTAAAGTTTCTTACTTTGTTTGTTTGTTTGTAAGGGCTAATCTCAGGAACTACCTACTAAACTACGGTCCGATTTGAATAATTATTTTGGTAATGGTAACATTCAACGGGAAGGTTATAGGCTATTTTTCATCCCGAAATTGTCACGGGAATAGGTAAAACGCGGGAAAAACCGCGGGGCGCTGCTAGTTATTTTATGTGTATGAGGAAAATGGCTTATTCTGAACTTATGAGGAATATTTTAGGCCTAACTTATTGAGACACACACGACGCTTGTTTCCAGTGTAAATCGATATTTAGAACACGTAGAAGGCCTTTAGAAGGTCTAAAAACACCGACACCCTGTTTGGATATTAAGGAACGATTAAATAAATGATATACCTAAGACCTAAGACCGTTCTTTAATTTAAAACCCTTATAAATAAAACAAACAAAGTATCGGCCATTAGACGTGAACAAAACGCGTTCGTTTCGTTCGCGAGTGTATCACTCACGCGGTAGTGATGGCCGTTGGCGTTAAAAATAATGTCGATAAATCGCGACGAAGATCAAAGAACGAACAAATCGGTTGGGCGCGGTCGTGGCGATGTACGAGCGAATGGATGCGGTATTTTATGTGGTTTTTTTAATTAAGTTTACAGGTGGAATGACTTAGTTAAAATTGAATGCTTGTTGGTAGCTGAATATAACGTAAATAGTTAAGTGTAATTAAAAAATAACGGCCGTACTCGAGATTAAGTCGACATTTAACTAATTGACGTAAGCAGAGGTCTCTGAGTGTGGGCGTAGGTCTTTTTATTCTGAACTAGTTGTTCGCGCGGTGGTTGCCTGCAATCCAATTGGTGATATACTGTGATATAATTTTGTATCATCACACTTACGTTATTTTCCCAGATTTAGTTGGACCGCGCCCATACATTTTGTTAGGCAGGTGGAAATATTCCTCTTTATAAAGTTAGTATAGATACGGTCGGTACCAATCGAGCCTCTAGTCAACATACATTTTCATTTGACAAAGACCGCTATAAATAAGTAAAGATGCCGTATCAATCAGTTAGTTCGTCGCAGCTCGTGATTTACTCGGCCGGGTGGGGGGAGGGGGCGCACTCGACTAATAAAAAACACCCCGACGCCCTCCTGACTGATGCGACAATTAATTTAATCCCATTTCTCTACGTCTTTCAACTACAGGGCTGGCACTGAAATAATGGAGAGGTTTTCAGGTTTGGCGGATCTTGTAGTAAAATAATTATTTAATAAGTATTTGAGTAACGATATTTGAAGTGCTTAAACCAAATGTGAACTTTAACAATCAAAAACCTTGTATGCAAAACATTTATATTTGTAGTAGAGGACAATATCTTAATTAATGTCACTGTTAAATTAAATGTGGATAATGTCATTATTTTCCTATTTAGTCTTCATTTTATCATATTGAAAATGATTTAAGCTTCAATAATAATTAAAACACATGCTGGCACTCCCTTTAGACAACACCGATATTCCACAACATGTTGTTTTAACACAAGAAACAGAACAACAAACAAAACGTATTACCAGTAAAACATCTACAATACCTTCAATCCCGAAGTGTCAACCCTTAGAGGCGCGAGAAGCAGACATCAGCGCGGCAGGCGGCTATTAAACAAGACTAATTGAGCGATAAATTCAAGAGACGAGAACCGATATAAAAACGGTACGAGTCCCGAGAAAAATCCTAGATGAAGGAATATTGAAAGCGGACCGGCGGAATTGATTACTGTCAATTAGGGGCCTCTCGATCGCGTCCGCGCCAGATGCTAACGCGCTTCTATTAGTATTCGCTATTCGCTATTCGCTACTGAAGGACCAACCTACCTTTTATTTATTCCTCTTGTTATCTCCAACCTTTGTATGAACACTCTCGCTCAAATTGATTTGTATTGTACAGGTTCGGTGGTTCGATTTTTAAAATTGAATATGCTTGGCATGGTGTTGTTAGATTATGATAAGTAGTACATTCCGTGCTTTCTGGTATTCTCTTGCTTCTTGAGAAATATTATGTTCTATTTCATATTTATGCTTTGAATAGCGACAAAACGCAGCATCTTTGAATAATAAGTAACATCTATTTCAAAGAACAAGAAAGCTCAACTCCCAAGACACCTATTAAAGTTTCCGTTGCATTACAGCTGAAGACGCAAACATATTCGTATGAATAATTTCACAATTTCATTCAGTTCCTAACTTATTGTAGCCAAGAGCTGGAGACAATGCGAGCCAAGGTTTTGCAACATGACTGATTGCCCCTTTCTGCGGACAAAGACCTATAAACACAAGCATTTTGCTCACTAATCCTTACTTACCCTTGTACCATGTTACTAATACGGCCACTTGGTACAAGTCTGTGCATGAATTATACACAACGTGTGTACATTGCGTAGAATATTCCATTGCACAGAAGTGTGTATTAGCAATACAATCGATGTGTGACCGACAATTCAATAGTATCCATTAATATATCAATAAGTACGTGATAGTGAGGGGACGCGTGTCCGGGAGCAATGTCGATTAATAACGTTGAAGACGCGAGCCGACACGATGTGGTCTAAAAATAAAAAAGTCTTATTCGATAACTCGGCTGGAGAGTTTATGAGGTGTTTAGTGACACCACATGCTGGCATGTTATTTAAATCGCATTACGCGATAGGTTTACACAACAAGTATTTTATTTATGTCGTTGGATTTCTGTTGAGGTAACTTCGTGCTTTACGTTTTGACTAAGCAATTGCTTTTAGTAAACTTACTGATACATCAACTAGTAGTCTTGTTCAAATCAAATAGTTGTAATAAGTAAAATTACACTAACGCTTGTACTCAGAGACGTCAAATGCTTCCTTAGTAGAGATTTAATGACTGATTTTGACCGACATGTAATATATGAAAATTGACGTCAAATAATTAAGTGTCGATTTAATGTAAGTACTCTGAGTACAGCAGTTAGACCTTGTTATATTCTGAAATAACTTCTACGTCGATATTTTTCTGTGACTTGACGTATTAAAGTATTTGACAATTTAGTAGATTGACTGTACGTAATAAACTACGCGTCAGTTGACAATAAAAACGTGTCGAAAGATCAAAAAACTACCACAACACGCAAAAGCTTCACAAACCGACATTTCATCAAAGGAACATGTGAAGATAATAAACAGCATATCTTGTTGCATTTGTCTAAATATCGAGGCCCGGGGTGATAATAATACGCAAGGGAATTAACATCCGAAAATATGGTCGCCCCAAGCGACCGCGTGGAATATATTGTGTGCATCTAATAGGCGGGACGGCGTTAAGGAGGACATAAATTAGAGTATGTTGTGACGTCGCGGGAAGCTCACACCATCTGTTTATCGATACGTTACAGCGCATCACTAGGCATGTGTATGGGGATGTTACACTCGCGTTCTGTTATAGTAACTTGCTTAGAGTAATACGGTGCATATTTTATCTTATGCAGGGTTTTTTAATTAAAAACATATTAAAATACTTGTATTAGCGAAATAATAGGAGTTACTGATTGAGAACTTATAGTTATTTTTATGTAATGTAATTTCAATATTTTCAACTGTGTCGTTTATTATAAATACCGTCTTCATCTATCGGAATAACATTTTATTAGTAAAGCCATTAGGAAGAAAAATGTTGATCTTGTTTTTGTATGAAAATTAGAATAAAAATAATTATTATTGTGCTTTGTTGAAAGTCAGATGTCATAACACCATCAACACATCTATAAACCGAGTTATAATAACTTCGGCGTAAAAATATTTATACGATATATTAAAATCAGTTTCCAACTCATAAAAAGTAAATATTACATTAAAATTCAAATAACATAAAACTTTGAGGTAATAAAAATAAATGACTATTTTCACACATCTATTACAATATTAATATTATACGGCGGTTTGATCCTCTCTTTATTGATCTCGGGTGCAGATGAAAATCCACGTTATTTTGGACGTGTCTCGCGCCCCATGCCTCGATACATCTGACATTTGCTGCGCTGCGTTTTTTCATGTTAATTGCCACACATATATTACGAACTACTCTACAAGTCAGAAACTAAACAGCTAAACACAAGAGGGACAATTAAGCTCTGAAAAATAGTCAAATGTCGGTGATAAAATAGTTATTTTACATCCACTAATAAATTCTTTGGCCCACTTTAATGGTGTTCAGATGCCTCAACACAATATGTTATTGTCACGTTATTTAAGAAATAGGGGATTAATTTAATTTGAACAATTTGTTTGAGATTTAAAAGATTTAGAAATTGTTTATTTTCAGCAGTTACTTTTGTAATGGTATAAATACTTGTTTTTATTGGTCGGTGGATTATGAAACGTAGTTTCCGGGAGTTATGGCGACCTTGGCACGTCACTAGCGTCCACGTCGCCGCCCGCCCCGCCCGCGCCGCCCGCCCGCCGGGACGCTGACTGACATTTTTATTTCACGTCACTTTTGAAAGCATGTTTGACATTTTTTTACGATTGTGTTTCAGAATTTGAATGTCATTTACTTTATTGATATGTTGCCATTTCGTTTCAGTTTTATAGGTTTTTAGTTGAATAAATTAGTGGCGATTTCGAGATGTTTATTTTCTTGGTATAATTTAATCTTTGGGTATAAACATTTAATTGTCGTTCAAACGTTAAATTAGTGGAATTGGTGACAGACTCTAAACGTTTATATGTGTCTTCACACCTCACGCGCTGGGGAAATTCCTACGTTGCCATAATATTAACAACCAAAGAAATCAAAATCAAATAAAATGATTGTAATTCGATCCTCAATCATAAGTAGTTGAGTTTACAAGCTAAGTCGGCCAGTTTAATGACACGCGCGCATTACGTCTTTTGAATAAATAAATAAAAAGATATGTCTTTTTAAGAACACTTAAAACGTCTTTCAAATAAATAAATAATAAAAAAAGCATTTATTGCTTTTTAAGAACACAAAATTACATAAACTGAAACTTTTTCTTTAAAGATTGTCTAATCACAACTCGTCAACAAACCCGCATATCGCACACGCCGCGTCAAACGTCAAAGTACATCTCATCACTCACCTATAGACACAAAGACATAACATCGTACCACATATTTCTTTCATCTTCCCGCCTATGCGCAACCTCCAACCTTGGCAAGCGTAAAACTTTCAGCGATATAATTAGAGCGGGAACAAATAAGTGATCCATTAGTAATGTTGTGTACAGACAAGACAAACGACCCGCTCGCAATGAGCTAACAATTATCCCGGCATGTCCCGGCGAGTCCCGCGGGACTCACGACTGATGCACACCCCTAGTCTCAACGTAGGGTTAGAATATATAAGTTTACAAATAGGCATTTATCTTTAGAGATAATGGTGACGTTTTCGGATGAAAGACTTGTTGGATTGTCAATTGAGTCGAAGTTATTTACTGTTTTCGAATTACGTAGTATTTAATAGTTCACGTATGTAGTTCAACTTCTAAATGTTAGTTGATGGAAATATATCTTCATTTTTATTACCTGAATACAGCAAAACCAAAAGAAGGAAAGAAGGATATGTTTTTGATCGGTTTGCGGGAGTGAGATCACTTGAGAAATTTGTGACTAAATGTCTAATTAATTATACTTAAATTCAAATAAAAATTGACTTTGACGAAATTTTACAGTAATATATTACATATATAGGTTATTTACATCAGAATAACACATAGGATACATTTCATCCCGAAATTCCCGCGAGAACGGGTACAACGCGACTAACACCGCGGGGCGCGGCTAGTTCGTATTATAATAATAAAAAACAACATAAACCTGTGGCAGCCCTACCCGATAAACCGATTTACCTCATAGCAGTGAAAAATGCTCTTTCCGTGTGAGGCGTCCGCGGGAAGCAACTGACATTTTTCACTTCACTAGTCGCGCCGTGAATTGTGTCCGAAATATTTTGCCGCCACTTTATTACATCCCGTCGTTTCCCTCTTTTAAAAACAACAAAATTGAACGATTTGTTTTTCACACTTTTTTTCAAAATGATGACTTCATACGTGTGTCAATGTTGTTCCCTACTTCATATGAATAGTAAAGTATAAGCCTGTAATGTCCCATTGCTGGGCTAAAACTTCTCATCTCACTGAAGATATCTGTATCATATCAATATTGTGATATTATTTACGACATAACCCAATTGTTTAAACATAAAAACGTAATAAATTACAGCCAACACATAAAAACAACGAGTAGAAATAGAGATAAACACTTAACATACAAATAGCCGGATATGTCAGTCGATACGCCATTTTTTTCTGAAAAATTGTCAAACTATCATCTGACCTTTCAGTTGTGACTCAAAACATCTGTCAACACTTGAAAAATAATAACTAGCCAACAATTTCAACTTAGTTCCTTGGCAATAAGGTTAGTATTCAATCAATTGGAAACAAAGATGGCCGCTTGACATACTCGTGTACATCAAAGTGACATCTAGGGCTGCCAATTTAAATGAAACTGTAAAACGTTTCGAAGGACAGCGGCCGTCAGTGGCGGGATCAACAAAAAATAATTAATACCCCGACTAATGAATACGACCGATGTTACTGCGGTCGGTACTGTCCGCAGAATTAACACTTAAACGCACTGCGAATGGTTATGTGTACCGTAATTGATTATTTCGTGTTTTTACGCCATTTTACGTTAATGTTTTTGCTGAAATACTTTACAGGTCGTTTTTATGGGTTCAATGGTAAATGTTATCTTTATTTGTCAACTTTTATCTTTCATGTTATGGGAGGCGTCTGCCCAGCCATTTGACATTTAGGACTTATAAAAATAATTAAATACATTAAAACACTTAATCAAATATGGATATCGATAACTTAAATTATTTCCAAAGGAATTTGGTGAAATATGACGAAACCTAACCTACATCAAAATCTATTTCAACTTCCAGAACATCAATAAAATCCATTTCAGAACTCATCAACAATCTTAAAGCGCACGTAATTGCATCCAACACTCGACCCATAAATCGGAATATAAATAAAACTTTTTTTGCGATCGCTACGACTCCCCCGGGCGGAGTTAGCCCTGATTTATTCGGCCCATTTCCGCCGCTCGCCTGTCCGACTTGTCGGTAAATTAACCAGCCATTCACGCTTTCTTGTATTACTGTGAACAACACGCCTTCAACAAACACTTGACAACCCTACTGGTTCCGAATTAGAATGTCGGCGGTTTGGAACGCCTTTGTTTGATTGTTGTTTTTTTTTTAAATTAATGAATTAAGAACAGTTTAATGCCACGGCTAAGCTAATGCTATTTGTGAGGCATAACAACATTTTTTTTTACATTGAAAAAATGATAATAGACAACAAACTCTGTTGTCGTTGTTTGCTGTTTATAAAGATATCACAAAGCTGTGAAGCAAAATGATGGGTCTGTGAATTGACCTAAGGTTTAGTTAATAAAGGTATGTTTTTAGATTTTTGAAGTTATTTCACTATGATTTACCCCTTGATGTGTTATTGACATCTTTATTGCCACACATTAAAACTACCCCAACCAAAATGATGTCTCGCCACATTTCACAGCCTAATTCCAAAATCCAACTTATCCTCCGGATACTATAACTAACAGAATCCTCAAAATAAACACAGTTTGTGTCGAACGGATTTGTGCCATTACAATAACACGGGCAAATCCGCTGGCAGCCGTCGATATTCGATCCTTAGACAAACACGCCGTAATAAGGACAAACAGACAAACATCCCATACAAACAATGTTTGTGTTGTACCGCCAACTATGGAAATAGATGGTTGATGACTTCGATGGAAAAAAATGTGTTGTGTGTTTTACAATACATAATAGCTTTTGATGGTTGGTTAATTAAGGGTTCTGGGTACTTTGCGTACTCCTCTTTGACTCAATTTAGTTAGTTTTGCCAAGGCTATAATTTTGGAATACTATATGGCTTGTCTTATAAAACCAACCACAGCCAACGTACTATTAAGTTTCGAAATTTCAATATTTTTGACGCCTATAATACGCAAATAATTCCATCATAATTTCAATTCCATAATTTAATACAAAAGCATATCATTAACAGTATTGTCGTTGCATATAGTACAATTAAATCTTTCAAATCACAACACCTCACAACGTACTTACCCCAATATATCGCCATCTTCAAACGTACCTACCATAAACTACTTGTCTTCAAACCCATCCGACACAATTAGCATAGTCTCAACAACGTGTTTCATCTATTAACATGTAAAGACGCTGAAGTGCTTCTAAAAAGCCGCCGCCATTATCTTATCTGTACAGACATGTGCATTGGAGGCGAGTAAAAATATAGTTTCGTACTTACTGAGCGGGGTGTTCCTGTTTCGGTTGTGGTGTGTTTGGTACGGTATCTTGAAGTTATATTTGTTGCCCTTACATGTAATCCTAATTTGGATAAGGCAGTAGAAAGTGTAAAGTATGCCTCTCATCTCACTGAAGGTACAATTGCTGTGTTAAAATAAATATTAAATATCAATTTTTTTTGGATGCTACTGCTGTTTGTACGCTTTTTTGGTACACTGATAGAGTTAATGACATAAGTCAAACAAGAACTTTATGTCCCAAAATTAGTTCTTGGACAGCAATGACTTATTTAAACCTGTGTTGAATAATACACAGTAAAAGCTGATAACAATTTTATAACATATCGTCCTATATTATTTTATGTTGACATTTATAAATACATCATCTGTACCGAAGACAGATTAGTCGAACAGAAAATATTGAGTTGTCAGCTTCACACACAAGTAGGAGTAAAGTGCAATACACAAGTGGTGTCTTCCTGATCACTCCACCGCCAAGGAAATAATAAATAAAGCGCACACGCACATGTTTCAGCGCAAATAAACACGTTATGGACATTTTATTGAGGAAGTGCGCAAAAAGTTTTATAGAACTGCGCTCTTTATTGTCGTTTGTGGTTGTAAAATAAGGTTTTTATAAGGAGTTTGTGCATTCAGCCAGCAATGGTTTTGTTTATGGTTGTGTTGGAATTTGGAATTTGGGATACAATAAGTTCGAAAAGAGAATGATGACTACTTCACTTTGTTGGTTGCGTGAATGAATTGTTGTAGCGGGATTCGTATAATATTTTTAACTCCTTACGCAAAAAGAGGGGTTTTATAAGTTTGTGTGTCTGACTGTCTGTGTACATGTTAATAACGATTGAATGAAAAAAAATCGGTTGGGGGTTGCAACATTTCTAAATTGACGTTTTATCAATATGTAGTTAACATACCAATTTTACATAAAATAATTTGAACCCGTATAAAAGAATGCCAATATTTTGTATAAAACAATTATAAGATTCGCAATTTTATCATTCTTATTTACAAATCACTAAAACTAAAACGGATATACAAACCACTCTAACTTTCCGCAAAAACAAAACTTAGGCGCCCAGTGGTACAAAACAACACTTAACTCGCCAAAATATTTTATCCACGGAAACATCTAGAAAAAAGCTATTTGTCAGAAACTTGACACTTGACATATGCCTGGCGCCATTGACCATGAAATTTGGCGTTTATTATGCAAAAAACGTCCGTTCAGCTAACGTTACGCATTTACATTTAGTTGCAATAAAATGTATCACCATGTGTGCTTGGGATTTTATTTTAAGCGTAAACAGCTAGACTCGTAAATTTTTACGAACAGTTGAGTCATTAAACGCCTAATTGATTTATCTCACTGGTGTCGTAAACATGGTGAATTAGTTTCCTATTAAATTAAGTAATTTGCAAATTAATCAATATTGACTCCTAACAGATGTTTTACTTGGTCATTGACAAGAAAACATACCATGGATTACCATTTACCACCTTAAACGACCTAAAAAACCATTGCCTCAATAACATCTATATCTCAGACAGACATATGTACGCGAGAAACCTACAACGTCTCTCTTTTGGCGTTGAGAGTTTTAAAGATTGAAAAGCGCAGTTAATGTACCCGCCAATACAATCATTAAGGGTGCTTTCAAATTATGCGTTTCGTGTCGGACCGCTGCGGTGCCGAAGCGGTGCGTTTGTCGTATTTACTTAACTACAATTCCATGAAAAAGCTAATCTTCAAGTTGCTCAACAAGAAAAAGTGACTAACACGTCTTTTGTCCCAAGTGTTAATCCTAGCTAATCCAAGAACTTGCGGAAGCGGTCATCTTGCAAAACATCTGCCGGTAGCCACATTATAATGGCCACAAAAACGAGGACAATAACCATCGACACTCAACACTCTATTATGAATCAACAGTGAAATAATAAATAATGTATAGGGGTTGGACTAAGGGAAACTTGTGTAAGGGAGTGACAAAGCGACATGGACACAAAGAATGAAAAATGATGCCTTCCAGCGAACTGCCTGTCAGATTATAACAATATGAATAATGTTATTTAGTAGGTTATTTTGTATTCTACGACGCGAGTTTGTTGTGTCATTGCCGCCTTTTAGTGGATCAATGACTTGGCCATGTTTTGTTGGTTTGAGGTGCTTTTTATCAACTTTATAAAGGTTAAAAGCTGGAACACTTGACTCGGGTATTCGAATAAACTTACTTCATGTCATAAAGTTAAGTAAGCTTGAGTAGTTCAGTGGCTAACCCTGTTGTCGGCGTTTCTAAATCGTCTTCAGGCCGCCTTAGGGCCTCAAATCATATAACGTAAGGCTGTTCCCCAATATCACAAATACTCTTTTTAATTCCATTATCTTTATTTGTAAAAGTAGAATCGGCAATTTTTTTACAAATATTAAGTGCATCATCTAACCACGTTTCAATTTCTTACTCCCGACCAAAACTGTACCTACATATATTGACAATGGTATCGTCTCCGCCAAATACCCCATTCCGGGTATCAGTTAGAAATAAAACCGATATTCGGAACCGAGGCGATACCGGCAAGGCTCTAAACATTGATGGCATCACATACACGACACGTTTAGATAGTGACAACGAGACATTACGCGCTCTACCATTACTACTCGTTTAAGATAACATTTTACTATTGCACGGAACATTTATTAAACTAAAAAAGCCTTTTAAAATATCCAAACCAAAAACATAAAAAAGATAGGTAGTTATTTGTTAGAATGCGCCTCTACAATTGAAACCAATTATTTCCTAGCGAACATGCAGTTACATTCAAACAAACCATTGGTTCTAATTAAGCGGACGTTTAGAAAAAACAAAAAAGCGTTCTGCGTTCGAAAGTTGCGTAAATTGTACTCCCGCACGTCACTTGTTGACAATGACAACGTCAGTGTCAGTGATTGACAGGCGGCGGCCACTACACGCTGATTAATGCACCTCCGCACCGGGCATTGCATACAAAATAACTACGTTTTTGACCGGTGTGCGCTGTCAAAATGAAATTATAGTGACAGCCCGAGTATTGTATACGTAAATTGATGTGACGTCGGGGATTTGCATTTTAAAATAAAAACCTGTGTTTACGATCGTTTTCCTTTTAAATTGTATTGTTATTCACATTTTTAACTAAATCTAAATGCTTTTAGAATATCAAATTGCATTTAGACTGTTCCTGTAATAATTTGTGATCGTTATCAGAGTCACGAATTCGCGGGAAAACATTATCGTCTCATCAAGTTCGATTATTAACTGTAGAATTAGCAAATTTAAAAAACCGTACATCTATACAAACTTCTTCAACCAGTCTTCTATATTCAAACTACATTTTGAAACCAAAGAGTTTACATACTTGTAAAAAAATCTGCTAACCAACCAAAGACTTTGCTCAACATAGATTGGTTCATAATTTGCTTAATAACGTGTGCTGGGGTGAATTAGTGTTGTTATCTAAACTGGCGACGACATGTCAGTCTCGTTCGGGTGACGTTTGACAGTGAGTGATTAATGGACACCCGCGGGTGACGCGGTCGAGTTTTATTTGACCAGCTGACCGGAGTGCGGTGGGTAAATGTTATCTGATGGGGATGTGATTCAAGGACTGGCCAGATTATATTGATTGGCGTTGCTAATTTATGTCGAAATCACTGGCAATGTCTTGTGGTTTTGCCTATTTGTAGCAATTAGTGGTTGGGCCATGCGGTTTGGCCAGCATTGATTCTATTATTGCTAACCATTTGAAACTTTCACACTGAGTTAGTTTTCTCAAATATTTCAATAGAAAAAAAGAGCAATGAGTTGATGAACTTGAGTCAGACAATAATTAAAATTCATTGGAAATTAATCTGAATAATTGCTAAAAACATTATTTAATGTTTCTGATAAATAAAACTGTACTATTAATTAATCATTGGCAATAACATTATATTTTATTATTTTATTTGAAATAAAATCTAATTACCTACTACTTCTACTGTGATTACTAAATTTGACTTTTTTAAATTAAAAAACTTACTACCCAAGCTTCTAGACACGAACTCCCCCACAATTAAGTCCTTCATCTTCAAAGTAACGAGAGGTCACCACCGCAGTGACCCGTTACCGCCAAATTCACTTTAGACATAACACTTCCTCCGCTGTACATAAAAGTTTAGCACCACAGTGGTTCGCGTTACCTAAATTATAGGCCAAATGTTCCGGTTTTCCGTTTTATTCTGTTACGAACGTTAGTAATAAAGATTTATCGCTGTGCTCGTCACGGATAAAATTTGGTTAACTTTTTTATTTGAACCATTTCTGAACACGTTTACTTGATTTGTGGAAGTGTTGGTGTGAAGGTTTTTAAACGTGCCTAGTTTTGTTTGATGTTGAGTGTTGATGTAAATTACTGAATTTTTTTTTGATTCAGAAAGCAGATTTGTATAGCAGGATTTATGTTTTTACGCCTGCAGACGTCAAACACTTCCTTAGTAGATTAATGACTGATTTTCACATGTAATGTATGAAAAACCGAAGTGCCTGGAGGGATTTGGTGGCGAGGACTACGCACCACAGTCACGGCCCTCAGTTATGAGGATACGACGATGAAGAAGAAGAAGATTTAATGGACGTCCCTGAGTGGGCAGTTAGAGAATCTTACCTAACGTAACCTATCCCTTAAGTTACCATTTCCTCCAAAGTGTCTTTTTCAAAAGCCTAATTTCACGACCAAAAGTACAATGACAAGCAAAATTCAAGAAAACCATTCCAACCATAATCAATTAATTTAACACTAATTCCTAATCCTAATCTGTCAGCGCCTAATAGAACATCGAGAGCAAGCGACTCTATAATCGAGAGGTTATTAAATCGAGTCGAGTTATAGCCGCCATAACATAAAACAACCCTAAACAATTACGGTGTAGAGCCCGACTGTACCATAAACTCGTAAGTGGTATATTAATGTACTGGTACAGGCGGGTAGACAAGTGATTCGGAGTTGATCAGAATAATTGAAACTATGGTTTTAGAGGTTTTAGTTTTATATCTAAAGTCTAATAAATTGAAAAATCGGCCTTATTAGTTAAAGCTTTGAGTACATTAATAATATTATTGAGTATAATCTTAACACTATACTATGAATAGAGTTGACAGATTTAGGTTTACGGTCTGCGTGTATATTTACTTTGACCTGAATAAATAAACCAAATTACTTGTGAGCCTAAATACATAGTAATTTTAGTGTTTAAAAAATAGACTACGTTGAAAGTTCTGATTTAAAATCAGTGTTAAAACAGTTTAGCTCTTGTTATATAGTTTTGTAAAGTGAAGTGTTTAGCACGCGAGTGTACTCCAAAGGGTCGGGTTAATACACGATCGCATTAACGGCCCCGTATCGGCCGTATTAATAGCACATCATCGAGATAGCCCGCTCGACGTGCCTACCCGCCTTTTACGGCATCCCTGTTAGAAACCACTCATACATTTTATATGCAACATACATTTTTTACCCCCATTCCACACGTATCATTCGCACAACGAATTGCTTCGCTCTCGTCCTCAAACAACCACATTCAAAAGTAATTATAAACTTAAACGCTCCATTAATACGTCATTAAAAATCTTTAAAGGTTTTAAGCACTTTAATTTAATTACGCGCACAACTTCAATCCGCATTCCGATTGACGTTTAAATTTTAAAACAAAAGAGACGTTCGATTTTTAAATAACTGACCGAGGACAGTTCAGTTAAACAAGGAGTTTTTAATTGTCATTTACCAGTTTTATGTAAATCCGCGTTGACGGTGTTGGGTGTCATTCTGTCTGACAGCTGACGTTTGTGACTGGTGACAAGTGACAGCGCGGCGTTCGGTGGGCAATTTGCGAGGCTGCAACGAGAATATTATTTTATTTTTACCATATTTCGTCGATGTCATTGCTCGTTGTCAACCAGTGAAGGGTTTGATCGGGATAATTTATGAACATATCGATTGACATGACTTTTTTATTTGTTTTTGTATCAACTGAATAACTCTGTACATTTGTATAAGTTATTCGTTGACCAGTTACTTAAGTAAAATATCTTTAATTTAATTTCTTAATAGTACTATATCCAAATCACCTACCTATAAGTAACTAGTAGAGTCGTGTGTCAGTTAAACTCTAAACCATAACTTACCCGAGTCATTTTCCATTCAACTTTACAACATCTATTCAAACTTGCATGAAACAAATTATATTTCAAAGAACTAAAGTACAAACAAGAACATAAATGCAGAGTAGTGCCTGCAAAAGCGGAGTAAACAAGTCGATCAATACTTACCTTTTGAAGCTGACAGGAAGATATTGAACTATTGTTGCTTGGTATAGAGCGTGCCCTCAAGGTTGTCATAACCACATAACACGGCTATCACATAAAATTGACGTCCACATTAGCCCTGTTACCCCTTTATTGACGGTTCCCTCTTTCATATTTTGAATACCTATTCGTGTTATAAGAATTTACGCGTCACTTTCCCAACGGTTACGTCTCTCGTAAAATCTTACGGCCACTCAGGCCTTATGTATTGACTTTTACTGAGCCACATTTTTCCGTGTTACGGAGAAATTTCAATTTAACGATAGGGGGTGGAATTTGTTTGTTTATTATGTTTAAGATTTGAAAATAACTTATATTACATATTATGCCGATATTAGGATTTATGTCTCAGCGCTACTGTGCCTTGGAGGGCACGTTGAATTACCGGTACCCCATGTTTAAATTATTTCGGACCCCAGCCTTTAGGCGGTCTAAAACTTGGACAACATGGCCACCCTTCTCGAACTTCTAACTTTTACCAGTAAGCAAGCTTTTTTTTTATCCCTCTAAAAATATCTATAACACCAATTAACGGTAACCTCAAAAAATATTCAGCAATCATTCCAACATTGTATTCGCGATCCAATAATATAGTGCCTATTGTCCTGGTGCTGTTATCCTGACATTCCCGATTTAGATCCCATGTTTTATGACCTAACAAGCCCTAAACGCATGTCCACACGTGGTTAGATCTGTTACCGAACAGACACATATAACAGTAAGATAACCTTTGTATCATGGTCATTGTAATGACATATGCGAACTAAAGTCTAGTCTGTAAAATTCCGGTGCTGGGCTAAGGCTTGCTCTCACTGAAGATATACTTATTACATATGTAAAACATATATACGAGTAAAAAAAGTTACTTAATATGTAGGTCATCATACAGTCTGCTTAAAGAATACGCAAAGGAATTATTGGTTTTACGATAGACAATGATTAATATAAATTAACCAGCATACTTATTTTCTATTACAGGGGCTACGTAATAGTAACCTCGATCTTCAGTACTAAAGAAATCGATTTATACGTACTCATTTACCTATTGCAAAGCTATTCTGGAACACATGCATAATAATAAACCAGTGACACTTTATTGTTTCTCAGTAAAATAAATAAAGAATCAATAAATTTAAAATCTATGTTGCATCTATAAATCAAATCGATGCTAGGACGTACACGATTGAGCAATAAATATCAATGAATTTAATGTGCCCGCGCTACACGCGATAACTCGGCTGCTTAAAATCAAAACATAGTAACTCGTTCCAACAAAAATGTTCAGGAGAGCCAAAAAACGTGTTGGCTACTTTGATTCGTTCGCCCGAAGAAACCAAAAGAGATAGCGATTTGGATGTTTGGCGAAAAGTTGTGCTATATCGTTGACATTTTAGTTTGCAATACTTGTAATCGTTTTAGACTAAAGTTACACTTAAATCGCTCATACTTTATTTTTATTTGTGAATTTACCCAAATATGACTGGAAAAACAGTATCAAAACTTAGTAAGTCCGCTTACTAGGTTATAAATTTGA
Source organism: Cyclophora punctaria (assembly GCA_951394245.1). Taxonomy (NCBI): domain Eukaryota; kingdom Metazoa; phylum Arthropoda; class Insecta; order Lepidoptera; family Geometridae; genus Cyclophora; species Cyclophora punctaria. Next base: position 10,633,638 of record OX596175.1, read on the forward strand.
TTTTCTATTGTAAACGTAGTCTAAAAAATTCATTATAGGTACTTAGTGTTTATAAGAATAAAAAATAATCCCAAAGTACAGACAGCCACACATCAGCTGGTTACTACAATCAGTCAAATGAAAAACGTGTTTGACATTAAAGTGAGAATCGATTGAAGAAATTTGACAGATTTGTTTATATTGATGTGTGGCTGTCCGTACCTATGAATGCAGAATAAAATTAAAAGTCCTGTTGACTTATAAAAAGATGTTTATTAACTTACTTCAAAGGACTCTTTAATTAAAACATGACTCAAATTCTCAACAGTCAACTAAAGCTAAAAAAATAAACTTATGCTAAAATCATTATTAATGACAATGTTAAAAAACTACTCGTTGTTATTGGTAACGATTTGACCATCAATTTGCAAATCAATGGAGTTATCACTCGTGGGTAGATTCAGCCAAAACTCCCTTCTGTTCAATGGCATTAGGGGGACCAATTTTGAAACAATACCATCTTTCTTTGATGATTTCACCCCTCGAGGAATAGTATCTGAAAGTGGGGGGATAGTTTTGACACTAAATCTCTGCATCAAGAAGTTCAGTTCTTGGTAAAATTCATCAAAATCTGTTTTATAGAACAGATTTCGTGATCCTTTGACGAATTTAGCTTCAACCACTGGGTTTAGCAAAAATTTGCTGAGAGGATCGTCATTTGTGTTACGCCGTGGAACTCGTTTCTTTTTCACCCATTGGTATGATTTTTGCACTTCAATAATTTCAATGTTCTTTCTACAGTTCGCTATAATAGACTTGTAGTCATCATAATCAAAAACTCCATCTCTACGCCTCATTTCTTTTTCTATGTTTCCATGTACGCCGTCAGCAGACATATGGGTGTGGCCTTTAGTGAGAAATCTCAGAGTGATAGTATCAATATTAATACACTCAGAATTCACAATCATTACCAGCGCTGTAAATAAAAACCAATTTTTATTTTGTCCAGTGCAGTTGTCACACCACAGTGTTATTTTTTTTATATCTCTTTCTGAAATAAGAAAAGCCATCAACGCATCAATTATATTATTGGCATCTCGACCCATCATTGCTTCATGCCACACAACACACTTGCTGTTTATCTTTGCATCTTTACATAGTGGTGCAAATGTTAAATTGAAAGCCACTAGACGGCTCAAAAAGAATGAATCTTTAATTTTTGGCATATCTGGCAATAATGTCACTTTCTGAAGATCCATAGAAAAAAAGTGTTCCATAGTATCGTTGCCCTTTTTCGCATCTTCTTTGTAATTTTTTATAGCTTTTTCAGCTTTAATCTTGTGTTGAGCGAAATCATTCTGTAAACTTCGAACGAAATGTCATTGATTTTACAATCGGCGCCAAATTCAAAACATAGCAAGTTGGTATTTCAAATTCATAACATAGTAAGTCGCTTGACCTGCTAGGGTTTTAAATTTGTATTCTGACATACTAAGTTTAGAAATTGTATATGAAGGAAATTTTCGTAATCACGCCAAATTGCTTAGACTTGCTAAATAAAATTTTTAAAATTAAGTATGAAACTGGGTGTTTTAAGGTCCACATCACTTTAATACTGTCTAGTAGGTCGAAAAATGACAAAAACCGTTTTTTTTTCAAATCACCTGTTACTAGGTTTTGAATTTGGGCAGCCGAACTGTCAAAACGGTTCGGCCATCTTGGAAGCCATCTTGATTTATTGTTTGTCGGTTTGAACTATCGATAGATATTGTGTTACGAACGTGTCGACATCAGAACTATGTTTTTCATTAGCTACCAAGAAAAAATGTAGACGACGGGAAATTACCTATATACAAGGTTCTATTAATGATTTAAAGAATAATTCTTAGAATAGAAGTAAGGACAACATAACAGATCTTCATAAACAATCTTCATGTTAATTTATTGCAATGTTACTTGAAACTACGTTTACGGATACACTTCGCTTTTATTTTACATTTTTATCTGACGTTTCACCCCCTTTACAGGAACCGTGGTCACAGAAGACGTCTTCTGTGACCACGGTGTCTTCTGTTACGACGAGCTAAGAGCAATGTCTACCATGCAACTGTGGATTGAAACTTTATATTTGAATATAATTAATTTTTCGTTTTGAATTGAAACTAGGAACCGAGGAAACGTTCGCTGTTCGCTTTTTTAAACCTAAGAAACCAGTACATTGTATTAATTCGTTTACTATGTAGGTAAAGACTATAAAATCAAATCCATGTAATCTACTAACTTCAGGACAGTTAACAGTCCCGTTTAATCACTATCACTACACAGAATAAAACAAAGTCACTTTCCGCTGTCTGTCCCTATGTATGCTTAGATCTTTAAAACTATGCAATGGATTTTGACGCGGTTTTTAATAGATAGACTGAGTCAAAAGGAAGGTTTATATCTATAAAAATTCCGAAATACCCACGGAAACGGGCACATTCGAGTAAAACTGCGAGGCGCTGCTAGTTTAATATAAGTAATGAGTGCAAATCGTGAGAGTATACAAAATAAGTACCAATTCTTAAAATATCAAAACAGTACGAATATCACATCAACTCTCCTCCTTCCTAACTCTATGAAAACTGTTGAATTGCCCAACGTCCCCGTTAAAAGATCATTAAGTAGCAATTGGTTTAATGTGTTTTCTATGAGCAATGTGTGACTGGTCGTTCATTCATAATGCAACGTGTTTATTTAGTGGATTCCTGGCACTGTGTCAATGGGTCAGATGCTTGCAGACGGTTCTTTAATAGAATCGGTCGTTTTTGTTTAAGAAAGTATATTTATGTTGACGCCTTGGTGGTCTAGTGTTATGTGCACTCGCTTGCCAAGACTGAGGTCTCGGGTTCAATTCCTGGGTCGAGCGAAATATTCTGAGGGGCATCGAGCGAAAACTTATTTCCTACTTCTCAAACATGGCTCGATTTTGTTGTTGGTAGAGGTTGATTTGATCTATGATCTAAATACGTACTCGTGGAGACAGTGGAAAGGCGACAGGTGTTTGGGCAGCAAATATCAAACAAGATACTAGACGTTGTAGTTGTTTATTACTCAGAATAGACAGGACCACAGCACCATCATTATGGGTTAGTTAGAATAGGAATCAATCACTCACATTATGATTAATACATTATATTAGCAAAGAATTGCATAGTCAGTCCGCCATTGTACAGTTGCAAGAGTTGAAAGGGGAGACCGAGTAACCATAGACAATAAAACACAATAATTATCTATGATATAGATTAAAGGCATATTCACACGATACTTCTAATACTTCCCCTTGACTTTAAGATATCTCAATCAATAGTTATACATAATTAACATGAGCTCTACATAGTCACAGAAACATAAAACATTATTGCTTACTCTACATTAAGATAGTTAGTAAATATAAAACATTACATTAGTTCATCCGTAACCATCATACTTTTAACAAAGTCACAATGTTTCTGCTTACACAGGGGCTTAGTCAATACATCCGCTATCATTCTGTCTGTAGGTTTATACATAACATTTATCAAACCATTTTTAACTAGGTCCTTAACAAAATGATATCGGATATCTATGTGTTTGGTACGCTTATGGCACAACTCTCTGGATTCCAATAATTTTTGAGCACTTTGGTTATCATTATAAACAATACAGTTATTCAAATTGGTAGATGTCAATTCTAAAATTAAATTCTTAATAAAACAAATATCTTTACAAACATCACCTATAGCCAGATATTCTGCTTCCGTACTGGATAATGCGACACATCGCTGCTTGCGTGATTCCCAGTTAATGGTACAGTTACCTAGCTTGATTACATAACCAGTATATGACCTACGATTGTTGACATCATTTGCCCAATCGGCATCGGTATATGCGCTCAAATTCCAATTAACGCTCTTTGTAAAAAACAAATAGTAATTAATTGTACCAGCTAAATACCTAAGTACTCTTTTGGCCGCGAGCCAATGACTTTTCTCGAAACAAGTGCTAAACTGGCTTAAGTAACTGCAAGAATATGCAATATCTGGCCTAGTGCATACACATAAATACATCAGACACCCTAAAAGTTGTCTATATTTATATACACTATCATCTAAATGTGCACTTGCATTTTCAGATTTAAGTAATTTACAATTTGATGGCAAAGGTGTGTCTACAGGTTTACAATTTTCCATTCCGAATTTTACAAGTAAACTCTTAATATATTCAGACTGATCCAAATACAAAGTGCCCTTTGACTTATCTCTAGTGACTCTTATACCTAAACAATTTTTCAGTGGGCCTAGGTTTTTAACATTAAATTGTTGTTCTAATATCTTCTGTAAATGAATTTTAACATTGCTATTTTGACTATAAAATACATAAAAATCATCCACATACAATGCTATCACAACAAAATCATTGCCCACTTTCTTAGTGTAAACACATGGTTCACATTTACATTGCTTGAAGTCATGTGAAACTAGAAGGTCATGAACCTTTTCATTCCACATTTTGCTAGATTGTTTAAGTCCATAAATGGCTTTTCTTAATAAACAAACTTTACCATGAACTTTATCTGAAAATCCCATAGGTGGCTCCATGTAAATTTCCTCATTGAGATCACCATTCAAGAAAGCTGTAGCAACATCAATATGATCGATATCTAGATTTAATTGATTGCTAAGACTAAATAAGATTCTCATTGTGGAATGGCGTACCACCGGTGAGAAAGTGTCATTATAATCGATTCCCCGTTTTTGTGTGAAACCCCTGGCAACAAGTCGTGCTTTAAAACAGTTAAAATAACCATCAGTGTCATGCTTAACTTTATACACCCATTTACTTTTAACTATATTTTTGTTAACTGGCTTATCAACCAGCTCCCAAACGTTGTTAGCGACTAATGAGTCATACTCACGCTGCATGGCAGCTTGCCAGTCTTCAGACTGTGGAGAATCTAAAGCCTCTTTGTAAGACTGCGGCTCGACCAATAAACCCTCATGCAATGACATAAAACATTCATAATCCCCATACCTTTTTGGAGGAACATTACGCGTAGAGCGTACATTACGACCTGTAGTCACAGTATTGTGCTCCGGAGCTTCACCTGCAGCTGATGTCACGCCAGAAGTCAGATGCTCAGAGATAGAACATCCTTCAGCGGACACTTCAGCGGAGGTGCCAGAGCCATCTGCCTCCCATTCACTCCCTGTGCAGTAGTCTCCTTCAGACTCTGAGACATCACAGATAGAGTTTTGATTAGGTTGAATCAATGTCATGTCATCATTAGCATTATTTATCATAGTAGTATTTGAATCAATATTATTAGAATTGTTTAATATGTCATTATTATTCAAATTATTTATTTCATTATTGGAATTATTAATATTAAGTGGAATGTCACAATTATTTAAAACAATAAAATCATGTTGATCTCTGACATTTTGTCCCAAATCCTTACAAAATTTGTTTTCTAAAAATGCCACACTGCGTGACAAAATAACTTTTTGTGGATTTGTAGGCTCTATAAGTCTATATCCCTTACAAGTATCACTATATCCCACAAAAATGGACATTTTAGCTTTAGGATCAAGCTTCTGTCTCTTCTGTGACGGAATTAGGTAGTATGACAGGCATCCAAAGACACGGAGGTGGCTGAGATCCACAGGAGAACCAGACCAAACTTCCTCCGGTACACGACCAGCTAAAGCTACTGTAGGGGACCTATTTTTCAAGTATATAGCTGTCATTACAGCTTCACCCCAGTAATGCTCACTGAGACCAGACTCCATTAACATACACCTAACTTTATTCATCAATGTGCGGTTAAGCCGCTCTGAAACCCCATTTTGCTGAGGGCAGTAGGGCACCGTAACTTGATGAACAATACCGTGTTCCTGTAAGTATTGGGAAAACTTATGATTGCAGTATTCACCGCCATTGTCAGATCTTAAAATTTTAATCGGCAAACCGGTCTGCTTCTCTACACATGTTTTAAAATTAATAAAATGAGTATGTACCTCAGATTTTTCCTTCATAACATAGCCAAAGGTCTTTCTAGTGAAGTCATCGGTAAATGTCACTAGATATCTCGCCCCTCCCCAGCTAGGCTTTTGCATGGGCCCGCAGACATCAGTATGAATCAGTTGCAGTGGTTTAGAAGCACGCGTCGCCTCTTTGGGATAAGATGCGGCCGACATCTTGCCCTTAATACATGGGACGCAGCTCTTCAAATCTTTATTTCCATGCTGAAACAGAACATTCATACCGCATGCAACCTTTTGTAAATTTTTCATACCTTGAAGGCTTAGATGCCCTAGACGTCTATGCCAAAGCTCCACTGCTAAGTCTGCTGTAACTGTGGCACTCAACAAATCCTCTCTGTTATCAAGGAGTAGAGAGTGCGCCTGTGTTGGCGATGACCCTGACCTGGTTAGTTCACTGTCCATAAACTTACATTTACATGCAAAGGACTTACAATCAAATCTATACAACCCATTAAAACATGCAGCAGATGCGACTAAGTTGCCAGAAATTTGACCAACATTATTGTAAACATGACATCCATCTTTATTAAAAAACAACACAATGACCAGACTGGACTAACTTGGAAACGGAGATGAGATTAACAGATAACTGAGGGACATACATAGCATTTAAAAGTCTTACCTCATGCAATGTAAGAGAACCCATCCCTTCACTATTTATAGTTTGGTTGTTAGCAACAGTAATAACTGCCTTCTTAGTGTCTTGAAAATTTTGCAACAATGCCTTATCATTCACCATGTGGTTAGTAGCACCACTATCAATGTAGAAATCACTAGATTGTGATGATATCAAGGCAGATGCTGAATAAATCTTCTCATTTGATTGTTGCTGCTTCTTCGTACGCTTCAATTTAAAACATTTAGCTTTAGTGTGACCACTCTTCTTGCAATAATCACAAACGATGCTCTTTGTCTTCATGGTAAAAGCTGTTCCATTGTCATCCAAGCTGCTTCTCCGGGAGAACTCCTGTAGTAGTCTAGCACGAACCAACTCACTGGATATTCTGGTGGTGACCGTTGCAGTAGACAGACTGGATACCACAGAGTCATACTCAGCCGGTAGACCGCTCAAGAGAATTTCAGCTACCTCTTCATCGTCCACAGTTTTGCCTATGTCAGAGAGTTGTTGCACTGTAGTAATAATAGCTTCAATGTACGAAGTCATACTATTGTAGTCATTGTAATTAATCTTGTGTAATTTACGCAGCAACAAGACACGTCGAAAAAGTCCCTTGTCTTGAAAGACATCGGAAAGCTTATTCCAAGCTTCTTTTGCAGTAGTTGCGTTCCAAACATATTGGTAAAGAGAAGTTTTGATGGAGAGACAAATGCGCGCTAGGGTTTTACGCTCTCTGTCACCATTCGGATCCGCATTGGGTTCGCCCTCGATCAAATCCCACAGTCCTTCCAATAATAGTAAATTTTTCATGGAAAACTTCCAAGTGTGATAATTGGACGATCCATCCAACTTTTCCACAATGAGGTGGCCAACCGCATGGTTGCCATTGCCGCCATTTGCCGCCATCTCGAAATCGAAGTGCTGTGCCGTCCTATAGTATAATGCGCCCAAACTTTAGCCTTCGCAAAACGTATACTATCAGTGTTTTCGTGCACTGGTCCCATAACCTGTTGTTGGTAGAGGTTGATTTGATCTATGATCTAAATACGTACTCGTGGAGACAGTGGAAAGGCGACAGGTGTTTGGGCAGCAAATATCAAACAAGATACTAGACGTTGTAGTTGTTTATTACTCAGAATAGACAGGACCACAGCACCATCATTATGGGTTAGTTAGAATAGGAATCAATCACTCACATTATGATTAATACATTATATTAGCAAAGAATTGCATAGTCAGTCCGCCATTGTACAGTTGCAAGAGTTGAAAGGGGAGACCGAGTAACCATAGACAATAAAACACAATAATTATCTATGATATAGATTAAAGGCATATTCACACGATACTTCTAATAGATTTTAAGATCACCAACGCGCATTAGGCAGTAACTTCAGTAATTGATAACTTCAGTAGGAGAGGCAGTGGCGCATTACGGCTAATACTTACTTACTACTTTTATGTTGAAAGGGAAATGATGGAAAATCCGAATATGATGTTCTTAAACAGTGAAGCTCTAAGTTGTATTTTGGAATCTAACCAACTTACATTATGAGTATTACAGATTTGTACATATATAATTTTCACCTAGACTTATCTGCAACAAATGTCAGCACAAATTGTTGACTCCGGGTGGGAATCGAATCGGTAACCCTGACACAGTGAGCGCTCTCACAAACCACTGTGCCAACGATCATGGATTCATACTTTTAAATTATTAATATTTACACCGATAAAAACATAATGCATTATTTATCGTACTCAATTACATAAAGCATATTATAATATTGAACAAAAAAGGTTGACATCAATAAATAACGACAATAACGTCACGAATATCTCCCGATTTATTGCAGTTAATGTTGTTGCTATAAATTAGTGGCGCAGATCAAAGATGGATGTCAATCAGCGTATAAATTATTATTTCGTAATTAATGATAATATTGAACGTAAGTTATAGGCGTCTATAAAAGTGCAGTGCCGTTTTTAACGCGCTGTTAAAGAAGTAAAAAATAGAACATATATTATCGAATGTTCACAAAACTGAACATACTGCCTTGCTAGGGTTAAGCTATTTACGTGAGCGTCAAGCGTTAAAAAGTGTCAAAAAAGCGCTTGGGGCAATTAGGTCTTAACTATACCACTGGACACCTATACTCATAGCTAGACTTTAAGATTTCTAATACGGTGTATAAAAACAATTTAAGTATGTATTCTCAATCCATAGGAAAAGCCAACAAACAAAAGCCTACCTTAATTATTTATTCAAATTCATAAAAAGAACGCACCCTACCCTAATCACCTCCAAAATTAATCCTTCCCGCCATCAGCATTATTAAAATTTAAAACTGTCACTAAGAGCTGTCACTGTCAAACTTTTTCTATTAACTTTTTCATAAGGATTTGACAGGACATTCATAAACGCGCGACGTTGATAGATGGCGCTAGCGTCGCGTGACGTTGCTATTGAAATGGAAGCTAATGACGTTTCCCAAGCGTTTTCTAACAAAAATGATAACTAATTAGAAGGGATGAATTTTTAATATCAAAAATTGGGGTGCGAAGGTGTTTGTTTATTTTTGAATGTTTATTAGAGGGTGTTAAAATGTACTGAGACAGTTCTCCCCTATTACATCAACGTCGTCATTTGACAAATTTTGTAAAGCATCACTTTAATTTTAAATTTTCATATTTAGACTTTAAACTGTAATCACCAATTATGATCAACGAACTTTGCTGTTTATCACATACATACATACATTGTCTAAGTCTAAAGTACTCACATAAATATTAGAGATCTTTGATAAGAAACAAGCGGTTAAAACATAAACTGCAACATGTTATTCTTTAAACTATCACGTACCCAGAACCCTATTCATTTATAAACTACATATATCAATACGCAATTTCGTATAATATTTTGTATAAGTACTACCTAACAATATCTAATACAATTTTCCAGAAAAGCTATCAGAAAAAAACCACTTCCACGAACAAAATAACCTAAAGGAATCTATAGACTCCCCACAAATTACCGATGGCTGTTCGTGACGTATTGTTATTACGGCTTTTATTTCTCGTTATCAATCTCCGCCCTTTAACCGAGCTCTTTTATTCCTTCCCTCCTGGAGGTGTTGTTGATGAGAGACGCCATTCACCCGCCTTATGAAAGACTTGCCTTTAATTCCTGACAGTCTCTTGACTAGCTCATTGTTCTATGTTGAGATAAAGTTTCTTTGGACTTCTTTTAAGGATAATAATATAATATATTTTTGTTAGAAGATTACACTCTTTTTAACTATTGATGCGGAACAGTGTAAATGGAGTCATTTGTTTTTGAGTTACTCAAAAAATATAATTTTACAGCCTTGAACTCTTGTGCCCTTGTTAACTTTGAGGGAAAACTAAGTGAAACTTCAAATAAGTGAAATATTTCGTTTACATTGTAAACAAACGCATACAAATTCAAATAAAGCTGAAATAAACATAAACAATGCCATATTTTCATTCCAAAAAATTATGTAAACGCAGTACCAAATAATGCAGTCATGAATTTTCATTGCATTATAACATGTAAAACGGTTGGCAAGCACAACATTTCTTTCCTAAAGAGGACTACAGACTCGTCGATTTGACATACTTTTTGTGTAACCAATACATCCAGTTACGTAACCAAAGTATAAGGTAATATATGCTGATGCCTCTATATTATGCCGATTGCTGCCGACTTTTTTATAAATCAGTTCTTCATAGTACATCGTAAAGTATATAGACCCCTTAAGTAAACATGTTACATGGTATTTACGAGAACAATATCAAAAATACACCGAAGCATTGTACGTGGTAGCTACTGGCGAACAATAAAGTCGCGTTTAATACAATTACGTGGTAAATATATTTGTGTTTGTTTTGTAAGTCGGGGAGAACGTTTGCTTGTTTGTGGTGCAAGTTGAGGGACGCGGGCGATTTGATATGTGGACTTAGGAACTATCATGTATGGCTATCCTTAATCAGAATTAATTACAAAAGATTGTTAGTGAAAAATCAGTTTTTTGATTTTCGAGTTTTATATATAAGATAAATATTTCGCACTAATGTAGAAATTCCTTTTATGATTAAAGTAGTGAATAACAACTGCGATTTGCCTAAAATTAGCAAAATGGGAATTCTGCATCCATATGTACTTATAACTCCAATCCAATGCCTTACATTTAATTGCAGTTTTTAAATAAAACTATTCAGTAGTACACAACAAATCAAAACCACATTATTACACATTTTAAAGTACAAAAGGCGTGCCTAGACCTAACTAGAGTCAACATTAACCGTTCACACACTCGCACCTCCCACAACTTGTCCCAAACCCCTTTCAAGCCATAATCATACATCATTGTTATTTGTAGTAGTCATTCGGCAAGCGTGCACACCGACGATTACCAAGAAACTGAGTGAAAACGTACCATTGACACGATTTGTGACATACTTGGCAAATAATTCTTTTTTACTGCAATTGTGAGATGAACAGCTAACAATGGCGCGCCCGATAGTTCGGCGGTCGGCCTACACTTTATATACAATGTTGTAACCGTTGACATTTAGACTATGTTTTAGTTTAAATTGCACTCGCAGTAATGTAGCGGTAGTTTAGTACCGATATTTTGATATGGTTTGTAGTATTTTGTTGGTGATATTTTGAGTGTTTCAATGTGATATTTCAGTTACTAATACTTTATCTTAGACCAAGATAAATAGTTGTTACTAATACAAGGCTTAGTAATTGCTAAGCGATGTTAGTTCATTGCGATTGTTAAGCAACTTTTAGCTCGACCCCTACTTGGATGGGTGGTCGATGGTGGCATTTCTATCTGAGCGCTACCGTGCTTCGGAGGACACGTTAAGTTAAGCTGTCGATCCCAGTTGTTCAATCGTCAGACCATGTTGGCCTCTAACCTATTTGAAATTAATTAATGTATTGCTTAGCAATGATTAGCAAAAAACTCACCTCTATTCACCCAAACCGTTTTCAATACAACAGCTCCCTAATTGCCCGACTTGAAACTACGATTTAGAATAACTACAAGTATTCGCGCGTCTGTCATGTGCACATTTGTCGCGCGACTCGGCCGCGATCGGCGCGACGGGTTTACGATCCCGACGACAAAAATATCGCACTGCCCGATCGGTCACCGATTGATATACGACGCAGCCTGCTTGTATTTATATTTATTGAGCTGTTAACTGATTGAGATACTCGCTCCCGAGGACTGATGTTTGGAAATAATTTTAGATATTGCTCGTATTTTGTGCGCTTTCAACTGGGTTTATTGGACTTGATGTACGGGTAAATGTTAACGCTAATAAAGTTAAATGTGAATTATGTTACTTTATTTTAGGCATAGATTTAGAGATGGCTTAGCATTTCGTATTTGAAGTTTACCTTGCTTGATCATAACTTAAATTAAGAATCATCAAAAGAACAATAAAAATGTCCCACCTAAGAGCTTACATAGGCATAATGTAAATTCCGTTTGACACATAACTACAGTAAGAAATATTAGAATACATAACAAGCCACACCTAGACTTTAAATCTAATACCTAGAACCAAAACAAGACGCTGAAAATCCCCAGACAAATGAACAAACATAGAACCGGCTCGCTGAAGTAGTGGCAGGTGGAATTCAATCATAGAGCACACAATACCGTGTCGGATCCGATGCTGTTGCCGACACACGTCAATTGTTACTGCACTCTAACAAGGGACTAGGAGCATGGAGGGTTTTGATGTGGTATCGTCATACGTAGTATACCGTATAGCTGGACAAGTTATTTACACACCTTTGTCATATAATAATATCTACTTAAATTTATTTAATAAAATGGTATCTAGGTATTATCTGTAAAATCTTTAGACTTTATCGGAGACTTTAAGCGGTCTAAAAACCCCCACACCAGGGCAGTAACTTACTTGCACGAACTTGATACTTTATAAGTATTTTTGATCCTCTTTGGATTACAAAATCTCCGTCTCGAAAACTTAAAAGCTAGGCTATTTTGAATATGCTTCGCCACACCAAAGAGGCGACCCTAGAAACCCCTCAAGGCTTATAGAATTCAATTGTGGATGTACCACTACTTAAAATCCGAATATTATTGTATATATGTTAATGGCTTTTAAACTGACGCTATTGATATTACGATAACTTCAAATTCCACGGTTTATATACATACTTCGAGATCCTCTCCAAAATACCGCATCCATATTTTCCAATATCCTGTTCCAAGAAGACGCTTGTTATGGGAAGTTTGCATTGAAAGCCGTCGCCGCTGTGTCGGATCAATGGACAATAAGGGTGATTTGCCGGCTGGCACCCCGTAATAGGATAACGTTTGTCAACGCCTTTGTCACACTTCTCATATTGTGGTGACAATGTGGGTGTTGTTTTCAGTTAGCACGTGTACAATGTACTCGTGTATGCTTTTAAAACATCTTATTTTTGATATAAGAAGTGTATATATATAAAGTTTATGAGTATGGCTCCTGAAACTTATAATTTTAGTTTTTCTACACTTACCTGTAGATATAACTACGCCTCGTTTCCTTTTAAAGAGATTGCAGTCTGTAAATTCTAAAGCATGAAAGCATGAAGAAAGCAAAGATCCAAAGGTCATTCTCAACAACTCTTATACTAATAATAATTCAAATTATTTCTAATCTTACTTAAGTAAGTAAGTTAAACGTTAAATCAATTCAAAAAGAAGTTAAATAAAAAAAAGAAGTTAAATCAATGTTTTATTGTGTTAGATTACAAAGTGCCAGTTCATGAAACCTTTAAGTGCTTTAGTACTTTGTCGCATAATACAATTATAAAAATGTCATGGACATGTTAGTAGGTATTGCATGAGATTAATATGATAAGGTTCGTAGATTGCTTAAGTTAAGCGTGCGTTCCCAATCAAGCCGAGCTTAGCTGTGCGGAGCAATTTCAATGCGTTGTGATTGGTCGGTTGAGTTCCGCACAGCTCCACTTCGCTTCAATTGGAGACGTACACTAACATTTTCGTGAGCTAACTACAAGCAAAGTAAGTATGCTAACTGTACCTACTTGTCAATACATTATTGTTACCTGCGTCACATTGATTAACCCAATGATGACTGTTTACGTTAGTGATCGAGTGACATGTGTGAAATGTTGTTTCCTTAACAAAATTACTTTTATCGTGTCGGTGTTACGCCTTTACAGGAAATTTGTAATTAACTGAATGCGATTGTAGGATATGCGAAGATTGTAGATGGAAACACGGAATATATTGCAATTTTCTGTCTTTTTTTGTCTGCAGATTTATCTTTGTCACCTTTTTTGACAAGAATAAAAGCAATGTTCATCTTGCTAGAGTTTAGTAAACCAAAATGTTACGTGCTATAGTACTTTGTCAAACTATGAATTTGAAGATTTTCAATGGCAAGGAATTATAGTTTGTAAATCGGCCTTATTGTTTATATTTTAAATGTTTCGATAGAAATAGATTGTATAATACATATTATTGTTATATTATACAATCTATTTCTATCAAATTATTTCCTTCAACTTGAATAAAAGTCAAAGGATGCAGTTAGTTTCGTCTAAACATTTTCTCTTTCTCTTTTAATCGTTTCAACATTGTATATCTCGAAGGCGACGCCGCGGTATTTAAATTATACAATTTGTTTTCGTAATTGCACTCGAAATGTTATAAGAGCGAGACTTTCCTCAACATAATTATTTAATGAGAAATATGAGTAGTTTTCATTTCGATTTAATTCTGCGAATGCCCAATATAGGTATTGTGTAGGTAATTATGGAATTACTAAATACATACTTAAATCATTATACGTATTTATTCTGAAATGCCGATACTTATAGGTCTTAACAGTTAAATACCATTATTGTGAAAGGTTTCTGACTTTTACCTCCTTATTTAAGTGCCGCCATGATTACTTTAAGTTGAACTGAAAAGCATTCTTTGAAAGATCACGAACATCGAATTCTAAACGTGATTCCACTTACTTACCTTTGAGTACTTAATAAATAAGCTGCGTCAAAAGCTTTTTGACATAAAAAAACATACACTAATAATTACAATCTATTATTTTATCATTACTTGTAACGTAGTACTTAATATGCTTATACGATATTCCTATTTACACTCGTGGAGACGGGAAATGCTTCCTTAATAGAGATTTAATAAGTGATTTTGATGGAATTAGTTACATATGTGTTGATTTAATGAAAGTGGCTATCTATCTATTATAAAAATAATTATTCAAATCGACTTACGTAGTAGGTTCTGAGATCAGAGCGTTCAAAGAAAAAAAGAAGTAT
Source organism: Cyclophora punctaria (assembly GCA_951394245.1). Classification (NCBI taxonomy): domain Eukaryota; kingdom Metazoa; phylum Arthropoda; class Insecta; order Lepidoptera; family Geometridae; genus Cyclophora; species Cyclophora punctaria. Next base: position 10,648,660 of record OX596175.1, read on the forward strand.
AGAAAAGATTTAGTAAAGAAGTCAGAGTGGAATGAAATCACAAAAACAATTTTTTTACAAAAAAATGTCTATGTATAACTCAGCCATATTAGTTTTTATTTTCAAACTCAATTTCAAAACTGGAAGTAATCTACTTTACTCATTTGTAGGACTACTCAATGCTTAGTAGGAAGCACAAGAACTAGCTACTACAAGAACTAGCTTTTAATGAATTATAGACGCTTCGTAATCGAATAGCTGCCGTAAACTCGTAGTAAACTAGAGAACGATCCTATCCTACTATTGTCCCATAAATCAACGTCCGTAAATTCAATTTTATTCGACAATTAAACTTGCTTGCGCTTTCTCGACGCTCGTAACACATAAATACTCGTAAATACGAATTATCGTTAAAATGTCACTGTGATTGTAAATCTATGTGAACAAAATACGACAGCGCTCTTTACGGACTTGGCTAAATGGAACTGTTGCAAAAACTGAAGTCAGCTTTTGAATTATGAGTTGAAACTAGGCGCGTCCCGCTGGTATGCCCGTTATTAAGTACCTATTTGATTCATTTTCTGCTGGAAAAGTAAACATTTCGAATGTAAGATAGGTATTAGGTAAGGTACTAGATATGAAAATATACATAAATGAAAATTCAAAATGTTGGGTTCGTAAATGTTACCTAGACATAGGACATGAACCATACGAATAGATGTCATTAGCGATATGAATATGAACCATTTTTTTTAATTAATTTTGTTTTTACATACAACGATATTGCAGAAAATTTCAGTGCAACAAAGTACGAATAACAAATACAATAAAGAATTCAATAAAGAACGGTTTTGACTACCAACAAAACTACAGGTTTAGTTATGTGACATCTACCACAAAAATGTGTATGTATAAAATGTAATGTAGCCAACATTGCCCAAAAGTCAAGAAAGGGCACTTTTCCCCAGCACAAATTGTGACAAAAATAATCACACACTGAAACTGCAAACTATTTAACATCAAAATATCAAAGAGTTACAATGTAAATGTGTCTAAATTATTGGTTAACGTCCAGTTAAAGTTTATGTTGTCGTGACAACTTACTTTGACGACTATTGTCGGTAGTAACACGAATATTTATTGTAGTTTAATATTCATAATTTTCGAGTAATTGCCTTTGAGTGTTGGCGCGAGTTTGTGTAGGTTTTGATAAGTCACTGCTTGTTATTTTGGATTTAATATTATTTCTTTGTAGCGTAATGAATGTTATGTTTGTTGGAGATATAGTAATAGATGGGATCCTCATTTTTGTGACTATTTAATATCTTGTTCTGTTGTTTTCTTGGCGTTGCGTGGCCTTTATTTGATTTTTTACTAAACCTTTGGGAATTTGAAGTTGCTAATGAATTTTTGGGTGCGTTTCTATAGAAGCAGAGCGGAGCGGTGCGAAGTCCGATTCACCAATCACAACGCGTTGACATTGTCAAAATCTTTTCGTAATGCGTTGATTGGCCAATTATTGAGCTTCGCATAGCACTTTTTTGTAGGTTTGTTAGTAGATTATGTAGGTTATATAAAACCTGGTTAAGACCATTCACCATTCCTTCACCTTGCATTAGGACTTCTGAGGGCATTTTTTATCCTATTGTCTCACTGCTAAGGACAAAGATATCTCAAAACAGGCTATATTCACTTTGAATAATAAACTCCAGAATACACAGTCTTCAAGAGTTCTAAAATGACTTACTTTTATCGCCTCTTCTGACGTGAAGTAATAATGAAGTTCCGTTGAGTAAATGTGTAAAATATTCATTGTATTTTAATCAAGCGTTACTTTACTCGTTACAATGTTAGTTCTCATGCAATTTGTTCTTGTGTATGCTAACCTAAAGCACAAGAAGTGAAACGGTTTAAATATTATCATGATACAATGTTGCCTTCGAACGGTAAGAATTGTTGTCGTATAAGGTTACGTAGTACTAAGAAATCTTAGAATATTATCTAATCAGTACCACAATAAGTAAGAGGTCTTGATTGTGAAAGTGTGAAGAGCGAAGTATGTTTATGGATAGTTTTATTAACTACTAGTATTTTAAAACCGGAAGTTTGTGTTATATTTACTAATAATGTGTTTATAATGTCCTAACGTTTTAATCCAGCGAGCACCTTCTCATCACAGCTTCTCATACTAAGACCTAAGGTCAGTTTTAATACTAGGCCAGTCTGGCCAAGCCTAGCTATGGCTAAAGGCATTCATACTCAGAGTTTCAATAAATAAAGCTATCAAATGCTACAATCGCCATTATAAATATCATGTTGCTTGTTTTACATTGTATAATACATAGATTGTGTCTCTATTACACTGCGAATGGTAATCATTTGTATTATTGGTTATTGAATTCACTTCGATAATGGCTTTGTCTGTATTAATATTATAAAGAGGTAAAATATGAAATTTTGTTTGTATGTTCGCGCTAATCTTGGGAATAACCAGTCTGAATCGAAGAATTATTATTGTATTGGATATCTTTATTCAAGAAGAAGGTTATGGGCTTTGTTTTATACTAGAATTCCCACGGGAACGAACACAGCGCCAGTAAAACCGGAGGATGCCAGAAATTTAATCAAGACTAAAAAATTTAAGACGTTTCTTCATATAAAACATCTTAAATACTACTAGCAGTAAGCCAATTTTGGGCCCGGTGATAATGGGACGATAGCTGCACATAATAAATCAATTACGTCTTTTGTAGAGCTACCTAAGCTTAGCTTTTTTAACAACATTAAAACTATACAAAGATAATTTACTAAACTATTAAACGCTTCAACCATTTTGTATATTATGTCCATTAAATCCCAAGAAAAACCTTCCTACTGAACTAAGAAACCAATAAACCCAGAATAATAATCGAATACCCATACATTTCCCATACAATTTTCATTCTATTTCCAACAAAAACTGACTTGTATTCAAAGCACGTGCGATCTGAGGAAATTAACATATAAAAAGCTGTGTGTACACACCATTAAGTTTGTAAAGGTTTTATAGCTGAATATTTATGGGTGTAAACTTACCTTAATAGGAATATACGACTCATATATTCTGACGAGTACGCGGTACTATCTTTTGGATGTGGCTTATTGAAACATATATAGATTTCTCTTGCAAAGTACTTATGTATATTGAAATTATTAGATGAATATTTAGCGTGACTATTTGTATAATAGTGTTATGAGCAGTTTGCAATGACTTAATACGAGTACTTATAGATATTATTAAATAAGTACGAAGTACGTGTCACTGCTTGCGAGCATTTTTAATATACTGTTTGTTCTCTTGTCTTCTGAAAGTTAATCAATCATTACAATTGAACATACCACATCAATCTATTTCTAATCGCTTGTGCATCGTGCGAATATCCATAAGGTATTTTAATTGATATGTCTTCGACAGGCCGGCGTCGATTAGTCAAGGGCTGCCCATTTGATGGTCGATGGATGCTTTATTGATTATCAACTAAGGTAGGAGAGATTGGATATTGCATTTTCGGACTACGATTATGTGGTACTAACTGTTACGTACTCTATGACTATGTATTACAGCCTGGCTAGCATAACGAATGTCACAGAAGACAAGACATGATATGATAAGTGCTGTGAGTTGAGTGGAATATTTAAGTCAAAGTGACACAGTGTTTTGGGTTTGTTTAGACTCCACTCAGAGCATACTTTTTACAAATACATATATGAAAAATACAAATACATTCGTCCGTTGCCACGAATGTGCTGTCTGTATAATGATAAATGTAAGGATCTAGACATTTTCCAACCTAACCTTAATAAGTTTAAGTGTGCAATATGGTCGCTGTATCAGGAACCAGTATAAACAGTATCTATTCTATTCTATTTTATTTTATTATTTTATTTTTTTTTTATTTTTGATGTTTTTGATATTTTTATTTACTTTTTCTTTTACTAAATACTAAATAGGATATCGGTACAATAAATGTGTGTATTTAAGAGCTGTGCATGGTTGTCATCGATGTACAAGTTTACTAAGATATGTATTGTAAGTGTTATTTTTTTTTGTGTTTTTAACTTGTATGTTGTTACTGTGCCAAATAAATAAATAAATAAATAAATAAAATAAATAAAAAAAGCCTTACTTATTAGTTGGTAACAATAGAGTTTAGAGAGGTATAAGTTTGTGTAGGTCTCGAAAAATGTCGGCAAATTATTGTACACTAGCTGTCACGTCCATACATTTACTATTAAGCAGAAAAGAAGAAACTTCCCTTTTATAAAATCAGTAGAGACGGGTTTTGAATATTGTATTATTTTTTATTCCTTAAGTAAACATTAGTAAAACACTTTAAATAACAGATACTAAAGCTCCACAGTCTTTTACGCACACACAGATAAACATTCTCCAAAGTTTTTATATTTTATCAAGTGAATGTCCAAAGAAACACTATTTAAATTACTCCCATATTAGAGTTCGGTTTTATCTCATTCGTAGTATAATTACCATTTAAATTGCGCCCACTGAGCTACCATTTGACACTTGACAGATGTAATGACAGCACACCGAACGGTGACGGCGTTTCAAGAATTTTTATGTCCCATATCTACTGTTTTATACGATCTTGTCAACTCCCCTTTAAAATGCATGCACCAAACTACTTTCACAACAAAAAGTCATCTATACGTCTTTAGTGTACTAATATTAAAGTACAGTTTCGTACAGCAATATATATCGGAAAGGAAAAGTTAAACTTGTCGAATGCAAAGGAAAACCAATGTAATTTTATTGATGACAAACATTTTCAACGTCCGTATTCTATCAGCAATAGGGTTGAGATTAACATAAACTTTTGATAGTGCCACCGACAGCTTTATAGCGGTTATCGTAAAGTAAAACACTGGATGTTTCGCTCGTAAAAAGAACTGATAATTGTGTTCGTAGATGACGTTCTATTTAATTTCCATTTGATTGTACAGTAGTTTTCTTACGTATTTTTTATCGCGTTGACATTTTTATTGTTATGAATTTGTTTTATATTGTAACTAAGCGATTGTATCGACTAATAAAGCGTAGTGTTGGGACGTTCGCTCGATTATTTTTAGTTGACTATTTTATTATTTGAGTTACGACTTTAGTTTTATGTTATTGCTGTACTAGTATATTTTTATTGATTTTAATTGTCACGTGTTCTGTTGCTTCTAATAATTCTTTGGCCTTTGTCACTTCGAACCTCACATTCCAATCCGTGTTTCATTTGAAATTTTACATATGAAATCAATGGGAAATAAGTCATATGAGCGTACTTAATATAAGTTCAGGGAGACGACTCGACCTATATTAATTACCAAATGCCACCTACATTAATAACTCCCCATATCGCACAATCAGTTAATCAAAATACATCTAAACAGTGCCTACCATCGACTCTCGATCGTAAATCGCTGTTATCTCGATCAGTAGTTGTACATAAAACACGTATAAACGCCGCCCGGTGGCCGATATCTTCTCAATCGCGTCGGTATTTACGCGAGTCGTGTGTCGATTGTATCTCTACTAGTTTGTTTGTCGGTCTTCGTGGTAGGGGTGGTGGCGTACCGGGATCAGTTGGTACGCAACAATGTAAAGAGTTGAGACAAGTTAGATTAAAACTAGAACGAGCTACGTAAAAAGTAAGTGCTAGTGTATTAGAAGCCAACCCTGATGTCGGAGATTATAGACCACCTAAAAGTCTCTGTCTTGATATATCGATTTAAGCAACTGGAGCCGACCATAGAAATGGGGGCCGAGCTGCACGTTGCTTACAAAAACAACCTGAGTAACATTCTATATGAAGCCATACATTCAAAATATCTGAGCATATTTCAGGTACTATAAACATAATTGTATTTCTGTTATTTCTATACGAATATGTTCCCACTACACCGCCATCCTAACTACACAGTGTCAAGTTACAAGACAAAACTAGTGTTAATCCCAAGTTCCTAAATAGTGAGGTGATTAATATCGATAACATCTCACATACTTTATCGATACTATCGTTTCACTGCATTATGACTTTTAAAACATCACCTAAATAGGTGATGGTTATCAGTGTACGAGTTTTGGAAATTTCACTTGTTAATTTGAGTATTTTAAGTGGGAGTCTAATTATATTGATTCGAAATGTCTTGAAAACTATTTTCCTTTTTATTGTTCTATTTTTCTAATTAAAATTAGAAAGTTTTTGTAGATAAATGTTTTTTTTAAATGTAGTTTCAATGACTTCATAGTACTAAAGTAAATAAGCTAGAATGATTGTAAAGGCTCACTAAAGAGGGGAGCGTTGGCGATATTTGGAGAAAAGCTAATATAAAACTTATCTATTTTTGTAAATTAATCACAAAATTATCTATTTTCAAAACACAGAAGAAAAAAGCTTCTACTTTTGCTCAATTCTGTTTACAATATCATTTTTTTTTCTCTTCTCTTCTTCAGAAACAGTACAATTACACCGCTAACACCAAAATATACCTTAAAACGAGTTAAAAGCGTCATAAATAATTACAATAACCATAACAAAATGATCACAAATCACCGAGTAATTTCATCACATTTGAAATACCGAAATGTGTTTCACATAATTCATTCATCTTGTGATTCGTCCGTCAGAGTTCCATTACATTAAAACGTTGCGCGCGACGGTTTGTTTGTCCGTCTGTCACGGGTAGTGGAGCGCGAGTGGCGCCACCTGACTTACACACTGCCGTGTTTACATTAGTTAGATTAGCGGGCTTGCTTCTTAGATTGTTAACTGATATATCCGTTTGATTTTTCGGAAAATGTGGTTACGTGTTTATTTGTTTTCTAGATTCGTAGTTTATTGTACGTCATTTATATATCAATCTACATGTTTTCGGAAATAATGCTTTTATAAAAGGGATGTTAATGCTTTTCTATGATTAATAAGAAGTTTGAGTAGACTAGTCACCAACCCTGGTTTTGGCGTTTTTATACCGCCTATAGGCCATGACATGGAAACAACCGGGGCAGACAATTTAACGTGCCCTCCGAAGCACGGTAGCTCTCAGATAAGAATGCCGCTATCGGTCACCCATCCAAGTAGGGACTGAGCTGCACGTTTTAGATGCTCTAATCATATCAAACGTAACGTCAATCATTCCTTCGTGTTGAAGATATTGAGTTGATCTTCTGTTCAAAATAATGTAAAATATTCTATTGGAATGTAAATATTATTGTTTAAAACCAAAGTACTACGTCTACGCAATACCTACTATTAGCTAAGTACAATTTATGAATTAATTTATCTTTAGTAAGTGGTTCATAAATTGAGCGCCCAATTGGCAGCTAGGATCAATTTTCTTCAAATTGATTGGTAATTTGTTAGAAAACGGGTGCTTTATAAGAAAAACATGTAAGTTGGGAGTGCGGGAAGACGCGGGCTGTGGGCACAAAGCTTTCAGCGCATGTGTTTATGATTATAGCTGAAAGAACGGCGTATATCGTCAACATAACACTGCTGTTTGATGTTGGGGTGTAGACTAAACGTGGGGCAGAATGGACGCTCGGCACAATCAGAGTGTGTGCTCTAGACTCTAGCTAGTCTGGACCCAAAGATAGTAGCTTTCGATCTATTGATAATTGTGTCATATTTAGGTTGTAAGTTGTTCGGCATTTCTTTCTTTCGTCTATAGAAATGTCATGTCATAGGCTAGACACCATATAGTAAACATATTTAAATTGGTAATTTATAGGTACTTAATATAATAAAGCTAAAGAGTTTGATGTTTGTTTGAACACTCTAATCTTCTGAGATTAAAGTGTAATAGTAGATTAGTGTGTAGTCGAACTAGCAATCGAATTTGAACAATTAGTTTTGTTAATAATAGCCACATTCAACGGAAAGGTTATTTTGCATTCCGAAATTCTTATGGGAACAGCAGACACAACGCGGCTTAAACCACGGGGCGTTGCTAGTGAAGATTACAATTACGTTAAGAGAATGGTAATACCTAACGTATAATCAAATAAGTAATTATTAGCCTGTAATGTGGGAACAGAAGTTATCCGTACAGTGGGGGAGGATATAATATAATCAAGAAAGTAAAACCGGATGATTTTATCCTACACTCAAATGAGTAGCTAATGCTGTAGGTACCATGCATGGAGACTGTTGTCGTCTCTACGAGTATGGCTGCACCTCTTTACTCTATGCTCCATAGGTTGGATGCACGAACGAACTAAGATGTTTGTTTTACATTGAATATTTATGGCACCAATTAGGAGCCTGGCTTATTAACTGGTAGATAAATTTATGTTTCAAAATACGCGTTAGAGCCCCCGTATTTATTTTGATAGCTGCTCTGTGACTTAGTGTATTAAACAAGCCAACATCACCGATATTTTTGTTAAAATATTGAATATTTGATGTAAATTATGAATGTGTTATGTTGTGTTTTATTGAGAATACCGAAAAGGATTATGAGTATAAACATTTTATAAATATTATGGGATTTCATTTTTAATATTTCGATGATTTTTCTATCCTAGGTTGGCATGGATGACCATTATTTTTCATCCCGAAATCCCATGAAAAAAAAATCCCATGGGAAGGGGCGCTACTAGTCTTACATTAAAAAACCTAAAACTAGAATACTAACCGCTCATTTACTTTACTTTACTTTATACTTACATTAAACGTGGTATCCGATCCCACGGTACTTCCGAATTTTAAGGATGTAACACTTTTGATATCTGTTTACAATTTGTCAATTGAGTTCCTGTTTACTTTGTCTCTGCTTCCGCTTACAAGAGGTTTTGAAGGGAGCTTTCTTTAAAATGGTGTAATTTGTGATGCAACTGTTTAAGTTGTAAATCATATTCAAGTGTATCCTTATTACGTTCAAAACGGTACAGTGTGGGACTGAAATATTAAATATCTTTGACTTTGACTTTTTGTTGAGGAAATAAAAGAGATTTTCAATTTGACAAGTTATCTATACTAATATTATAAAGCTGAGCTGAAGAGTTTGTTTTGTTTGTTTGTTTGTTTGTTTAAACGCGCTAATCTCAGAAACTACTGAACCGATTTGAATAATTCTTTTTGTAATAGATAGCCACATTCAACGGGAAGGTTATAGGCTATTTTTCATCCCGAAATTCCTACGGGAACGGGTACAACGCGGGTAAAACCGCGGGGCGCTGCTAGTCATTTAATATTCGTAGTAATCAAATAAAGGATACAGATAAATAAGTTTGTAAGTAAGAGTAGGTTAGAGACCAACCCTGGAGTTAGAATTTTTAGACCGCCTAAAAGTTACCGACAAACAACCGAGACTGGCAGTGTCACGTAACCTCTGAAGCACGGTAGCGCTCAGGTAGAAATGGCACTATCGGCCACACATTCAAGTAGTCCACACATCGAGCTAAAATGAATGAAGAAGATATACTGTTAGTTTAATTAACAAATAGTCTGTAATGTGCATGGCTGGGCAAAGCCCTTAAATCTCAGTAAGGGTATCAGTGTCAAAATTGAATTCTTTATCATTTCAGTACTTACAACCTGATGAAACTGTAGAAAAATTGCGAAAACATTTGCTAAAGTATGAATGAAAATATTTTCACCACACCCACACTGCATACGTAAGCAACGTATGACGTCACCGAAGCCCACCAAAATGCAAAGCGAAACTAATCCCGAATCCAAACATTATATTCAAAGAGAGTAGTAATGAAGCCTCGACTTGTTTGTCAGTCTGTCTGTCTGTCCCGTCTTCATCTAATGGATTCCCGTCAATGTTTACACACCTCTCCCCAAAGTTTTTCGTTTAATTTAAATTTCAGTTTGAATTCTCATTTTATAAAGTGTTTGTTTTGCGGTTAATTTATTTTATTTTAAAGTGGGTTTTAAACACAGACACTTTTAAGTAAGCTTTTTAAATTCATGCTTGAGTTACTGAGAGCTTTTTTTGTTGTACAATAGAAATAAAGTATTTTCAGTCTGAAAAAATTGTCTCAGTATATGTTTTTATATGAAATACTAGCCGCGCTCCGTGTTACCCGCGCTGTACCCGTTCCCGCGGGAATTATGGCATGAAATGTATCCTATGTGTTATTCTGATGCATAACCTATATAATGTAAAGTTTCATCCAAATCCGTCCAGTTTTTTCGTGAAAGAGCAACATTATACATCCATCCTCACAAACTTTCACATTTATAAGGATTTGTTAGTAGGAAAAGGTTTGTGTGGGTGTGTCTCTGTGTGCTTTATTTCATTTGCAATAATGTCCATGGATTTAAAACAACGATATAATCACCAGAATTGTATTTCGTTGGTATTAGGAAGTATATTTATATTAAAACATCATGAACTGTGACAAATTCCAAATTAATTCCTTCTCCGCACACAAAGTCACGAGTCACACAACTTTAAATAAGATTAATGCCGTCAACAAATAACTTTAAACCGTCTAAAACAGAATCCATTAGCGACAAAAAAGTAACTAAATACAAATTTTGTTCAAATAAAACTATTCGGAGTTGCGGACAAAAAAATATGATAAAAAAGTCCGCGTCAGTAGTTCGGTGGCGCATTAATCTGAGCCGACAGGGTTCGGTGGCGTGAGGCGGGCGGGGCCACACATGCGGCGGGTTAACTTCAAGCAAGTTTTTAGACCGCCTAAAAGCCTCCAACATGGTCTAACGATTGCAAGAACCGGGACCGGCAAACGTGCCCTCCGAAGCACGGTCGCACTCAGATAGAAATGCCAGTATCAACCACCCATCCAAGTACGGGTTGAGCCACACGTTGCTTAGCAATCGCAATGCACTAACATCGATTAGTCAAACTTCACCACGAGCACTAACGGATTAAACTAAAAATATAAGTATTAATTAGTCAGTTTTAAGTACTCCTAAACCTGTGCCACCAACGCCACCTTCCACATAATTTCTCAATCAACTCCTTAACCCTGACTTCTCCGACTTGCTACTCGCTACATGTTCGCCCTCGTCTCACAAGCGGTGCACACGTTAATCACTCTTCCACTCGCCTGTACGATGCTTATCTGCTCATTGCCACACCGCGCCACTTCACATTATATTGACTCTGACTGTACATTCGGCAAAGAACGGCGGAAGACCTTTTTGAAATATACTCTCTGAACGTTTCTAGTGCGTCCAGTGTTACCACAAAGTTGATGGTGTAATGGTAATCATCAGTTGGTCATTGAAAATGTTGAGCTTGACTTTGTCCCACCGATTCATTTGTCATTGATTCGTCTAGTCATTAGAACATAAGTGAGCTTATATATTTTAATAAAAATAAAGACATAAAGTTAGGGTTATTTAAACCCGGGACGCAAAAGATAAAGTTATCCGATTTCGATGCAATTTTTTCATTTGAAAGCCAGTTTCCTTGCGGTGGTTCTGTGCTAGTGTGTGGTAAAAATCGGTCCAGCCGTTTTTGCGTGGTGTTTTTTTAATTACGAACTTATAAAATATCTTGACTTTAATATTATCAATCAGCCGAGAGGCTTTTGAACTTCAGCGAGATCTTTTAGGCTCTCATTTTAATTTCTCCAAGATAAATTAATCGAAAAAATTACTCTACTCACCATGGCCCAACAGTGGGCTATACTGGAACCAACACCTAACACTAAGATATTCTGAAGTCACTTCAATGTACAAGCTTCGCCAAATAATGGCCAACTACCAACTTTACTATGCACACTCATCTAATCACCTCAAGATATTATTGAACGTAAAATACAGTTTGTTTTTTTGTAATTTTGAACGTAAGTGGTAGCAAAATTAATTAAAGTACACTATCTAGTTGATTCGCAATATTGTAATTAGCCGGTGAAGCGTAGCCAGTAATTAATTTGTGACTTTTTCCTTACTTTGATTTATGTTCGTAGGTTGTTTTTAATGTAAAACACTTCGATTCTTTAATTATATGTGTATGCTGTACTTATTATAATTTATGTTTGATATTTGCATTTTGAAAAGTATGACTAGTTTTATGAAGTGTGTTAATTGAATAAAAGTGTGTTGTGTTAATGGTTCGTAGCTATCACTTTTAATAGTTTCTCATAAAACGCCATATATTTAATTATTTTAAATCACTGTTATTTCGTAATAATAAAATGGATAACATTATTTCTAGGTACGGCTGTTTTTATTTTCGCTTCGTGTATTTATTTGGAAATTTCTATCGTTTATTTCAAACCTAGAGGATTATACGCATTTCGGCCCGTAAATGAAATACCAAGAAAATAACTCCACTCAAACCTCATATTAAAACAATTATAAAGGGAAAAAAACAAGAGACTGCACTTTCATCCCATAAAGTGTATTATCAATTATTTCCAAACAATTCACAAACACGTACACTCGTCCATAACTTACCTTTTAAGTGTCAATAACAATAATTCGTGTCGCAATAAAAATTAAATTTTACCACTTTTTTCACCAAGTGTCCGATGTCGCGGCGTCGAGCGGCGAGATCAAAGCGGGCGGTTCCTTTGATGTGCCGCTTATCCACGTTAATGCGTAATAAACGACACGTTACAGAGGGAGGCTGCCTTACTTGAAAAAATATTATAAATAGCGCTGCCTTATCTAACTAGCTTTCAAACCCTTCCAACGATGTGATAATGTCGCCGTAAACTTGAAAGTTTTTGTGTGATTTCAATTAATTTTGGTATTTTAATTCGTTTACTTTTAGCTCTGTCTGTTGGATGCCGTTTGTTTGAGTGGCATTTCCATCTGAGTGCTGGGTGTGATGTGTGACGTGCGCTGTTAGGGCTGACATTAAAATACTTTTCCATATATCTGAACTTAAGTATTATGTGCCTTTTAGAGAACAGTCAATGTCTTTTATAGACTCGAATGAACATAATTTTTCAGTTTATTTCAATGACATAAGGTGAAAATTTTAAAACACATGTCATATTATACTAGATGACTGTACCATATTATTTTTTTATCATTACTTCGATTATTCTTAGACCTAAGCACCTAATTTTACACCAATTTTGTCACCCTTATCTTGCCAGTAAAAATATTGAATTGTCACTACCAACAATTTTTTAAATTATAAACAATTAGAACTCTTTTAAAATAGGTCTCTTATTTACTTATTAATATTATATTAACTCATTCCACTTGACTCCAATTAGTTGAAATATAAAATGTTAATTAATTTAATTCTCGAAACATAAATTTAAATAAAAATAATTAAGAACTCGTTAATTGTTTTTCAAGATGTTATTATTCGTGGAACAGGTATCACCAGTTTTAAATAAATGCAACAAACGCTTTGATAAATCGTTTAAAACGAAGAACTGACAATTAATATAAATGCACTGACAATTATTATAAAATGACCTTTAAATGATTAGTGTTTAACGTGACATTTAGAAATACTAGCGTTTAAGTGTTAGCTACTACTCATCACTACATATTTAGTTTAGTATAAAACAAAGTCGCTTTCCGCTGTCTGTCTGTCCCTATGTATGCTTAGATCTTTAAAACTACGCAACGGATTTTGATGCGGTTTTTGAAATCGATAGAGTGATTCAAAAGGAAGGTTTATTATGTTGAAAATTTCCCGAAATTCCCACGGGATCGGGCACAACGTGAGTAAAACCGCGGGGCGCTGTTAGTATTTACTATTTATTTATTTTTATACCATTATTAGTACACCAATATAATATAATGCGTATTTTTGTTTGTTTCCTACAAACGTGAAAGTCTGTCTGTTATGCTTTCAGAGTTACAAATCTCAATAGATTTGAAAAACATCCCAAATTTTTCATCGTAACGGGAAGGCACTGTTGAAATTGATGGGAGTTGATTATCATAAATATAACCTAGGTCCTAGGACAATGGGTAATTCGTTGGATTCGGGCTCTGCTGTCATCGCTTATTATTTTATTATTTACGACTCAATGTATTTCAAATAAGCAAACTAAATATAACAAGTACATAAATATTTATTAAAGTAATTTATTTCAAGAACCTCACCTCAAAAATATCTATGACAGATCATTAATTTTTATAACAGAGACAAATATAAATTGTTTTAATTACGTAGTATATAGATATAAATTGCTTGTTTATGAATATTCATTATTTCATGCTGTTATAATATGTGGTAATTATGATTATGCTATTAAATATCTAAATTTCTTCAACTTATACTATGCTTTGAATTAAATTTGTCGTCAAAAGCTTGATTAATAAATAAAAATAATATCAGAAACTTTCAGTGTTACGAAAAATTATTCGACGTCTAAATGAAAACCGTTTTTAAAATCAGAACGTCACTGACGTACGTCAAGAGTTGAATTAGGGTGACGTGGACGTTATTAATCGCGTGTCAGATTTAATTTGAGTGCACACAGGCGTCAACGAATGCCGCTACCCTAACATTGGTCATAATATTTCAACGGTAGTAAATGCACCAGTGTCGTGATGTATGGCGACAGACAGACAGATAAATTGCTTATAATTTATTGTAGTGGAAGCCGCAATAGTCCTAATTACTAACGACGTCGCACGCTCAACTCCAACTGAATTATGGACGATGGGAAATATAAAATTATATTTCATTCTGTGACGGCTCGTAATTAAAGTTTTTATGTGAGTTTATCTTTAGGAGCCACTGTTTATGTTTAGTGTGGTGCGCCTCCATTTATAATTGAGCTTTGATCTTATCTCGTCTCGATAGAGATACATTATTTTTATTTATTATCCTCCACACGTCGGTAACTTGATAACAGCTTTTTATTATGCGTTTTATTATTGGCTCGATGAAATATTGTGCCCCACGCTGCTAGTTCACTCACTCGGTTGTGGTTATAATTAAGAAGAAATAAATAAAAAACAAAACGTCAAATTAAATATTTACGTATATTTTTTTACTTTATGCTCTTTTAACAATATTTATGTCAACATATCGATTTTCGAAACAGTGTGTTATAATAATGTCAAGAATACACTCACTTGTTGATTGTGTAGAAGTTCTATGATATTGAAATTGAAACGTGTTCTATTATTAATTTGTTGTTACATAAAATGTGCCAGTAAGAAGCGGAAACATTAAGAGAGTTTAATAAAACAAAGTGAGATTCATCTAAATCGTTGAATACACATACAATAATAAGTAATGATGAATAAGTTGCGGTAACATTCGCCAACTGTCTCGACCAGACTACACAACGTGAAACATTCAGTCATACATAACGCGTCTTACATATAAATTACAGATATGTGATAGATCAATGTGTCACAAAATTATTAAAAATACAAACACAATTAACAATCCTCACTAATTATTATTTGTAACAACTTAATCTGAGAAATAAAATTACAAACTATAGATTTGGTACATAAAAATTTCGTTAGACTAACTAGAAACGATAAGTCCGCGTCGACGGATCACAAAGCGTTCAGTGCACTAATATTATGATTATTACGTTAGAGATCACAGCTGTCACGGCCCTCGGGGGCTTGTACGTCCGTCGATGATATGACCCGGCGGAACACGAGGCGCACTACCTTATATGTACACAGCACTCGGTTCCGAATGTCCTTTTGGCATGGGCGTTAGCGTTCGGCGCCCCCCTTCTTGGTAGCGTGGAGCGCCGACGGTCCTCAAGGGTGCAGCGGCCGCGGGCCCAGCAGCGGGTACGAGGGGAAGTACGCCGCCAGCGAGGGGTGCGGCGGCAGCGGGAACGGCAGCGGCGGCGACGACATCAGGTGCGACGGCTTGCTGTACGGGTGGAACCGCGGCGTCAGCGGCGACAGCGGTGGCGTCGGGTACGAGCGCTGCAGCAGGGGGTGCGTCGCGCTCAGCATTGACAGGCTCGGGCTCGACTCGCCGCTCGCCGTGTGCGACCGCAGGTGCTGCAGCAACTCATCGGACGACGAAAACCTTTTGCCGCAGTAAGCAGAGTCTCCTGCCATCCAGCTGCATACGTAAGGCAACTGCGAGGCTGCGGCCAGAGCGGCCAGTTGAGCATAAGTGTACGCAGCAGCCGCAGGGTGGCCGGTAGGTAACTGGAACGGAGTCTTCGCGTGATCACACTGCGCGCACCCGGCGGGGCACACGGCAGACTTCATCAAGTGGGAGCTCAGAGAGCAACCGGTACAATAAGGATCTCTACATACGCCTAAGTCACTTCCTGGCGCTTTCATCCTAGCATATGCCAAGTATGGGTTTAGCCCATTCTTTAAAGCGTGATGCTGCGCAGCCATGAAACTGCTCGCCATCAAGTCCATTGGCAGAGGGAATCCGGTCGGTGGCAATCCTCCGAGGAAAGCTGAAGAGGAGACAGGTACGCTCGGCTTGAAGCTCGAAGGCTCTTTGGTGTCGGCACTGGACGTGATCGGTGATGAGTAAGATAGCTTTGAAGCAGAAGAACTGTTCGTCGACTCGGAAGTGACTTTGTTCGGCGTCGGAGAATGCATTGGACTGGATCTTTCTTCCGACTTTTCTGAAGGAGTTTTACGGTGAGCAGGAGGAGGAGTCCTTTGTGAAGAGGAACTCTGATTGCTATTGCAGCGAGCCTGAACTGGCGTCGTCGAATTGCTTCCTTTAGAAGACAGCGGAGTCTTGGCGGTTACCGACGCTCTGTCTTCCGGAGTTCTAGTCTTTTCTCTCGCAGTTAGGCACGATTCGTAAGGCTTAAAACTAGGTTTGTTGTCCAAATGTATGACTTTGTCGTCGTATTTCTTGCTGGCCTTCTCGGCGGCGGAGATGAGCTTGGGGTTCGGCGTGTCTGCTCCGATAGCGCTGCAAGTCTGCGCGAGTAGCGCCAGCGGGCTCTTTTTCGCGTCGAGCTGCAACAAAGAGATTTATGAAATTAAACGTCGGGGTCGAGGTTGGTAGTGACGGGAGTACAAAGGGACCGCGGGGATGTGTCGGGCGGGCGGGCGGGGGAGGGGGTCCAATCACGCGGCCGACGCGCCATTATCCGCGCGTCTGGCACCCGTCGGCTCCGCTTGACATTTCACTCGGCTCCCGCATGATGTAATCTCGCAGTGAAAAGGGCAATTTGTGCCGCTGAATTTGCGGCGTGCCTCAACTTGCGGCGTGTTGTCACGTCTATCGCCACGGGAGTGACGCGCTCCACTCAATGTTAGGGGAATGGTTTTTGTTCAGTTTCAGTTTGCGGTAAAAACTGACATTATTCACTAAACACCGCGTATTCGCGGACCCTTGGTGATGTTTATATTTAATGAGGCTGAGGTAATTGGAATTATTATTTTATTTGACAGCAGCCATTCATTATGCGCGTGTTTTAAATGTAGACGTATCATTAATTTTAATTATGATTATCTTTCAAAGGCGTATGATATTTATTTCGTAATAAAGTGGTACTGCGACATTCGAATAATTTAACGTTTTCATTAGAACTGTAAATAACTATTCATAATTATTTTATTGCTCGTATATTTTCTCGGATGGAACGTATAAAAGGCTGGGTGGTGATAATTTAGTTATGTTTATAAGGTAGGAAGCTCCATTTAATCATTATGTTTAGTTGTGTGATAGCAGAATGCCGGAAATTTTGTCTGCGGAGTTATAAAATAGCCATTAATACTATCAATCTGAATCAAAATGTCGTTTACTTTCAGTTTCAACGTTGGGTCGGTGCCAAATCATAAATTTGTTAGATTAATGATTCGTAATAAGTCTACACGTCGAGTAATTTCAGTAATAAACAAGCAGACACATAGTGTAAGATTGTTCGGTAATTAATTCTTTAATTTATGCGCTGTTTTGTATTAATAGAAAACTTTGTTTTCAATTTACTTTTCGTATCAGTTGCCAAACCGGTAGGTTGCGGGGTTTTGGAACTGTAATTCCTTTATTTCGTCGTTCCTTAAGTGCGGGAATAGTTAAAGTTTAACGTTTATTCTGTATAATTAAAAGCTTTTAAGCAGTTTTAACTAAAAGTATTGAATAAAACGTAAGCGAATTTGTTCCAAAAATTTTGCTAATTCCGTTTTGTATGCTTGCATGTCAGGACATAGTTTGTACAAAGTATTCAATTCGAACAGCTAATTCTGTATAGAAAATAGTTTGGTTTGATTATGCAGGAATGGAATAGTTTTAGGTATTGAGATACAATCTTTAAGCAGTTTTAAGGAAGAAATCTCTATAAGCGTTTGACAACACCAGAACAAGCATTTTTAAATAGGTCGGTATTGTTTTGTAGAATTTGGCATACCCTCAGTTTGAGCGAATCATCAAGTTTTATTAGACATCATGTGTCAAATTAGTCACTTATTCTCGTACCATTAAACTCGCTTACTCGCTCAATTTAACGTTCGAACGTACATAAAATGTATAAAGGTTCTTGTTCTAATGTTATCAAACTTTTATATAGATTTTCTAGCGACCCATTTTTACGGTGTTCGTAGTAAGTTTCGCAGTGAAATAACTATCTTTTACCTAATAAACGTGTATTATTTCCAAACAGTATGTCAGCCGGCATGCGTCAGTGTCATAAACTTAAATAACAAGTGGTCGTTTTCTCAGTAATGATGACATTCGCTCTGTCACTTTTATTAAGTTATTTATTGTCAAACTGTGGCCATTCGTTTTATTTAACTCTTGACATGTGATAAATCACAGTCTTTAGTTTTGTTCGTTGGATTGATTTAACTGCTGTTGAAGGTGAATTTTCAAAAAAGTGTTTCTAGAAATATAATAAAATGCTTGAAAATTTACATTTTTCGAGGTTTTCAAAGCTGCTAAAAGTTTTTCTGTGTTTTCTTTTTAAGTCTGTAATTATTGAGATATAAGCACGAATAACATTTGCTGTTAAAGTTGTTGCTATATCGTTTGAAAAATTGTATGCACTATGTTTTAAAACAACTTTAAAGTAGGTATTGTATGTGTTGTGTTGATAATATTCAAGTTTCCTATAAAAATTAAGAAAAGACAAGAACGGACCGGAAGTAAATATTATTATATCGGGGATATTGCAATATATCTGTTGCTTTAGAATAATATTCCCTAGTTGTCACAGATAATGTATCTATCATGTAGTTTTAGCCATCAGAACTGAAAGTTCCAATCAAAAAGTTTCCAACTTACCGTTGTGGGCAGCGGCGACAGGTAATCCGGTCTCAAATACTGATTACTAGATGTCAACATATTGTTCCACAATCCTTTATCCAGTTTTAATACAAAAATAATATTTCACTGTGTCACTATTCACAATTCTGCGTCAGCACATCATTCCAATCACAATCACTAGAGGGTCGCGCGAGACGTGTGTACCGTGCGGTGGACGGCGTAAGACTGAGCGCCTGTTCGCTGACAAGCCCCCCCCGCGCTCTGACACCTTGTCACTCGCGCCATTTTTACATTCTGTGTACTTTGCGGGAGCTTTGCCGTCTTATCCCCACCGCTGTTTGACACCCCGCACGTCTTCCATCTCGCTCGCACACAGGAAAAATTAAACCCGCTTTCCGCGCATGAGACGTTTTGATGAAAGGATTATATAAAATATGCATCGCGCAGTCAAAGGCGCCTCGCGTCGGCGGTGATGCATTGCTAGGGAAATTGAATGGAATAAATGTGGCTTAGTTATAATTTAGTTCGGCGTCATCTTTGTGAAGGCTCGGACGATGTGGGTCACCACTTTTTTATGTTAATGGTAGGGGGTGGTGGTAATTTATTCGAGACAACTTAACGAGCTCTAGCTTGTATTAACAGACTTATTTGTAAGGTCTTGCGTAATTTCCTCAGGTAGAGAAATAAATGTTTATTTTTCTAAGTTATTCAGCTGTAGACCACCAGTGGTGTTTATGGCATCTCTAAAACCGATAGTTTGCTTTTGTTATAGACAATAGCTTACTCCCTAAAGATTAGCATAATCCATAGATATTGTATTGTCAGTATTTTTACTATAACTTTGAACAATAGGGTTATTACTTGGACTTTTTACGTTCTATTCATGTTTAATGACAAGTACAATAGAAGTTGGTTTTTAAAGCTCTTTAGTTAGATGGTTAAGTGGTATTCTTGAAATTTAATCTTAAATGTTGCATTTTATTTAAAAAACAACCAATTTACTTAGCATCTTATGTTTTTTAGTCATAAGGCTTAAGTTTTTAACATTCTTTCCCCATTAATATTATTTTACATGGTTTTTTTACAATTATACTTTTTGACACTTTTGAGTACCTAGTTAAACGTTATTTAGGGGCTTACGATAATCATCATTTTGAAGAAAATCAATTGAGCATTTAATAAATCGGATATCTATTTCAGAGAAAGTAATTGTGAATATGTCCGGGGATATTTATTTTATTTATTTATTTCCTCTGCCTCGGTGGTCTAATGCACTCTCATGCCAATTGCCAAGACTGAGGGAGACCCCGGGTTCAATTCCCGGGTCGAGCGAAAACATGCTGCCTACTTTTCAAACATGTCTCGAGTTTGAGATCACCAACCCGCATTTGGCAAGCTTTATGATTATGCCTAATCCTCCTCACTGTACTGATTTTTCATTGAGATGAGAAGCTTTTGCCCAGCAATGGGAGATTTAAGGCTAATACTTTTCTTTTCATTTCCTCTGCGATTCCCTTAAGCTGTTCATACAATCATAATTCAGTATTCTAGTAATGTAATAAATACATCAATATAAGGTATCTATTGTACAAAAGCTCGCCAGGTTAATTAACGTCAATATTCATTGGAACCTCCGCTTGAATGGTTAATTAAGGATGCAGTCTTCACTCTGGTACTGTTTCAGTTTGAATCAGAGCGATTGATAATACTCGGGCCTGACAGACCCACCTAGCTGGTTGAAGGGTTGAACAGGACAAATGTAAGGTTAATAAAGTGGAGAATTAATGTTTGTAGTCTCTGGATTGAATAAAAATTGATTTTGAGTAGTTTATAGGGTTCTATAAATTGGTTTGTTTGTTTTATCCAGCGTAAATAATATCATATTACGGTTAACCTTTAAACGAGACAAGCTTTAGTAAATATTAAACACGTAATATGATTGTGGAATAAATTTGTATTAAGTTAATCTTATAGTTATTAATTTTCTTTAGTTTTATTTTATTTGTCTTTCGATCAAATATTAGGTTTAAAATGTACCTTCTTAAACAAAATCCTTATTTCTAGATAGATGTTAATATATTTGCATAGTCTTCCAATTCCTAACCCTTCAAACGCCAACCCACACCAAAAACCCATAAACAATAAATAAATACATTAAATAAATAACGTCCGAGGCACCCCTACCGCGAGATCAAAGCCGCGCCGAGCGGCTACCGATCGGTCACGACATTCGATCCGATCGGCCGACACGTCGCAATGATTGATCGCGTCTAATGCGTTCCGTCGTGTCGTGGACGCTCCGATGGCCTTTACTGAACCGTGCGCAAAGGGTTAACTTGGTGATGTTGGTTTTAGTACTAATAGTTTTGGTAAATTGGTAATATATTACTTACGTACTGTATTATAAAGTTGTCAATTCAAAGTGTATGGTTTAGTGGCCTTTTACAAAACTATTTTTATTACCATTCTTTAATAAGCAACATGATAATGCGTCGTTTCAATTGTGCTAACTAGCCGGCAAGTGTAATAAAACGTGACTTTCACACGTGTCAATTCAAATTACTTGCTTGCGTTTTGTTCGACTCGCCGACAGCCAGTCAGTATGTGATCTAAACTCCAATTTCCGACCAAATGAAGTTCATGTTTCCTTCCAATCTCATTGTTATCTGAGATTATCACATTGAGGATTAGTCTCTTCTCAGAGCACCCAGTAAGTCAGTAGTTGGAGCCCGCAGCGCTGTGGGATCCGCGTTAATCCACGATAGATCCCAGGAAGCATGCAAAGAGCTCTCGTGCGCTTACTAGTCACATGTTACAAGAACTAGAAACGAAGATTAAGGAATTGGAAGTTGGAGTTGACTTCATAAGTACCTATTATTAGTGTCTAGGGTGTTGTATTATAACTTATAATTTATAAGTATTATAATTATCTAGTACTAGCTGTGCCCCGCGGTTCACCCGTACCCGTAGGAATTTTTATTCTTACATCAATCATTAAAATCATCAAAATCGGTTCAACCGTTTTCGAGATAAAGATGGTGTAACTAACACGACTTTTTTCGACGATAAGTAACTATTAAGCGAGCATATAATTTCAAATAGGTTCTATGAGAATCTAAATATGAATAAGAAATAAATTTGCCCTTATGCCGTTGTATTTAAGGCAATCTCTTTGTAGTTGTTTTAAACCATTTGTCTGTTATACGAGAGCTTTATACGCTGGAGTATAGAAAATTTAGAATGCCCTAAGTGTGAGTTCATTTGTTAAATCTATACTAATATTATAAAGCTGAAGAGTTTGTTTTGTTTGTTTGTTTGTTTGTTTGTTTAAACGCGCTAATCTCAGAAACTACTGAACCGATTTGAATAATTCTTTTTGTAATAGATAGCCACATTCAACGGGAAGGTTATAGGCTATTTTTCATCCCGAAATTCCTACGGGAACGGGTACAACGCGGATAAAACCGCGGGGCGCTGCTAGTGCGCAATATTTCGAAAAGTAGCTGTGAGGTAAACATTCATTCAAATTACATCAACGTTATATAAAGATGGATACATGAGATGAACATTTCTACGTTCTATTTCAATTTTTTTAAAGCGTTTAAATTAAATCATTCCATTAGGATACGTGGGACGCATTAACAACCCAAATCCTATAAAACCCTATCCATCATTTAAATCGCACCAATATCCTCAAACCAAACCAAAGAATTAACAATTTATTGTTTGAAATAAATCAATCGGACGAAAATACATACAGAATTAAAAGGCGATACGCAACAAATTACAGAAACAAGGCCCTAAATTAGTCGGATCCGACAAACGATAAATCGGTGAGCGTTTCAACAGAGTGTCGCGCGATCCGAAATAATTAATACGGCTGTCCGCCCTCTGGCGGATGGAAATAGCTTTAAAATAGTGCTCCGCTCTTATAATTGATGCATGTTCGAGGTTTTCTGGTTTGTTTTCGGTTGTTTATTAAATTATTGGTATTGTATTGGGGGTACAGTGAAGTTGTTTATTGACGATCATGTCAAACACTGCGAGGGTGTAGTAGGCTTTAATGCCGTGTTATATATTAGTAATGGAAAGTCTGTCTATCACTTTGATCAAATATATGTTACACTTTTACAATGACTGCTTAAGGTTACGATGTTTGACGAGAATTGACAGTTAGAAACCCGAAGTCACCCAAAGTGTGCTTATTTATGACAAACATCAAATCACGGAGCTCTATTTTCAAATTCTTACGTAAAAGGTGTTAAAATGGTTAAGATCTTAAAATTAATGATAAATTACAGTTAATACTTAATTAACTTTTACGTAGTTTACTTTTACAGACTTTAAATGAAAGACTTATTTTCGACTTACTGGTCTATATTTTAAACCTATCTGTCGCCAAATAGCTAACACTAAAGACAGCGCAATTTCCTCATTTTTCCCACATTAAACTCTAAAACCAACCACTTAGTACTCTGCCCTTTGTTGTGTAAACAGGAAATTAACCGCTCGCAGGGAAACACTACCCTTTGACTAGTGATTACACGACTTTATTCAAAAAGTTTTCATTCCATTTTGTAGCACAATACTGTTAGACTTTAGGCTATAAGTATTAGCTTGTAATGTCCCATTGTATGGCACAGGCCTCTTGGTTTAAGTGAAGATATCAGTAATTTTGAATTGAAACTACGTTTACAGATATCAATTCGCTTTTATTTTACATGTTTTCGGCTCCTTTATAGGAAACGTGGTCGCAGAAGTCTGAGGTGTTATGCGCCTAAAACTTAAGAAACCAGTAGTTATCAGTACAGTAAGGTGCTATCAGTACAATACAATTGAGTTCTTAATTTGTATAATACGAAAATATAATTGAGTTCTTTGTTTGCAATCGCCTTAGAAATGTACCACGGTGCAGCAACTATGTATGACTAGCGAATAAAAGGAAACAACATTATCGCGCAACAGCTAATTTAAATGTTATTTAAAAAATATATTGCTAGTCATTGCTGTTCCGTCTTGGCATCGTGGCACCCAGTATGACAGATTTTGTACACATTATCTTTATAATAAATCTCGACATCACAAAAACAACCAAATAAATCACCGCATCCAAAAATACACAAGAACAACAAGTTATAAAACTATCTCTACTTGTCTGTCCGCACTTAATTCATTGTATTGAAACGAATCGCTTCCTCAATCCGTGGTGATGGATGAGCCGACCCCAGTTTATGCACTTATTGTAAACGAATAGCGATCATAATTCATTTTTGATAGTGACGTTTGTGATAAGCGAATGATGTTTTTTGTGCTCGATCTGGGAATTGAACCCGTGAACCTGTATTCACCAAGTTCTGTAATACTTGAACTAACTTGACATGATAAATACTTGATGAAAGAAATGCTATTACTTTTATTTTTTCACTTCTGTTCAATGTAAACAAAAGGTTTTGTCGTTTGAAGTGTGTTTTTAGCTAGTCATAGTTTCTTTGCAACTTTTTATATGATTAGTGAATACCATACGTAGCAAAAATATATGATAGTTGTACTGAAAATACACTAAAGCTTTTACGTAGAAAAACTTACTTATAAAATAATAAACTCTTTCCTTCCTACCGAGCTTTAATCCTACTTAAATACATATGTAAGTAAATAAGCTTTCTTTATCCATTTCTTATTATTGTCAGTTATGTTGCAAAAACTAAGCCAAAAGCTTATGCCTTGTAACTTAGAGAAGCTTTGCAAGTCATTCACGAAAAATACAATCAATCATGAAGAATTAGCCGCTACTGAGAGTAAACTTTGACTTGAGGAAGAACCCTGAACGCGAAGATAAATAAATAAATACTTCATTTAGTTACATAATAAATATCACTTAATTAATAGTTTAGTATGTAAGCATTACTTAATTCTTAAGTTGATACATTCATCTTAGTTTGCGGCCGTGAGAAAAATTAAGCGGAAGTTAAATGATTACAGCCTGTTATTAATCCCCGGTGTAATATGAATCGTATTATAAAATCTACGCAAATTACTTCTGTGATTTTTTTGGGTTATATGTTAGAAAGTTAGCTTCGCGAAGATTAAAGATAATAAACAATGATGACTTTTAATACATAACACATGAAAGCTGAATAGACCAGAAAGGATAGAAAAGCTCTTAAAGTATACAACTTTTCAATGTCCCACTGCTAGCCTAAAACCCCTTATTTTGCTGTAGATCTCACTGTAGATATGTATTTATACACAGTGCAATCACCACGCCTGCCTAAGAATCTCTTGTTCCATGCTAAATGTACCGAAAATTGAACATACCCTTAAAATCTCGTCTCTTTGCTTAACTATACCTACATTTACAAACAAACCCAACCCCAAACCTCAGCACGCTCTACATTAATAAAACAGGATCCAACAAGACGGCCCGGTGCCCTAATAAGCAATTAGAAGGACATACTGACTGAATATGAACCATCCTGGCGCAGATTGCTTACACTGCACGCCGTTTTATGTGGCGCATTGGTTTAAATGGTGTGGTGAACGAAGTTACTAGGAGGAAATTCTAATTAGGTTGTATTACAGTGGAAAAAATACTAATACAGTGGAAAAAATAATTTCTATGTTGAAATACTCTCCATTTAAAATTCAATCCTCGCTTTTTTATGAGTTGACTTTATTTTTATGGAATTTTCAAAAATCTCTGACAAATGGTTGAAGAATCTTTATTTTAACCTTTATAAACCTTTATTTATAAAAGCCTCTCACTTGCTTAATACCACATATCAACAAAGAAAACATGCTAAAACCAAAACATAGGACAAGCGCTGACTATGATCAAGTCCAGCTTTTTGCTCTAAGCCTGTGAGACGTCAAGTCTTCATTCATAATATGCTTTCATCTTTCCAATCTTCAAACTGTTACGATATAGTCTACGCTCGCACTTATCTTCCTTTCTTATTTAATCCACATATGTTACATAAAACGCCGTGAACTGCACTCACCACAACCCTAGTAGATACAAATGAAACAATATAGCGCCTGGAACCACAGATGTTGTCAATAGCTTTTAATATTGGACGAGGAATCTTATGTAGATATGGAGCTTTTGCTGGGATAATTACGAGTATATTATGAAAGAAAAGATAATAATTATAGATTTGTTTTTCAGAATTTTGGATTCTTCAGGCCTGGATTAAAGGTATGTGGTATATTAATTATTTTTATTTTGTCAGTCTTTACTGTTACACTTCTATGCAGAAGTCCCTTCAATATCTTCCAAGCTTTCCTGTCTTGAAACAACTTAGGCCAACCCCTGTCGTGACTATCAACTGGCCAACCCCTGTCGTGACTATCAACTGGCCAACCCCTGTCGTGACTATCAACTGGCCACCCGAAAATCTTTTTACATAGTAAAAATCTTAATTTATTTTAACGAATGTATATTACGATAATCAACAGTTTAAAAGAATTCTCTCTAAGAATTAAAAGGACTCTTTAACAAAATCTAATAGATTTGGTAACAGAAAACTAAAACAAACACACATACCATCCATTCACTTATCCTTTTTACACTAACCTTTCTTCATATTCTATTCTATAGAAAATGGTAGAAGCGACCTGCACTATCTGTGTTGTTACTCGTTCCTGGTTCATATAAAATTTTATGGTAATGTCGATGTATTGACGGATCACGGGGGTGCTTTCACGTAACCGATATCACAGCCAGCTATTTATATTTATAATGTTGTGTATACTAGTGTATGTATGTAGATAAATATCCTATTAGTTCGGTAAAATGTGCTTTATCATCAGAGCTGTGCAAGTTTAGCAAAATGAGGTGCAGTTTTGGAATTATGGGAATGAGGTAAAGGTTTTTGAAGCTTTGAATGTAGCAAGACTTAAGCGCCATTTACATGATACAAGTTTCTTGCCTGTTGCATACAATAAAATTGAAGCAATTATTTTCTTGCATGATCTAAACAGTACGTAACATTTTGATCTTTTGCGCAAGTTTTGCTTGCCAAAATTGTCTTGGTGTAAACAGCACATACAACAATTTCTTAGGCGATTCTTGCATTCAATTTTCTCTTCATTTGCCAACATGAGTGCAGTAAGTGAAGGTGTGTTAATCGTTGCTGCTCTTCTGAGACAAGAAATATTGAGAAATCGTCGTAAAAAGAGGTGTTGGATCAAAAAATGGATAGCAAGAAGAGGAGTTCTTGGAGCGTCTAACAATCTTTGTGTAGAATTACAAATAGAAAAGACGTGTGGCACTCGGGGACTGCCGCGGTAAAGCTATTGCATAGTTATTTTTTCTATCACTAGATGGCGTTAGTGGGGAGCGTGAGCTTTTTTCGTTACGGAATTTCTGGATTCGGTCCCCGCGCTCAAGGCCCGCGATAGAAGCTATGCAATAGCTTAAAAAATTATTTTGTTTGTAATTTCCTTAGGTCCTAAACCGCCAACTCCAAATTCTTGTGCAAATGCTACAAGTGCAGCATTACGTGCATCACGATTCTTGTAGTTTACATTTTCAGTGTCCCACAAACACTCATGGCTGCGGTAAATCTCTATAAACTTTAATAAGTCAGCAGAACCAAATTTTAATACTTTTTGACTCATATTTTTTAATAAACAGACTCTACAAAACCTCCCAACACTTGAATGAAAAATTTGACAACGCAAATACGAGCAATACTTGAAGCAACCCGTCAATGACATTTCATTGACGGGTCACGCACATACAACTCTCTGTTTAGACAAGTCAAAACTTGAAAGCAATAATCTCCTAAACATTATTGTATTGGTCTAAACAGAAGACATTTGCAACTATTTTCAGTCAAGACTTGCATTCAATAATTGCGTTCAATTTTTTTACTTGTATCGAAAATTGTATCGTCTAAATCACGCTTAAATCACTTGCTATAGACGCATATGACATATCCTTTTAAACATAAAAAAATATAATTTCATAATATGTAGAGATAATAATAATATAAATTCAAAAAATTTATAAGCTTATGAATTAAGCTCACAGGCACAGAGAAATACTAAAGATTACACAATACAAAATAATACCTCTTACGAACATAGGTCGAGGTAATAATGCTTTCTTAAAATACTACCCGCGCTCCGCGGTTTTACCCGCGTTATGTCTATTCCCGTTGGAATTTCGGGATGAAAAATAGCCTATAACCTGCCCGTTGAATGTGGCTATCTATTACAAAAAGAATTATCCAAATCGGAATGGTAATTCTCGAGATTAGCTCGAACATATAAACATAAAAATTTTACCTCTTTATAATAGTAGTATAGATACATAACCGGTATTTGAATACAATTTTTACTTCAATTTGTGTATGACCGTCCATACATTAACCTTCTCTCCCATACAAAGAAATTACTAATATTCCAATAACTAACAACAAAGCTTCAAAAACAAACTTCTCATACAAAACGTGTTTCTTGAAGCTGACAAAACGTTTGATAATAACGTGTTATAAACCACATTTCAATGAAAATACAATAATAAGCGACAATACCAACCGTTACGTTCAACAACGTATAATTCTATGAAATATTGTAAATTAATACCTGACAGCGTATGAAGCCAAACAAACACAAAGGGTCGCGGCAAAACCTGTTTCTTTAAAGGATTGGTTCCGTACAAAATAAGAATTTATGTGAACGTTAGTCAATTGTGTTCCGTTTAAATTGAGTTGTTATCATTTATCATTATTTACTTCAATATTATTGTAAGTTATATTATTTTTTAAATAAATATTTATCAAGTAATATTTATATGTCGAGAACTAAAAAGTATTTTTTTCATTTAATAGTGACATGGTTATAGTGTTAGAATGAGCTTAGTTAGATGCAATTTAAAGATACTTTTGTACAGGTATACATCTGACACAACCCAATAATTTCGACAAAATAATAAACTAAAGAGGTACCCATACATTATTGACACTCAAAAAGACCAAAAAACCTATACCAACCTTTTTGCATGCCATACTCAAACTATCGCCACGGACCCCTAAAATCATAATAAGTGTAATCCATCACCAGCTTCAATGGTCGTAATTTGTTTGTGAAAACATATCATTTCACAGTCGAGTCGGCTCGGGAGCTCTTCAATATTATAATGTCTTGTTCTGTACGGACTTATTGTGCACTGTGGGTTAACAAATAACAGGATTGAATGGCGTTGTTGCAATGATATTGATACTTTTTGATACTTGATAAATATCGTGAGATATTTTGTTGGTAATAATACTCGCATGACGGATGCAACTAAACCATATTGTAGGATCTTTATTCGTTTGATAGCTTGTGGTGTAATAATCAAACTGTAGGTAAATAACGAAATATGAAGTTATGTTGGAACTGTTTTTGGAATTTCGATTTTGATTTCTATTCATAGTTATATTATAGTACCTATATAATATTTCATAAGATTTTTGAGTATGTTAAGTTTTTCTTCTATAAATACTTTATGTTTTAGATTCGTAGTCGATTTCGGCATAAATCATTCATTATTAATATATAAATGCTTGTTCATTGCACTTAAAGCAAAGTGCGAGAATGTATGTAACGAATGACAATACGTAAAAAACTTTTATGATTTTCAAAAATGCCGAAATGTTAACATGACTGTAGCATTTTCTAACGGTTTCTCTGACATTGACAACCTAACCCGACCACTTGTCAAATTGACATTGACAGATAACACATTACCTAACGAACCGCGAAAACAACAAAACACGAACCACTTTGAAAATTTACATTTAAATTCAACCCTATTACTTCTAATCTTTTGCATTGTAATGTTTAGCAACAAAAACCTGAACCATTTGTACCTTGTCCCACTAAGAAGAGCTTTATACTTTGTCCGATCAAATTCTACAGAGAGTAAAGTTTACTTTGACAGGGTACTTAATAGTATGTTAATATTTTTGCAAGATGTGCAACTGCATATAATTGTTGACATCCTGATTGATAGCTTTAGGGGTTAAATTCTCTTTGAACGTGTGAAATAGGGCATTCTTTCAAGTGAAGCATTTTGGGGAAATTATCGATCAATCAAATAGTGCTCTATATAAAAAATACTTTGAATATTTCTACAAGGTCTATCAATCATGTGCCGTGCTAACCTTGTGTGACAAGGGTTGTCTATGTATGTGGATGTAGTAATGAAGTATTGCTTGCCTTTGCACGGTAAGTTTTTGTATGAAGGGTTACAATTTATAGTAAGGAGTATTAGTCCGAAATGTCCCACCGCAAAGGTATATTTCACTGATGCCATCAGTGCAGTGAGGAAGATAAAGCGTAGTCACCACGTTTAACTAATAATGTGTTAAGAATTAAGAACAAAAACTATCTCAAACTAGCAAAAATCAAATCACCCCCAATCCCTCCCCACCGTATACCGAAAGCAATCCAAACACACAGAGTAAACAATAGTTCCTTCTGAAACAATTCCATTATCGAAGTCACATCGAAACCTTGAATCTCTTGAAACCTTTCCGAATGTTATTTTAACCTATAAAATTGATCTGTTGGCTATGAAATCTGTACGTTTCACATCGGCCCCGAGGTAGCGGTCGCTTGCAATCAACTGGGAACGTGACCTTAGGTCAGGTGTCTACGTTTACCCCATTTTACCCTGTAGTTTACCCCGTCTTACGCTGTAGTTTACCCCACCCACCCACTTAGTTGTAACAAGACATCTACAGTGAGGGTAGAGCGAAACTTATACTTGTAATGTTAGTACCTAGTGATGGGGTTTTGATGCTGTATGTAGAGATTCTGGATGTTTTGAGTTTTAGTTTGGTGTTTTAAATTGTTAAGGCATTTATGCTAATGTTTAGTTGTTTAAATATTTAAAAAAATATTTTAAAATAGAGTCAAGACTTTACGATTCGTCTGTGCTGATATTGTATATAGGATATAGGTGGTACGTTCAAAAGAGCCTCTTTGGGTCAAAATTGAATAAAAATATTTGGCTTTGACCATGCCACTCTACCATGGAGTGGGTACTAACTCTACAACTCCGCTTTAGAGCTATAGTGCGATGAAGTAATTAGTTAAAATATATCAGATAGGTACGCCGAAAAGATAAAACAATTCTCCTATACATTTCCACCATATCTGTATTCCACATTCAATTGTATCTCGATCATGTTTATATACCGATTCGAACAGAACTATCCAAACAAACAGCGAACGAGATACGTTTATTCATATTTTGAATAAAATTGAATTATTCAGTCTGTAGACTTCGAGGAACGTGTCCCGGGGCGCTGGAAGGCACTGTACGGTACTGTTCAGTGCTGTTCACCCTCGTGTGTACGAACCGGCAATATCCGCGCCAGCGGCGATTGTTGCCAAATCACTTTCCTAATGAATGGGCGGGTTTGATGTCCGTTATTGAATCCTCTTTCGTTTTATTGTCATTTTGTTTACCGTTATTGGTGAAACGAGACCTTTGTCCTACCCTGGGAAAGTGGATACAGAGCATCCTATCTTATAGTTTACATTAGTTTGTGTATTAAGTCTTGGTGATGTGCTTAAACATTTCAGAGGTTAGTTTGTATAACCACTATAATTGGTGTAGTCAGCATCTGAAACATATAAAAGTCCTTTCTACAAGTATGTATTCTGACTATAACTATATAGAGGATAACTTTTATGATTGCTGCTTGAATTAATGAATAGAAATCCGACATATTATTTCATAACCCTTCACAGGTACAAAATCATTGAGCCGTGAAGAGCCCAAAGCTTTGATTACGCACTCGGTTACAGACGATATTTAATTAATTCGCTTCAAACCCCTCATTATAATTAAATTGCCGGCAGTAATGAGACGCTAAGTTGCTCGGAAATAATCACTGAATTCAAATTATGGTGTTTAAGCTTTGTTGAGGTGGTGTTGACTTGCTTGTGCGTCTATGTTTGCTGAGATTCTACGAGTATGCGCTTACAATAATTACTAGCAGTGTTTTGCCCGCGTAGCGCCCGTGAGTTTTAGGATGAAACCTTCCCGTTGAATGTGGCGATTACAAAAAAATATTATTCAAATAGGGTTGGTAGTTAGATTAGCGCGTTCAAACAATCAACAAAACAAAAATCAACCTCTTTAACTTAACAGTAGGTAACATATTAGTAGATACATATCGTAAATGCGAATATTTGTTTTATGAGCTTGTCTGCTGTATTCATAACAGCCTTAAGTCTTCGTCTGTGTGA
Organism: Cyclophora punctaria; assembly: GCA_951394245.1. Lineage (NCBI taxonomy): Eukaryota > Metazoa > Arthropoda > Insecta > Lepidoptera > Geometridae > Cyclophora > Cyclophora punctaria. Next base: position 10,681,009 of record OX596175.1, read on the forward strand.
AAAAAAACTGTGTTTAGTCATTGTACTAGGTAGGTATACCTACTTAGTACATTCATTATGCATTTGCATATTCGATTTGTAATGGAAATAAAACGATAATATTAAACGTATGCAAGTAAGCGGCTTCCTAATAACAAGTTAATGCTACTTTTATTAATATTAATTTAAGTAAAATATGTGCATTTTCAACAGCTTAGTAAACTGTGAACTATTTAAATTAAAATGTTTTAATACTCGTCAAAGCAATACCGTTTGCATGATATCCAACCTCGAGGGAACCGGCTCCATAAAAGTCACATAAATAAGCTCTTTATTCACATATAAATTGAACGGTCCTCATTCAACGATCGTATTAACACTAAAATATCATTTTTAAAATGGTACATCTGACGGCGGGTCCGGTGTTTAAGACCACCTTGTCAGTTAACCCGTAAATTAACATGAGAACGTCATAAGGAACCCTCGCCGCGCACGGTAAACAAACGACGACTCCGCGGAGCTCAGCACGCCGCCATTCAACCCGGCGGACATTATCGTAAATATTGTGCTATTTATTCACATATCTGGCACAAACAATTCAATTCACGCACCGACTGCTAATTGGGCATAAATCGTGGTAAAAATATTCAATAAGTTTCTCGCATCGATTAATATTTTAAACATCGAATGCTTTTAATTTGAATACGAATGAATCGGGCCGTGAGTAATTTCTACATGTCGATTTGTCGTTGATTACCGAACGGGCTCCCGCTTGTGTTTTGTTTCGATGAACAATAAGTGTTTTTGTTAACAAACAGCGGTGAGCTTCGAACTAAAGCTTCGTTCCGCGTGAATAATACTTTTTGAACGTCTTAATATTTCACGTGCAAACGATAAAATTTATTCGACTCGAATTAATTATAAGTTTTTACTTACATTAGGCATGAACTCATGCAAATCACCTTTCATAACTCAAGCGGTCGAGATAGCAAAACTGGCCTATAATGGCGGGCCGTTAACATAACTAAAAGAGTTTTATTCGACAAAAAAAAGTTAACACGCCAGACGGTAACACGAAAAACGTCAAGTTGAACACTTTATAATAGAAATAATAACGCAACAGCCGCTATGAATTATTGGCCACATTTCATGTTAAATTGTATGTAAATGTGAGGCCACAGCGACACGGCTCCCACAATAACATAATAATGGTGGATTTGTGACTCACGTCAGGTTGTTAGTGTGTACTTAACCCTTTATCGGTCCACGCACGCGGGACGTGAGATCATTACGAGGGTCGCCCGGGCCCGGCACAATGGGAACCGTTCCTTTTTACCCGTACGCATTTGTAGGGTTAGCGTGTTTAAACTATTCCGTGATCCAACATTTAACATTTTTCTTTATTTGACGATAGCTCGATACCGGTCTACGTAACACTTATTTGTTACAATACAATGTTTTTTATTCAAATTGAACGTTTTGGTGCTCTATAGAAAGCTACTGAAGCGATTAAGCACTCGATTTATGAGAGTGTAACATATTATGGTAATCACGTAGATTTTATACAACTTAATTTTTATAGTCGAATCTATTAGCAGATGTTCAGAGAAGCACTTTAAATTAATTTACATTATCATTTTACTATTGTTATTGTTGAACGTTGTCACCTGTTTTTGAATATTAGAATTTTTATGTTCTTTAAGAATCTTTAAATCATAGCCATATTAATTAAAACCCGTTATTAATATACTTAGTATAAAATCATAGAAAACGCAACATTATTATTTTTCAAATTTGATTTGAGCAAAATTCCAAAATGACGCTCTATACTCTTGATAACTGTTTATTGGTAAGGCTGTTTATATGTCGGAGCTTTATACTAAGATCCCAATAACAACTTCCTTTTCTTTGAAGTCGGTAAATATCCTTTAATTTGTCACTAACTAACATTTAACCTTTATATCCGTCATTAAATTAAAGTCCGCTGCAAGTAATCGTTGTAAATGTGTCAACGGGCTTTGATTTCAGTGTAACAACCAACGTTTGTATGAGTTACGGCACGACGAAATAGATTGTCGTTAGAGAGGTGAAATGTTGGTGTTATTGTCGAATGACTCGTTGTTTTACCCGTAATGTACCCGATTTTGAAGAGATTTCGGGATAAATAGTGGCTTGTGTCGGACTCTAAGGTCTTATCTATGTCTGTGCCAACAATCATCAAAATTGGTTTAGTGGTTTAGGCGTATAAGCGTACATACAAAGCTGCTTGTAAATTATATTCATAAGTATGGGAGTCTTGCATAGTTGGATCTAAGAAGAAAATTCAATTTCTAACAAAAGTCAGTGTAAGTGAGGTTTGAATGCAACTACTCTCTCTTATCGAGTGGATGGTCAACCTGACCAATCCTGGTGTCAGAGTTATTGAGCCGCCAAAGGCCTCTGACATGGCTCATGTAACGACTACTATCCGTAGAAAGTAACCGGGACCGACGGCTTAACGTGCCCTCCGAAGCACGGAATCATCTTACTTTTCGGGCAATCAGGTGATTCAGCCTGCAATGCCCTAACCAAACTGAGGACAGTCTCACAAAGTGATTTTTGTGAGATATCCCCACCGGGAATCGAACCCGGAACCTCCGGATCGTGAGCCGAGCGCTCAAACCACTAGACCACGGAGGCTGTTATGCAATGCAACTACTTAAAAACTTATAATAAAATTGAAATTCCTGTCGATTCTTGATGTAGCTAATCATTTGCATAGAATTTAAATCAGTCAGTACCAATATATTAAAATATGAATAAGGTAGTAAAAAGGTCAGAGGCCAACCACGGTGTTGGAGTTTAAAGGTACGAGTTGGATCAGCGACTGCTGCAGTCGACTGCAGACAGCAGACACAGCTTCACTACTAGTTTCTATGAAATTTCGAGCGCACGGTGACACTTCTGCTGCGGTTGACAGTCGCCCTGATGCCTGCTGTCTGCAGTCGACTGCAGCAGTCGCTGATCCAACTCGTACCTTTAGACTGCCTAAAGACTGCCTACATGGTCTAACGATTGAGACAACCGGGACCGATTATTACGTGGCCAATTAATAAATATTATAAATATCGATATTATCGACTCCTAAATTCTGTAACATCACTAGTTTCTTTTGGCACCTGTCTCACATAAAGCATTATCTTATAAAATGTAGCCACTGTGAAGTGCAGTGGCTGCCTTTAATCAGTCTGCAACAATGTAGACTAAAAGTTGTCTAGATATGATTACTATCTTTATGAGTTCATATCGGTCCTATTTGAGGGAGTGGTTATTCAAAGTTCAAACATCTATGACGAAACAGTTTTTTTTTATAAAACAGCAAAATTTGACAAGAAATATGAGCTTAAGTTATCATTTATTTATTATAAACTTTATTGAAGAGAAAAATCTTTCCAAAAAATAAAAAATGTAGGAATTTTCTAAAATTATTCAATTATAAATATACACAGGCTAAGTTTTCCACCGAGAATAGGTTTGATCTGTGTCTGCATCCTCCATCAGTGGAGAGGCAACTTTTTCCAAAACAAAAATAATCATATAATGCGTCGGAAATGCCATAAAAAATATTTTTCGAATTTAAGTAAAATTTGGAAACAAAATTTAGAAGTCCTGTTAAACAGTTCTCTAACTAGAAGTCTAGTTAAAACTAAAAGTCATCGTTCAATGCACACTTGTCAGTTAAAGGCATGCCAGATAGCATATTTACAATTACACACGCCGGTAAGAAAGCACTTGCTAACAACGCTGGTATGACAGTATGCTAGCTTACAGGCATGATAGCCGGCCTTTACTGTTAGCGTTGTTACTTACCTTGTAACGATACAAAGTAAATAAAATTCACAAGCACATAACAACTCCCTCCCATTGAGTTGTATGGACTAACGTACCCCACTCCACTGTTACCAACTGTAGATCAAGATCGTGTTATGTAAATATATTGAATTAATCACGTGCAGTTCCGAGTGAGAAGATAGTTTTCCATAAATCAGAGCGCTAATATCATGTTCAACTAACGCCTTCGCGGCAAACGCTAATACTTCCTCCGGGGATCATGTGAGGTACTGTCAAGGAATATGTGTGGTTTGTCATTGGATGTGGGTTTGGTGTGGCAAAGTGTTTGAGTTATGATTGGATTGGAAAAGTATTGTGTTCTCATATGTTCTCATATATTGTGTTCAATTGAAGATTTAAATTTACTAGCAGATTTTTTTTATTAATAAAGGTATGAAACATTTTAGACATAATGATATTCGTTAAAAAGATGAGATTTTTCGTTCCCCATGTTAAGTTATTTATCAAAACGCAGTTTTGCAGTCTTAGACGAAACTTTGTAATTTGAAAGCATTGGTCTTTGCTTTTGGGATTGAAACCCTATACTCTATCATAGATTCTGAGTTAATATGTAGGATCTTGGACCTTTCAATATTAAGTTCGATATTAAAAAAGTTATCTAGGGTCTCACTAACTGTACCTACTAATCAATCACCTCCATGACTTCAAGATGTCTTCTCAACAACTGTATCGACACTCTAACAAGAGAACAGCGTTATATTTTCGCCCAGTATCCGCTGGTGCGTGTTTCCATTCTATAAATCATCCTCTAATGGATATTCTGATACAAATCTATTTATGCTCAGTTTTCAATGCATATTTTGCATGCTAACAGTCAATTTGCGTCATTGTACCCGTTCAGTGTATAATGTAGAGGCGATATTAAAAACAATAATATTAACGATGTTATTTTGTTAATTTTTAAACTAATTTTATTGTATTGGTATATTTTTATCGGTTTGGAATGCATTTTTATTGCAACGTAAAGTTTGTTGAATAGATGAGCTCAACTATAACAAATAATAATCATGTGATGAAAGAAAAAGGCTGAATTTCGGTCAGTGGGTAGGAATTGTTAATAAATCCAGTTCTCGTTTGGTTTTTATCACGAAAATAACTATGTTTTTCAGCATATCCATACCCAACTATTTTCAGCGAAGGAAGTCGCAAATAGCAGCTATTATTTAGTTAGAAATATATTTTTTTCTTTTATTTGTTCAAAAATTTATTGGATTGACATCAGTCGTAGAAGTTTTCTTACAGTAATTTAACTATAGTTTACTTACTTTGTGGGCTCGGCCTAAAAATAGCCTCTAATCATTAATCTAAATCCTTTTAATACACGAGTAAATAATTAATCATAGTCAGAAACAACGATGACACCCAAAATGTGGGTAGCTACAGAATCTTGTACCGCTAATGACGGGTAATTCGGTCGCGTGACAGCCGTCATCTGTCACCGCTGTCATACGTCGTTACTGTGGCTGTCAACGTAATGACACGTGGGAATACGTGGGTCGATTCTGGGAGATAGTGCAATAGAAATATTGGATAGAGCTATTGTATTTATTGAATTCATTTATGAGGATGTTTTATTAATATTATGATTGGATAACTCACATTTCTCGACTCGAAAAGAAGAAGAACTCACATATTGAGGTATAAATATTTAAGACATTGCATTCTTGTTAATTTAAGCCTGCTAGGTGGAGACACTAGCTATAGCTTGACAGAATTTATACCATAGACACTATACAGCACCTTAGCATTCTATTTTCTTTTAGTTCAGAAATTTAAGCTCTTTGTCTCATGTAAAATTTAAATACCTACATAGTACATATCAATGTCAGATGTAACATTATGTGTATTCCTTGGTGAGGTACCTTCATTTTCCTGTCTCCGGTTAAATACAATGGGGATGAGCGGAGCACGTCCCTGGGATCACTTGAAAGGCTCACCAAACCAAACATTCGAACATATCAGTGTTTCAGACAAGTTTCAATCATCCTTTGCCTCACAGAATCGCCGCAAATGTCTCTCAATTCAATCGAAACTGCAACTGCATTTCCAGTTGCCATGCCTTTGATACGTCCATCGGTTGTCTGTCCAAACGATTGTATCAACCAACCAACACACCTAGAGCCCCGCATCAACCAACTCACCAAACACTATTAAACACTCTCACAGATCACATTTCACTGGACGGCTTTGAATTCAGTATACACCATCATTTCAATTGTCAAGCTGTAACTCGTAAACAGGGGGAGGTGATAAATTAATGCACTAGTACATTAGACTCCCCGTGATAATAAAACACGCATTAAAATGTAATTGCTGACAACACTATCATTTCCAGTGAATATATCGCTAAAGTTCATGCTGATTATCGGGTTACTTAGCGTTTGGTGCCCGAACACTAGTAGTAAACCGGCAATGGTTGCCAAACATGGCGGGAACGTCTCGAAATTCGTAGAGAAAGGTTGTGTCGGGGGTCGACTAACAGCAGAACTCACTCTGGAGGGTAATCGCGCACGAAAGCGTCTAGTAATAAAAGTGGTCATAAAATTGTAACGTTACGAGCTGAGAGTCGGAGAGTGCACTCAGATGGCACACTGATACGTTTTCGGGAGTTTTGTTTGGTATTTTAGCCACTCCATGTTGCCGGGAACCTGATTTATGTGCCTCTCTTTATTGACAGTCTCTATAAAGCGAACGTGATTTTGTTTAGGATATTGGATCTGTCGTTTCAGCTTTATGTACAGCTATTTTGTGCTTTACAATTTATTTGAGACATCTAAATTCTCAAATGTTTCCAAAAGTAAGTGAATTTAAGTAGGTTAGTAGGTCTTTGATTTAAACAATTAAACTTACACAAATACAAAGATTCCGTGACTCGCTAAAACAACAATACAAACATTATCAAGAAAATATATCAACAAAAATTTGCTGGCACTCCACTGGTAAAAGATAAAGTTTTACTTTCCATTACTTGAACCTTCGTATCTCAGTAAACGGGGCAACGTTTCAAAGGTTTTATCTGCCGTAATTGGTCGTAAGAAGGGGGCTTTATAAGCCGTCGGCGTATTTTAGTGTAAGGCTTTTGTGTGCGATAGTACCTAGACGTGATTGTCAGCGGAATGATTATTGAATGCGGCGATAAGGTCGGATCCACAAATGTTGGTGTTAGTTAACGTCTTAACCTCGTAAATTGTTGTTAGACCCTTTGTAAGGGGTATTTTGTTGAAATGTTAATTTTGTTTTAGTTGTGTTGTGACTTATGGAAGGTTAAACCGTGGATCAGAGTTACCTTTCGGTACAGCTTGTGTCTGTCCTTGGCTTAATGGCAAAATAATGTTATCATTTAAACTGTCAGGAAAGGATTTTCTTCTTCATTGTAGTTTTAAGTACTCAAGTCAGCAAAGTTTAATCGTAGTTTGAATACAGTAATAGTGATTAGCCATATTTTTTCTTTTACTTTAATTTTTCGTATCGGTCGGTAAAATCTTCAAAACATTAGAACAAATAATAAAGTTACTTAACTAACGCTAAACAACACATTTTATGTAACAAATAAAAACCGAATTCCAGACATTAAATTACGTAACTTATTTCTAAGATTAACTTATTTTCCTTCACAAAGTACACTTTAAACACACAAAACTTTGTTAAACCTAAAATGAAAATTACAAAGTAACACTTTTCCTCACTTTTCACTAAGCAACCGCTCGACCAATTTGTAAAGACCTCTAGTTTTTCAGGGGTACATTCATTTTGTACGGGTTTTATAAAAGCTTTAAGTGTTGGTGAGGTCAAGTTAGCTGGTTGGTCGTGGCAACATTTTTAATTTATTACGCCTCTGTGCATTTTTGGGGTGTTATGTTTGAAATATAGTCCGTTGAGCGTTGTTATATTTCTGAAATTGTAATTTTAAGGCAAAAATTAACATGGCTTGTGTGTTGTGAGGTAATACAGGTAAAACAATCCTTTTGTAAAATGTTGGAGAGCGTACTAATTGAAATTTGTTTTTTTAAGACTCGAAGCGCTCTGCGATTGTAATCTAATCTTTTTTCAAAGAATTTGTCGAAAATTAACGCGTGCAAACATAAAAACGAAAACCCTCAGCTTTTCTATATTTTATTTTTATATTGATTCTAGTACATACCTTAAATTATATGAACTTTTGACCAAACCACAAACAATTTAAATGTGATAAATTTCTTATGTTTATTTTCACCAACGTAAATAAATGAACATTAAAACCTCTTCTCTACATTTATAAACCCCCGTCGCACTAATCTCAACAACTGTAATTGTAATAATTCTTTCAAGAATAACATTATTATCTTTATGTCATAATAACGACAGTAAATAATGGATCTTACTATTATTAATAAATCTTACAATAATAATGGTTATTAAAGAACTACGGTCGTTTATTATGTTTTTAATAATTCAGTTAAATTATAACATTAAACAATTTATTAAATATGTTATATTAAACTAAATAATTTTCTAGAGTATTATTTATGTGGATGAGTTTTTAAAAGGTTCCCTCTGTGTAGTACTCGTATGATCGCTTTAATTCGTTATCCATAGAGCGATTTAAACCACTTCTATAAACGAGAAAGCTTAATTCTACCACATTTTACTGCCAAGAGCTTAATCAACAAACATACAAACACATAATTATAATATAACTATGGCTTTATTACAATAAGTATAGATTTCCAAAGAAAAAAGTTTCTTAGCAGCCAGCACCATTACTATGCACATACATTCACTCACAAAAGGCATTCCGCTCACTCTTGACATTGACAACCGCGACTCAACCTGTCAATAAGCCCTTAAAACTGACAAGATTTATAACTTATTCAATTTAAAACACAGTCGAAGCCGGGAAACGGACATCAGTCGTAAACAATCCGTTGTGATTGACGTCCGAGATATTTTGTTGACGTTTTTATGGTTCGTATAGAGTTGGTTTGAAACGGATGTGAGACTGTTAATATTGAAGGAATTGGCTGAAATTATCATTTGTTTTTGTAGTCAGATAGACCGGATCAGTCATTTATTGTACTAATTTAATGCTTCAATCCAGAGTTTATCTAATAAAAAGTAATCCTTAGTTTAAAGTGTTCCTATTATACTATTTTTCTTTTGTCAGTCTACATTTTATAATAGTGACATAATGACAGCCCTAATTTTATACTATAAAGAACATGGTTGAAAAAATACTGTTTTTTATATTTTTCTATGACATTTGAAGCCAGAAATATTCTGTCAGTAATAATTGACCTGAAATCTCCAAAATATCTCGTTTGACCGTCGTTCCATATACCGAAACACGTCTCATTGATTTTCTAAACGTGGACATCCAAATATAAACTCAATTAAATTCACATATCATTTCCATACGGCAACTGTCCAGGCGAGGATTACTCTGACATTTGAAAGAACGTCACTTTGACATCTCACGACAACTGTCACAATTTGTTTATGACAACTTTGACACTAATCCCTTTTGATTTATTGTTTGTCATTTGACAGTGTGAATGATGATAATTGGAGTATGTTGGACATTAATCTGTTATCTGGTTGGGAAGCGGACAATGTATAGTGGAAGACTAATATTATTGTATTTTTAACCCTATATTTTTCTAGTACTACATAGAATACATTATAGTCATACAAAAGTAGGCAAATCGATTTGCAGCATATACGTACAAAATCAAATAAAACGACAATGCATCTAATAAATACGTAATTCATGTCCCGAGGCTATCAAGCGATTGCAACTATTAATAAACAATAATTTTTCATTGAAAATGTCATTTGAACAACTTCCTACTATCAATATTGATTGAATATCATGCCAATAACTCATAAGTGCTTTCTTTAGTCCTTAATACAAGTGTATAAGGTTTATAATTAAACGTGAGTTTAGTATCAAAGTGATTGTGTTTTGTTTTACACTGACAGTTTTAATTTGACAGTTCCATTGACATTAAACTTGTCAAGATGTCATAATTTATCGCAACAGTAAAAGGTCGACTGTAAATGTGGGCGATAAATTAATATTTTTATGTGTTTATGTTTAATTTGTTTATGTATAAGGCGTGTTTGTGTCATTAATTATGGTGTAATTAATGGTAATTTTAATTTTATTAATACGTTTAATGGTACACGTTATCATGATTGAGTTGGTGCTGTTTGTATGCATATGTAATGAGCTCATGAGGTCATCCAAGACATAAATCGTTAGTCAAATGACTTAATTTTTGAACTGTTTACACTATTTATACCGTTTGCACTTATACACTATGTAAGTTTAAGTTAAATACATCAGATAAATAATAACTTTTTGTTTAAACACCCCCTATGTCCATGACATATATTATTCCAGTGTGCTTAGTGGGAGTTTTCCAAATAACTTTACAGTCGCGTAAGCGAAAAAACTCTGTGAGTCTGTTGTTTTTAAGTTGCCATGGTTATTTTTACGCGTTCACAGCGTCAACATTAAGGCCGACGCCGACGATGAACGAGAAACGAGTAGAACTAGAAACTATGTATAAACGAGTTGGCGATCAACAGGAAGTCAGTGTGTAGTTTCGATAGTATTGTAGCTGAATTATATAAAAGAGAGTGCGTAAGTGCGACGAGGGATTACTCGCGCAACTCGTCCGCAGTTGCTCAATCCTGTGCAAACCTACTTCTATCTACTTTCATTGTCGCACTGTAAAGAAATGATAATTCGAGCTAGCATCGTTGAACGAGTATCGCTGAGCGAGTTTATTTTTGAAGCTCCTCGCTCAGCGACAAAACTAAGTAGTAAAACGAGTCGATGCCGGCAGTGTGAACAGTCAGCGAGAAACTTTTAATATCTGCACCTCTTTCGTTTATACGGAATATGCATTTATTGTGCGTTTCTTGAGAGAGAAAATCGCCGAGAGTTACTCGTTTTCTCGCCGGCTGTGGGACCACTGCCTAACTCAGAAATATATGTAGCTAAAAAGCGCCCCTAGTGGTCACAATGCGAACTAAAATCTGCCATCGACTTAGTAAGCGCGTAAATGTACATTTCGCGAGTGTGAGTTGCAAGTTGACAGTTACGCTCACTGTGCGTAAAGTAAAGTTCTCACTTTGAATTTATTGGTGAGAGACGGGCGAACGGACGTAAAATGTAATTGTTTGTTTGTAACTATAGTGATTTATCAATACGTAGTATAAATCAAAGTCGCTTTCCGCTGTCTGTCTGTCTGTCTGTCTGTCTCTATGTTTGCTTAGATCTTTAAAACAACGCAACGGATTTTGACGCTGTTTTTTTAAATAGATAGAGTGATTTAAGAGGAAGGTTTATATGTATAATGATTCCCGAAATTTCCACAGAAACGGGCACAACGCGGGTAAATAAACCTCGGGGTGCTTCTAGTAGTGTTATAATCAAACGATGTCATGGTCAGCATATTATTTTTTCGCTTGGAAGATGTTTACGACCGCAAGAGCTCAAGATGATCTTTGTTATAATGTCCAGTGTTCGTTCTACTGCTCGAGTTCCTAGTGAACCTCTGACGGAATTGACGGAAAACGATTTTTAAAAAAGATATCGCTTTACCAAAAAATCATAATATACGGTTGAATTGAGAAACCTCCTCCTTCTTTGAAGTCGGTTAAAAATGTCATAAGTAAGGAGCTATGGCAACCTACAAACAACAAACAATGTCAGTCAAGTGCGCGATGTCGATGTCATGGAATTAGTATGTACTACGTACAACTAGAAGGTAATTTTTTTAGACATCGACCATGGAATTAGTATGTACTACGTACAACTAGTACATACTAATTCCATGGTCAATGTCTAATAAAATAACCCGCATAAATGTTATATGTACTTTATACCTTATGAAAACACAGTCGATATGGTATATTCAATTTTGCCGGTTTATTGTTTGGACGCCACAGAGCTACCAACTTAGAAATAAAAATACTCACGGTTTACGGTGAAAAAACGTAATAAATGAGTATACTCGTACTCACAGTTATTCGATGCTCACTACGTACAGAGTTAAGAATGGGTTCCCAACCTTTTTTAGACCGGAGACCACTTTTTAATTATTGTTGTCATCAAGGACCTCCAGTCAATTTTTTTTCATTAATTAGCGATTTAATTTATTTGTATTTCACATTGAATGTGCGCGAGTCCGACTTGAGCATTAATTATTATTATCTTGGACCTCAAAGAAAATGTATTTTCGACTTCATTCAATCAAACATTTGAGCGAGCGCGGAACGCGATCGAAGTTTGTGCATGTTTTACTTGGCCCTTAAAGCCATTTTAAATCCGACTTTACCTTTTTATACCTACAGAATGATAATTGAGTGACCAAATAATTTTTTTTTTCTTAGAAATAAGAATAGAAAAGTTTTCTATTCGATCGAATTTGTGAAATATTATTTCGTTCAGTATTTTATCAACGACTTTCCTTAAATTTTCATAAATTAATTTGATAATGTTCGCGAATTATATTTCGACTTTTGGTGCGTCTGTGGACCACATTTTGTCTTCCGCGGACCATCAGTGGTTCACGGACCACCAGTGGTTCACGGACCACTGGTTGGGAACCCATTTAAACGCAAACGTGAAGTTAAAGTAAAATAATTGGAAAACTCGCACTAAGCACACAGTTCTATTTTACTCAGATTAAATTTGAAGAAGTGAAATATTATACTCTTATTTTTAACACATTTCGTAGAGACTATAATCAAACGAGCTCGTCATATTTAGGCGCATGGTTTCACAAATATTTTTGGAATTAAAGGTTTACAAATGAAACTAAAATTGCTAATATTTTTCGGAAAAAATAATATTGAACGTAAGCTGTATTTTTGTGGTTAATCATTAAATTCGCTGGTGGCTTTCGTTCGTATTCATTTTATATTATGAACGTAGGCATGTTTCGACTAAACATTGAACTATTCATGTTGTACCCAAACCCTCAACTCTTAAGGCTTTGCTCTCCAGCTGCAAGACAGTCACACAGACACTCATTGCATAATTTTCATTGCATCACCCTGACAGCGGCTTCCTTTGATCGCCAAGCCTAAAGCTTCAAAACTTTTAACCTTTCAAAGCTTTCTTTTTAAGTAACTTTGAGAGGTCGCACTTGACTACTTAATCAACTGATAACTGAACTGATTTCGATGTAATCGGCGGCTGCCGGTTGGAGCTATCTTGACGGGAATATCAGAAGGCTGTCAAATGCATATCATTGTAATGCGGCCGGTTGAGTCACTCTATCACTTTATGTTGAACACCTTGGTACGGACAGGAGATTCATTGATTTCCTGTGGCTCGTATTGTGTTATTTTTTAGTATAAATTTGCTAAGTTATTAAAGATATATAAAGTAAATAAGTTATAAAGATATATATTACAAGAGAGTGTATATTTGAGAAGAAGATATTCTTAGTATGGTCACATTTATTAGTAAGTTACAAAGTATACCTACTTTTTATAACTTAACGAATCAAATAAAGGTAATTTTCTGTTTTTGTCGCGCGCACACGACATAAAACACTTGAACAATTTTACTTTAGAGCCAAAACTCTACCCATTACAAAGTTTATTTAAAAATACACAACTCAAAACACATATTTTCACGATTACTCTGCAACCAGTACAAACTCCAGTAATCAGCTACCGGATAAAATTTAACGAATCGACCGCCATAACTTTATTGATACGGTAATGAATGTAATAAACGGCCACGTTTTATCTACTGACGTATTTTTATCATTCACTTTTAGCCCGAGGTGCCTTTATAATCAATTAGTTTTTATATCGAGACTACGTATTATAACAAATTGATATTATTATACACTCGTCTATTATATTGATCAAATAATATTTTGTAATCGAGAGTACTTTTATAGACGTTCGTTATTCAAAAAGTGATTGACGGAACGTAAATTGGTTATAAGATTAGTCATATCGTATTCATCTGCGTCAGTTTAAACTCAATAAATGAATTTGCGCAGTTACAAAGTAAATGTTACAAAGTAGTGGAATACTTACAATGCGATTAAAATAAGAATAGGACCGGCCTAGCGCCATGTTGTGACGTCACAACCGGAACTTGGTATAGTATAATAAGCAAAAAAAGCAATGTTAAAAAATATTGCAAAATTGAAAAATTAAATTCGTTCAATTTGCCATCTAATAATCGGGAGATTTTTATTCGGAATAAAACAAGAGTATTTTATGTTAATAATATATTCATTTATTCAAGATCTTTTAGTTTTGCCGTATGAAGAATATTATTTTCCATGTTTATTTATGAATATTATTTTACATTAGATGATAATTCAAAAATCGGGAAAAACCTTATAAATATATAAATTTTATAAAATGAACGATTTTTAGTCATTCATTTAAAATTAATCTATTTTTTTTAAGTTTGTTCTGCTGACCGTACTTATATGAGTGAAGTTAGCCGAGAGCCCGTCCTATTCTTATTTTAATCGCATTGTACATAGTAATTTCAATATTAGTAGCGAGTTGGTCATTATCATTAAAGAGTTGCATCTAAATTGTCATCACATATCATCATTATTTAGATCCAATATTCATTGGCAGGTGTCAAACAGCCCTACAATGTTGTAGTCCTATTTTAAGAAGGTTGCATATTAAAAGTTGCCAATTTAATATATATTTGAACGTTTCTGCAACATACACTACATGCTTCAGTGTATAGTTTAACTGTACAGGTCATTCTGTCAAGTACGAGTGTACTTGTCTTAGCCGCAAAGTCACCTGTCGGATCACATTAAGATCGTCAAAGTCAAACCTTAGTATGTCCTTCCTGAACTCTTTTTATTGCCAACAAAAAGCTCTAAAGTGCAAATCGTCCGAATCCGAATTGATTTCTTATCCGTCATTATAATGATTATTAAAATGAGTGGTGCCGTCGAGGTACCAATTTGCCTTTATCTCGGTAATAACGTTATAATCACGCGGTTTTCTCGTTAAATTACACGTTGGATCCGCTCGGGGCTCTGTCTGTCTGTCAGTCCCCTTTTATTAGTATCTACTTAGCTGTTGATTTTTTTATTACGGACAATAAAGACAATGTAACTCTTATTATGGTCGGCTACTTCGGGTTTTTGCCTCAAATTACCGTTTTGCAGCAAAAAGTTTATGTATTTTGTTGTAATTGGATATTTTTTTATGTGCGGTTGTTATAAAATAATTTATAAAGGTTATCGAGCGTGTTTCGTGTACTGATCATGATTCATTTTGATGTAGTTTTAAATTAAAAGTGTAATAAAATGCTTTTATATTTACTGGGGTTAATTACGTTTGTTGTTTGTATTTGGTACCATTTTATTGTTAAACAGATTTAAAATCTCCCGAATCAAAGTTATACTCAGCGTTTAAAAAGTTTATGCAACCGTAGAGTCGAGAAAGAGTAAAAATAATATATCTTGGAGCAGTAAACATATCGTTAAATAGTTCAGAAAGTGTTGCGCATCGCGTCTACTTGATTTATACGTGGAAGGATTAAAGTGAAATATGGCCAGCTAACGAGTATCGCACGTGGCATAACAAGATACCGATATAAATTATCGATATAATTAGGTATAAGCACAACACTAGTGATTGCGGTCTAAGAATAATTTTCGAAATCATGTTTGTATGTAATAGGTAATGGCTATGAATAGGTATGGACAATTATGATCTAACATATGTACTGACTATTAAATCTACTCATTAGTCATTATGCAAATTATCACATTTTAAAGGTGTTTAGACGGACAAAAGTCCCTTGTCAATCTTAAAGTAAAACGCTTGTGAAAAAGCGCATTGTAATAAATTACCTAAGTAAAGTTTAAGTTTATTCACCAAACAATGACTCTGTTGTGTAACAAACAGTTTGAAAAATCGCATTTTCTCCAACAAATTTAACTTGACATCAAAAAGCCAAATAGCACCTGTCTTCGCTTTCTCGCACCAACTTTTTGTCGGCTGTCTGCCGCTGTAGACACACTTGATCTATGCTCTTTCGTCCACATTTTTATCTTACAAAGTGCTCGGATAGACACGGAAAGAAGTTTGTGGAAAATTCATCACCTGCCACAATGAAAAACGTCGTATGTCACAAAGATAGAAAAGAGTAATATAGTCTGTGTGCGTGGAGATTAGAGTTGGTTTTCTAATGAGCTGGGTAGGTTTAAAAGGTGACAGTAAACAAGAGGAAGCCTTGTTGAGCTCAAGAGCTGGGTATAAATGTATGAAGGTACATTAATCCATACAGACGGGCATTCTTTTGCGGAGCGGAGTTGAAATGGCGTGAAAATATGACTTGTTATTTATGTGTCGTGTCAGTGCAGAGATGAAATTTTGGCGAGAAGCCCTTTTGTATTTGAGAATGGATTTCAACGATTTGTGGAGATGGATTGCTCTATTTAAACGTCCGATTGATTAAAACAGAAGGATTGTTCAGTTCTGTTCAGTGCTTCCGACAATATTGATATACGAGTATATATATAATTTGTATAACCTATTTATAGTCTAGCAATTACATTCATACGTATAAGTGTTAA
This sequence comes from Cyclophora punctaria, assembly GCA_951394245.1. Lineage (NCBI taxonomy): Eukaryota > Metazoa > Arthropoda > Insecta > Lepidoptera > Geometridae > Cyclophora > Cyclophora punctaria. The sequence continues at coordinate 10,697,457 of OX596175.1, forward strand.
ATCGTCAAAGAAATCCACCAGAATACCTACCTAATATAGGCTACAAAAACGCTTTAACGTTATACCTAGCCGTATTATCTACTGGAGCACAGTCAAGATAAAAAATCTGTGCGCGTTAGGAAACATAAAAAGAGTGTTAAAGGTAGCCTTGGAGTCGAGAGGAGGCAGGGCAGAGTCGGATCAGAGCATCAGACATCCAAGTTTATGATATCATTACGCCCCAACGCTCCTGCCTGCTTTTTCCACCGTCTTACCGCCGAATTTATTTGACAATTATTAAGGTGTCCGCATTAAACGAACATTACTTCGCACCATCCGTAGGAAATTCATGTTTTTCTTGGGATGTTTTCACTCGTATATCAAGCTAAATGCGGACACGTGCGAACTATTAGCTTCCCGACGGCGGATTAGAAAATAATTCAGCTCTCCGAATGTTATTATGGGAGGAAGTGGGATTTATTTTATTGCCGCTCGGATATATAGGATAGTCTTTCGGCTTTATCCGAACGGTACCATCGTTTTGTTTATTCGTAAGCTTCAGTTTTATAGTGGGGGTTGGCTCAGTGTTACCAGTAAATCTTGTTTATGTCCCGTAATTATTGCTTTATTCGCATGAGCAACTCGCGTCCTACATGTTATTGAATGTTGCCATAAAATATTATTGATTGCCTCAATAAAACATGCTTTATGTGGCGTTTGTGTTTTTTACTTTCCGTTTTAGCGGTCCCTGTAATTCATCGTCTATTTGTGTTGTTATTTTTGTTGTTTAAATAAACAATGAGAGTTGTAAACTTTGTTTGTTGCTTTTTGTTTTATTGTTGAATTCGTGTAGTTGTTTATCAAACTGTTTAGGATCATTATAGATTCATTACCATTAATGCTTTCATTTATTATTTGTTTACTGTTTATTGTTTTTTTATTTGTTTTATTTTTTAGTTTTCGAGTCATTACCTGGCAACTTTCTTACCTAAATGTTCGCGTTATTTTTCAGCGGGTAGCGCAGCCATATATCGCAGTGTTGCCACATTAGAGCCGGTGTAATTGCCGGCCGCAGCAGCCGCCATAAATAATACTTGCGCTGGCAACACTGAGATATATTGCGAGTACAGACACCACTATTTTTAGTTCCCTTCCTTTTATATTAGTCGGTGACATTATCCAGAGTGTTGTTCGCTAAGTTGTCAATTATTGTTTGTAATTGAAAACAGAAGCCAAGAGCAATAAGCACCTTGGAAAGCTCATTCTATTTTTTATAGGTTTTTTTAAACATATGCGAGTTAATATTATGGTTACACCCATAGTTAACATAAAAAATGTGTGAGTACAATTTTCGAAATTACTTTTACACATCATTATATTTAAAATGGTTTCTATATTATACGTCCCATACGGTCACATGACGTTACCTCGATGACTCTATCTGGAAGGTACGTTTCACCGATAGGTCGTTACCTCGTAAGGCCGTTTCTTCGATTGTATGTTCTCTCATACAGGTTTAAAGTTCATAAAATGAAGTGTGAAATACGTGCTGAAACGCCTGAAACGAACGATTTCTGACATGTTTTTTTGAACAATACCCTAATAATAAATTTACACATAGTAACGTCATTTATAAGTGTGAGACTTATAGAGCTTTAAGTAAAATCATGACACAATCAAAACCACACAACTCGATAAAAAGAACAACTAAACCACAAGTTAATTAAACAGTAAGAAGAAAAGACCAATAAAAACACCAAGAGACCGCAAGCAACCGTCAAAGTGTGAAGCAACATAATCCTACGTCTCAGTTATCTGGTGGAGAGACGTAAATCCAGCCGAGATAGCGCTTCAATTAATCCTCATTACACGTGTTATGTAGCTGGAGGCAGGGGCGTAATTAAGGCAGGGGCGGGGGCGAAACGATTAAAGTAGGGGCAAGGTTGGGGGAAAGTTAAGCCAGGGTCAAGATGTGAATGTTTGACTTGGTTGGTTATTTCATGTAGCTTTTTAGAAGTTTCATTCGTTTCGTCATAAGAAGTATTGTGTATTAAGACACACAATATAGTTTATAAAACATAATTTTACGAGTAGAAGTGACATATTGTAACTGTGTCTGATTGAAAGAATGTACGTTTCATTAGGTGTAACTTAACTTATTGGTTTCCGTACTATTATTTTCCTAAACTCGGCACTTATTTATCATTGTTCATAGTTTATTTTTCTTCCCCCCCCCCATCTACTGCCAAAAGTCCGTCCCTGTAAAATCCTTCCAAGTGCAATGTTCCACAAATAAAGCGCTGTAAACGATTTGTTTCCTGATAGTGCTAAGTGGCGCAGCGCAAATATTTCGCCTCAAGTGTTGCGTTAGTTAGCGCTTACTTACACCGCGGTTGGACTGAATTAGGTATTCTTAGGACTAGATACTGATCTAATGAGATATTCGCGTTTTCTTTCACGCTAGACTGTAAAGTAGGCTATCACAGTTCATTTATTATAGTCATATTTCTTATTACTTTTGAAACATGTCTACCTAAAAATCTAAAGGAAATTAATATTTTGGGGTCTTGTGTCAAATATTGCCAAACTGATGCATGGGATTATATGAAAAAGAACGATAGAGAAGCCTGGTTAGATATGTTATATTATATTTTCCATTTACCATTGAACGTGAGTAGTTGTACTAATTCAAATACAAAGCAGTAGTGGCACAATTATAAAACTTTCCTATTTAAACAAAGGTATTCAAAGGTGGCCTTATTATATGCCACTAGCGCGTTATCACCTAATGTTTATGATCCCGCCCACCGATAGAGCCTTAATTAAGCGCGACTAGTAAACAAATAGTTTTATAAGACAGCATTAGTCGAGATTGGAGTTGCCAAACTATCAGATAAACGGCGAATCTGTTGAGAAAACTAGTTACTTATAGGGTTGTCACCTTAGTCTATCAACTACTTATATTGAACCTGGTTTTGATGAGCTAAAAGCAAGTAAGATCAAGTAGGTTTGTGGCCAACACTAGTGTCGGACTTTTAAAAGGCCTCCGACATGGATTGACGGTTGATATAACCGGGTCCGATATTTGACGTGCTCTCCGAAGCATATAAGCGGTCAGATAGAAATTCCGCTATCGGTCACCCATCCGAGTAGGGGCTGAGCTGCACGTTGCTGAACAATCGCTATGAACAAACATAGTTTAGTGAATAATATTTTATGTGTAATATTTGAAAAATATATCAAATTAAGTAGTTTATTGATGTCTTTAATATATCTATAATATTTGAACGTTTAGTCTCTGATGTCCTACTGTTGGGCAAATGCCTTATATCTAACCAAAGAATTTAGTACAGTGAGGAGAGCAAGGTGAATCAGCACGTCAAAGATGTATTTCACTTTTTATTTTTAAATTGTTTAATGGTTGCTACATGAAGACAAGAAGGCGAAAAGCGAAGTTTATACGAAATACTGAAATAATGGTAGACTTACTTTGTAGTAATTTGGGAACAAGGATGTCCCAATCGTAATGTATAGGTAACATGTTACTATCTTATCTATTCACACTTAGGTAAATCTTGATGAAACCTTTTTCTAGCTTAAACCTTTTGGAAAATGTTGATGATTGAATTAATGTTACCATAAATACATTTTTTGACAGAAACATGAACAAAAGTCCATCCCAAAAATACAACAAAGAAAATATATTAATTGTTGGCAAGTTAATTCACATATAACAATGGTTGCTAATTCCTAAACGTATAACGTTCTAACTGCGAAGTGGCAACCCTAATCCGGTTTAAAGCAGATACACGGTCGTTTTGAGCGGGAAAAGCGTTGGATTAAACGAACTGCCCTATAACATTTACATAGAAATGGTGTTTTATACACAGACATTTTTACTGACCCCATTCCGAGTGTGTTTTTTTTATAAAAGCTACCTACTTGCTTCTGTGCGGTCTCGTTTTATTGTAATAGTTGGACAATTTGTTTTGAATGTAAAGCGTCTTATTTATCATTATCAGCGTCTTTTGTGGCGTATGGTTTTTTTATTGGATTGATGTCATTTTAAATTGAGATGTGTGTGTTATATGAAATACATTGTACACACTATTTAATAAAAGGTCTCTTAAAATGATATTCCCAACTTTAACAGTAATTAATGTTTTATGAATATGTCTGATATTCAGGCTAATCAACCCTGTACGTCATAAACACAAAATAACATTTTTAGTACCCCTATTCGAAACAAAGGGTTAAATCCCGGACAATCCCGCGGAGCTATAAACGTCCCGTAAAATTATCCTGACTGTCGGGATCCGGGAATTTGCATTGTAATCGTATTAGATAGTTAGTTTATCCACGAATGTACTTACACTGATGTGGAATAATCAGGGGATTAAACTTTGACGCTTATTTTATTTTATTATAACTTAAAATGTATAATTAAGTTACATTTCATACACCACACCGAATTTGTGTACATTCTATCACTAAGTTAAATAATGAACATATTTTTGGTTTGCCAGGTACCGTTCAATATGTTTTATCCCTTAGTTGGTCATATGATATACTTAACAATAATACTTTCTCTTCATACTAATATCAATCTTCGCTCTACTTAAGCGCCTACTTAAATAAAGACTAAGGGTGGGTTGTTTCAAACGCTTGGCTATCATAAAAATTAAATTAATATTTTGGTTTACGCTGTTAAATGTCTGCAAAATACAATGCGTTGTTTCATTACTAAACTACAGTATGTTAAAGTTATTCAGGTGGCCTGTAGAAAGCCACGATTTTTCATTTTCATTTGTTTGTTGAGACTGACATTTTCTGTTCACGTTTACTGGTGCGTGAGCGTAAGCTGAAGTAGCCCGCCCTAAGTTTTCCAAAAAGTAGATATATTTCAAAACTAGCAGCAGCACCCCGCGGTTTCACTCACGTTGTACCCGTTTCCGCAGGAATTTCGCCATAAAAAGTAGCTTATGTCCTTTCTCAGGCTCTGGACTAACTGTGTACCAAATTTCATTCAAATCGGTTTAGTAGTTTTGGCGTGAAAGCGTAACAGACAGACAGAGAGAGTTACTTTTGCATTTATAATATTAGTTAGGATTTCGAACGCAAACCATTGAAACAGTCATAATTCGGCCACATTATTCACTTACTCCCAAATCCCAGTAAATCCAGTCCCCTTTAATTCCTGCTTAATAAAACACAAGGGCAGCTCCCTAATATTGGCCACTTAAGTTGCCTAATATATTGGCCGGTAGCAACTTTGAGGTTACTATTAAAACTATAAATTGACCGGGAGATTTTAGGCTTCATACAATGAGAGTTCGGGGACTCGGTTGGGATGTCGAGATAGCCATCAAGACCAGTAATGGTTGCTTTGTTGTTTAATTTTCCGTCTAGTCCAAGCATTTGGTAAAAAAAAAGGGGGTTACCTGGAAAGTTTTCCGGGAGTTTTGAAAATTGGTTTATTTATAGATTTGGGTATGCTCTTTTCGAATTTCAACTTTGCCACCTCGTAACCCCGCCGCTCGCGCCGCCATATTGAAAAAATGGCGCCTAAAAACGGTTTTTTGGAAATATCTCTTTTCCGATGCATTTTACGACAAAAATATCTATGTACAAAATTAAACTAGAGAAAATTTCCTACAATTTATGTATTAATAATTTTTTTCATAAAATCAATCATCTTTCATCACTACATATTATAAAACAAAGTCCCCGGCCGCGTCTGTCTATCTGTTCGCGATAAACTCAAATACTACTGCACGGATTTTGACGCCCGATTATTCCCGATATTCCCACGGGAACGGGCACAACGCGGGTAAACCGCGGGCGGTGCTAGTCTTTCATGATTCATAATTTCATTTGGTTTACTCAAAGCACAACCGGGTCTTGTATACATTAAACAGTAGGTATAGTACATATTAACCGCGAGTTAACGTTACTCCGACTTTATATTAGAACTCTATTGACCTACAAACGTCATAACTATCCCGGTTTTATATATGGAACAATTACACCATCATATGTTTGATACACTAGCACCGGCCGCGGTTTTACGTGTTGTATCATTTCTGAAGGAATTTACGGATAAAATATCCTATCGTAGTAATATTATAAATGCGAAAGTTTGTGAAGATGTATGTATGTATGTTTGTTGCTCTTTCACGGAAAAACTACTGAAGAGATTCGTATGAAACTTTACAGTAATATAGGTTATACATTAGAATACCACATGGGATACATTTTATCCCAAAATTCCCGCGGGAACCGGTACTAAGTGGTAAAACCGCGGGGCGCGGCTAGTTGATAGATATAACTTTGACATTTGTAGTCACTGCAAAACAAACAATGCTTAGATCTTTAAAACTACGCAACGGATTTTTATGCAGTTTTTAAAATAGATAGAGTGATTCAAGAGGAAGGTTTATATGTATAAAAATTCCCGAAATTCCCACCAGAACTGCCACAACGCGTAAAACCGCGGGGCACAGCTAGTTTCAGATAAAAATGGTAAAAAAAAGCGAAGTGTGTCCGTCACGTGTTGTTACGCGCGTTGTACCTATTCCCGCGAGAAATGCGGGATAAAAAATATCCCATGTGTTATTCTGATGTATAACCTATATTTCTGTAAAGTTTCATCCAAATCCGTTCATTAGTTTTTGCGTGAAAGAGTAACAAACATACATACATCCTCACAAACTTTCGCATTACAATTTTGTTAGGATTACCATAGTATACAATGTACAGTGAACAACGAGATCATAATTCCATAAATACTTCCGAACACAACGCATCAAGGTCGCTCTAACAAGGCATTAACTAACAGATTGTAATAATTATCCCACGTGAAATCGATTGGACTCGACTGGATTATACTAGCAGTGCCCCGCGGTTTTACCCGCGTTGTACCCGTTCCCGTGGGAATTTCTGGATGAAAAGTATCCTATAACCTTCCCGTTGAACGTGGCTATCCATTAAAAAAACAATTATTGAAATCGGATCGGTATTTTCTGAGATTAGCGCGTTCAAACAAGCTCTTCAGATTTATTATATAAGTACTAGCAGTGCTCCGTGGTTTTACCCGCGTTGTACCCGTTCCCGTGGGAATTTCTGGATGAAAAGTATCCTATAACCTTTCCGTTGAATGTGGCTATCCATTACAAAAAGATTTTTTTAAATCGGACCAGTAGTTCTTGAGATTAGCGCGTTCAAACAAACAGGTGGTGTGGAAATGAGTTTTTTTTAAAAACGTCTATTGAAATCTACTTTGTGGCGCTCGTACGCCAAAAACTATTGATTTTATGAAAAAAAATATTAATACATAAATTGTAGGAAATTTTCTCTAGTTTAATTTTGTCATAAATATTTTTGTCGTAAAATGCGTCAGAAAAGAGATATTTCCAAAAAACCGTTTTTAGGCGCCATTTTTTCAATATGGCGGCGCGAGCGGCGGTGGTACGAGGTGGCAAAGTTGAAATTCGAAAAGAGCATACCCAAATTTATAAATAAACCAATTTTCAAAACTCCCGGAAAACTTTCCAGGTAAAACTACCAAATGATTGGACTAGTCGGGCTGTTTTAATTAATTGTTTGTGAATTAGTATGCTTTTTGATATTTTGTTTTGCTCTAGAGAGTATTGGTGGCAATTTGTATGTTGTGTATTTTAAAGCTGTTTTCTATTTTTTTAAAGTTTAATAATATACTTTGTTATTTAGTATATCTATATTTGATTATAAAAAGAGTAAGATTTGTTCGTACTCAACAAAATGTACCGGCGCGACCTCTAAATTTGGAAAAAAACCGTAAGCGCGATACAAAATTGTTCTCACTAGCGCCATCTATTGGATCGCGGGGAACCACCACGTAGATATCTAAACGTCAATTAATGTCGATTTACTACTAATGTCCCCAATCAAATTCCCTTGTACAACAAACTGCTATCTAAAATCACTCCCTCAACACTACATCAAACGTTGAACATTGGGCAATAAACGCCACGGGTACAGATGTCCTAAATCCCAAGACTTTATCCTTCTGAAACCCCAAACAATGCTCCCTAACTATCCAGGGGCACCGCAATGCCCGACACATTAGACAAGGACAGAGTTATGCCAATTAGTACAGCCAGACAGAGAGAGAAGAGGGATCTTAATTGAATTAGAGTAGGTCCGGGTTAATTGTCTCGTGGCGGTGTCTAATTTATTTGGCTTGTTTTGCATGGTTAGTGGTTTTGTTTGATTTAATCTTCCATATTGTTTTAATTAGGTTTTGTTAGAAATCTGTTTTGAAAAGTTTTAACATCTGTGCATTAAGTACATACGTTAGTAAGCGCATCACTCTTAATCCTTTATGCATGTGTGACGTATTTGTCTTCATCCAAAAGCGCCTTAAAAATTAAGCGAATTAAAAAACATATTTTATTCTTTTATAATTTTGCACTAGCATATAAAATAATGTAATCTTACAAAATGGTAATTATAAACATCGCCACCCGACGTGTACTGGCCCTTTTGATAAACAAGCGGTGTACATACTGTGTTCCCCGGCTCCCCTTACATTATGAATTAATCATATTGCCGTCAACAAAGTGAAGTGTCATCGGGTGAGCTTGCTGTGCGTACAGACTAGACTACTTTATATTTACGAAACGTTTAATATTTTTTCAGAAATCGCTTTTCAGGTTAAATTTTTTTTGCATTGTCTTTTTTCATTTATCAGTTAAGTAATCATTAATGATATTTTATAAAGTTTCAAAGAAAATATTGCAATATAACACGTTTGTAGAACATTTAAAAATCCTTACGGAATTGAAATAAAAAGAGTCTAGGTCTTAAGCCTGCAGTTGGATAATCTACTAAAGCAGAACTTATCAGGCTACTTAAGAAATGCTGCCTGACTATTGCTAAGAATAGTTCGAATAATTGTAAATAAAATGTTGCCCAAACCAAAATTAAATGCTTCACCTACATACTTCATATAGCGAAGTATCTTAATGTAAACGTGAATCCAGAGCCCGCCGTAATTACCACAGTCATACATTATGTATGCGACTACTACAATTTTAAGCTAATAAATAACCCGCGGAACACAAGAAAATATGGTTACCCCTTCATTATACGTTAGAGAATTTATATCAAACAGAATTGTATAGAGTTGTTCGAATTATCACGGGTTTTTGGAAAACGTGTACCATTTATTGTTGTTTCTATAAGGCGATTTATCTTCACCTTTGTGCAATGCTCGTGTCAACTAGGATTATATTTTTGTACAATAATTTTATAATCTTCACAGAAGTTATTTCATTAAAAATTACTTTTTTGTGAACTAAATAAAATAAAACCTACGAGTAACTGGTTTCTCTATTGTGTCTTTTTCGATTAAAATAGAGTATCATCTCTAGATTCGCATAAAGAAATTAGCGCGCCCCATTCTAATACATTGCCACCCTACCCGTAGGCTGTTTGTGAAATAATGGATTCATTCCATATTCATTTACATCCATAATAAGATTGGCGTTACTAACGTTACAAACTTACGTTTGAATACTGTTTAAGTACCCGTGAGTATCAAACATATGTTTGAGAAAATGTAAGCTACTGTTTTTTGTAGTTTAACTATGTTGCATCTATTAATAGTTATTCAACATATTATTCACCTGTCAATGATAAATGGATATTGTATTAGTGTTGTTTTTGTGTTCAACTATTATCGTGCTTAAGAAGTTTTTACATTGTTTAGACAAGTGCATAATAAATCATAAATGGCTGCTAAAAGAGCGAGTTAAATTTAATCATATATTTACATACAAACAATGAAAATATTTAAACTTCTATCTGATATTGCCCCTAGAGATAGATTAATGGGCCTAGCTGTCTTGATCAGTATTTGCTATTCATCATAGCATTCAAAATGATATGCCTTGTAGCTTTTAGGCGTTCTATAAAGAATAGAATTGGCATTTTCTTTTATGTATTGAAGTAGTCCTTTTTATGTATATGTAGTTTAGCCACTTCGTATACAACTTTCTCATACAAAAAAATTCAAACAGATAATAAAATTGACAACAATAAACGACAGATGGGCTCGAGTATTTTACTCGATCAAATTAATTCGATGTATCGATTAAATTAATCGCGCGTCATTACACAAAGTGCCGCGGCGATGCAATGCGATAAATATATTTAGAATTGACAAGCCCTATGAAGTTGTTAATCGTTTTTTGTTTGTTTTGTTAAATGTATGAACAACTTTGTATCAAATGTATATAATAAATGTATGGGGTGGTTTGTGACTAAAACTATATCGTCTTTTTGAAAATTTAAATTTGATTCAAGTAACATTTTATACCTCTTTAAATAAGATATTAAGAGTTAAATTACTTTGAAAATGCACCTCCATTTTTAGGCTACTATGTATTTACGAAAACGAAAAAAGCAATTCCCTCCACATAGTGTATCCCATAAACAAAGGCTAACTTCAAAACTACGCGCCGCGACAGAAAGTGGCGGGATGCAAAAATATGAGAGCTCCCAGCCGTTATTAATGGGTGTATGTCATTTGCAAGCAGTTTTATGACCGCTGCGGTCATCTGGCGGCCATAACAGCTCGTGAGGAATATACCCATATTTTTGGCAGAAAACGTTAATAATGGCTATGCTTTTTGATGTAGATTCATATCAAAATACTCGTAAAGTTTGTGTTGTGATCCAATGTGCTTCAGCAAAAATGTAGGGGACGAATTTAACAGGCAAACTCTAATAAAATAAACAAGTACTTATCAACTTTCATCTGTCATACCTAAGGGCTGTAAACCTCATAATTTCAAATTAAAACCGAAACCATCTCTTTGTCGTATCACCCCTCACATTCAAACAAAGCACTTAAACCTAAAAGTACCAGCCGCCATTTGTAATATCACTCTGTTACACGAAGTACTGTGACCATGCATCACGTTTTATTCAGTACAAGCCCGACAAACGCTCATTTGTTATAATTTCATCTCTATTCTGGTGATTTAGAGTATAGAGTCGCTGGTTTATTTCGGGAATGTTGCAATAATTTTTCATTATACACGATTCATTAACATGAAGGGGACAATTATGTCTGCGTCATCAATCATGGTCGCCCTTCTTGATGGTCTCTGGTTCGTGTGTGAATTGTTTTGTGACTGTTTGAGTAGTTCTGATTTATCTAAACGAGTAACATTTTATTGTAAATGGAAGCTGTTGAGAATACTTTATGACTTGATGTTACGTATTTTATGGGAGTTTTGTATCGTGTAACTGAATTAAATTGTTTGTTGTTTACACGGTACGATAGCTTTCTGAACTGTTTGCCAAGATATTTGCTATGGATAATGTGGATAAATATGACATTACTATGTTCTACTGCAAAACAGTAGAGGCCTCCATCTCACCTTAATATAAAACGTACATGTGACAATAATAACAGCATAAAGAAACGATGTATCTTAATTATAAAATTCTGCTTTACAAACTACATTACTACTTAAATTCTGCTTTAAAAAATAGTTTGAAAGGGACGAACAATTTGATAGCTAAAATGCTGTTAAAAAGCTTTTAAATAAGGCTCTTAGATTTCAAGTGACTGACTACAAGCAAGATTACAATGTGTGTGATTTTCAGGCAATGCATTTCTAATGAAAAGCAATACAAACACATGACTCCGCAGATCAATTATACGTATCATAAAAACGTAGCTCAAAACAAAAATCGGGGGTGAAAAGCAATAAAAAGGACGAATAAATAACCGAAAAAAATGACGTTACGGGACATTACATGCGAATCGAGAGAGTGGGTACATTAGTTATTATAACACGACAAAATATGTGTAATAAAATGTAATTTATCGTACAAATAAAATATAACAGCGGTTAGGGACGCAGATGGGGCAGAGTCGCAGAGACGGTGGTGTGGGGCCACAGTCACAGAGGCTAATCTGCTTTCTAATCTTTTCTATCCGATTTCTATGAAACTTCATTTCTTATGGGCATCCTTACAGTGTTCATGTAAAAATCCGCTAGATTTTTGGCCCAACCCAAAGATGCCACGGGGAAGAGTTGAAAGAGGATGAATACAACGTGGATGCAGCCTACAAATAAGCAATTAATAAACTATTTAATAAACACCACCTTGATGCGATGGTTACTATTTCAATGTAAATGGAAAAAAGTAATTAAGCAGGCAGCGATTTTGAAGCTATGAAGACAGATTTAAAACTACTGAACTTTATCTTCTCGCTTTCTCTATAACCATAAGTTAAAACAGACAAACAGTGGATAGATAATGTTACATCTATTCCGCTCTCAATAAAACCACACCCCAAACGGATATATTGACAGAGTCCTCTGTAACGGCACCCGTTGAAAAACGACGGTCATTTGTAGCCGTCACCGTTTTGTTATGTCGCATCGAGAGCCGAGATAATGGCTGATTTATATGTGCGATTACTTGACGCCCCGTCTGCGCGCGGCCTTATGCGGGCTTCACGCGCGTCAGTGATCGCTTTGTTCACGAATATTATATTAAATTGTGTACTACTATGGATGTAGTGTGACTTCCAGGTTAGGGCGTGATTTTATTGTTATTTATTATCATTGGCGTATTTTAATGTCTGTATAGACTGGAGTTATGGAGATAAAAGGGAATTTGAAAGTGATTGTTGGGAGTCAGGTATTGATGTATACTCAATAGCAAAAATGTTTATATTACTGACTTAAAGATCCCCGATCACGATACAATCTTCTGCATCAGAAAATGAATTATTATTGATTGGAATAGATCATTTTTATTAGTTCTCTCTCAACGGCTAACGTACTAACTCAGAGACGTCAATTAAATCAACAATAACTAATTGACGTAATTTCTCATATATTGCACAACAGAAATCGCTCATTAAACTCTCCTAAAGAATCGTTTGACGTCTCTAAATACGTCAACACTTCACCAATACAACCATACAATCTACTTCCAAGCACTACTACATACATAACAATAAATATTTCTACCTTTATAACAAACCTCTCGTTTTCCCCGCACATTGTTTTCAGTTAAATCTCCGTCATATTTCACCGGCACTGCGAGATCAAAGCGATGAAATTGCATCTGAACCGTCAGATAGTAACCACTTCCATTACATTCAACATTCAGTGATATTGAAACGGAGTCAGTTGATGCAGCGCAGGTTTTCATTATAAATGCGTTTAAGAATACTCAAATGTGCACTTAGAAAGGAATTTGATAATATTAAAGACTTGGAAAGGAATTTGTTTGAAAAGTGAACTTTGTTTGACATAACGAACAAATCTTTCCAGTCGCAAATCTTGCGGGCCACTGAACTAGTTCGGACATACATAAGTTTGAATAAGTTAGTGGCTAACCTGGGTCTTGGTCGGTCGAGTCTTCAGACCGCCCAATGACTTCCGACATGATTTAAAAGTTCAAAAACAGGGCACGGCAATTTAACGTACCTTTATTCCGCTTCCACATTTAAAGTACATGTCAGTAATCTCAAAACAAAATACTTTTTGTAATATTATCGCCTTATCACCTCAGTTAGATTTCAAAACAGTAAGCAGCAAAGCCCACCACGAATATAATTCGACAAAATATTGAAAACACTCGAGGAGTGTTTACACTAGGCAAGTGCTCGAGCGAGTGACTCGACCGCACCACGGTAGCCAGTCGAGTGTTTTGTTTGCACCGCTGAACAAACAGGCTGAGTGCAAGTGAATTATAACGCATTGTTTGAATAGATTTCGTTGTATGCGGTGATGACTGTCGGTTTTACGAGTAATGATGTGACAGAGTGACGTTTTTAATGCTTATTATTTTTTATTTTCATATTATAATTTTTTTGTAATAAAATATTGAGATTTATTTAGCTAAAACAACGAATAAACAAGTTAAATACACATAACAATAGGCCAAAGAAAATAAAGTCAAATATAAAATGAAACACTTACAGTATTCAAATAGTCAATGCCAAAAACCTGTACTTCTTAAAAAAATCGACAAGGCACATAAGCGTGTCAACAACTTTATCTACAAAATAAAGCCAGTCTACGTCCATCCCTAGCCACTTACTAAAACAAACATTATACTTATCAACTCGAATGTATGATCGATGATCGGAACGCGCCGCATGTCTTGTTAATCATGTTTACAATGACAACACTACAATTCGACTTTTAAAAATCAGTAGGTGGTCACTGGCACGCTACTGTTTGCTTATACCTTCGTTTGAACGCGCACTTAAATAATAATATGATTTGAATGTCATTTGTTATTTTAACGTCTTTGTTTATGAAGTGATAGGATTGTTTTTACGTTGGTGAAATTTTTGGGTGTTCTACTTGCAAATGTATGTCTTTTACCTGTTTAGTGTTTGTATTGGCTTCTGATTTAAACGAATATTTCTTGTTTTGGGTTAAGTGAGGTGCTTTTCGTATTCAAACGTCCTCTTAATGATACTTTTCCTTCTTAATTTGAGATATTACCGGCAATTACTCAATACAGTACAAATTTATTCAAATCAAATAATTAAATAATGGTACATCGAAACTGACTCACGCTTAGCATCTTTCCAATCGAAAGACAAATGTTATCTCAGTAAATGTGTGGGCATATTTAACGAAACAATACCGAGAACAAACATTAAGAAATCATTGTAGTCGACTCCCGACTCGAACGTGTACACGGCCCATTATCACATAATGCTTTTAACTCGCCTCCAAGACTTGCCAAATGTGAAAATCTTGTAAAACACACAATAAATTATGCTAATTTACGAGCAAACAAGTTCTAAGTTAATTACGGAGCTTAATTGTTTGCGATAGTTTAACGAACAGTTATTCCAATACTTGGTTTGTATTTTGTTTATTTTAAATACTCACTTACGAAATAAAATATAAAATGAAATACTATTTTTTTACTACATTACATCCTTAAAAATATACTTAGGTTAGTATATTCAACTCTCCTTGCATTTTTTCTTTATTTTGATGCTGCGAATAAACTAACAATGAATAATATAATATTTCAAATATAACCATTGATACGCTTACCCACTAACTTACTACCACTACTTAAATTTCTTACCAGCGCAGTAGATACCAAACTCCTAAAGCAGGGTCTGATAAACGGCATTGCATACGTTTAATTCGATGATTGATGAGTTCCAAGCAGTCCTTACAAACGCGTTTGGGTTTCATTAAGAAAACACTTGAACTTACATTTTGCACCCGGCTTCGATCGTCAATCACCGTCACATATGATTGATACCGCTTTTTCACTCGCCAATCCACTGTCCTTGTTTGGACACGGCATTAAATCTGACTGTGAAGAAAATTATGCTTTATTTCTATGCTTGTAAAGTCTTTTTTACTAGTAGTTTTGCATATTCTTACAGGGACTTCGAGATTAAGATAAGACTTTTTCTTTATGTCCAACCAAACGTGTATTTACTACACTAGGTACTTTGAGTGTGCATATATTTTACACACTATTTTTTTTGTCTAATCCTTTTCACTATACTAACTTCAGTGCAATTAGAAGTTTGATTTGTTTTTATAATAAACACTTTCATCGACTTAAAAATAGGAAAAAGTGTTCAATTTGTCGAGATCTTTTTGTTAACTTTTATCTCCCAATCTCAAAATAAATATTTTCCAAGTTCAAACCAACAAACAGGTCAGTGCTAGTTAAAAGTAAACACTCCGTGTGAGGTCTCTAATTACCACGCTACAAGCGACCGATATTGATGCCCGTATACCTCCGTAATTTGCATAGCACCGAGCTTGGACAATATTTATACATTCTTTTATGTTTTAAAACATGAGAGCTGTACTCTACCTTTATGTGTTTTTAATTAAGTTTCTCCATGTAAGACTACTGGTTTTTGTAGCAAGTTATACAGTGGGTTCGGTGGTTTAAAGAAATCAGGAATGCCTCTCAAATTACCGATGCAGACTTGCAAGTGTTGCTCGTGTCTTTTAAAATTCCGCAAGAATAGAAAATTCTCTTCAAAGACTTCCGAACAAAAAGCGTAGACTGCACAAATGCTAAGTAGACAATAAACAAAGAACAATTTCAAATTCTGACTCCGTCTTTTCTAACTAAAACCTCTCAAAATAAAACAATACGCTCGATATCGACATAAATCCAGGTTTCACGACAATGATTGAGATTGACGAAAGAAACTGTTTCTGACCGGCATTCCTTAACCCATTCTATGCTGAATTTTTAGGAATCGATTTGGCGTTTGAAGACACCGCAGGAATGAATAATAGGACAAAACATGTTGGAAGCATCCGCGGGCCCGACAAGCGCGCCGCCACGTCCAAAAATGTCAAGATCGTCTCAAACTCCTCGCGGGTGGGGAATCACAAAAACAGGAATGCGCGACTCGAGGGCTCCAGCTAATTTCGAATGCTGAAAGCGCTGCTATCCCCAGACCATCTATTATTATTTCAATCAACTGTAATTGGACACTTGTCGCCGTAAAAAGCGATGGAATAGCTTGCGGTAGCGAGTCACGGACGCGCGGCGCTTTTGATTTTATACGGTTTTGAAATTCAAATCGTTCGAGACGGCTCGAGGAGGCCGACGTCGGCTCCGAACGGGAACACTCCGCGTCTTAGATTTGCATTGGAGTGTGTTTGAAGGCTGCTGGTGATCCGCCCCTTGCCAGTTAATTAGTTTTATTGTTTGCGTTCAGCGCACGCAGAGCGCAAGGTGCCTTCAATAGTTGCATGACAGCATAAAGGCGCTCCACCGTCGACCCGCCAGACACCGGATGAAGAGCAATTTATGAAACAGTCTCATTATATTCTAACACTTTTTGTACCAACCGACATTACCCCACAGTAAAATTAATCATAAAAACTTCAACAATAGGAACACTAAAACTTTTTATCTTTACCAGTCTATTGTTTCCTTTGAAAAACCGCGAAGGTGTTACAAAAAAAATTGTTCAAATCTTTCATTCATAACCACCACCCAGGAAGTTTAGTAAATTACCGTTTATCGTACACAAAGGGTCTAAGAGGTAATGATGGCGAGGCGCCGGGCGGCGTCGGCGATGTCAAGCCATTCATCAAAATTGAAAATCGGTCTAATTTCGGCAAATTTTCTGCGTGTTAATTGCGGGGTTAGGTCTAAGGTTCCGCCGCTATAAATTAAATAGTCGTATGTCGGTCATCTGTTATTTGTGTAAGAGTGGGCTTTCCTGTGCGGTTGGAAATAGCAGGGCGATTGTCTGTTCGTCCAAATGATATGTAATTTGAGTGAAGCCGAAAACCGAATGTTGGCGCCTTGTTGGAGCTATGTCATTACGTTATTGAGGGTTACCTACGTCGCGCCGCGTCTTCAGACAGGGCCGGGCTTAGCACATTGATCATAATTATTGTATTTAATGCAATTATTGCCGTCATAGCTTAGAGGCGTTGCAAATCATCTTAGATGGCCATTGCAATATTGGAAAAAATTGGTTTACAAGTATTGTTATTTTTTGTCGGTCTTATCTGTGTAGTCCTTCGATAAATCTGGATGCGACGGCATTATTTTTTATAACGTTATTGTTAACTTATCAATGCTTTTGATAAGGTTTTTAATTTACACGATGAAAATAAAAATAAGCCTGTAACGTCCTACTGCTGCTCTCATCTCACGGCGAAGAGGCGATAAGAAAGTAAGCATTATTATAAACCAACTTTTAAAACAAGAATATTCTAAATTTATGAATCTGTGTGATTATTTTTTATGTTTGTTAACTCATATCTTCGACATTCATGAACCAACTTTGCAGGTAAACTCTTTCAGTATATGAATGGGAAAGTTTCATTATTAACCTTTTCCAAAGTAGGTGGAAATTCTCATTAAAAATGGTTGTAGTAGATTTTCTGTCTGAAAAAGGTAAAGTATTTACCTACAATATTTATTACAAACTAGCAGTGCCCTACGGGTTTACCCGTATTGTACCCGTTCCTTTGTGATTTTTGAGCTAAAAAATTAGAAAGCTTTCTCTTGAATAAAGGTACGAGTTGGATAAGCGACTGCAACAGTCGACTGCAACTGCAGACACAGCTTCACTACTAGTTTCTATGAAATTTCGAGCGCACGGTGACACTTCTGCTGCGGTTGACAGTCGCTCTGCTGCCTGCTGTCTGCAGTCGACTGCAGCAGTCGCTGATCCAACTCGTACCTTTATTCTGTATCTTGGCAAAAACTGCATGAAAATCCGTTTAGTAGTTTTTGCAAAAAGCGATTACATGCAGTCCTTTTGAGAAATTTGTTTTATAATATGTATAAATGTAAATGATTTTGTAATCTATGCAATTCATAATTTAATTTTTCGCCCACTTTAACCAACGTCAAGTTGAAATCAAACAGGCCGTTAAGTAAACACTTTGAGCGTTAATTTATTCGAACCAGATACCTCCGGTTAGTTTATAACCACTTAACTATTTATGTTTGTTGATTGCATGAACAGATAAATTTGATTTACTCAGGAATAAATTCTAATAATAATGTTTTGTAACAAACTTTACATTAATATTGTTGTTTTACATACATAATTTATTAGGTAGCTTTTCGTTAAAATGGTATGTACAATTTTGTGTTTTATAACAAAATTGCTGGGGTCGAAACCTACCAGGATCATATTATCATGGAATATGTAATTAATACTATTTTACTACCCACTGCATTTATTGTATACACAGTAAAGTATTAATAGATTTTTATGGAATCTATTCTAAGAAGTAAAATTTGTAAGTTTGCTTGATTGTATGTTCGAGCTAATCTCGGGAATTACCTGTCCGATTTGAATAATTATTTTTGCAATAGATAGCCACATTCAACGGGAAGGTCATAGGCTATTTTTTATCTCGAAATTCTCGCGGGTACGTGCACAACGCGGGTAAAGCCGTGGAGCGCTGCTAGTTTGTTAATAAAATGCAATCATATTAATTACGCGCAACACACACGTAGTGCGGGTGCGGACCGGATGCGTGTGTCTTGCGTGTAGTGGAGAGTGTCGGCCCGTTTTGTGTAAGGTGCGTATCCATGGACGCGGAATGGAGCGGTGCGGAGCCTAACCAATCACAGCACATTCGGAATGTCAAACAACGCATCAAAATTCCGCACAGCCCCGCTCTCCTTCAATGGAAACGCACCCTCAGACGAGACGACAAGTCTTACTGTTTGGCTTTTAGAGGGAGATAGTCGGATAGATTCGTTTTTGTAGAGTAATATACTTGGTCATACCATCGACATGTAGAGTTTGCTGCTTGTCTGTTTACGGTTGTGTCAAAACTTTAGCCAAACTTCACAAAAGCAGCCCGTGATGCCTCACTAACTGCCGTACTCAGAGAAGTCCATTAAAACGACACTAAATGCAATGAAGTCATTTTTGTCACACATAACATGTCGAAACATTGATGAAACCTTTATTTAAGGAAGTATTTGACATCATAGAGTACGAGGGTAAGATACAAAACAAACAAAATACTACAAAAAGTTGTATGCCCTTTACTATTACGAAACTGAAACTAGCTATGCTTCCATTCGCCGACGAGCAAGGCATATCACCCCCTTCTATACTTACGCAAGCATTACACAAGCGAGTACTAATTACCAACCTGTCTCCTCAATCCGTGTCTGTATTCAATCGAAGCCCACAGTAATAACTAGTATTACGTTATTAGAGGGCGAACGTTAGTATTTTTACTTAAGACCTCAGCCGTAATAACAGCAGATATATGAAATTGTCTGTAAGTATACGTTGTGGGAGTTAAGTGGCCGGGCCATCAGTCTCGGTGAAATTACGCCTTGATTTGTGATGGACGTGGTTAGTTAAATATATACCGGCTTCGGCGGTTTGGAGATGTTTGATTGGGTTGATATTTGTTAGGTTTTGGTGATTTAATATAAGTTATGCCGATCTTTTGCTGCCTGCTTTTTATATTTGGGTAAGATAAGGTTTACCTATAGCAGGCTGTTCACCTAGATTGATCTAGTTTTATTGGTACAATTTTCGTTTTGATAGGTAGTTCCAGAGAGGTCGTTAATGATTTAATATGAAAGTCTAATGTTATGCGAAGACGCTTGGGCTGGTTTAGATTGACTTCCGAGTTGACTTTGAACATTCTAACGAAAAAAATGGAACGAGAATTTTACTGAATTCATGAACTTACAGCTTATAAGCTCCTTTGATCTCAACTACGGTTTTTATTATGATAAACATTGAATCGAGAATACCATGTCACACATGATGAATTAGATATTTCGTTCAACATTCCCAACTCTATAAAAAGACTTCAACGTGTGCCAAACCGCGTGACAACACTAGTACACATGTTGTTTCAAGCTCAAGCAATAACATGAGATTAAAAACAATGAATGAATGAATTGAATGAGTGCACTTGCATCGGCGGCCATGTTGTGTGATGACGTCAGTGGGCGGGGCCTACCTCGCGCCTCCCACTCGCACCGCCTTCAACAACTTTCATAAGTTGAGTGGATTTGTTTGTTTGTATGTTTCTTGTTATTATATTTGTTGGTTAAGTGATAGTTTTGTTTAAGTGAATGTAATAAGGTTATGATTGTCCTCTTTGTAGAGTCATACAACTAATCTTACTTAAATAACAATTTCAAAACTTTATTGTGCTTTACCAAGCTTTGTCATATTAATTAAAGTTTCAGAATGTTTATCCATATTCTAAGCATTTATCTTCAAATATTGATTAAATAAGAAATTGTTAGTCTTTTATGAAATATCTTACAAGTTTTATACAACGAAGTTCTTTAATTATGAAGTTATTCTACCTGCTTTAATTTAGTCATCCTAAATGATTCGGAAACATATTTAAAGTCAAGTGAAATTACATTAAAGAAGGTAGAATCCTAAATAAGAAAAAATAAACCTTCATTTAACGTTAAGAAAATATAGAAATAACCTAATGAAATCAATCAACGTAAATGATATCACATTTAAATGCCTAGAAGATACTATACTAATTTATCTGGTGATAGATTTTTTTTTACATACCTATTTGTTGCTTCTAAGTAAATAGTATGTCCAACAATATAATTATATCGACGTGAAACCAAGCGCACTCTGTGCTGACTGACAAAGTGAAAGAAAAACACAATATTTACTTATTACACAAACAACTTTAATATTATTATTTTAAAGTAACTAAAAGCTTTTAATGTACCCCTTTGACAAAAGGCCCCAAAGTTCACTGAAGATTAGTCGTTATCACCACGCTTGACCATTTGACGTTTTTAAATATAAGCGGTGTCTGAAAGTTTTTTTAGTTATTTTTTATTGAAATACGGAGCGGTGTAATAGTAACGGAGATTTTTGAAAAAAGAGCCATGAATTTTTACCACAGAAGAACGAAGTATTTAATGCACACTGCTCTATCTCGTTATTTTTACTTTCTAATTTCAAAATAATCGCTATTAACCGTCACCAAACCAAACTGAACATTCAAGACACCAGCACCCCATCAAAATCACAGCGTACAGTATGTTCAGTGTTTGTCACTCGCGACAGACCGGCTGTGTGTCGGTAATTCATCGAGCAAAAACCGGGCGGCGAGATCAAAGCGCGGCGCGATCAGACGCCGACGAAATGACTTGTTTCTCAGTTAGCTTAGTGTAAACATGCCGGAACTTCAAACGGGACCGAAAGGGACGTGGGATAAGATGAGGGAGGAAGCGGGAGACGGCTCGCTAAGTCAAATATATTACTGTAATCTCGGCTGAAAATATTCATTTAATTCATTGTCAGGACATTAATATTAATTTTATGATATTTGTAGTTGGATATTAATTTCTCAATTTCAAATGTTTTATTTGTTGTTTTCAATATGATAAATGGCTTATTCAATACACATACGATAGGCATTTCAACGTCTTGTTAGACACATCTCACCCACCTCACGTTGAAATACAACTAGACACTACTCTAGCTACATCAAGGTATCTTTCAAAGTAATTAAGGTTGATTGACATTCGAAAGCTCCAATATTATTGAGATACAAGAGTGCTAAAAATGTAAATAAAAAAAACTCTAGGAAGAGTTCAAAATGCAATAATTGCCAAATTATCCAGATCCGAGATACACGTGACGGTACAGTGTAGGCACCGTGTAGGTCCACCAAATTATTTAAAAAACCTCGCATCCCCAACCTTGCACCACGCGCCCTCCGGCGTCATCCTATTTTCATCCGGTGCCTGCGTCTGCGCCGCCTTTTTTTCATCGTCTTCTTCCGTTAATTTGTCAGAAATACAATATTTATCCAAAGCCGGGGGGCCGGCGATTATTTTAATGAGACGCCGCGGACTATCAATTAAGTGGCGCCTTACCATCCCGGCCGTCAAACACTGGACGGCTCAACCTTTTAAATACAATGATGAATGCTTTTAGTATAATCAAACACGCCGATAGTTAACTCGAACTAATCGCTCCGTCTAGCCCAAAATGATATAAGTGTAATTTTACGCGATTTCACGGTCGCTCGTTGAAACGGTCAAACGATTTCCGGTTGTTTTTACGACGCATGATTTGTGGCGAAAAATGATTGGTTTCAATGATTGATTGATGCGTGATTTTTATGTTTTTTTCATGTTAATTGTTAATAACACGGTTTGGTTTCGGAAATTTAGACTTTTTTGTTTATTAGAGTAATTGGTCAGCAATTTTGTGTAATAAACTTGATTGTTTTAAATATTGATCGGACATTATAATAGTGGAAGGAAAATTTATGATTTTAATAGACGTGGTTAACTTAATGGGTTAAGTATAGAAATAGAGTGATAACTGCATTTTGAAATTGGACTTAATAGTAGAAAATGTATACAAATAAAAACCAGTAATAACCGTTATGGTTTGCATCACAATTTTCCTACAATATTTGATTACAAGACAATTTATATTTGAACCATGTATCACTAGGAATATTCTATGAACTATTCTTGAATATTAAACCAATAGTCAATCAGAGTACCAGTCAATAATACCACGTTCCACATACAAATAAATAAATGTCAAGGTAGTTACATATCAGACGTATGTCGTACAGTTTGGCATATTGACAGCGGCGATCATTTTAATTGGACGCCTGAGATATGTATGACATTTCGAGGAGAGATTTATTCACATATCACGAGTATAGTTATAGTCTGTACTGGCTACTTTGCGTGCCGTTTAAATGACAAAACGACATAAACTATTAATAAGTTATGGCCTTAGTAATGGTCATAAATATTAAATAATAATGAATGAAAGTGTCTGTATTATAACTATCGTCAGGTATAAAATCTTCTTCTTTCTCTATGTATATTGTAAGACAGATTAATTATTTAATTCAAAGACACGTATCCCATTAGGCGTCGGTGTCGTAACCGTCAACTTCACTCCATTACCCATCAAAATGAAAAGAAAACAATACGAAAATATACCGAGATCAAAGTATAGTGGCAATTAGGTCGCGTAACAGGATACTGCATCAAAAGTAATCATTTCTTTTAGGTAAGTGATGCGACGTAGAGTTGCGTCAAACCCTTTTAGTACCAGCGTTTTTTGTGACGATTACCACCCGCGGCGTAGGGCTGTCAATGTCAGTTTAATTTGGTGGTTTGTTTAAAGACTGTTTTTGTAAGCTGTAGTTGGCGTCATAAGTAAAAAAAGGGTGAAAGTGTTCATAAATAGACGACGTGACTTAATGCGTTGTGGTTGTGAGGCGCCCAGTTTTTTGTGAATTATTTGGCAGTTTATAATGATGTTTTTGTTAATACCAGTAGCAGCCCTGTGGTCGTCATTAAGGTTGTAGTCCACTGCGTGTAACCGTGAAACTAGCGTCTAATTTGTAAAGCGCCTGCGATCGCACCACAATGCTCCTTTGACGCACTGATGAGAATTTTAATTGACGGCTCTTTGCGTGCATACCGCCAGAGCTTTGACGTGTCGAAATGAAACGCTTAAAATATTACACTTTTTAATATGGACGGTTAACTTTATTTTAATAATGATTATGTTTTATGTTGTATATTTTTATCATCCTTTATATTATTATTATATTTAGTTAAACTTTATTTTCATTTTATTAAAATAAAATAAAGTGAAATTTAATTCTTATTGGTAAAACATGAAGCTCGAAAAGTAAACAAATGACAGGCTTATACTTTCATGCCTAAATTCTCACAGGAACAGCTATAATGCGGGTAAAACTGCGGGTCGCTGTTAGTACGTTTTTAAAGAGTTGTACAACCTCAGGACAAGGAGCGATGCCATTGACATAGATTATTCTCCTTAGTTGGTTTACATACAACAATTTTATTTATGGTATTGTTATTGTACAGTACATAAATTAATTGCAATTAATTCTTTAGAATAATATTGTCGATATTGAATATGCTAACAATTTATTAATAACAAAATAATTAATTCACAATTACTCAACGGCTAAGGTGAACTGTCAAGTAACAAAAAAGAATAATAAATTATTGCTTATTAATTCTTATTTAGTATCGGACATGCATTTTTAACTTTGTTTGGATACTTTATAATTGAAAGGAATGCTTGTTCATTTATAAAATTGCCTTTTTGAGTTTAATTTATATCTCTTTTTTAGTACTTACTTAATAATCCTGTCATATACAAGAATAGCCGCGTACCCACCTAGCGCACAGGCTCGCGAGCCGTGGCTCGCGAGCCATGGCTCGCGAGCCAGCCTCAGTAGTTTTGTTCAATTTTCACGAGGCCGCCTCGCGAGGCAGGCTGAGCCATCATAAGTCGTGTATATTCAGCTGCAGCTATTTTCCTAGCTTCGCGCGCGAGCCAAAACATAACCGTACCCACCTAGCGCACAGGCTCGCGAGCCATGGCTCGCGAGCCAAATGCTCGGCTGGTGTGGACGTGCCTCGGGCTGCCTCGGGCGCGCGTTTGCTCGGCTGAGCACAGCTCGGCCCCGAGCGACAACAGATGGCTCGGGGTAACGGTAAACTTGACGCGCTCAAAGGTGCCTCGGTGAGCGCTGTGTGTTAGGTGGGTACGGTTATGTTTTGGCTAGCGCGCGAAGCTGCAGCTGAATATACACGACTTATGATGGCGGCTCGCGAGCCATGGCTCGCGAGCCTGTGCGGTAGGTGGGTACGCGGCTTATGTCTAGTTTCAATGTTATGTCTTTACATTGTTTAAAATAATCTTTTTTATTTTTGTTTTGATTAAAAATACAATAGAAGCATACGCATTAAGCTATGTATCAGCAATCATTTATAAAAAAAATGTTTGACTAAGCCGAGTTTTTATCGGAACTTTAAAGTGCACAAAAAAATAAAATATTTACTTATTCATATTTGATATAAACAATGCGAACTTTTACAGGAAATGCTAGTTTAATGGTCATTAACTCATTTGAAACGTAAATAATATTTTTATTATCATTGATAGAACTTTACAGTATATTTTCTAGAATATCTATCACCATAATAATAGTTACTTATATGAATTGAACGGAAATTGCTTTAGCCATTAATGGAATAAGCTTTTATGGATATCGTTTTATTATCCTTCATTACTATTTTTTGCTAAATTCTATTGTTTTGTTCACTAACTCATATACTTGACTAAACTAAGGGTGTATAATTTCCACCGTCTATAGAGCGGGTCTAGACAGACGGACTGCAATTCAACTGCAATCCGACTGCCAAATGGCAGTTCAGATGCAGTTTGAATGCAGTTGGCTCGACTGCAATCAAACTGCACGTCGACGGGCAGTTGGCGTGCAGTTGGATTGCAGTCTGAGTGCAGTTAGTCGTTGTAACTGCACTCAGACTGCAATCCAACTGCACGCCAACTGCCCGTCGACGTGCAGTTTGATTGCAGTCGAGCCAACTGCATTCAAACTGCATCTGAACTGCCATTTGGCAGTCGGATTGCAGTTGAATTGCAGTCCGTCTGTCTAGACCCCTGAGCTAAGGGGTACGTTTCCATGGCAACGGAGCGGAACGATGCGTAGCTCAATTGGTAATCAAGAAGAGTTTGGGCAATGACGTAGTCTGATTTAGCGATGTATGTTAACTCATTGCGATTGTTATGCAATGAGCAACTCGGCTGCTTTGTAGATCGGTGGCTTATAGTGGCATTTCTCTCTGATCACTCAGGGCACGTTAAGCAGTCGGTCCCGGTTGTTCCACTCGTTAGAACGTGTCGGAGGCCTTTAGACGGTCTTAAAACTCCGACACTAGGGTTGTTCACTTACACATTCTAACCTTCTAACTTAATGTTATGTGATTCATTAATTGAGCTCCGCACCGCTTCACACGCTATGGAAAC
This sequence comes from Cyclophora punctaria, assembly GCA_951394245.1. Lineage (NCBI taxonomy): Eukaryota > Metazoa > Arthropoda > Insecta > Lepidoptera > Geometridae > Cyclophora > Cyclophora punctaria. The sequence continues at coordinate 10,723,816 of OX596175.1, forward strand.
GTACCCTTAGCTAAGGTTTAGTTTGTAAACTTACTCAAAAATCAGCGATGCTAAAGACTTATTATTAACTTAGAGACTTATTATTATTATTAACTTATAAAAGAACTGCTTAAAAACCCTCATGTATCTTGTATGCATTGAAAGCAAAAATACAATCCACATGCTTGAACAATTTCAATTTACATAAATTTATAAATAATTACCATTAGAATTCTTTGAAACAAAAACTTCGTTAACCCACTCTGTTTTACATACACTACATAAGGGGATTCCTTTTTAATAAGACGCTTAACATGTTAGTTCCTTGTCACTCTTAAGAGAGCTTTCGAACAATTTGTATGTAGTGATCAAGGAACGCAAGCTTAGTGCGACATGGTTGTATAGAGTAAGAAGTTGTTAAGTTCTATACAAGGGAGCTACACAAAAACTGACATTCAATTTGTTTTCCATTACGTTTCGAATCCATACATGATGTGTAATGCCAATTAATTCAACATTATATGGGTAAAGCAAGGTGTTTACTTAATAGCATAATTACTTCACGTACGGTTTGACTGCTTGTTAAAATTAACAGTTGCCTTGCTGTTTAAATATTAATCATTTACAATTTAATATTTTATGCACAAGCAATATTAATTTTATATAGCGCCTTAATGTATTTAATTAACAAATGACGTTGGTTTTTTAAAAGTGTTCTATTGGGTGGTTTTAAAAGGATTTTTTTATTTAACATTCATTGCTGTGAAAAAGTCTCAAAAGGAGCAATATCAATGGTTTCAAATTTTCCAGGTAATAGTCGATCAAGTTTGCGAACGTGTGTGGAACGAGTTGAAACTAGGTTCATGAGACATTTTTACTTAAAACATATAGACAATTACGTTAATTAGTTAGTTGTCTACTCTGAGTATGACAGTTAGTTTATTTTATCTGTAGGGTTCCGTAGTTACCCTCAGAACACCACGTGATCCTACAATTCGCATAGCCCGATATGCACTCGATAATAAGTTGATTGATATCGACTTTTTCAAATTCAATCGCGTTAAATAACTCGTCCAGATTGAAATTGGATTTTCCGTTATCACCTAGTTATGTTACATAGTCAGTATTTGTATAATTTTCTCAACAATTCTATTGTTCTCAATAACTTGAAGATTTATTACAAGCAACCGAACGTGTTTGCACATTGTAATGTAAACATTATACCTTCATTCACTTATAAATCTATCAATTCTCACTATAAATCTTTGTTTCGCAAAAACTGTACCGGTGTTTGTGAAACACGGTTTATTAATTAGGTACACACGTAACCAAATTTGACAGTCGACTGAAAGTTTGAACAAAGAATATGCCAGCTGTATTAAGGACGTTGTCTTTTTTAAATCTATAAAAAATAATGCACTTTCAATTATGTTTTAAATGAAATGGTTAATTAAAGATTTATCGAAAATTAAATCATAACATACTTCAGTACTTTGTATAATGGTAGCAGGTGAATATATGTGCCAAACTGTGTTGATTAGTGGCACTAGTTATGTTTTGCAGAATATACAAGATACAGTAAATCCCTACATTTTATTTATTTATTTATTTTATTTTACATTTTGAATAATCATTAACTTGAATTAATATTATCTTTAGAATCAGTTAGTAATTCCAAAAATCATGCTCCACATCTGGGCCGGGCCGTGTGTCAGATAAATAAAAGGAAAAACCAACAAGCGGCGTGCAGTTAAGGCTCGCACATACAATATCTCGATTTATTACTATTCTCGATAAAATTATAATCGTTATTTATCGCAGCGGGTGAGTGCGTGTGCTTGCATTATTCATTCGATCGAATGTTGCGATGTCTCGGTTATTTACAGTGCATTGTTACAACAGTTGCAATTCGCACGATGTTTAATATGATGCAACGATGTTTGCTCGACGTTTCTTAGTACCGTGTGTCAGATATGGTAGGTTATGTGTTGGGATTTTTTGTATGGAATTTTGATTACAATGTATACAGTATATGATGTATGTGCACAATGTATTTTGGCGGCTTAAAAACAAAGATCTTTGAAATTTTAACAAGTTTTAACAACGAAAGATGTAGAATTCTTAATCTGTCGGTCCCGGTTGTTTCAAACGATAGAGCAAGTCGGAGGCATTTAGGCGGTCTAAAGACACCAGGGTTGGCCACTCACCTACTCGAAATTAATAAATTAGAAAGCTCCAAATTTTAAATTTCCTTCGGCTGTATATCATGATTATTTACCTACACTTATCTGCTACAGCTTTCGTTTACGTAAATACCATAATTAATTCACAGTGACTTAAGTAACTTAGCTTAGCTCCTGGTTCTTAGTAAAATTCCTATGAGTTAATTACATTGTTACTTATCCGTGAAACATGCTACTTGGCCTGTCAAGTCAGCTTGTTAACAAATCTTTGCTCTATGTTAAACTCGACAATGAGACAAAGATATAAATTATACAGAACGGAAACTCCATTCAGCGTAATAATATGTTTTATTATTTGTTGAAACGGGAACTTACGTACGCGGAGGTTACTGTTGAGTTGTCCCTCAACACGTTTCGGCCACATACGGTGGCCTTCATCAGGAGGTGGGTGAAGCGCTCGCGACAGCGTCTCTCCCCGCACTGCCGGCCGCCGCGGCTCGCGCCTCGCGCGCCGCCGCGCGGAGCGCGCGCGCAGAGAGCTGTTGTTGTGGCTGTTGAGGTGGTTGGGGGGGTTGCGCACGCGTGGGCTCGCGTTGTATCGGCGAGAGAGAGCCTTCACGGGAATTGTCCGTGCTCCCGGAGTCCGTTGCATGCTGAGGCCGAACACAGTACGAACTCACGGTGTCTCCACTAACCCCGTTTGTGACCCTCTCCGAAGATAGCTGGAGGCATGGTTTCCAGGCCGCAGGCAGCATCCATCCACTATCTCTGTTAAAGTTCGGACAACGACTTATTTCTATGGCCTCACGAATTTTCCGGGACACGTAGCGTTTCTCCCGGGCTACGATTCGCGTCTGGTCAAACCTAATAAAATGAGTCGTGTCCGAAACTATAGCGTGTTCAGCCACCGCTGACCGGTTTATATCCACCTTCTTCAGCGCACGAATGTGTTCGGTGAGCCTGGTAGATACATTCCTCTTCGTCTCGCCGATATAAAACTTCCCACACTCGCAGGGTATCTTGTACACCCCGGGGACCCCCAACGGTTCCCTATCCTTCGGCGATCGAAGTAACTGCCTTAGTTGTGTAGCCGGACGAAAGATGGTCTTGATATCGTATTTGCGGCGCATCATATGTCCGATTTTGTCCGTAACACCTTTTATGTAAGGCAGGTACATCAGCGCCCTGTCTGCTGTGGGCTCCCGGGTGCGGCACGACGTATTTGCAACACGTAAACTGTGTCTCCAGCTGTAACCGTTTCTCTCTAGCACTCCCCGCACATGATAGAGCTCGGCGTCCAGGTATTCGGGATCACATAATCTCAGGGCTCTGTTGATTAGCGTCCTTGGAACCGATGCGGTGTGCGAAGGGTGGTGGTGGGAATCAGCCCTCAAGTATCGATCCGTATGTGTTGTCTTGCGGTATACAGTGTGTGATAATCGTCCATTCGTCCCTCGCTTGACTAACACATCCAGAAAAGGTAATTCCCCATCCCGCTCCGTCTCTACAGTGAACGATATCTTGGGATGTTTACCATTGAGAGTGTCTAATAGCTCTGTTACGGAATCTCTGTGAACTATTGCAAATACGTCGTCCACGTATCTCCACCAGTGTCTCGGCCTGCACGGGATCGACTCCAACGTAGTGCGCTCAAACCACTCCATGAATATGTTAGCGACTACGGGTGCTATCGGTGATCCCATGGCTACCCCATCCTTTTGTATATAAAAATCCCCCCGCCACATAAAATACCCACTTCTCAAGGTACAGTCCACTAAGTGTAAGGAGCACGGACAATTCCCGTGAAGGCTCTCTCTCGCCGATACAACGCGAGCCCACGCGTGCGCAACCCCCCCAACCACCTCAACAGCCACAACAACAGCTCTCTGCGCGCGCGCTCCGCGCGGCGGCGCGCGAGGCGCGAGCCGCGGCGGCCGGCAGTGCGGGGAGAGACGCTGTCGCGAGCGCTTCACCCACCTCCTGATGAAGGCCACCGTATGTGGCCGAAACGTGTTGAGGGACAACTCAACAGTAACCTCCGCGTACGTAAGTTCCCGTTTCAACAAATAATAATGACATCAACGTACGTTTCAATTAATAGTAAAATAATATGTTTACCTAATGTAGATATTTATGTGCTTATCAAATGGTTTTCTGATACTTACAAGCACGCTAATGAACATGACTTGTATTTTTAGTTACGTCTTTCACTTGTTTCTAAGAGAATAATAGCTGTTGTTTCCTCATATTCATTTGACAATACCATTCCATATTATTTTCTATGCTTCCAAATTCAAACGATCTATTCGTATAAAATAGGCATTTAAATTCCAAACAAATTCCAAACACAAGACATTCGAAGAACTGTCATATACTATACTAATATAATAAAGCTGCAGAGTTTGTATGTTTGAACGCGCTAATCTCAGGAACTTCCGATTTAAATAATTCTCTTTGTAATGGATAGCCACATTCCATGGGAAAGGTATAGGTTACTTTTTATCCCGAAATTTTCACGGGAACGGGCAAAACGCGGGTAAAACTGCAAAAAAGCGGGTAGTCTGTTTTATATAACAATTACTCTTTGTCCAGTCAGCAATAGTAATTAAGACGTCCGTTCTATACACGATCGGACATCGCGTTGTTATCGTAAACTGCACATGTATAATTAATGTTCAATCATTTCTGCTATAAAGGCTTATTTTAAAGTTTATAGTAATGAGTAGTATAATGAAATTATACGTGTCACTTAGTATGAACGTAAATGGCCCAAGGTAAGCTATAAAAAAGTCTTAGCTAAAGATGGTATTTTTTGTAATTAATAATCAACACATTATTCTATTTGGTCAGCGCAGTCGAGTAAAAAACATAAAACTCAACAAAGAAAGCGGAGAGTGAATAAAATGAGCATTCGTTTAAAGTACTAACTATATACTCAGTAGTGCATTAGTGGTGTACCTTCTAGAAGGCAAAGTAGACCTCTTATTATATTATAATAGAATCGTTAGATACAACAAATCAGTCGAAACAAAACAAATTGTCCTTCTTTTATGTAGTCGGTTGAACAGTAGCAGATAATTATAAAAATACTTAATTAAAACAAGATAATTTAACTTAATGATAACAAAATATCCAAGCACTTCAATAACAAACAAAAAGCGCTGAAATGGTGGTCATTATGCAGAGCAAATAAAAAATTACGTCCGAGCAGTGCGACGACTACAATGAAGCACATAAAAATTGCACCTAGCATATTACACCCTAAAAATTACACTATGAATGTACACAACACACATTAACTACCAAATTACACCTCTCTGATTGCTTACAATGTTTACTAAGTTTCTTTTACTACACTTTCCTAACAACTTTAATATGACCGCTCCTGCCCTTTCGAGGCTTTTAGGTGTAAAAACTCCTTTAGAGTCGGCCGCTTACCTCCTCAAACTAACTTACTTCATCGTCGCCATCGCTTGTCTCAAGTTTTTATTCAGTGGCAGGAACGTTGGTCGTTAATCGCCCCACTAATTAGCGGGCACCTTGCGGCCATCAATCAAATCCGAGGTATTTAGGTCAAAACAGTTGACAATCGAGTCATTAGCGGGAGCGGTTTTTACTCCCCGCTCATTATTATAAAGGTGCTTTAAGATGAAGTATTAGGGGCGGAATTAACTTGAATTTTGTTTAATATAAACCAGGATATTTACAAAGTTTTTATATAGTCAATTATATGATAATGTGAAACCTTATCTTATGTTTTTCTTGGATTACTTACCTCGTAGATTTAGACAAAGACCTTATAGACAAATCACGGAATAAGCATCATTTGACCTTTGAATTATTCTAGATATCTAACTTACCTTGAGAGCACTGGGTCTTCACAGACTAAGTCCAGACCAGACATAAGACTCACTTATTCGACGCAGATAATTATGTGTATCTTTCAATCTTACCACAAGTTGTAGGTATAATCATGTTAGTAGGTTTGTGAACTACTCTGTGATTATCGAAGTTATTAGACCGCCTAAAGTTCTCCCACTTGGCCTATTATCTATAGTTAGACAAAAAGTAAGGACAGACAGACAGACAAAATAGTCTGTTAGACTTCGCTTCTATTTGTGTGAGACAGTAGCACCATTTCTTTGCATCGCAACATACCTAGTTATTCATTACGTCTATCCATGTTAAAACGTCTGCACAAAACCGATACCCAAAAAAACCTAAAATACAGTCCGTGAAATCTCCTGCATTATGCAGCAATGACCCAGACCGGGCTATATCATTATTCAGAATACATAATGCCTGCCATCCTCTATTGTGATGGCAGTAAGGTCGAGATTCACCTTGTACCAGAGACGTATGACAAAAACTGCAGATATCCGTCTGGCCCATCAATCTCGTTTGATCTACTGACTACACGATGTTTCAGTATACATTTACAAATATTAACACTTATTACTGTCTGTAGACGGGATGTAAAAATTGACGTTTTGATATAAATTAATATATTCTGAAGATAATATGACGGTGGTGTTATTACCTATTGTCTGTTAGGGAGTTCTTGGGAAGGGCATTATATTCATACAGTCATTTTCTTGCTCTATAAGGATGCTATCAAATAAATATAATTTATCACTACTTTTTGTATCACTGTCATTAGATGTTTCAATAATGATATCAAAGCACCTACTAGTGTTTTCTTGTGATGAAATTCCTTAAAAGCCATTCCGGGCATTTTGTTCTGACTCTTCCACATACAAGTCTCTAAGACTCTTGAAAGTAATGAATACAAATATTTTAATATTCTGGAGTCAATTCTGGAACGAGAATTTCTATCAGTAGTGCATAGACGATACAAAATTCATTTATTCACCGAATTTTGGAAGTGAATAGAATAAGGCAGCTGCAGAAACATCACTTAGAGACTGAAATAAATATATTTTTTCCAAAACATCGATGATGTCAGTGAAAAATGCAACAAGTTACGTCTTACGTTATTCTTTGAAAACTGTAGTTAAGAAATTGTAGGTAATTGGAAGAAATAGTTTTAAAAAAATCAATTTTTCTCTATTGGTCTTTCTTCGAATTAACATCGAAAAGACATTGATATTGAAAAGTTAATAAATAAATAGTAATGTTTTAAACATAAGCACCAATAGATCGGGCATCAGATCAACTGCCTAATTTGAGCAGCGTCTATTATCAGGACATTGGCCTTTATTCAACTTCATTATTGTATTGACAATACCCAGATACAAAAAATACTTTTTTTCACTTACATCCATCGTACTCCGAGCCGTCGATACTCCATTGCAAACTGCATTTAAAACAACGGCCATTTATCACGTGAAGTCGGTTTTGTATCCACGCCGATTTCAGCGATCATGAATGAAACATGATATTTTTTTCCGATGTCTAGATGTTAATATGACGTATAATATTTTCATCAATAAAGTCCCAAGGTTCCAACGTTGCAGGCTGTAAAAAATATTTTTGGAGATTTTAGAGGTCATTGAAAAAAATATCGGTTAATATCAATAAAAAATTTTTGGTAAAGATTGTGGAAATTGTTGATATTCTAGATTTGAGTTACATTTATAATAAAGAAAATGTTAAACTTAATAAACCAGTATGTTCCACAGATTAGTTTTCATCAGGATTGAAGTCACCCTCCCACAAGTAGGCAAGCGTGGTGATTATTCTGCTCACTGTACTGACTGAGTGAAATGAGTGCCTTGCCGTACAATGGATCATTAAAGGTTTTCTTTAAAAAACCTTTTTTTCTACTACCTACCTAGACACTAGGCTATATTAAAAATATTTCAAAATTTTGAAAAAGGTTTTAAATGACATAACAAGTAACTATTTCTATACTAATATTATAAAGAGGTAAAATTTGTAAGTTTGTTTGTATGTTCGAGCAAATCCCGGGAATTACCAGACCAATTTGAATAATTATTTTTTAATTCCCATGGGAACGGGCACAACTCAGGTAAAACTGCGGGCAACTGGTAGTATAAAATATAATTCCGATTTATAAAATCCTCAGTTTCTATTTAAGGATTACTTTCCAAGTCAGTGATTGTGTAACTATTGCGGCTGAATTGAATGTACTAAATAAACTGAAATATACTTTACATCGACATTAAGAGCTGCAGTCTTGGAGCCATTTGTCAAGTGTTCCGATGAATATTTCATCAGTCTGGCTTTGAGCGTCTTGATTTAATTTTTGACTATATTCTTTTATTTATAGGTGGAATTATATAGAGGTATGAATAAAAAAATACCTGTAGAGGGATACGTCACGTTTGTTGGATTCTGGAGTGAAGACATATCGCCATCTGCAGTAGATCTATAGATCGTCTACAATACTAATATAAACTAACCTATTTTTAAATGACAAAGTTATAACTTTGTTGGGAATTAATTGTGCTAAAATGCAAAACCTTTTTTCAAATCAACTGATTTGAAAAATGGTTGGTACAGGCGTGCCCCTGTTTTGTTCGACTTAGCAGGGGTACTGCCTTGCCTCGAGATACTAAACTCAACTCAATATCGGTGTAAAATTTGAATGGCCCTGTCCGTATAATATTATCCTCTTTAGAAATCGGTTAAAATATTTAACTTTTGCAAAAATATAATAAACTTGATGAGTAATAAAATAAAATACATTCTTAAATGGAATGTCCACTTAACGCTGTGCTCGTAACACTTAAGAGACATCAAAAATATTAAAAAGCACCGAATCACCGTATTAATATTTCGCATCGACCATACGAATATTCAACGAAGTATTTTCTCAATGTTGATTAACAATTCGAGTGATAACATCATCATAATGTTACCGCGAAGTCGTATATAGCTTCCCTTGTCGCAGTCAACAGATTCGATGCCGGCCCGAGGCAATTAAAATGTCGTAAAAATTAATAACGATGTAAACTACTCTTTGTCCGAATATCACCTTTCCGATGCAATTATTTCTGTATTTTATGGAAGTGCCTTTTAGTGTTTTTTAATTGAAACAAAAAATATAAAAATGTTTATGTTAAGTTATGGACTGAGCGGAGAGGTGCATTTAATTTTGAAAGTGTTCGTCGCTGTTTTCTGCATATTCATTAAATTATATATATGTCACCGGAAGATTGTAAACACCGTCGGTTTATAATCCAACTAGTAAGATTGTAAGCCGTATCGACAGAAGTATTACAGTTCTACATTAGTATAATAGTTAGATTGTTTGACTTGCTTGCTTTTTGTCATATAAGACAAGCAAAATATTACTCGATTTTGCGCCCCCTACAATGGCGCCCAGGGCACGTTCCCTGACTGCCCTTCCCTAGTTTCGCCACTGTAAAAATGTAAATGCATGTCACGTGATAGTCCTGTGTGCATACATTTTAACAAAAGGCAATCAATTAGAATACTGAGCGAATTGTCCCTTGTTTTTATACCAAATGGGCATTTTGAATATGTTTGGAAACATTATGTACAAAATTGTTTTACTACGGCGTTCTTATCATAACATTTTGACAGAAGACAAGCTAACAAAATGATAACCGATTACCACTTGTCTTTTAGAGTATATCATTATGAACACAATATTGGTCTACTATGCCATTCATTGCTCAAAGATAAACATAAAATCACTTGAATATATAAACTTCATCGACCATTAACTTACCGTTCCTTCATAACACAAATCAAACTCTAAAAGCTCCCTAAAGCTCGTAAAATGTCGCTTAAGTTGTAATAATTTAATGTTCCTGATAGATCTAAATGAATACTAACATAATAAAGTTAAAGAGTTTGTGTTTTTGTTTGTTTGTCTCGCCAACCCATTTTCAGTGTTTGTAATTCTTAAATTAAGATATTTTCTATCTGGTAAGTTAACTAGTTCAAAGCATTCTTTTCAGTTCGGAATCAAATGAATAATTTTACATATACATAGCAGCACCCCGCTTACATACTAGCAGCGCTCCGTAGCTTTACCTCGTTGTGCCCGTTCCAGTAAGAATTACGGGATTAAAAATAGCTTATAGCCTTTCCGTTGAATGTGCCTATCCATTACAAAAATAATTATTCAAATTGGATTGGTACTTTCTGAGATTAGCGCTTTCAAACAAACAAAAAGGCAAATTTGTCAGCTTTATTATATTAGTAGGTAAATAGATCAGAGTTCGCATGATCTCGAAATTCACAAGGAGGGTGTAACCGAATGCCACTGCTAGTATCTAATGCTAATGCCGGAGGCGTGACATAAACGCAAACAGAAGTAAACGGTAATCCTTTTTACTGCCCGCCTAGTAATGTTATATGGAGACGGTTTCCGCACTTGCCCATTAAGACGCTCGTTACAAAATAATTTACGATTATCGACAACTTAAAATATTATCAGAGCTTAATTTAAAGTTTTATTATCTCACTGTGCCAGTTTTGATGTAATATTTTTACTCGGTTTCCGTAAACGGAGGAACTGTGGAAACTTTACGAGCATTTAATGAGTGATGAAACGGTGTTGTAGTTATATCGATAAGTTTGTGGGTTTTTATTGATTTTATAAGTAGTCGTGTGTAACTGAATAAGGTTGTTAACGTGTTTTTAATAAATATAAATTGATGTTTACTGCTTTGGGTGATGAAATTTATCTGGTATTTGTATATGAGACAAAAGTGCAGCATCGGTGATAAGATAACTCTCACATAAAAATATTCTATGATAGATATTATTGAATAAAATGAACGCCAAAAAATATTTGTTGAATTGGGAGTTATTAGACTGTAATCAAAAAAATATTCCTTAACAAAAGAACAAGATCTTTTTGAAAAATATCAAAGATTAAATGAGTGTAAATAATTACTAACAAAGCAGTAAGTAAACAGTGCGCTGAAACGTTACCATTCACGTCATAACACATGAACGTCTCTGAAGACGTTAAAATCAGTACTAAGGAAGCATTTGACGTCTCTGAGTACGAGTGTAAGACTATATTATGACAAAATGGATACAGGTGTTTTTGTTTGTGTAATATTTTTATACTACTGATAGGTATACATAAATTCTTGTCCGTATACTATCCTGTCAAACGCGACATCAAGTACTATCACATTGATCTAATTCCTCCATAAACATGGTAACTTAACTCCGCAGTTAAGTATACATATAAAAGTTTTACGACACTCATAAAATAGTATTAAAATTCAGAAAACAACGTTTTATGTCGACTAATTCGATTGGTTTTTACGTAAATATTAACATTTAATATTGTAAATAATAAATTTTATCGCATCAATGAATTACTATAAAAATGACAATCGGTCCGATAAACTGGTACGGTCTTATTAGTCGTATAATGTTAAATAGAGCGCCGATAAATTGGGTATTTTATGAGCTTTTTGTCTTTATTTTATGGTTATGTGCTAATTTTTTTAGTGCTTTACTTAATTAGGATGTTGATTGTTAACGCTTTAAAGAATATTTAGAATAATTTATGATTTGGATAGTTATTAAGAGTTCAACGAATTAGCTTTGGATTTTTAAAAAAAAAATATTTGGGTATTAAATATATTCATGGGATTTCAATAAAACTATTTTATTAATATTTGAGTATCAAGTTGATAATGTTTTGAACGTTATTTTTTTATGAAACTATGCAGCCACACAAAGCTTTTACCTCTTGCAATTTAAACGTTTCTAGGCAGACACCAGGGTTGACCACTAACCTTCTTGAACTACCCGAAAAGTAAAATGATTCCGTGCTTCGGAGGGCACGTTAAGCCGTCGGTCCCGGTTACTTTCTACGGATAGTAGTCGTTACTTGAGCCATGTCAGAGGCCTTTGGCGGCTCAATAACTCTGACACCAGGATTGGTCAGGTTGACCATCCACTCGATAAGAAGAAGACTTATTAACTTACTAGTAAAATAATTGAAATACTAGTTAGTTATGTAACAATTTGTAATGCCTACCTAAAATTATTCAATATTATATTAAAGAAAACTCACCTCATCCGAATCTCAACTATCAGTCGAGTTATTGCGGTCAAAATGTCATCAAAGCCTTACCTTAAACAAAAAGTTTAACAATTAAAACCATAGCCAAGAATATAAAGTGTAAATGGTTTATCACAAAATTATTAGTGTTGTGTCGGATCGATTATTTATCGATATGCAAATTCGATAATAGTGTTTTAATGGGACAACCGGTCTTGGGCTTAAATATCGAATTTAATGTATGCGCTATGTTGATAGTTGATTATTATTGTCAGAACAAAGAAATGGAGTAGACCTAACAGTTTATTTTATCCTAAAGTTAATGTATGAAATTACCACCAATACGAAATACAAATATATTTTTATCATAAACAACTTGTTCCTTGTAGTTGCAATCGCAGTTTCCCCGTAGCTATTTCGGGGTAAATGTATCTTTTGTCTTTTCTCAAGGTCTGTGCTGAATTTTATGACAATTGATTACTATGGTTTAGGCGTGAAATCATAACAGACAGACCGAGTTACTTAGGATATCGGTATTATGATATAACTACCAACATTTTCTTCATGGCTAGTAAAATGTAGGTATTAGCTAGTAAAGTGTATTAATTCGAACAAACATGAGAAAATATCTATAGCGTCTTTTAACTTGTATACTGGCGCCATCTATTGGTCGCGATCGGAACCGAAGAAAGAATTATATTAATACGTCCTCTCTATAGTTCCCTTGTTCCGAAAGCATATCTTGTAAGGCGTTGCAGTGTAATTCGGTAGAGGTATAAAATTTTGCAAGTGTCTTGATTTACGACACGACTGTCCGTATGTTAATTCACGATATAAATTACGGAGTTTACTTTATATTATAATGTACTTATTTAATTGAAGTTATTTATTACCGTAATTTATTCTTGATACGCGTCAATAACACTTTAGAGTGTTAAATGAAGGTTGAGTTTTATATTCATGCATAGTTTTAAATGTTGTTACATTATGTATGATTCATTATTTGAGCATTGATCAACAATGTAATGCCTGCAGAAAGGTTTTATTATATAGCTGTTGTGAATTAAGTATTCTGATTGGAATTGCTTCCGAAACTGGCTACAGAAAAGGTACGAAGTGTCAATCTTTCTTGGGACAAAGATCTTAAACACGATATGATGTTGATACAGAAGTGGGTGTCGCTATTAAGCAAGCAAATAAACTTTTTGGCGATTGAGGACATCACTATAAAAATACACATAAAAATATAATCCCCAACCAATCTTATTGAAAACCATGAATTCACAAAAGTTGAAATTATAAAAAGCAAATAAAACGTTAATCTGAGGCAGTAAAACTCGCAAATATATCGGATCATGGCAGCACATAACAATTTTACGACAAGAATGCTTTAAAAACTTTCTTGGAACAGTGTAAAGTCTTCCGTCAATTAGTTACGATATTCGATTGTCCATAATCGTTGTATCATTATCACAGATGCGACATCTATTTACATTTTACGACGTATTAAGTTTTACGGTGATGTCGTCCAAAGGTGGAATCGATCGGAATCGATTCACAAATTGATATTTTATCGGTTACAGGCCATGGGCGGCACTAAATTCTCGAAGGAACTTTTATAGCCGTGTGGTTTAAATCGTAAACTTTTTAAGTAGTTCAATATTTTTTGAAATACAACATGTTTATTGAAGTGTATATTTTAAGACAGCCGACTAATTTGCTATTAACATTCTTACACGTATTCATTTTGTTCAAAGATTTATCTCCATATTGTAGCTGTTGGCTATCTGCTAGCTAAAATATATTTAATTTTACTATTCATTTTACAACATAAGATTTAAAATGTTACTGCCTCATTAGCAAACTGTGTCATTCTAAATCAAAAACATTGCACAAAAATACCTGCACTGTTTAATTGAAAGTAATATATTCCCGCGCTAGCTGTCATCACGTGACGTCACCGCCCGCCATTTTGTCGCCGCCATGATAAATCCAAGCTCATCAATCTCTCGTGGCGTGAGCGATGCGACAGGTAGCTCTCGCGTCGCAATCGTTTGTCACGTGTGAGTGGAACCCAGGGCTTAGATACGAGATAACAATATAAGTTATATAGACACATTTAATATGGTTACCCGACAGTGTTTGATTATTGTTTATGGGCAGAGGTTTGTGGAAAACATAAATATAACGTTTTATAAATAAATCGACAGGCATTTGTTTTGAGAGTATTCTTTGTCTTTCTTTGTACTCATAATATTTGGCGAATAAAGGCTTTCAAAAAGCTAAAAATTATCAATTTTGTACCCTGTATAAATGAAATAAGCTCCAAAAGTTCAAACGCCTTTACTGTTTTCTTTCCTAAAAATAAACCTAACCAAAAATTTAAAAAAATGAAAAATAAAATAAGTCCCACAAACAATTAAAGCGTGGAAAAACCGTCAAAACCATCTCTATGAAAATCGTTTGATCTTCCCCTTGGCTGGGCTGAAAACGATTAAACGTGGGGTTGGTTCAGATTTGTATCGCGGCTCATCAAAGGTGGGTGACAATGTGGGGTCGCAAAAACAACAGTTGGAAACGTTTTTAATATGGCACCGTTTCAGAGACGAGCAAATACGGTAGGGTTCTGTGCGTTATTTGTGCTGGAAAATGGAGTGGAAAATGATAACGTAGCCTTTTTAGTCTTTCATTTTAAGCATGGTTCACAGGGGAAGTATCTAACGTCATTGGGTAAAATATTTATTACAAAATTAAAGATATTATGTTAAGACAAGTAGACGTTAACTACATTTAACATTAATAGATATTTCTCTAAGCTTCATTTTGTTTCCATTATATAAAAAAAGATTATTCTGTTACAGGGTTATTGCTTCTACGCTTCCAGAAGATAAGATCAGGTAAGGAGAATAATGCATAATATACGATAGAAACAAACTAGCAACGCCCTGCGATTGTACCGACTTTCATTCGTTTCAGTTAGAATTTCACTTTGATAAGTATTACGGTAGACTCTATTGTGTATCTTTGTTGATAGTCATTCAAGTCTGTTCAATAAATAGTTTTTTATTTATTGGTAACAAACTTTCATACATTTATCTAAACGAAGATTTCGCATTTCTATTAGTTTTAAATAAGGTATTAGGGTTATTTAATATATTCAGCCACGATCAAAATACTCCCAAGTATAAGTAGGATGTTTATTTACATTCAACACAACACAAAGCGGTACCCTAATATTCGCACGGCTCGGTCCGCGCCGGCGGCGACAGCGTCGTTTCCGGCGGAAGCTCGCAGAGGGCGCTGCAAACACGAGCTCCATTTCCGGGCGGGAAGAGCGCGACCGCCCGCTTCCGGTCCGTGGACTGATTGGCTCTTTATTAAAAACTGACACCTCGGGCTATTTCACCATTTCGATTTGCGCTTTTGATGTGCCTGCTACTGGAAGTGCTTTTTCGAAGGTGCATTTCATTTTAACTGGTCTTTGAGAACTGAAATTGGCGATTGTTTTGGTCTGTGTTAGTATTCCATTTATTTTGTGTTTTTTTAAGGTTTTTGCTTTTTCAATATCTGCAGAAGATTGTAATTTCTATACAGTGAAAATCAATAATGAGCTTGTAATTATGCGTCATGGATAACTCGTGGCGTTGTTGTTTCAATGGAGATTACAAGTTCGCAACTTTTAAAGTAGACAAAGAGATGAACTAGCTTGCTCCTATTCTATTAAGCTCGTCGCCTAATAGCTTTCAAACGCGCCCAATCTACACAAACGCCTAAAACCAGTTGTTTAAAGGATTTAGAAGTGAGATAAAATGCAAAACAAAACCAAACCCAATATATTTTACAACCTAACCCAACAAACTGAGCAAATAAATAAAAAATCCGAACATATAGAGTAAATCACACTCGCACATTTATACCCCAGAAACCGCGTCAATAAATAACGAGCCACAGTGCCCAGAACAATAAAATCTATAAAATATTTCCCAGTTCTATATCCCATAAAATAGTTGGAGTTAGTTTTTCAGGAGTCGTAAATGCGTGTTTTATTTCGACCCTTCGCTCCCCGGCGACTACTTGTTCCAACAACCTCCTCTACAACAAAACTAATCCACCAATTTTACTTTATTTTGTCTTTGGATTTTGTTTCGAAATAGGTTTTTGGTATAGGTATGCTGTTATAACGTGTTTGGTATTGTATGGCTTAGTGAACATCTATATCAATAGATATTGATTTTTGTTTGTTTGCAAGCGCTTATCTTAGAAACTACCAATACGATTTAAATTTTTCTTTTTCTAACGAATAGCCACAATCAACGGAAAGGTTATAGGCTATTTTTTATCCTGACATTCTCACGAGAACGGCCACAACGAGGCACTGCTAGTCATTGATAAGATCCTAGCTACTTTAGACAAGGGACTGTCAAGTTGTAACTGCTATCGTCAAGTAGTATTTGACATTACTTATAGCTATGTCATGTCATGTTGTCGTGGCATAAGTTTTAATACGCTTTGATAGCAGCGTAGGTGTGGCGTAGTCAAGCATATGCAAAGCTTAAGTTATCGTCGCAGAAATTGACAAATAACACGCATTTTACAACCTAAATAAAGTTATTAATATCCAGCTAACTATTTCTATAAACTAGCATAAAAACGCTAAAATTCCTAAACTGAGTACTCGTTAAATAATAAACCAAATAATATGTTTAGGCGTATTGAGGAATTATCGTGTGTATGTCTGTTTGTTTTCACATTTTAGTGGAGACGCGCTAATCGGAAGGACAACATGAGTAACGTGTACGAATAATAATATAAATAGTTATTTTTAGAGTTTTATTGGGCTGGCGATTATTTGCGAATTGTATTAGAAGGTACTGTGATCACAACTTAGTTTTTAACCGATTTTGTATAAAAGAGATTCTGAATTCTTATGTAACTTTTATGTAAATGAGCTCACTTTCAAAATTGTTTCAGTATGTATGTTAATACTATGTATGTTAAACGTAATTGCTCTGCACCTAAGGTTACCAGTGAAAAGAATGCAGTTGTATCGCATTCGCATGCGGTACCGTCAATGTGTTAGGAGCAAAATAATACAACATGCTAAAAAATTTGTTTATATAATTTCACAGAGCAACCCGATAAAGTTTTGTTCAAACAAACTTTTAGAAACCAAAAAAAATGTTAAAAACTAAAGTAGCCAACATAAAAGTAATAATTTTCTCTAGAATTACAAATACAATTAGACCGTCCACAAAATAAATATTTAATTTTCTTCACAAACGTTCGACCGACGTGACCTTTAGCGGGGGCACGTTAAAATCGCCAGCGAGTTGCTTCGGAGAAGGACGAAGAAAATTTAAAATTTATATTTGAGTTTCTTAAATTTTTTGAGTAAACTGTTTTGTATCGGAACGTCACGAAGGAAAGGAGCTTCGTTATTGGAACCGTTTCGCGTGAGCTCGCTAACTCGTAAAGGACAACAAACGCGCCGTCTCTGTTTACCCAAAAAACTGTGTGACATTTTTGACGAAATATTTGTTTGGAAGCGTGATTTTGCTGCCGTCTCAAATTGGGAATTCGGGTTTTCGGATGACTTGGTCAAGGCTTAATTATCACTTTTTTTTACTATTCACATAGTGGTTTGACGTTTATTTACTATAGCGTAGACAATAAACAGTAATAGTTGTAGGTACTCACCTAGTTTTAATATTAAACATAAAAAGTGTTCGAAAATTCCTACGCCTCGAACGTAAAATACATAAAAAGAAAATATCTACAAATCCCATTTATTTAACAAACTGCGAACCTAAAACCATTAAAAAAACTGTTCCCCAAAATCACCGCTACAATATCGTTAGGACAAATTCTATCTGCGGAATAAAACATGTAGTCCCGTAAAATAACAGGATGTCTCCCTTGACCCGGCCGGGGCCGGTAAATTGGATCGGCATTCGTCGGCAATCGCAGGGATTATCCGGGAAATCGTTACGACATAACGTTAACGCGTGCCGCTTCTGATTGTCTTGAGCTCTGTGTTTGAGCTCTGGGCTGTTTTGAGATGGGAAAATTTATTTTAGCTTAACACAATATTTTATTAGGGTGAATTTAATATTTCTTGGCTTGAGATAGATGAGAGTACAGGGACAGCTTATATGTAGATAGGATGAAGTGACACGTCAAACATTAACTAGTTTTTATTCTGGAATCCTGACTATAATTGTGGAAGCGATTATGAATCATGAAGTAGTGAAAATAATACTTATTTTTCTACTATGAGCTGTAACCATTTTATTATTTCGTTTTTCTACAGATCATGAGAACTTTACCCATAGTCCGACAGCAAAGCTTTAGGCACAGTAAAAAATAACATCATCCTAAAACTACTTCGTGCCACTACCCCCGCCCTAACAGTAGCTCTATCTCCCTGGACCTCTCTGTCATCTCCAATAACGACGGACGCCATTATCCACCTGCCTTTGGGTCAGGAGAAGTCTGCGTTATTCGGATCAATTGGGCTATCGGGAAGATTGAACTGAGATATTGTAATGACCCGTATCTTTCGTTAACACTCTCTTTTTGTTGAACCTTTTTTAATTATTGAAGGGAGGTAGTTGAGTTTTTGGTTAAAAGTTTTGTCTAAATCTAGTGTTAACTTAGATTATTAGATAGAACAATTTATTTGAATTGAATTGAGTAAGGCCTATAACTGCGTTAAGCGGGCGCCCGCGCGGTTTCATACAAAAGTGCTACGCGCGGGCGTTCGTCCGCGCAACTGAGCCCGCCTCCGTGTGACGGGCGCCCGCTTAATGGTTCATCCACACATGCCGCCGGCTTATGCCGCCGGGTTTCAGACCGCCTTGCCGCTGAATGCAGGCCGCCGGCTTTACCGGCGGTTGCCGGCGGCCTGCAGATGCGGTTGCAATTTTCGCAATAGTGTTGTGACTTTCGTCGAAAGTCATGTACGTAGGATTGAAAGATGTTGGACTATGATATAGTTGCGTGTATCGCAAGTGTAGTGTTGTATGTTATTATTCGTAAAAAGAACCGCAAAATCAAACGAAGATATTGGGTCAGACCAAGTCTACGAAATAGGCCTAATGTGTCCCTGATACTTGAAGATTTTAGAAAGGATGACATAAACCGAAATAATATTCGTTCGAAATTTAACACTTTTCTAAGGATCTCTAGTGAAGAATTTGAAATATTACTGAATTTAACTGGACCCATGATATCAAAAACTGACACCCGCTGGAGAAATGCTGTGTCAGCTTCCGATCGACTAGCAATTACTTTGAGATACCTGGCTACAGGAGACTCTTATTTTTCACTCGGTACGCTGTTTAAAGTGTCTCCACAAGTTATTTCTTTAATAATTCCAGATGTTTGTCAAGCGTTGGTATCTACATTATCCAATTCTGTCATTTCGTTATTTACTTCTATGAAATTATACGACAACACTACCACTCCGTATCGAAGCCGCAAGCAAACTGCCGCCGGCAACCAAAAGCCGCGCGTGCCGCGGCTGAGATGCGGCAAATGCCGGCGGCACGGCCGCCGGCCATGCCGCCGGCCGTGCCGCCGGGCATGTGTGGATGCGCCATAACGCAGCGTCAGCCGTAAGAGCCAAGGAAGAGTTGAACAGCTGTCGCAAAAATAAATAAAAGTACTTAAAAATAAGTTTTATATTAAAAGTTTATTTTCGAACCACATTAACAAACACGTGAACTATAAAATTATGTAAGTTTATTTGAAAATTCAATTTGACTTGCGCTATAAAATAGTGTCATTTACTATTTTATGAACTCATAAAATTAATTATCCCCCACAGTCACAGAAGCAACATTTGGGGGCAGAACTAATTATTAAATACTTTAAATACCTTTCAACGCAAACAAATAAAAACCCACCAATTAAAACTAACCTTAAACCAAAACCCATTATCAGCGACAATTAATCTTAATGTTTTAATATAAAGTATTATAATTGCTGACTATAACACAACCAAGTTTTCTAGTAAAGTGTCAAACTAATAAATCTCGAGTTATCTTAAGGAACATTAGCGCGTATTATGGCGATAATATTACGATTTTATTGCCGGCATAATATTCACATTACCGAATATATAAATACCACTATACCAGTAATTTGATAGCCAATAAAAATTAACTATAATTTAGTGTATCATAAAAATGTATTTTTTGTTAAATGGTTCTTTTTAACTGTGTTAGATATTGCGGAATATGAAAATTAAGGTTTATTCAAAACTTTGGTTCAACATAATGTACATTTTGTAAAACACATCTTTAAAACACCATAGTTTTATTCCTTAGGTATCCTATCATCATATGTAAATGTTTAGAAACTATTAGTACTTTATCATATTTAATGAAACTCCTATAAAACGCACCTTATTATGTGAATAAGAATTTTCTTTATACGAAAGGTTCGTATTATAGAAGATTTATTAAATACAGGAAGGTTTTAGTATACTTTACAATTTCATGAACTTTCTATATCACGCTCGCATCCTACCAACGCCACAAACTCATGAATATATTTCTAACCTACAATTTATCACCTACTTATATCATAATTGACACACAAAACATTCCATCACTCAGAACTAACACGAAACTAGATGCGTCTAATTACCTATAATAATACAAGGTACAGTGTTTGTCTAAATGATGTTGTAAAATTGGGCGAAACAATTATCATGGTTAGATGGTAGCTCGTGCCTGCGCTCGCCTTCGATGGTTATTTCAATTTGGAGTCATTAGCGATTACCACGGAAATATAGGTGCATGGAATTGCTCTTTCTTCTATTATGATTTATAGGAATAATAATTCGATTCAACTAAGTCCTAAGCTTATTAACTAAATTCGTAATATGATTCATGTGCTATCTAAAGCCCTCTCAGAGACGTCTAATGCTTTGTTAGTAGATATTTAGTGAGTGATTTTGACATGTAGTACATGGTTTACGTCAAGTGTCGATTTAATGGACATCTCTGAGTGCGGCTGTAACTGTTTAGGTGCGGTTTCTCGGTTAAAACACTTTCCTTGAGATAGGTAAAGACCACGATCAAAGGTTACTTTTTAACCCGACGTTCTTACAGGAGCGGGTACGAACTGGTCCAAACTTAAATGGCTTGAAGTAACGAATATTTTTCGGTTTATTGTTCACCCTAAAATGCCAAATATTCATATTTTGTAATTAACTTTAATTCGCACCATATTACTTATCTTAATGTATCTCATAACACAACTATTAACAACACCTCGCATGCAAATACGCCATTATATTAAATAAACACCTATCTCATTAAATATGTAGTTATTATAGGTGTAGAAAATAATTTTATAATAAAACCATTATTGACATACATAATGGTAAAATTATACTGTCGAAATGGCTTATAACATTAAGGAAGTTATATAGATATGCGTTAACAAATTTTACTGTTCTATGCATGTTTTATTCCGTGGCACTCTTAAGTGTTCGGTAAAGACAAAATAATGAATTCCTCTTCAGACCACACGCGGTTGTTAATTGGGAATAATTACCTCCTAACGGTTCTGAATATTGTTTTGTAATTATCGAACTTCCACCCGAAGATTCTTAAAAAAAAGTACAACTTACAGGTAGCAAGGAACGTAAAACATGGGCTGTTATTCTTACTAATAAAACCGTAAATTTTAATTAATTCGCTTTACTAACACGATCGTTATCCTCGGTTTAGTTAGGGATGGTATGTTCTTTATAAGAAAAAATCAAATACCTGATTTTTTAAATAACCTTACGGACCCACTTCTGGGCAAAGGTCTTCCCCATTTCTTACCAATACCTATTGACCAGTTAACTGAATATTACATGTCAAAATTATAATATCAATACTCTGGATAATTTCATATAAGGTTCAACTCTACCCAAAAAACGAAACGAATAATAATGACTTTATACGAACAAATAATTTATTATAACAAAACTGTTATTAACCACGTCAAGTGCAGGAAAGGTGGTTAACGCAATTTAAAGTCAAAATGACAATATAATTGAAACACGTCTGAGTCTGCGTTACATCGCCTCGGGCGACTTGTAACTCACTTCGCTAAACAGTTGATATGACTGCAAGGAACAAAGAAAACTGTAGAGACGATGCTAAATAATTACCTCAGGCGTTGTTCAGATTGAACAAAACACGTCAGCTTGATAAAAAGTAGCCAGTAATGTTCCTTTGCTAGGCAACGGCTTCTCATCTCACTGAAGATTTTAGCACAGCGAGGAACAATATGTATACCGCAGAATAATAGGTCCTAGCCCGTTGTTGGCCCAGTATTACGCCTTTCATATAAAACGAATACAACGACACTCTACCCTTTTAATTTCAATTGTTTTAATAAAGAAGGTTTTGTTCGAAAAGCGACTCCATAGCTTCCAAAGATTCCTTGCAAAGATTTACAAGGCTTTTAACTTGACGTTTGCACGGATTATCAGCTTAAAGCGCTTTCGCCGCTGACCCTTGCTGGGGGATAATTGCAACCACATACATCACTTTTGGCTTCAAAAGGATTTCTGCTATTGCTGTTTTGGTCTGTTTATTAGATGTTCTGAAAATAATCGCCCCGTAGCCATAATGGCGATTCTTGCCAATATAAATGGCCCAACATTTGCCCCTGATTTAATACCTCGTGCTTTGAATAAAACATGCTGCACACGGCACAAGCAATTAAATAAAACCGAGTACTTAATCCAAAGAAACCCGAAATCCCTACCGATATATTTTAATTAATTTACCAAACATTTATCACTAGGTGGGGCAAATAATAAAACAAACACGGCGCGTCCCTCTTTTGTCCGGTTGTTATGTCGGCGACGCTACCACACCGGGCGAATGTCGACGAATTTTTTACCCGAAACCTTTAAGGAATTAATCTTTCTTATCGCTACGATCGTCGGTCGGCAGTTAAATAATCGCGGCGCGGACGAGTTTAACATAAATTAAGTTTTCCAAGACACCTGAGATACCCCCAGCGTTAAAAATTGTGACAGAATTAACCTTGGACCTGTAGTGAAGGATTTTAAACTTTAAACTGAAGGAATAGATGCTGTGGGAGTTGTTTTCGAAGCGTTGTTACCAAGTAATAATGAGCGTTCGTCGAAAGATGTATATCGCAAGCCTAAAAGAAAGGTTAAGTGTGAACATTCGTTTGTTAATGTGCTTGTATAATGGATTCGAGGTTCTTTTTAGGGAATGATAAGTTGTTTTACTTTAATTGATCGATCGGTGTCGTTTTTACGTATTTCTGGGTGTAATAAACTTATAGTAATTTTTTATTTTACCGAATCTGGTACTGATATCAAGGGTTTCTTTAAGATTTATTTGGTATTTAAATATTTATGGATAGTGAATCACTGTTGCGCTACTAAAAAAAGAACTGATTTGTGTGGTCCTCGGTCCTAAAATACTTCGCTTTATAGACAACACAAAAGTCTTGGAAATAACAAAAACCAGCGAAGTAATCTGTTAACCAAAAAATAAAATATAACTGAATATCCTGCTCCCAACTCATACCCAATTAAGCAGGAGTACTTACTTGCCTACTTAACCCATCACAAGCCCAGTGGCCTCGCAACAAAGTCACTCATACCATCAATTAAAATACTATCAGCTTTGCTTTATCTCCAACAAACCATTCATTATCGCGGTAAATGAGCGTGGATACATCACTAACTCCTGCAATTAGCCCCACACTACCCTCGGGCATCACTAGTACTTATGGTGTCCTGCATGTTATGGGATGTACACACGCGATCCGATCGTAAAACTGCAACAGAGCATAGATTAAATAATTAATTGCACGTGTGATCCTGCCTTTTCCATGTTCCACTTATTTTGGATGAGTTTCTTTGTTTTTAGAATTGAGTTATTTTGGAAATGGAGTCCAGAGCACTGTTATTTTGTACTGATATACAAAGACTTGTTGAAACATTTAATTAACGATGAAAAGACAGACTTAAAGATAATTAGTATTATTAATGTCGGTGATACTCGTGCACATAACTTTGACACACACGCACACATACATAGTGCCGCGATAGTCACGTGATCGCGACACATTCTCAAACAATTCAACTGTAGACAACCTAATAGAATGCAAATCTTATTGCCATTTTACTTTAAGCACTATTATAAATATTAAGACCTCCTCAAAATAATTAAAGACGTCTTTCGCCTGTACTTAGAGACGTCAAATGCTTATTTAGTAGAGACTCATAATAGACACTTAATGAGTGACTTTGACATGGATTGTATGAAAAATTACGTCAAATAATTAAGTGTCGAATTAATGAACGTCTCTAATGCCAGGGACTTTGTTAAGTGTCTTTCAAACTAAAGAGACTTAACAAAATCGCGTGCATTTTTCAGCTCAAACCCTTTTATAAAAATACTAAGCAGATGTTTTGGTCAGCCTCGACTCTTATGAGTAACGACCTAACTGCCAATTACACTTAAAAAATGTCCGTAGCCACCAATTAAAATGATTTACATGTCAATAAATCGTTCGTTTGGTCGGTGTAAAAATCGATATTTTTGTCGATACGATATCTCGATGCCGCCCGAGTTTGCGTTGTTGCATCGATCGAATGAGTTATTAACCATCCAATTGATTTATAAGCGATATCAGTTTGCAATATATTGCATGTTCTGTTTTTAATTTATTACACTTTTTAATTAATTTTAGAAAGTACTGCTTTGGAGGTCTTTTAATAATAAATATGGAATAGTCATTTGATTTATATATTTTAGAAATGGTGTGGAATTATAGGTAACCCTACGAGCTTACTAGGAGAACTTAATTTCCGCAAAACAATCGATTATTAGTGATATGCTAAGAATAAACATAAAAATTCAAAATAAATTTGAATTTACTTAAAATTATGATTATGAAACATATTGTTCACAATTACCAAACATTGAAACATAATCCGATTATCAACAAAAATACATTGGAAGACAATAAAATACTAATCGCTGACTACAATTAAAATAAAATTTAAATAATGGCCGCGAAACATATTTAGATATTAGATATAATAAATAATTTACATTTATCTTTTTTATTGCCATACTAAATGCAGGCAACATTTTATTTTTGTTTTTTATGCATTAAATTTGAATATATTACGTTCGGAATGGATAACTAATTAAAATTATTCATGTATCGTCGACATCGGTCGATTTATTGCAAAATTAATTTATTGTCAGTTAAATTTTTATGTCAATTTTGGAATAATAATGAGCATAATTTATGGGCGTTATAACATAGTGTTTTACCAAATGTTAGAGTGTTATTGATTCTGTTTGATGGTTGAATTAGTTGTTATCAACGTTGATTTATTGAGAAACACATCAGCAATTAATTGTCATTCTAATTTATGTTACGTTGATTATAAACACCAAATTACGCCAACGAATTATCTCTTTTCACTTAAAGAATTAGTAGAACAGCAATATTTTATATGAGTACTAATTTAAGTAAAAGATAAAGGAAATACCTTTTCTTATTTGGCTTCCTTACTTAATTAATATAGGTATTTACTTAACTTGTAAGTAACAAATAGGTATTTTTGATCACCTTTAGAGTATATCCAACAAAAATATCATTGAAGCCTTAATCTATATTATAAACTTAAGCAAAGAACAATTTATTTTCTACACTAATATTATAAAGAGGAAAACTTCGTTTGTTTGGTTGTAATGAATAGGCTCAAAAACTACTGGACCGTTTTAAAAAAATCTTTCACCATTCGAAAGCTACATTATCCACAAGTAACATAGGCTATTTCATCCCGAAATTCCTACAGGAATGGACACAACGCGGGTAAAACCGCGGGGCGCTGCTAGTTAGCCGTGGTTCCATCTGCAATCTAATAGATGGCGCTAGTGTGAACATTTTGTAGATCGCGCTTACGGTATTTTCTGAGATTTAGTTGGGTCGTCCGTCGGTCTGCCCCTTTTTACACTATGTAAAGAAGTATAGATTTAGTATTGTGTTATAGAACAAAATGTAATTACATAAGTTAAAGGAAAGTCATAGGATAATGTAAATACAAAAGTAACATCTAAGTGTAAAAAGTTTTCTGAAGTCAAATGGCGTCAAATTAAACTTGTCCAATTTACTTTACTCTCTCAACTCAAGCTTATATCAGTTTAAAAATGTACCATTAGTCAGCGTTATCTTAGTAACGCAGATATCTCATTTGTTTAAAGATTTAATCGGTTTAAAGTTGTTTCCTGCGTCGGACAGACGGACATAGAGTAGGTATTGTATGTAAATAGATTAGATTCAGATCGTGACCGAGATTATGGCGCGATTGTTGCCTGAAGTGTTATATAAATGTGGCTCTAAACTTAATGTTGTATGAGATAGACAAGAAGGGAGAACAGTTATTTGTTAATTGAAATTTTAATTGATTGAAACTTTGGTTCATTTTTTTGTTATCGCTGGACTTGTTGGGAAATGAGACGTTGATTGAAATATTAACGTACTACTTTTTTCCCTCGGTTTTTTCGCGTTCTGTTTACTTTTTATAGTGTTCAATTATTGTAGTTTTGGTAGCAAAAAACGAATGATTTTTAAAAAATTATAATTAGATTAAATCCAAATAACATGTAGATATCGTCTTTCTTTTGTTTGAACTAAGTATAAAACTAAATAAATTTTATTTAACATTTTTTCTTTTTACTGAAATTTCTTTAGCATAAAATCTTTATAAAATATTTTTTTATATAAATCTCTTAATGTTTGCCCTAGAAATATGACAACATAACAAATTAAAACTTGCCTCATTGAAGCAGTGACCAATTAGGCATATTTCCAACCACTATTATACTAATAATCATCTCAGACATGTGTTATGTTGTCAAAACATTTTCTCATTCACCGGATCTTAGGATCAACACACACACGAATAACTAATTCAAAATAATATAAAAATCACAAGTTATGTGACACGAGCTCGTCGTGTATATTTAAATGATTATATTATGGTTATGATTAATCATGAAGAGATTATGGAAACTGAATCATAATAATCATTTATATATAAAAACGTTTTGTAAACATTTTGTTGAACTGATATGAAACGCATAAGTTTAGTATTATAGATGGATTTGTGTTAGTTGCTCTATTAAGATTGGGATTTTAATATTTCTACACTTAAAATATTGGGGTTTATAGGGAAAGCTTTTGCCTCGCAGTGAGACACTTACATTTTTTCGACTATTTGAAAACTGAAAATATTTATGCTAATAGGCTTGTTTCCACTAAGAATGAATCGGATGGCTTTTAGTTTCTAATGATTAACCATGATAATTAGTAAATAAATAATCAACTTTGCTATTAAAATAATAAAAGATTAATAATATTTTTGGAAAATAAAATCGACAAAATGAGGCGTTTAATCACGTGACATTAAACACCAATCAGAGAAGCGTGACGTCACATTTCGGATAAAACTACGATGTATAGTAGATTTCTAATTTTTTGGCAATTCATGTTAACAAACCTTTGATTTTACGACATTCACGTATTTATCTTAAACTACACACTCAATAGTTTGCCACACACTATACACTTTTTCCTAACTTCTAAACACGGAATTCATGAATTTTATTAATTTTCAACTTCATATTTTAACAAAAAGAAAAAAAGTGAGGTTGTGAAAATACAGATAGTAAAATGCTATTTTTTTGACTATGGCTATAGTGATGAGCAAAGCAAGCAAAAAAATATAACAGAGTATGAAATCAACTAAGTGATTGAACTTTTTCAACTCACAAAAAGGCAAATTAAAATAAATCATCGTATTACTTTGAAAACTCACGACATTATTTTTAATTGAATATACTAGCAACGTACGTTAATATACTAGCGCTAAAGCGATTATATTTTTGTTGTATGTTCAGTTTTGAGATAATTAAGCGGTATTGCCACTGTCGGTTAACTAAGAACTGTCATTATGCTGGCAAGACAGGCCGATACCTAGTCAGCCGCCATGCTTCGTTCGTCATTCGTCTCGTTTGCTTGATGTCGTACGTTACGGGTGCTCCTCTATGTTCGATTTCCTAAAAAACTTGGCTTTCTCTCTGGACTTCGATTTGTTTAGTGATTTGGTGTGTTATTTATTAGTAGGATAGGATGGGATAGGATAGTAGGATATTATACGACTGACAGCAATTCGCGGTTTTTTATCAGCGTTGTATCTGCGTGATTAAAAGAAAAACTTAAAAACCCGACTGATTAACTTAATTAATGTATAAACCAATGAACAGATACTATGTCAGCCATTAAGCAACTTCTGAATTTATATCAGTCATATTTTAATATAGAATATAACTATCACTGCTATAATAGTAGTTTATGCAACTGTCATATAAAGAAGGGTATTAAAACACGAGTGTGAGTTTATGAAACGAGCGCAGCGAGTTTCATAATAGTAACGAGTGTTTTAATACCCGTGTTATATGCAGTTGCATACACTACTTTATCTTCACTAATGCAATTAATCAAACAAAATTTTAAAAACAAAACACATTGCGAAACATTTAATTCACGCGTACGTGTATTGTCACAGTGAACTTGCCGCCATTAAAATCTAACCAATGAGAGCGCAGCTGCGCGCGCAGGGCCGCAGGGCGCGCGCCGCGCAGGGCGCGATGATATAATGAGATTTTACGATATCGATGTGGATATTATAACATCATGGGCAATTGCTTAAATTGAGTGTTTTAGTTGTCTGCGCTATAACAGTAGTAATTATAAGTCAAGTATTGGAAACATAAGTAGAATGTTACAACATTAGTGTAGATAAAAATTATTATGAACTCCTACCTCCGTGGCTAATGTATCAATCTTTACCTCTATATTATCTTTGTTCAGAAAATCGGCCATATTTATTTGTACATACGTCTCGCCAATGCGAAAGAAATCGACTATACATTGTGGAATTAGTTGATAATGACTTTCTTCGTATTTTTTATTGTTTGGAACGTATATGAATTATTTGTCGTTGTACTTTTACATTGGGGCACTATACAGTATTTATAATACGAGATATTCATTATTTATTAAAAAACACAATTGACTTTCATACACAAACACGGCTGTTCTGCGAAATGTGACGTCATTCAAGACGGCATGACAGTCTTGGCCTTTTTCGCGGTCAATTTCAATTTCATTTCTTAAAACTCAAAATACAAACGTAAAAAAACTATTTTTCTTAAAATAATATATTTTTGGGGTGAAATAGATGCTGAGCTATAGTTTTAAACTAATTTCCAAATTTTGTCAACTAGCCTATTGTAGATTTTAAGCACGTTAAGCACTTTCATCTATATTTCTTCCAAAACAAAAAACTTTATGGAACGCGAAGGGCCCTGCAACGAGCGGGCACCCGCGCGGTTTCATACGTCAGTGCTACGTCGCGGGTACCCGCGCGGGCCGCGCACCCTCACGACGGGGCCCGCCTCCCCGTGACGTGAACGCAGTATCAAGCCTTAAACATAATATTGAAACATATATCTTAGCTGTAGGCAGTTGATTGCTTTAATATTACGTATTGACCTGTAAATCAACATCCCAATGCAAAGAGACAAAAATAACCATTTAATATTAAACAAGAGACGTGCGGTTGACGAAACAGGCCGGATATTTAAAAGTGAGTTAATTTGCGAACGGTACATAATTCAGTGGCCGACGTTAATTGCAACTGAATTATGAACGTTTACAATCTGCTGTGAGAGAGTTTTGTCATATTTGAGGCGTGGACACAGTTACGGCGGTAGAGATAAAGGTTTTAATTACGCCATTGCAAAAAGGGTGTAATATGTAGGTATCTGTGCGTGCAGTGACTTTCAAGAGTATTCTAAGGGGTGGTTAGCTAAAGTGCTAATTTAATTAGAATATATTCATAAAAAGTGGATAACAGTCCTAATTTGACAATACAATCAATTAAATATCGTAAAAAGTACCTTAGTATATAGGTAACTATAATACATACTACAAATCAGTCATATCTCACCTCACCGACTTTGAACCTCGCCCCGCTCAGCTCATGGTCCCCGCTTCGCTCATGCCCCTGCTCCGCTCAAGCCCCATCTCCGCCCGCACCCCGCTCGCACGCAACAGTTTGTCGTTCACCTAAATACGTCCCCGCAAACCGCTCCGTATTTATCGAATCCGCCGGTAAACGGTAATTAGCGACACTTTGTATTAAAAATCGGTGGCATTAATTACATATTAATATATTTATATTGTGGGAATGTTGCACTAATAGGTTAAGTGGCTGTGATTAAAGTTTTACGTAATCGTGTGTGTATGTAATGTATGTATGATCTACATACATATATTTTAGAATTATGTTGACCTAATGGTTAGTGAGGGCATATGTATGGGGACATACGAAATTAATTGTTTTTGCTACAGCGTATTATAATACTTACATACGTGTTTACGTTTAATTAAAGTATTTTGTATGTAAAATGAGTAGTTTTAGCTTTAACCTATAAACTATACCTAGATACGATGTTTGTAAACGAAAAAATCCGTATCAAAAGGGTAATTTCTGTATATTGACTGTTCAATAGAAATCCATTTAACAACACTGCTTTAGACATAACAAATTGATCAAAGGTAGAATACAAACCAATCCACAATACAAAGTACTCGAGTATAGAAACTCATGTAATTATGATCATAAATCATGGATATTATTTCGTATTGATTGATTTATCGTCAATTATAAGCGGAATCACGTTCCACGCGATTTATTAACTAGTCCAAGAAACCAGTAAGAATATCTCTATAGGTAATAAATAATTTGAAGATGTTGCCTCATCTAGACACAGGAAAGTTGTGAAGGAAGATATGTATAGCGTCTTACTTTGTATAATCTTTTCTAAACGTTTCTATTTAAGAAAAAAATTGGTGAAAGAAATGAAAAAGTTTCAAGTTGTTACCAACAAAGTATTTATTAGAATTTAATTTCATCTCACTGCTTGTCAAAGAGAGCTCTTATCTCACTGAAGATATCAGTGATGAACATGCTTCAGCAGAGTCGAGGCACAATATGTAATAGGTTTAACGTTTTATTTCCTACTAGCGACCCGCCCTCGCTTCGCTTCGGGTAATCAAGATTTCATGTAGGAAAATCGGGATAAAACATTGCGTGTCTCCCGCAGGAATATACACAATCAAAATTTCAAGTGGGAAATTGGGGATAAAATATTACATGTCTCGCGCGAGTATATATGTATACACAATCAAGATTTCATGTGAGGAAGAATTCGGGATAATACCTACATAGCACGTCTTCGTCGTTCGTAGTTCGTAGGTAGGTATATCCCCGCGCGCTTTGACCGCACGAAACAGTAAGTAGCCATAAGAGACCCGCCATCGAGCATTACTATTTTGTAAGCAGCGCCCCGCGGTTTTACCCGCGTTGTGGCCGTTCCCGTGGGAATTTCGGGAATTTTTTTACATAAATAAAAAGACGTGTGGCACTCGGGGACTGCCGCGGTGAAGCTATTGCATAGCATTTTGTATCAACTTATGCAATTATATTTGATATATTTGATATCTCTTCTCTCTCACCCCACCCGCCTCCTCTCTCTCACCCCTCCCGACTCCTCTCTCTCTCTCACCACTCCCGCCTCCTCTCTCTCACCCCTCCCGCCTCCTCTCTCTCTCACCCCTCCCGACTCCTCTCTCTCTCTCTCACTCACCCCTCCGGACTCCTCTCTCTCTCTCTCACTCACCCCTCCCGCCTCCTCTCTCTCTCACCCCTCCCGACTCCTCTCTCTCTCTCACTCACCCCTCCCGACTCCTCTCTCTCTCACCGCTCCCGCCTCCTCTCTCTCTCACCCCTCCCACCTCTTCTCTCCCCTCCCGCCTCCTATCTCACCGCTCCCGCCTCTTCTCTCTCACCGCTCCCGCCTCTTCTCTCTCACCGCTCCCGCCTCTTCTCTCTCACCCCTCCCGCCTCCTCTCTCTCACTCAACCCTCCCGCCTCCTCTCTCTCTCTCACCCCTACCGCCTCCTCTCTCTCTCTCACCCCTTCCGCCTCATCTCTCTCTCTCTCACCCCTCTCTCTCACCCCTCTCACTCACCCATCTCTCTCACCCCTCTCTCTAACCCCTCTCTCTCACACCTCTCTCTCACCCCTCTCTCTCACCCCTCTCTCACCCCTCTCTCTCACCCCCCGTCTCATCTCTCTCTCTCACCCCCCGTCTCATCTCTCTCTCTCTCACCCCCAACGCACAATCGCACACAACGCCGTGTCGAAGACTGCCGAACTGAAACGACGTTAGACGATGCACGGCCTTCAAGCCACACCTCCTTGCCCGTCGGAGTGGGGAGCGTGAGGTTTTTTCGATACGGAATTTTTGGATTCGGTCCCCGCGCTCAAGGCCCGCGATAGAAGCTATGCAATAGCTTAAAACCTTCCTCTTGAATCACTCTACCTATTACAAAAAAACCGCATCAAAATCCGTTGCGTAATTTTAAAGATTTAAGCATACAGACAAACAGACACGAAACAGAGACGACTTTATTTTATATAGCGACCCGCCCTCGCTTCGCTTCGGGTAATCAAGATTTCATGTAGGAAAATCGGGATAAAACATTGCGTGTCTCCCGCAGGAATATACACAATCAAAATTTCAAGTGGGAAATTGGGGATAAAATATTACATGTCTCGCGCGAGTATATATGTATGCACAATCAAGATTTCATGTGAGGAAGAATTCGGGATAATACCTACATAGCACGTCTTCGTCGTTCGTAGTTCGTAGGTAGGTATAGCCCCGCGCGCTTTGACCGCACGAAACAGTAAGTAGCCTTATGAGACCCGCCATCGAGCATTACTATTTTGTAAGCAGCGCCCCGCGGTTTTACCCGCGTTGTGGCCGTTCCCGTGGGAATTTCGGGAATTTTTTTACATAAAAACCTTCCTCTTGAATCACTCTACCTATTACAAAAAAACCGCATCAAAATCCGTTTCGTAATTTTAAAGATTTAAGCATACAGACAAACAGACAAACAGACACGAAACAGAGACGACTTTATTTTATACTATGTAGTGATATTTCTCATCATAACTCTGAAACTAACTCTCCGATTTTAATAATTTAAAGAGGTACACAAAGAAACATAATTAACCTTGATTGTAGAGCCATTTATTTTGATGTAGATTCATATCATCATATGAATATCATCAACTTAAAATTACACTCCTTTTTTAACTAATTAATTTTAACTTAAAACGGTTATTGTGTCTTAACTATAATAGTTAGACATATGCCCTCGCGAACTTATTTGTTCGCAATGATATGTACTTTGATTGTGTAGAACATTGTTTTTGTGTATCATCAATAGATTTAGTAGCGCACGCCAATAACCAATTTTTTTAGGCATGTTTTTCATACCTTGGGTTACATATACCCGCGTTGTGCCCGTTCCCGTGGGAATTTCGGGAATAAATATAGCCTATGTCACTCAGGGATAGTGTAGCTTTCGAATGGTGAAAGAATTTATTAATTCGGTGCAGTACTTTCAGAGCCTATTCGAAACAAACAAACAAACAAAAAATCAAACCTTTCCTCTTTATAATATTAGTATAGAAGTATAGAAGTATAGATTTGTCTATTCCAGCGTTACGCAACCGACAAAACGCAGCATATTTTCTTCTGAAACTGCGTTTGCACAGATCTCGGAGTCAACTACACGCATGTACAATTAATTAACAAACACGATCATGCAAATAAAGTAACATTTCCCACAAAAACCAAACGAATAATTAATAACAATACTTCAACTTGATTCGTGGTAACTAAGAGTTACGCACACAACACAAAAACACACTTAAAAAGATAATTTATGTTCACACATCTACAATTGTGGAAAAAATAATGTAATTACTTAGTTAATTAAACGTTAATAGAATGATTTGCACACAAACGTGTGAGTGTGTGTGTGTGTGTAAACCGAGTAACATGTGGAGCAAAAACTTGATAAATACCTTCTGGCCTCTGGCGGTCAAGAGAGAGACGGTTTGACGGAGTGTTCCGTACAATAGGTATTCATTAAAAATGTTACTGTTAAAACAGGTCACATTTATAACAGAATTGTTTAAAATTAGAGGTGAAAATGTATTCAGTCTTACTATTTTTTTTATTTTAACTTACTGTAGTAAAATCCTTGGTATAATTATCATTGTTCAACGTAATATCAAATCATTAAATGTATTGATGTTTAACTTAAAATTATACCAAGCTTTTATGTGGGATATTCAAATGTAGGTGTAATTGGTATAAATTGTTTTACTACTTCAGCGCTGCATATTTTTTCTTAATTATAATCACGTGAGAAAAAAGTATTCCAGAAAAATCCGAGACCTTTACTTATTTCTGTAGAAACTTTTTCAGTATTTTTTCCTAAATTAAATAGTTTGGTTTTGACTGTACACCATTGACTTATTTTATGAAGAATCCACGTATATTGCAATAAAGGCTTACAACACGGCAAACGGATCTCTAAATAGGCGCACATTGTACGCAAAAGCACATGTTTTATTAAATTGCTTGTGAATGTTATTGTGTTCATTACTTTGACTATAATAGGTTGCTTAGAATTGACGTTTAGTTGCCTAACATGGAGTCGTTACGAAAAAGTTGCCGAAGGCAATGGTTAAAAGATAATTATTTTTATGGATCGAATTCCCTGACATAATAATTATTTATTAATTTATCGCGCCCTTACTGCGTAGTGTTAAAAAGTTAAATAGGTGACCTTATAGGTACGAGCAATTATAATTGCGCAATTCAAGACAATTTAGTGATTAGCGATTTCAGTTTTAACCATAAGAGTTCATAATGTAGAAGCGAAACATTCGATTCATTGCTGCAAATGGGGTGTTTCTCTCTCTCACTTAAATCTCACTCATACTTAAATATTTACTTAACATACAAGCTTAGTGTTTTAAATTGGCATGTACATGCTACATTGCATTACTAATGGTGCATAACGGTGCCACAGTGCATCAACAGCATTAGCAACATGCATTTTGTTCTCTTCTGAAAAAAAAGCGCTAGTCGCTATCGCCTATACCGTAGCACCATCCTTAATCGCTCAAACCAGCGACACAGTTCCAAGTATACTCTTACCTAAAAAACATCGCTTCAAAACTCCGATAAGCGACAAAACAATCATACATAAAACATTATCAGACAGTCATTCTCACTTTACCACAAAAACAGTGGAACAATGCGCTTCAAACAATGTGTACTGCTACGTAATTATATCATGAATTATTACTACGAACACTATGCTTAGCTCTTGATAGTATTTATAAGTGACGTGTATTCATGAGCGACTTTAGAAGCTGTTCCAAGACGTTCCATTCATGACCAATAGATGGCGCTAGCATGCCCTGAAGTATAGTTTGTCGTTATTTTCTCTGATTTAATATGTACCTATATCCTTTGCGTTTTGTCAACGAGGTTTTTTTTGCATTTATAATATTTGTAGTGATTTGATGTAACGTGATAAGAGTGGGAATCGATGTTGATGACATGATCTAGACACGTCATGGCATGGTACTGTAATGTAGATATAGTTAAGACTAGCGGCGCCTCGCGGTTTTACCCGCGTTGTGCCCGCTCACATCAGAATTTCGGGAATTGTTTTAATATAAACCTTCCTCTATAATCGCTCTATCTATTTTACAAAATCCGCGTCATAATCCGTGTAGTAGTAGGTATTTGAGTTTACCGCGAACAGACAGACAGGCCGGGGGCTTTGTTTTATAATATGTATTGATACGAGATATCCACCAATCAACACTTAATATTTTACATGCTTTTTAAACTCACACGATTTGCACTCATTATACTAAATGAAACGGGTCTGTATTTTAGTAAAATACGTTAAATTATCTAACGCGATACAGACCCGTTTCATTTAGTATAATACATGGTATTTTATCATGTATTGGCTCATTTCATTGGTCCCGTTTGTTGTGGAAGGAAGGCTGACTGGAGATATAGCTATTATGTCAAAACAAGTAAAAAACCTCCTTAGTTCCTTGTAAGTATGTAGTAAACTGAATAGTGTAGTAGAATTGCGGTCCTACTACAAAACCAATAAATGCTGTACACATGTTTTGTCGTTAAGAAAGCAAGACCCTTGTAGAGTATAATATGCAACTATTCAAGGATTGGTTACTAAAATTTTATTGCTAGTTAAAATAATATCGGTTCCATTTCGAAGAATTACATGCCCTAAGTATCATGTCAGTTAATTACTGTAATTAATGTATCGCAATAAAATTTTAATATCGCATACGCAGAGGTATGTCAAATAAAAATACTGCAAAATCCTTATCGGTGACAGAAACACACATTTGTACATAGAATGTTTAATTATCGTAAAAAATACATTCTTTATATGCAGGAAGGCGATCGTATGTCAAGAACGTTTTTATGGGTATTTTTCTTACATAGGTATTTTTATTTGCTTTGAGGTTAGACAGAAAAGGATATATTGTAATAAGAATATGAGCACAAACTATTATCTGAAATACCAAGTACCTATCTAATTTTTATGGGATTTCCGTGCAGCATTCCGTTTCAGTTCATTCCAGTATATTTACAAAATGCTTAATTTTCTTACATTATTGGTGGAGTTGGTAACACTATAGTAAAATGTAGAGTTTATCTTAACATTCTATGTACTAACTAATGTAATCTTTGAAAAATCATCATTATAATGTTACCATAAAAACATCCCTTTGACCAAATTTTTGATATTTTATGAAATGTATTGGTGACCAATGATATGACTATTTACATTATTCTAAACTTAACAATGGCAGCACAAATACTTGTTTTACATAAAATTGGTTAAAATTTTATAATACTGACATAATTATGTCATAATATGAACAATGACATCTGTCATATAACACTCTATCTTATACCAATTTCCATACAATTTCCTCATCTCTATCTAGCTATAAAGAGAGAGTCGTACACGTCTGTCTATGACCAACATGTGCTAATAACAGTACACCATATCAAGAGACATGTCTCTCTGGACGGACATAACTCGAATACCGACATCTTGTAAGGGAGGTTAATACGATGGTAGTTGTACTTATTTGTTAACTCTTGACTAATTTGTTTTACTCATACTTATGTGTTACTTCAGATGTTTCGATGTATGTGTATGTTAGTGTTTAATAAGCAATTAACATAAACTAGCTGTGCCCTGCGATTTCATACGCATTTATTCCGTCACTGCTTACCTTTTAAACCTTCCCTGGACTTTCATGAATATTTCAAGATGAAAATTAGTCAAATCGGTTCAGCCGTTTTCGAGTTTTAAGCAGACTAACGAACAGCAATTCATTTTTATTTATATATAGATAGAAGATAGAGAGCGCTCTTGGCGTAGTTTGAGTGATCGATGATGGCTCATTGCTATTGTTAAGCAACTTACTGGGATGGGTATTCGGGAATGGGATTTCAATCTGAGCGTTACTGTGCTAGTAGTCGGTCGCAGTTTTAATCGACAGACCTTTTTGGAAGCCAATATGCGGTCTAAAAACTACATCTACCATACTTGATCTTACTTACTGTAACAATTTTGAAATCGGATCATAAACGATGATCATATTAATATTATGAGGTAACATTAATAAAGAAATCTTCAACTTGAGACATAAAATCTTCTCCTCGTCACCGGACTTTCGAGTTTCCCTTTATTGACATTTACATTTACTACCTATTTATTTATATAAAGTCTCCAAGCTGCTGGTCAAAGGTTTTGCAAGTCAATCCCAATTACTTTGTCTCTCACTATATAATTGGTCGTATTTTGTTTCTGATCAAAGAATAATATAAAGAAAGAAATCGATACGACATCTGACAAAAACTATAAAAAGCAAAATGCTAAATGTCAAAGTAACATCTGGATGTGAGTAAAATTATAAAATGAAGACAACTGTATAATTTATAAAAGTGATAAAAAACAAAAAAAAGGTAATGCATTGTATTGCCCGAGTGATATTTTATTTAAAAGCAACAATATTCATCCACCGACGTTTTAAATATCTCTTTACATTTTAAATTCATAAAAACTGACAGCTTTGACATTTACTAATTAATTCATCCCTTTAAAGTCCTTTCATTGTCAGTTGGTAATTAAAACACATCTCAATTTCCATCGGAGAACAATAACAATTAATTTGTCACTTAACATTGTTTAGGACACAGACGGTCGTAAAAACTGGACCCGTATGTTATTTCAGAATATAAAATACAACCAACCACCACGATACTAAAAACGAACGTTTTAAAAACACATAAACTGTGTACAATATAACGCAATTAAATATTATATTGCAAAAATAACACTTTGATCTATTCAAAGATTTGAACACAAAACTTATTCTTTACGATGTTAACCTGAGAGCGTAAATAAAATTACAAATAAACGTTATACGTTCGCCAACGCGTTATAAATTTTAGAAGCGGCAATAAAACAAATTCAATCAAAGAAAAAAAGTTATCTTTGGCCGGGACATAAACAAAGTAATTGATTTTCATTTTGTAGATTACTATCTGAGATTTTTATTGGCCGTGGTGAGTCATAAATAACAACTTTATAGCTTTATTCAACACTCATTAAGGTTTTATATAAGAATTATGCGATATTAATTTTAGAAAACGGTTCTTTAAATTTATGTTTTGAATCGTAGTGGATATTTTACGATTTGATTTCACACATAGATTAGATAGGTGTGCGTCAACAGATGTGTCACTTATTGATCATTTATAGTGCCTATTTACCTCGGTGTAATGACTAAATCAATTTATGATCATAATTGTATACTTGAAATAGATCATGAGTTACAAAACATTCTATGGTAAACAGTTAATTGTTATCGTCACATCAAAATCAAATAAAAAAATAAATGAAAAATTAACTTCATGTCAAATATTGTAATAACATGGTCCCTGACACTTATTTCGTTATCAATAAATAAAATTTCTTAAAAGTTTTTGAATAACGAAAAATAATTAATTTTAATAAAATGTTTCTTGTAGGCATTTTCACTTGATTTCTCAACAGACTTCTCTGTTACTTTATTCTTAGAATTTGGAAATCAACATTTGAATAGTTAAGTTCGTGATTTAGAAGCAGAGTCAATTGCCAGTCAAAGAATTATCGAAATTTGTATGAAAATACGCTACTTAATAAAATCTTAGACATACTAAATGTACTCATATGTATTCTAATTGGATTTATATGTGATAATGAGTAAATATTATGTATCTCTGAGTGATTTGTTAATGATGCTTATGCAGTTATTTAAAAACATAAAAAACTAATCGTTAGCCGATTTAAAGCGTTCGTTGACATTAAGAGTTAAGATACGTTTCCATTATAGCGCAGCGGAGCTGTGCGGAGCTCAATCGACCAATCAGAACGCATTGCGAAAAGATTTTGACAGTGTCAATGTATTGTTAATCGTCAATCGAGCTCCACACAACCCCGCTCCACAAGCTACAAAGACCACGGAAAAGCGGAGTACTAACTGCGCCTTCTCTAAAAAGACAGAGCTCGAAATTGTATTACATGTTACGTGATGTTTTCTATTCAACTTACTGGATCGCAACTTGTGAATAAAGTTCCTAATTCATCGAAAACTTATTTTGCAGAGTTGGTCACGGTATGTTGCAGATACCGAAATAGCATGCGGACGGGAAGTATTAAGTTAAGATTGTGTTGCCAGCAACTTTGATGTAGTAAAACAATGGTCGAGCAACAGTTCTGCAACAGTTAACAGTGAATATGGGGCTTTCTGTATTATGTCAAAAACCCTTTTAGTTTTAATAGGTGCGGAAAACATTGAAGTGTATAATATAGTTTTTATTTATATTATTAAACTAATAATAAACTGTAAAATTAATGAAATATACAAATAATAATCACCATTAATAATTATTTGTGTTATGTAAAGTCCCCTTGTCGACAGCAGTCACAATATTAACGATTAAACTATTTATTGTTGAAACTAATAAAAATATTTTATTACAAAACGTGCGTGGGTCGTTATGATCTTGTTTTATTATTGTTTTATTCAAATACATATTTCTTTAGAATTTAAAGTGATTTAGTGGCAGCCACTGACACAGGCTAATGGATGTACGAGAAGTAAAGTTCAACCTACTAATATTAAATGCGAAAGTTTGTGAGGATGGATCTATGTATGTTTGTTACTCTTTCACACAAAAACTACTCTACGGATTTTTATGAAAATTTACAATAATATAGGTCATACATCATAATAACACAAGGGATACATTTTATCCCGAAATTCCCGCGGGAACGGGAACGTGGGTTACACCGCAGGGCGTGGCTAGTAGTTTCAATAAAGAGGAAGACACATATAGCGCGGGTGCGGGCCCTTATGTGTGTCTTGCGCTTTAAATAAGTACAAATACTTACTGCCGCATTTAGAGACGTTCATTAAATCGACACGTAACTAATTGACGTAATTTTTCATACATGTCAAAATTACTCATTAAATCTCTACTAAGCATTTGACGTCTCTGAGGATGGGCGTTAGTTGTTTTGTTTTATTTACATAAAATCTTTTATTTAGATATTTTCAGATTAAGAAATCTAGACAAGAATGAATGCTATTTTCCATATTTGCTACCAGATATTGCATTATATTTTGTGTTCATCTAAATTGTATAGATTGCAATCTATCAATTTGTTTATGTATGAACTTTAAATGTTAATGTTTGTCGTCTGATATCTAATAATGTTCATTGTCCAATGGTCCTCTGTTGTTACATATTGAAAACGTTTGAGTTAAAATTTCGACCCAATAGTGGACAAAAATCATAGTCTGCACGTACAGTATTAAGAATAATTGTAGCTACACCATTTTGTTTGGACAAGAAGAACAACCTTTTAATTGAAAAAAAATTGTTAAGGACATTATTAGTTATTGGGGGATGATAAAACATTAAACGAACAGAACGAATAACAATTATGTACGGAACCTTGCATATTTGGATTCAAAACATTTACACCTGTTTATTCAAATTAATGTATCCATGCATGCAATACTATAAATATTGATGAATAAAAAACGCTATTTGTTTCATAAAATTCATTTGCATATGACAATGTCTGTGAAATATGGGTACCCGACTGCTATTAAAGTGAGTTATGATTTCTCATGCCAAATATGTTAGCCAATATTATTAGTGTTTTGGCATGACACAATAAATAAAAGAAATATTAGGAATCAAGTCTTAATTCAATAAAATCAAAATGTATACATTAACAAAATTGCAGTATCTGTTATTAACATAAAATTATATATCCAATCCAAAATAACATGAAGTTAAAAAGTAAAAGTAAAGCATGTAATGTCCCACTCTTGGGCAAAGGCGTCTCATCTCACTGCAGATACCAGTACAGTGACGAGGTTTAGGCATAATCACCACGCTTGCCAAATGCGGGTTAGTGAAAATTACATAATCCAAAATGATTTGTCAGTCGGTGTAATTTGTTTGTCCAATTTAATTGACATCTTATCGAGTAAAAAATAAAAAAACTATAACAAAAAGCAATTGCAGTGAAACAGTAACAATACTAACCGTAAAGGCAGCGGTTCTCAACCTTGGTTTCGTAATAAAACTAACGTTGATTACGGCTCAATAAAGTCAGTTGTAAAATGGCTCATAATAGCTATAATATAACCTTGTTATCACAACCTAGCTATGAACTCTGAATGTGTTCTAGAAGGTTTGTTACCGCTGGCACTTTAAAATTTATATACTGTTATTTGTGGGTTTTTAACAATTTTATGGATTTATAATTGGAATGGGTTCTTTTATACTAGTGAAGTAAAGAATATTACTTTTTTATGTTTATTTCGTATTATTAAAATAACTTTGTGTTAAGCGCTGCAGCTCTATTTTTTTAACATACATTTTAAACGATATTCGATGTTCAGATATATGTACAAGAAAATGACCTCACAATATTATGAGAGTTTATAATCT
Organism: Cyclophora punctaria; assembly: GCA_951394245.1. NCBI lineage: Eukaryota > Metazoa > Arthropoda > Insecta > Lepidoptera > Geometridae > Cyclophora > Cyclophora punctaria. Next base: position 10,766,121 of record OX596175.1, read on the forward strand.
TTACTTTTGCTCTTTAAGAAAGCATTTTTAGACACTTCTATTTGTTGTTTTTTTCTAAGCAATTATTTGCAGTCTCAAAATAAAAAAGTCCTATAGGACCATCCGGAACAAACCCACCCAAATCTGTTATTTATTGTCGGCTGTTATTCCAATGATGTATAGCAGTCATACATTCAGCCATGAAAACATCTGTACTAGATATACTGGCTTGCACAAAATGAACTCTATACGCAAGGTAATAAGGAGAAGAAATTAGCAAATCCAAAATTGTTTTCTTTATACTATTGTTGAGGGTATTAATGTTTTTGTACAACGTGTAGGCGTATAATGGGCGATAATATCTGTGGTGAAACGCTAGATAATTAATAAATGACTCAAATTGTACAGTTTTATTGCTCTCCGAGACTTAATTATCATATTAATAGAGATATTAATTGGGAAGATGGCCGACTTAAACTTATGACGTCACGCATTATTAGAATTGGTTTTGATATTTGGTTAGTTATTATTTTTTATTATGTGTTGTGGTGAAATATTTTAATAGGGAAATATAAATTTTAATGGTATTTAAATTTTTATTCCAAAAATATTTAAGAATCAAAGCTTTTGGTACCAATCGATCTTATACTGCACCAAACATATGCAATTTCGGAACTTAAATTTTACCATATTTCGAAGAAAAAAAAACCGTTCTAAAGATTTACAAGTAAGATAAAAATAACCTGTATCCATCAATGGTTATTCATTAGCTATGAAAATCATGAACAACAATTCAGTTGTTTAGGCATTAACAAACAAATTATTTATGCATTTATATAACTGGGGATTACACAATACAAAAATAATGTAATCTTCACAACCCCAAGGTCAAGGCGACCCATTAAATACAAATAATCCTTATGAATTATTTTCGCTTTGTCACAATAATTCACAGACACACCTGCATCGTATTCGCGACTGATTTACGAGAACGTTCCGCCCACCACTACACCCCCGGCGACATGCGACAGCTAATGTCAAAACGATTATAATTGTGATGGATTTTAGATACAATTATTATTAAAATAGTGTTCTTATTGAAGTGTTTATTCTGCTTAAGTTTAAAGTTTAAGTGTTTGTATCATATGATGTTTCGGCCCGTTTACAGGAACCGTGGTCACAGAAGACTGTTATGCGTCTATACAAGAAAAAACAGTAGTGTTTGCTTAAGTTTGAATGATGTAGTAGTTTTTTTAACTAAACCGCTAACACACGCTGTCTTTACATTATCATTTAAGATAATGTCGGCAGATAAAATCCATTACTTACCTGCTTATTTCCATGTAAATCTGTTTTTTTTTTTCAGTTTAGCAAAGGGGAGGGATGAAAATATCAAAATACACTTAAAATCTTTAAGTATATTAGTAAAATAACCACAAACTCCAAACACAGCACTAATGTTTTTCATATTTGTACAGAACAATAAATAACTTAGTTATTATTATTACAAACATAACCATATTTTGTTCTAATTAAAAATAACAAAAATATACACGCTTTGTTTAAAAAACACATTAACTCCAAATACTTTCTCGTACATTGGAAATAACGAACAATAATTCATTTCACGAATTAGCATAAAATGTTTAGCACCCCTGAAAAATTGAACTTTTAAATCGAACAACTTTAAACTTTGCTTTGAAATGATAGAGTTTATTTTTGCATGTAGATTGTGAGCGGAGTAGCATCTCCAGAGGGCCATAACTTTGGGTAGCGTGTTTGAAAGACGTATTATTTTTAAATTATTAACACGGTAATGGAATTATTTCGATATGCTAATGATGCGAAGAACGGACTCTGAGCACGATATTGTCACAGTGTAATGAATTCGGTAGGGAAACTTATATAAGTTACTATAACACCTACAACTTAAAAAAAAGACTTGAAAAGTACTAAATACAAGAAAAGATTGGTATGTACCTCTTTTCTTGTATTTGCTACTGAATCAAATTCAATACCAGAGTTCTCTTGCAGGTTTTATAAGTTTGACTACTGTTTTTCAACAAAATCTATGCAATTAGTAACATGAAAGAGCAACACAATTTAAGATCCTTTTACTCTGAAATCTAAGAGCCTACTTACACTATAATCATAATAGTCTTTAGACTGACTGTCCATTTGTTAGTAAAGACAGTTATGAGTGAGTACAAATTCTTAAGGCTATCAAACAAAAAGTCTGCTAGACGTCTTGTCTCTAGTGTGTACTCCTTTATATATATTATGTTTTCATGAACCAATACTTACTGCCGCAATTAGTCCATTGAATCGACACTTTACTTATTGACATAATTTTTCATACATATCAAAATCAGTCTCATTAAATCTCTACTAGGCATTTGACATTTCTGAGTACGGTCGTAAGTTTTAACTGTACTCGTAACTAATTTCAAGAGGGAGGTTACAGTAAAGTAAATATCATCCTACTTTTTCATTTGAGCTGTGTTGTTTGTAAAGGCTCAGGGCTAATTGCAGGCATTTGCAATTTGTTTACTTCACTACTAGCTTATGTTTAACGTAAGGACATCACGGAGAGACGCTGTTTATTGCCCATTGATTTATACATCAATTATATTTAACTGATCATTTAGATCTAGATCCTTTGGTTGTGACTTAAAGTGGCATTACAGTAAATAGCTGCATGCAACATGTGGTGGCAGCTACAGTGTAAATACGATAGTCAGTGGCATAAAGCGAACGACTGCAGCTATAAATAACTACCTAATAAGTAGTTTAAAACCTAGTGAGAAGGTCTCAACGCCTGTAGGTCTGGCATTTACTTTCGAAGACAAAACCACGTCCAGTCGTCCACTAGAGATATTTCGTGACAAGTGATAAGGGCCATTTAACTTGCTTTTCGAAGCACGGTAGCGCTTAGATAGATATGCCACAAACAGACACCAATCCAAATTGGGACTCAATTAACAATACATAATCGCGTTTTATTTAAACCCGGAACTTGATCATCTAATACAGAATCATTTCCGCTCCGCCATCGCTCAACATAACAACTTGTTATAAAAATGATTATAAAGACATAAAAGCAATCATAATTCTAAGTTATTGCACGGATACAGTATCAAAATAACAATCGGCATAAAATTAGAAATCTGCACAAAATGTTGGCGTAAAATTTAAGAATACGTTTCATTTTAATTGTTTACAATAAAAGTCAAGATGATTCACACTTTGTTAAGTCTCATTTACATTTTAAAGTCATATCTTTCGTTATCAGATCTGATGATAAGCTGACGTTTTTATACTCGCAGTAATTATGGTTTCCTTTCTCATTAAAGTGATTACTTTTTGTGAAATCTCGACTTTGTGATAGTGTCATAATTATGATAAAACTGTTTTGTAATTATGTTTGAATTGTTTTACGGTTTTATAATTTGAATTAAGGCTTTAAACTCGGAATTTACTGGTGCTTTAAAGAAGATACATCGCGGTTAAAACTCAAACGACTTCGGAGTGCCACAGTTCACTTTGTTACTAGCTCGACTGACTTTTCACTTCTGTTTATAATCGCGAATTATTTAAAAAATATATTTACAGAGCACAAAATTATAGTAGTGAGCAAAATTTTAGATTAACCCCGCCACCGGCACAACTGCTCAGTGTTTTCAATATGCTTTAGAATAGAACATAAACTTACTATATGTTTTAACAAAAAATAATTTATTTTAAATCCGGCAATGTAACATAAAATAAAAATTAACTTTTAAAATATGTAAAATAATTATTTGTGCTGGCATTAATTACAGGTAATATAAATAAAATACACCATTAAAGTTTGCTTTGTGATTTAATATAATGGCATTATATATTGAAATTGCTTTCGTTAATATACATTATGTTTATTAAGAAACCTTAATGATCTGAAAGGTTAATGTGTTGGAGTGATAAATGAATTAGAATAAAAACTGGCTAAAACGAGTCGGGCGTGCAGGCAAAGGGTTCCGTGATTAGAAAAAACGCAAATTGCATACGTTGAAAATACTTTTTATTGATTCGGTATTTTTTATTCCTTTTTATATAATATTAGCAGCACCTCTCGGTTCTGCCCGCTCCCGAGGGAATTCTGGGATGAAAAATATCCTATAACCTTCCTGATGAATGGGGCTATCCATTACAAAAATCATTATTTAAATCGGACTGGGAGTTCTGAGATTATTAGCCCTTGCAAACAAACAATGTTGGAAACTTTGCTTCTTTATATATTAGTATCGACTTGTATTAACAATGTCCCAAGCTTCGGCTTTATTGGCCGTATGGGTTGCACGCACCTATTTTTGGGTAAAAGTTGAGGGTTAAAAGTCGTACTTCGTCTAACTTACTCATTACAACATCAACTATAGTTACCTACGAGTGTTTCGGTTTATGGTTGGGCAAACACATATAGTTTTGTTAAAATTTGTAATATTTAGGAGACAACTACTATGAATGGATGTACAGGCCTTCATTTAATAAGGAATTAAGCCTTCTTCCCACGGAACCCTGCTAAAACATTCGTTTGCACACTATTCTAGAAATTAACAAATTAGATGTAAATTAATATACGGTATATATTACTTCTGACATAAATTTTAATTGTTTTTGTTTTAAAAATAAGCACTATTTCACTATTTTCTCATTTATAATTTAATTTTTATTTGTAAATTTAAAATACGTTTTAAGATTATTATTTTCTAGTAAGTTTGAATGAATATCAGATCCAGTATACTGTACACTTCTTAATTCAGGTCGGCATAATATCTATGAGTAAACATAATATCAAATTAAACAATAAATATAAACACATCACCCTTCTATTAACGTACAGTCAAGAAAACTTTGATATCCATTAATTACATCTATTAAAATAGCTATTCAAGCGAGTCATAACAATTTCAATCAGCACCCACAATTTATTCGAAACTACGTTAAATCTAAGCATTTTATTGCTGAGAAAATGCTTCCATTAAAATGCAAGTGGCCGGTGGATAATAAAGTACAATTATGACTCGTAAACCCGTTCCTGCTGTTTCTTTTATGAGTGGTAGCTTGTTATCGCCAGCTCCATGATTTATGTTACATGAACCTACTCCGAATGGATGTGCCAATGATTTATAACTACTATACACCTGATTAATGGTAATTGGCTTCTTTATTCCAACGCTTCTGTATGTTTTGATGTGTTCTGATTGAGGTGCCGCATCCAAGGTTAATTGGAGTTTTTGGCTCGTTGTGAATTAGCTGAAATGAATTGTATTGGATTGGTTCGTTTGTGGTGTTATTGATTTTATGGTTTTGCCTTTGATTAGGTGAAGATATTGTGTAATTTTTTAAATACGAATGATACGGTAATTGTCTTTGAAGCCTTTTAATGATAATCATAATAAAATAATGATTATTCATTAATATGCATCCCAACTTGGGTAATGTCTGGCCGAAATTGCCACACTAACGATGATAATTTGGGATGTCACATATTTTTTTACTTCCTTGGTTTGAACACGTACCTATCGTATTTATAAATTCTAACACAGTCGGAAATGTTGTCTTTGAGCCTTACGCTAAGGAAACTACCAAACTAAAATAGTGCACTGGCATAAAACATATTGATAACTTCTAAACTGCCGCGCGCCATATCCAACCCTTCCTACCTCCCGACGGTCAAGCGTGCCACGCCACGTCTCAAGACTCCGATTGCCACTACCGTTCGCTTTTCTATCACTTCTATTTACGGTATAAATACTGGAATTATTCATAGACAATTCTGCTTATCGGCTGCGCTGTTTGTACAGTTGACATGCTATTTACGAGGCAGGAACTAATGAAAAAATATGCGCTGCGATAGGGGTTGTTATCTGGAGAAATTATTGGCGGTGACAGGGTTAAATTATACTGAGAGCTACAATATTAATTTACTTTTATATTAATTACGTTATATGATGATGTTAATGAGTTTGCACCCTGCAGGACTCGCTGCCTTATTGCATATGTTTATTTGAGACTATTAAAAAAGGCGATATACTTAAAAATAATACCCATATTTTTTAATTAACGCCCTTGGTAGATAACGCTACTGAATGCGATACAACTGGGATACCTTGAGACTCCACATTGCCACTACAAGAACCTACTTTGGTAGCCGTATCGCGTGCGGTAGCGTCAATATACCAGGAGCTTAAACGTCCATAATTTTATAGTCGTTTTTTAAATCGAAGTGTTCGTAAACATGCATATTCAATTAGGTTAATATAATGCATAAATAATTTTATAATGAAACATAAACACGATTATCGACCAAGTATAAGTAATTTCAACATATTTCAATTAAATAAACCAGGTACAAAATGAAATTAAACTGCGCCGACACTCAGAAATAAACCGAGTCGAAGTAGCTAGTGATGTGACAGTAACAAGTTAAATAAACACACAGTTTTATCGAGTGCAAGCCGCTAATTACAAATGAAAATCGTTTCCCGCCAGCCCTGTCGCGATAAACTCACGTCGTTATTCAGATAATCTATGCTCACGGGATATCTTAATTGCACCGAACTGCCGACGGCTGCATTTTCAAGAAATAAATTTTTAATTGAGCCTTCCCTCCTTATCCATTCCACTACATGACAAATGCACCGTGGTGCCCGCCTCAACTCAATTTAGATTAACGTTATCGATTTGATAGTCGATGGCTACTTGTAAATCAAACCACGACACTATTTAACGATCTCTCTTTATCTATTCCACGTATAATCAATCTAAATCATCAAAATGGGCCGTTAACGTCGCTTTAAGCATTAATGATACGATTACGCCTCGAAGAAAATTACGTAAATCATTGTGAGAAGTAATGGCCGAACAAAAAGAGCAATTAGTGTTGTGCCAGCGTTGATAGGTTAGCGGATGTCGATAGCATTCCGCGCGGCAAGACGTGACTGCACATTGAAATGCGGCCACGCGCGGCGCGCCGCTCGCCGCCGCGAAATAGTCTTTATGTTGGCGGCGAAAGGGTTATCCAAGCTTGAAATTTATGTTTGTCGGAGCGCTGAGACGTGAGTTCGATTAAAAAATGTGATTTGTGGCAGGCACTCTGCACGTGTTTTATTTTGCGAGTTGTACGTGACGGGCGCGTCAAAAGACCGCGGCAAAAACGCCGAGCGAAGTCGTGGCGCAATTTTGAAATGATTCCCAACGTCGAAAATTTAAAGATAAAAGTTTTAGAATTGCAAAACGTCTCGCTTTGTTGAACGCGAATGAATTCGTAAACTGTAATGAAACTGATAAATAGATTGTTTTTGGAAAATATTTCCAGTGGCGGTTTCGTCATAAAAACCGGGCGAGTTTCGCTTCAAAGAACTTGTGAAGCTTGTTCGGTGAGTGCGATTGTCAGTCTGTGTGCATCTAGTGGGCCATCATTCACACCTGTCAGCTGCCCCTTTGAGCCCGACAGGCGGAGACGGCTGCAGCGACTAGCGACGGCGATTTGTATGGCGCGAGTAAATCACTTTTGAAGTAATTTATGTTTGAACGATGCTAGTGACGTGAATGGGTTGAGATTTACTGTTATCGATAAATTTATTTTGAACCGAGCATCACGTTTATGGCGTTTCATAGTTATGACTTCTTTATGAGTCGACTGAAGTTATTTTAGTTTGTAGGTCATAAATGTCTAGTATTTTTATTGATGTAAATAAGCTGATATTTATTGTAAATATGTTCATGTTTTACAATGGTAGAAAAAACACAGTCTCTGAACAAATCCATTAAGACAATGTCGACATTGGCCTGTCAGCGGTTGACATCTCCCACCACACGTGTTTTTCGACGTCTTTTGTGTCGACAAAAAAGAAATAGAGGAACATAGAGAATAATCACCGTTTCTATTTATCATATTCGTGACAGTTGGAGACGTAATGACAGCGTCTCTTTGAAGTGTCGGGTCGGTTGTTAATGAACAGTTTCAAAGTTGTAAGTAGTTTCCTTTCCAGCTGACGATTGATGGCCGCCGATTATGGCACGAAACGTCCGCATTCGCCGCGTCCCGTAAGTCGCTTCACCACACAAAAAGATGAAAGAGTTTTTTAACGTATTTGTTTATGTCTTGAGTGATTGTTGTAATTAGACGGAGCTATTAGAATATTGTTTTAATCGTTTGACCCAGTTTTGTCGGTTTTGTAAAGTGTTTTATTAATTTTGAGTGTATAATAGTAGTTTATGCAACTGTCATATAAAGAAGGGTATTAAAACACGAGTGTGAGTTTATGAAACGAGCGCAGCGAGTTTCATAATAGTAACGAGTGTTTTAATACCCGTGTTATATGCAGTTGCATACACTACTTTATCTTCACTAATCCAATTAATCAAACAAAATTTTAAAAACAAAACACATTGCGAAACATTAAATTCACGCGTACGTGCATTGTCACAGTGAAGTAGCCGCCATTAAAATCTAACCAATGAGAGCGCAGCTGCGCGCGCAGGGCCGCAGGACGCGCGCCGCGCAGGCCGCGATGTTATAATGAGATTTTACGATATCGATGTGGATATTATAACATCATGTGCAATTGCTTAAATTGAGTGTTTTAGTTGTCTGCGCTATAACAGTAGTAATTATAAGTCAAGTATTGGAAACATAAGTAGAATGTTACAACATTAGTGTAGATAAAGATTTTTATCTATTACAGTTTAGTCAGGTATTATCTTTGTTAATTACTACAATAATAACGTATGTTATAGACACCTTATGTGTAAAACGTTGTAATGTAGCTGTGTTAATCTCTAAATGTAGTTAATACATTTTTTGAACAAAGTCCTTCCCAAATTATTTACATGATGGTCAGTGAGATTCCTCTAACTAAAGAAAATTACTCATCCTTCACTGCTGATAATGGCAGTGACATAGTGTAATTCCTGTTAAATGTATATCCATCATTATTCAAATTATCAGAAGTCTATTATTATTATTAACTCGGTGGACTAGTAGGTGACTGAGGTCACGGGTTCACATCCCGGGTTGAGTGAAAACATGTTTCCTACTTTTCAAATATGGCTCAAGTTTGGTATCATCAACAAATGGTGAGTAAGCCTAATCCTCCTCACTGTACTGATATCTTCATTGAGATCAGAGGCCTTTGCACAACAGTGGGGCATTACAGGTTAACTCTTTACTTTAAAAAAAACAAATTAGCTTCAACATATATTTAAAACTGTCTACAAAGTCCATTAAAATCGAAAGAGTTCAATCACTAGTTTCTTGAAGTAAAGTGATTTATGAGACACGGCCGCTGTTACATTTGATTTATCGATAAACGTTCGGACGTAACTAGGCGCAGTTAATTAAGTTTAGCGTATGTGAGGATATCGGTATTTATGTCGATGTTATAATAGACACGTTAGTCCGAGTTACTTAGACAGGTAAAACTGAACATGTGCTAACTTACTTTGCATGTACTAACTTAACAGTGTTTAGATTATTATTTTGTAACTAGAAGTGTGTCGGTTCGCTGGCCAATCATGTTTCGAAATGATTTTTCTTGTGTTTGATCTTGTAGTCTGATTTCGTAGCTAGCTTTCAAATATTTCAAATGGTAAAACTTGTCCTAATTTAAAGTAAGATATGAAGGGAGAGTTTTGGTTGGGTTAGGTCTTCAGGCCCAGAAACAGAGCAGAAATATATATCGTTAACAGATTTTTTTGATATCACTTATCGCGTTTCTTTGCACCTAAAATTAGAAAATCCTCTTTTCGTAGCTGGTTAGCAAAACTAGGTACAAAATGGGACTAAACGGAATGTACCGCAGGTAGGGTCGATTCATTAGCAACCGCTGAAAGTTCTGAGTACAAGCGAAAATATAGACAGGAAAAAAACAGTATAACGAATTCATTGAGTTAAAATGAACTAAGCTGAATATCATTAAAAAGTACCGTAACAATTTAAGATAGCGATTTTTACAATATCATTTTGAATACTCCTTCTAATTCTTTGCTTGTCACTGTCGTCCAATTGCACCCTGGTATCCTCGATAAAATAGTAGCTCAGTTTATTACAAAATTATTCGTTTTGTACAATATAATGACTATGTTCATAACAATTTTTCGACAAAGGCGTTTTACTAAACCGATGAATATCTCAAGAATATTATATCTTCGCTTCCTCCAAACAAAAATAATATAAATAGGCAATATAATAAATATTAGGTAAGCAATAAATTATAAAACAAATAATATATTCTATCGCCTTGAATATGTTCTTAATAATTTATAGTTACAAATCGTTTGGTCAATGTTTTGTTACGTCAAAATTAGTTATTTATTAGTCGAGATTAAAATAATTAATTTATTACTATTTATCATTTAGTTTCGTTTGAATTATAGGAGATTATTCCATCTTAATTATTTATTTTAAAATAGATTGTATAATGCGATTAGTGGGGATTTTTAATACTATAATCTTAAGTAAAATATGAAATATATAATTATTACTGTTAGCTGGTAATATGCGAGTAATTACAAATACGTACTCGTATAACTATTAACATCGCTTTCAGTATGAGCGTACGGTCAGCTTACTTAAATGTAAACTAACCTTAGTACTTTGTCACAGTATTCAACTTCCAAATTGTCATAGACATGTTGGTGTAGATTTAATAGATGTTTGAATATGATAAGGTTCGATGAACGCTCAACATGTTATGTCACCCCCATTAAACGGTTTAAAATTTAATATTATAATATAATTTCAGATCATTTTATGTAACTGAATTTAGTTTTCATTATATTTGTATGTTAGCCATTTGATTGCAGTAGGCATGGAAAATCCCTAGAGTTTCCTCAATAGAGGTCATTTGGAGATTTTTGAGATAAAATTACAGCAGTAAGTATGTAGAATATATATTACGTATTTATTCAAATACTTACCCTACGTTTCGAGCGGAATACACGACTCGTGGTCACGGGATCAGTCCCGTTTCAATTAGCATAATGAGTGCAAATCGTGTGAGTTTAATTGACGTCTCTGAGTAAGGCTCTAATATTAATCCTATAATTTAGTAGTAGTCCGGGTATAAATCAACTTACACACATAAATAAAACAGCCCCGTGTTCAACAGCCCGACAAACACTATACTTACAAAAATAACCATTCATTCCCACCCCCATATTTCAGCGTTTTAACACCCCCAATAAAACAGTAAAACTATTAATATCAAATAATAAAACGCCACCGAAACTAAAACATTCGTGAAATGCAATAAATAACTGTTAATCATTTCAACCCCTCGCGTCACGGGGTGATAAAAAGCTTCCCTCCCCTAAAATGATATATGCAATGAATATTAATGTAATTGGGCTTAGATAGGGATGATCGTATCGGGGAGATCCAGTATCGTAATTAATGGGGTACGTAGGGATATTTTTGAATAATTTATTGAGTTATGAGATGAAATGGGCGACAATTGTATGGTCACTCGAATGATTATGATCATTATCTTCAACGATCATAATCATTCTAGTAAAATCATTTGTTGCTTCTTATCAATAGTTGTAGGTGTTCCTTTAGGTGAAGTGAGTTTACATCAAGCAAAAATAGAATACGAACACATACCAAATTCGCTAGCACGCTTACCCGCTTGTTGAATCGCAACTCTCTTAGGTGAACTCGCTTAGTCTAAATTACGACCATACATTTCAAATGTCTACAAAAGTTGTTGAACACATTCAATACAACAAAACAACTGAACTCATTTATGGAATTTTTTAGTGTCATATTGAAATTGTTTATCAATTTTTATACTTGACTGTACAATTATGTACTAAGTTATTTTTGTTCTAGGTCCGAGTTAGTAGCATATTATGTAATGCTAGGTAGAACTCAAAGTACCATCAGTTACATCACAGTCATAACTTTTTAATTACAAAATTATCTAAGTAATTAGCAGAAAATATCTTTACGACATAAAAAGATAATCATTAAAAATGTTATTGTTCAGTATAAGGCTTGTGTTTCCAGCCGTTAACTCTATAAGTCGTAAAGTGTCGTAAACATTATATTTGAGTCGTAAAAGCCGTTATCGTTCGAGGGTTAAGTTAATTCGTACGATTAAACAATAGTAATTAGTCTTTATGAAGTGAAGGATTTAGTATGTGCTGGAGTCGGTAGGTGCTCATGAAGTTGGTGGGTGATTTAGAAGATTGTTAGATGATTTTATGTAAAATTATTTGACAAATATTTTAGTTTATTATTGTATTTAAATTAAATACTGACTCGGCATTTCCCGATATTTAAAATGGATGTAATTGTCGATTTTATTTAATAGCTATCAAAATGTTGTCCAAGTTTGTACCAAGGAATTTATATTGTTTGTATAGTAATTCCGTGAGCCGTAAGCTGTGTATTTTGGTGTTAGTAGTTCTTTCAATGTTAATATTTTATGTCCATCCGTATTTTCACTTTGTGCTAACAATTCCGAATGTTATGGCATAAAAAACTTATAAATGTTTTGCTGTTTTTAAATTTAACGATTTTCATAAAGCTAATGTATCTATTTATAAATAAATAAGTGGATTCAAATGGAAATATCCGGAATAGTGGTATGCTCATTTTAATGGTATTATCATTATAATAAGTGTTCTATATTTTCTAATAAACGTCAACTTTCTAACATTATCACGGTTATAATCTTAATATGAATCTCTCGCCCATTGTTTCCCCAACAATGGTACTTAAATAAGTTAACCATCTCTACAATAGTAAGTTATGTATAATGACTCTTTTAAAACGCCGGGCTTCCAAAAATGTTAATTTTCATTAACTTACTAGGTTAATACCGGTAGTACCATAAAGACATGGGGGTAATAAAAGTAATTAATGATGGGCCTTCTAAATAATAACTATCTTGGTAATTTATTTAGATTTTTATTACTTTTTTAACAATACGTGTTATTTTTTATTAGGGTATGTGTGGAGTGTGTTAATTAAAGTGTTTTGAAGTAATATTATAATTATTTAACCATGAAGTGAAACATATTATCGTTATTCTTGCTCTATAAGGTACAGGAATCAACTACAGTTAGGCTAAGGGTTGTTTTATATGGTTGGTTATTGTAACATACGTTTGTTAAAAAGTTCACGACCACGTTCGCTGTTAAATGTCGGTTCAATACAAAATATTGTTTCATTACTTAAATGACAGTCTGTTGAAGTCATTCGGGCTGTCAGTAGAAAGTCACAAGCTTTCTTAATGTTACCTAGCTTTTAAAGAAGTCTTTATCTTAAAATTAATAACCGTAGTGTATGGTGTACATTATTACCAAAAATAACCTGGTTTATATCAGTATTGAGTGATAGAGCTAGATATTAAAATGCTCTACTAACCTCATTAAAAAGGTATATAAAACCTCTATTTGTATTACCATCAAACGCCATCGTGAATCAAATATAATAATTCTCTGATTAACAAAATAATATACCGAATCCAACCCTTCTCCCGCCTGTTGACATTTACGCCATTGTTGTTAACACTCGGCTGTCACTGCTGTCATATTGTGATACAACATTGACAGTTATTTTGTGTGTTCTGTCACGTGGCGTGATGGCCACTTGTCAATTGTGTCATTGCTCAATGGATGTCACTTGTAGCGTTGTGCTTTTGATTTGTTTTCTGTCCTTATATTGTCACGCTGAAATATTCTTTTTACGTACATTTGCTGTCTCGTGAAGTGACATTTAGTATTGACAGTTACTAACATAAATGGATTTGTTTTTCTATTAGCAATCTTAAAGTATTAATTTCGAGATTTAAATTTTTTCATTAGGGTATCTAAAGAAAAAATTAAAATTACGGGAAAAAACTACATTTTATCCTCAAGTCTTCATCTCTCTCCAAGCCAAATTGTATTTAAATTAACTTTTCAAATTTATCGTGGTAGCTTACACATAGATAATATGTATGTGGCCATTTGAAACTGTTAACATTGTATTATATAGCCAGTGCATATTGACGTCAACTTAATCAAATTATTCTAAACATTTGGATACGTTACAAAGTGGCGTCATTCCTTTCCAAAGCCCATATTAATCCACTAACCCAATTAATGATACTACCAATTACAATATCGTTTTCATTACACAAATCGACCATCAATACAACGTGAATGTTACACAATATCTAAATTATCCAATTAATATGCGCGCAGTACTCAACATTATCCGGGTGAATCGTGAACACTAACTATATAATGGCACGTAATGACTTTATTGTCGAATTAATTTTATATTCATCACGATTCGGTGATTTCGGTGGCGTGTTTGTGTGATTTAGTTGATGATAAGTGAGTGCGTGATGCGTGGTGCAGGGTTAGAATATGTTATGAATAAAAGTACCGTTACTTTGGTTCAGAAGACTATAGTTCCCGCTGACCCCGACGCGAACAAAAGGGTTACGATTCAAAATAATCACAACAGCAAAAATTTCAATGATTTATTACTGTATGATTAATCAAAAGATTAAAATCAAGCGGAAAGCCGATAATTATATCAAAGAAAAGGTGCGTCTACATCGTACTCGCACATAAATGAGGTGTAATAAAACATATGAGCCTTAATTTCATGGTGCAATTAACATATAAACTGACATGATACTTATTAATTATATAGCAGTCGTAAATATTAAGTTTATGGTTGAATTTCAGGTAATTATGTCGGTAACAGGTAGTTCTTAGGTATTAATTGGCTACGGCCCTTTGAAATGTGTTATCCGGGTAAAATACCTACTTGTTTTATGTAAGAGTATGTAATTAAAGTAAGTAAGGATGATACTTAATATTTAAGAGCTTTGACATTTAATTAGTTAAACTTCAGGTTTCAAAGTTTTTAGTCGACTAGTTAGGCGCCGCAGTTATGCGTAGTCGCTTATCCGGGCATAGCATTTTTTACATTAGATTAGAATACGCGCGTAGGGTCACGTGGAAAAAGGATGAACAAAATGCTTTAATTGAAATAGCCCTTTTATTGTTAGAAAACAGACACAGACTTTTTTGTCCGTCACAGACATTTTGTCTGTTAGAGTTGAATTTGTACTGCCAACTGACGTTAGACTAACAAGAGACAGCTTTGATCGCATCGTGCAACTCAGAGTAAAGACTGTTGTGGTTGCAAATTGAACTTGTCTATGTGTCTGTCTTGCGTCTAAACATAGGTATGGATTGATTTTAATTTATAATTTTAAAATTAGAAATATAGGAATTCATTCCAATATTGTTTTGTTTTTACGATTCCCTTCAGTGGAAGCCCCAGCGTGAATAATTATTTCGTTCTTTGTGTACACACAGAATAATCTTAATGGATTCGAGTAATTCAAATCAATGTGTATAAATCAATTCAATTCTAATCCTGTGTATTGTTTGCAAACAAGCTATTGATTTTTATTCACCCCTTTACCAATAGGTACGTTTTATTTGTTTATATTTATTTCAATAAATAAGTACGAAGTAATGAGCAATTACAATTGAAACCCAATGAACACCGAACATGCGTTCAGTGAACAGTACAATAAGGTTCAACAATTTTGTTTTAAACTTAATGACGTGTAAAGTCGTTTTAATTTAAATAAAACGCCAATTTAGGTATCCGTTAAACTGCTTTATTCATTCACATATTATAATTTTATTTTATTTCTTGTAGAAAGTATTCCAAAAAATAAACTTAATGTCTCCTTTATATTTAAATAAATAATTTATCAGTTTTTTTAATTTTGTTTTTATTAAGGTGTATTATAATTTAACTTTTAAATAAGGATATTTTTGCATAATGACTCAATGTATTTTCAGCAGGCACTAAATAACTGAAACGTCCTGGTTCAATGTTCTTAAATGGGGCTTATTTGGAATTATATTCCGAATTAACTACCTACTGATTTGAATATAATGCATGCTATTTGTTTCAAAAATTCTCACTGCATTTTCTCCGAATTTATTATCTGTTTAAACTGTTTCAATATGACCGTCAAAATGGCATAAATGTTATAAGTTTACATATAAACAAAAATATACACAAACCGGGTTTGGTCTTTAAAAATATTGTCATTGAATTTAATAAAAACATGGACCAGTTAGGATGCTAGAACATACGCTTGCACAGATTTTAAAATACAATTTTAAAACGATATTTTGACAATTTAAATTTTACTTTAAATAACATATTTTCTGACTTAGTGGAATGACACATCAAGCTGTATGTATCGTACTTTACATAGGGATAATGTGAAATTAAGGGGTGAAATGGATATATTCGATTTTTTTAACCCAATAAGTATCTACCCAAAATTCAGAACAAATAGGTTAACCCTATTCACATTAATTATAATTCACCAACATTACAAAGGGCAATTCTTCACGAGCTACATGACATGATTCCGATGCAAACTATAACATGACACGTCAGCGTGACATGTCGTGACAGGACACGCAATGAGCGTATAAATAACGAGAGTCATGTGTTGTCACGTCACGACACCGTAGTGACAGCGGGACAGTGGGAGGCCATTGTTCTCGGTAAAAATATTTGTGTAATCTACTTTGTATTTGTTAAGAAATGGAATAGTTGTTGTTGTATATTTTGATAATTATTTTCATGATAGCCAGTAGCCACTGATGTCTCATAGAACCTTTCTCTTTCTACTCTATCGCTGAAACTTACTCTATAGAAAGAATTATTACATTTGGTTGGAAAATCAGCAACATAACATATTTTAAGAAAGAGACTTTGCATCGAAAGTATGAGCAAGTCGCTAGCCAAATGAGTTCGCTTAAGCACAAGATACGCATAGTACCTATGGGTACAGGTTGGTTGCGGGTCGCTTGTATTCCTTATGTCTGTATTACAGGTTGTATGAAACGGGCTCGCACCCGCACTAAGTTTTGCGCTTTAAAGCAAAAGCTTTGTTGGATTGTATGAGTTAGTAAGCTGCGACCTTAAAAATGTCAAAATCGAACTTTGACATTCCTTGACGCAAGCTTTCTACTGAACTTGCCAGTTTTCAGCTTGTTAACTCTATCAATAGTAACCTTCAACCTTAAAAAACACATTTACATTGCAAGTTATATATATAATACAAAAGTGAATCAGCCCGACACAGGTCAATAAAACACGACCAAATCCAAAGTATCAGATTGCTCAAAGCTTTTTATTTATACTTATGTTTCATAGAAGCGGGAACAAACAGGATGTGAAGTATAAAGACTCTGCGGATACGAATATTGCTCTATCGACAAATATATGCAGTTGTTTCAGGGATTTATATCTGCTAGTAGGAGTTCGGGGATGATTCACGGAACGCGGGGATGGTAAACAGATGAGATTACTTCGATGGATGAATCTTATATTGGTTTTGTGTTATGTTGTTTTGTGAATATGACTAAATTATGACTGTTTGCTGTAGTCGTATTACAATATGTTGGAAAAACGTCAAATAAATTTTAGTTTAGTTAGTTTATCTTTGTTTAATTTTTCGTTTCAGTGTAGATTTTCAGTTTGTCAAATGTTTGGCATTTTTTATATGAACCAGGGTAATGCCTTCATATTCCATATTGTGAAAGTAAATTACATTGTTTTATATCTTGTATGTACTAAATGAGAACAGTTTCAACTTCCGTCTTTCATAACCCAAATAAACCGAACATTGTAACTAAATCAAAACCTTAATTTGCTGTCCAAATAATTAGACAGTGTGTCACAAACAGACTATCACATTAATTTGTTTTTCTTACACAGTAACGTTGAAAATTTAACGATACGAAAATGACATCAAAGAAACTCTGTTATTTCAATAAAATTACAATAAATTTATCAGAAATGTTTACAAAATCATCATGATCTTTTAAACGTAACAATAAATTGTGAATTTCAAAGGAAACCGGGAACTCTCGCCTCTCATTAAAATAAATTATTATAGTGTTCTCGGGAAAGTGGTTTGTAATTTTAATGAAAATATTTTTCCTGTTCTAAAATACTTAGTTGAATCGTAAATTAGATTTTGAAGTCTACATTTAACTACAAGTTCTTTATAGTTCTATCAAATGGCGGCTGAAGACTTAATTCAAGGGAGATTAATTTCATAACATTGCATATAGATTGATAGAACTACCCTTTGATAACACTCTAACCCTTTATTATTTTATTTCTCCAAATATTGTACAACTCTATTAAAAACGTTTTCTTTCGAAACATTTTCAAAGGAGCAAAATATGCTTCACAAAATGCAAAAGCTTTGCTAGTAGCCAAAAGTAAATTTATCAAAAGCACTCACAACAGAACACATCTCTAATCTATTTCAAACACGTCAAACAAACAGACAAACTCAATATTTCTCCAACAAGCATGTCATAAGGCATTAACCGTAGTCTTAGCCACGGGGCTGTGGGGGTATCTAATACGATTATTACACTTGACAGTTATCCCCATACGTCAAAAGGGGAAGAATTTTGGAAGCTTATAAAGATGAAAGATAAATAGATTAATGTAACGTTCTGTTGTGACTGGAATAAATGAGAAGTCACTGTGTTATAATATAAATCAATGCCTACTTCATTGAAAAAAAGGAATAAAAACAATAGAAAAGGTTTTAAATCAAACTTTTTGAAAGAAGAACACAAACTTATAGTACGTAGTACTAGTTATTATTCTGTGCTTATAGATGAATATTCAATTAATAAAGTACAAGAGTTCATCATCAGTAGAGCATCAATATTCTATATTTTAAAAATATTCGATATATTTACTATGTACATATTAAAGTTCTTATCACTGTATTGATATTTTCATACATGACAACCCTTTACACATTTATTACAGGACAGGGACATTACATGTTTAAGACTAATAATTTACTATCACTTTTGCAACGTCAATATAATCTTCACGAACAAAACCCTACCTATCCCCAATCTAGGATCTATTGCAATTTTTTCCTCGCTCCAATACCGCGGCTCCTATTTGTTTAATCCTACTCACCTTGACATAGACGTTTTTTGATTAACGATCCCGAGAGGTCGGGACTCCATTGTTCCCTTTGAAATACCGACAATCATTTATCAAGCTTACCGTGCTGTTCTGGAAATTAACGCAGTGGTACAAGTTTTAGGGTAGGAGCGAAAACTCGTATGAGTGAAAATAAACAATCAAAGCGAATTTACTCAATATCATGAATACTTCAACATTGATTTCGATAGAGTTAGTGTATCGCTATACCTATGTACATCCAAAATTGTAAATGGAACGAACAAAGAAAAGGAAAAGTATGCCTATTAAAAAAGGTGTTCTATCAGTGGAATTTATTGCAGTCAGGATGGTGGTAATTATTAATTAAGAACGAACGAATTGTAATCACAAACACAGTTAGCCAAAACATTCCAACAAGTACTTTTTCGGAACCATTACAAGTAAATAAATAAAGTGATATCTAAACATTTTAGAACAGTATAATACATTGTATAAATTACAAAAATGTTGTATATTAATTACATTTAATTAAATAATTAAACGGCACATTTAATTTGAATATTTAATCTTAACTGCTGATTTAACTTTGGATGAAACTAATTGCATTTAAATTACCGATTTATATTCAATGTTAATTATTTGTTACTGTGCATATTATCATGAATGCTATTCCATTATTTTTAGGAAAAGTTAAGTTTTTCCCTACAATTTTAATGGTATTTTACTTAAACAAGTATAATACAACTTATTAGTGTGTATTGTTAAGTGACTGTATTGTCTTTTTTGAGAAAAAAATAATCTTTAAACTTTATTAAACAAATTTAATAAATAAGTCCGGTTGTTCAACTGGTTGTTGCCGAACTTATTTTAATCTACTGCATCAACCGTCGCGACTCGTCGCGATCACCTTATAAGTTGACAGGTGACAGGTGCTGTCACTTGTCTATTGACCCACTTGTCTATTGCCAATTCTTTACACAGTTGCGGTCACAGAATATTGAATGCGGTGGTCGACATAATGCAAAAGGCTATATCAGGCTATATCATTTATTTTTAAAGCGACGTCCTCCTGTGCCTTGAGCCACTATTTCCGTTGTGTGCGGTAGCGAACATAATTTACTCGAACACTGATTTTGACGTATCGCTTTATAGGGAGCTCCATGAAAAATGATTTCACCACAAGCTCCAGCGCTAAGACCAGCCTATGAATTTAAAAGTAAACTCCTGCGAAGTCATAAACTTTCATAAATCATCCAACTGTAGCCATATTTAATAAAATACAAGTATTCTGTTTCATCGACATCAAATTATAATAAACTACCATTATTTATGTAAGTGTTAAATGATTATTCAATTTGAATTTCAAATTAATGTTATTTAAAGTAATTAATATGCGGTATGGTTACAAATATCCACATAACATAGTAATTACGATATTATGAAAATATGTTGAGATACTGAATCATTAGCTTTTATATTATGTTTAATATGTAAATATATTTACTTAATTGTTTTCTCTGAATAAACAAGTCCATTTTTAAGTAGGAGTTTAAAAAAACATTTGATTAATACAAAGTCGATCTGATAAGACAATTCAATCCCCACGTTATTATCGTGGTCAGAAATCAAGCAATATCCATCAGAACGATGACAATCAACCCACAATGACACAGCCAAATTCACCCTAAACTATTTACATTAAGACTCAAAATTAACCGAGGAACATTAATCATACACCCCGAGTCAAAGCATCCGAAAACTGGCTACACGATAATGATATATGTGATATTTGATGATAAACAATCGAGGTCATTTATTATCTGTCGCTTATTTGACAGGCGGTAGGCAGATGTCATTTGTCATTTTCCTGGTTCCAAGACCCTTCGTTACGCAGTCTACTTAGCTAACAAACTTAACACAATCAAATATGGACCCTAAATGAAAGGTAGTAACGTCACAAGCGGCGGTGGAGGAGAATCAATCTTGATTGTTTTCAGCATGAACGATTATGATAGATGAAAGAGTTAGCGCAATAACAAAGGCGTAACAGTTGTTCGGGTTGTTGAGCTTTATGATGATGGGGATAAGGTCGAAGGTAGCGAAGCGGACGGAGGAGGAGGCGAGACGAAACATGTTATTGAAGACGCGGTAATGGATGGGGGTAGCGTATGCGTGAACGCTGTCCGAGCGTATTGTTATCTGCTTGTTTATCTCTATACGAGTATCGTTTCTGTAAATAATTACCTCTTAAAAAGAATACCCTGCCGGCTACCGGTAATATATTCTTTATATCTGACATCTTACAAAGCGGCCGTTGAAATAAATATAAATATTTTATGTCTCTCCGAAATGTAGTTGTTTATTGTGTCGGGACAAATGTGGGATCAACGGGTTTGTGAGCATTTGTGTGGATAGAGTCTATTCATAAGATTGTAGTTTATGTCTCAATTAAAATACATAATTTTGACTTTAATGCATAGGAAGTTGAGTGTCAAGTTAATAATTCATAAGTCATGACTTGTTGCTTATCAATGGGCTCTAGGTAGATCAGATCATCACATTGAAAATAAAATCATTTACGTCATCAATTACGTGTCAATCACTAATAACAAACCGCAACTGCACGTCCAACCGCCAAGGTTGAACGAAAATAAAGGGATTCATATTAAAAGCAAGAATCCGACGGAAACCACTAGTCGCCATTATCTGAATCATTTGGGGTCATTTAATTTGTTGTTGAGAACATTTTCTCGGGTTTTATGAACGTCGTCCCACGCTTCTGAGCAATTAGCTTTTTATATAAAACTTTAGGAGTTGGTGTAAAAAGTTTTGACAGGACGACCGTTAAGAAAATTCAGTGACCAATAAATTAGTATGTAAGTGACGATACGTGTGTGATTCAATTGCATATAAATTAGTTGGGTGAGGAGTTGGACAAGCGCGATCGTGGTAACTGTTTTTAGATTGGATTTATTGGAAGAGGAATGATCTCTTTGTGTATAAAACTGAGTTTCAATTTATTTCTGTAAATTATTTTTCTGTAGGTGGTAAAATATTTGAAACTGCTAAAAGATGCAAAAGAATAATGGTCTGTTACGTTTCGTTTAATTTGCTTGTCACTCGATGTTTTTATTACAGGCCAGTGCCACACTTGACGCACTGCGTGGAAGATGGGTCGCTTTGTCGCGGCATAATATGCAATAACATGAATTTATTTGCTACGGAGTTTGCGTCAAGTGTGAGCGTAGACAACCAAACTACGCGTAGCATTGAACTCGTGAGCCTGCCGCTTGTAAACTCGCCCGATTTAAACAACGCTTAACACATTTTCTACCAATTTAACTGACTGTCGTAACTTCCCAAAAAAATCAATCCATTGTAATCCCCTTGTCGGTGCGAAGTATAAATTTTCAATGTCTTTCCGCTTCTTCTGTCAAATTCATCCCTTATTTCATCACTCTTCCTCGCGCCGGGAGTTAATCTCTCATTGTCAGGGTGGAATTTTTTAACTCACGGTAAAGGGTTGCTTAGACGAGAGACTTTTAGTCCGCAGACGTCACTAAAAAGTTTTGATGCATTTATATAAATATGTCAAAAGACATAAAATTGATTTGGTTGTAATGATGACTTTTGGAAGAAAAGTTCTTTAAATTGATAGTGTAGGATTTTGATTTAGGTATCGAAAGACATGACGTCTACGAAAGAGCAAGGTGGAGAGAAACTTTAATTCATTACCGTATGTATAAAAGGTAGGAAGACACAGACAGAGAGTGGGAGTGAGAGAGAAAGAGGTAATTTTTTTAAATTTTCTTCCTTTGTAAACGTTGTTCAAAATATTTTGCCAAGAGACTTTATTGTATGGGATTAAAAAGTTGTATATTACAGCACCTCGTCTGCACAGACTTTAAACAGTGAACTTTAAACAGATTGTAAGCTTTGTGTTTGGTTATAGAAATATCGGTGAGTTTTGATGTTATCGATTAGGATTAGCCGTCGCTTCCTGTTGTATTGTCTGTGGGTAGAATAGTAACTATTGCATTATTATGATGATGATTGTGTTCAATGCATTATGGCCAGATTTGTGAGTTGTCTATTGACTTCGAATTTGGAATGTCGTTGGCACTGGTGGTAAAGATTTTTAGTCAATGACAAGGAGAACGACTGGATTGTTAAATTATTTTTTATGAAGCATTTATTTCTCTACAATATTCGTCAAAATTTTCATTTTTTTTATATACAAAAAATTTCATATTACTACCAAGAATAGTAGTGTTATGTATTTTTAGGTTGTTATTGCATTGACATAAAAAATATAATTCTTTATTGCTTTAGATATCATAAAATTTCTTCTCTTTCTTAAATTAAGATCTAGCAGCAAAACCAAAAATTTATGCCAAACTATCCAAAATTGACTCAGACTTCCCATACACAAAAGAACTATTACACTAACATTGATCCCCGCTTTACATCAATCAAACACACAAGAACCATCAATATAATGAAACTGAATGAGTTTAGCAAACAACGTTTGGGGCTTAGGGACCGACGCGTAATTTTTCGTGAGCACCTGAGAGATAGTGTACGCATGCGCGGGATACAAACGTCACTCGCTCTTTAGACCAACTATGATCAAGTGCCTTTTTATAAGTTAGGGGTGGCACGAATAAAAAGGTATTATTCTTTGACTAGGATGGTTTATAGTGCTTACTGCCGAACTAAGAGAGGTCAATGAAATGGAAAATTAGCCAATTTACGTATCTTTTGTTACATTACGGACGGCACAAGCATTATTAATTTAATTGAGCCCCAATTTCATCGTTACATCTGAAATCGATCAGTTCAACTTAATCCTAGTTCACGATCTAACTGAGATCAAAACTTCTAATTTTTTTTACCTAAAACCGAATTCAGTTGACCGTGGTTTGACATAGAAACCGTGTGTGTTGCTATTGGATTAAATTTGCAGTAATAATACCAAGAGAAATGTCATTTCTTGAATCAAGACAATCATTTATTAATCAACCATTTATATTTAGATTCAGTACCATTGTTGCTTAATCACCAGTTCGTGATATTAATTCATTCAATTATACAGTCATCTCAACACGTTTTTTCTCGACGTTTTCTTTTCACGGCACCTCATTTTATGACGGAAAAACTACGATTAATAGCCGTTAATCAGCAATTATAATTCGATTGTCAGTTATTAAGACTCGATGACAGTTAAAGTCAAAGCTGACAATGATTGTTGGTTTTTCCTCCGAATTTTAATTAAATGAGGATTAATCACGCAATTTCTTGTATAAAGGTATTTCTCATTATTATAAAAATCTATACTAGTAAACTATTTAAACCTGCATAACTATTCGTTGGGGCTGCCCCTACTAATTCTGGGAAAATAACGTAACGAGACCTACAAAATTTTCGCACTAGCGCTGTCTATAGCGTCGCGGGTGACAGACACCACCAAATGAATATAGTCAGGAAAAAAGCTATACTTATACACGTCAAATAAAACATTTTGTAAGAAAGATCATATTACAAGGCGCCAAGGTATGTATATGTGTGCGTTTTTATTTTAACAAGTTTTTACTGCATTGCCATAATATAAGTAATATTACTAGCTGACCCAGCAAACGTTGTTTTTCCATATAAAAATCAAGGGGTGGACTACCCTTTAACATTTAGGGGGATGAAAAATAGATGTTGTCCGATTCTCAGATCTACCCGATATGGACACAAAATTTCATGACAATCGGTCAAGCTATTTCAGAAGAGTTTAACTATAAACACCGCGACACGAGAATTGTATAATATATCAGATTATATATTAGTGGGTTTATGGATTATTCATAGGTAAGAACAGGTGAACGCTAGGGATGGTTGTCGATGTTTGGAGGACACCGTTTCCCATCAGAGCGACAGCATAACATAGACAAATTAGGTAAAGCAAAGGTAAACATTAAAACATATGGTCTTAGAGTTTTTTTTAAGTTTCGACAATGCACATTAGTTCTAACAATCTACGTTGACGAATATACTATTCGGTTTTTAAACAAACTGAATGAAAATTAATCTTTGAAAAATCATTACCGGTTCCTACACAACCCTAAAGGCGGCAGGTTCAAAGCTTCTTCTCATGATTGATGACGTCCCCCGCCCACGCCTCACAACCGCCTAGAACTGACAAACTACACGCTGCCCCGCGGCTTGTACTTGTACTTTATTTATTACACCACTCATTACACGCAGACATAAATATTGAAATAATTATGCTATAGCTATCAATTTATTGTATTAAATGGCTGATCGATGGTTGTGGGAATTTGTTCAGTTATATTTTAAAGATTATTTTATTTAAGTTTATAATATAGGCTGCGGAGATACTGAATGATTATTAACATTGAATTATTGAATTAAAATTCAATAAATTATATTCAATTAATCCCACTGTGTTATTGTAAGTTTAGTTATACTCCGTATAATAGGACTTTTGTTAATTTAAGTAGTAATGGATTAAGAGAAATGTCAAAGTGACATTCAGGTTACTCTGAACTCTCTACACTGAATTTTCATTGGTAAGGCTTCGATACAAATAAGCTAATCAAAATGTGTGTAACGTTTTCATAACCAACTCATATAATAGATATTTTTTTACTATTTTGCAAAGAAGTAGGTTACTTAAAATATAGTTGAAAGCAACAATAAAATGAGTCTAAGTAGATTTACTTGTTTACTCAACGACGTCTAAAACTTTCTAACTCTACACAATACTCCATAATAGAAAACAGTGGCATGACATGCGAGTTTTGTGTCAAATCATGCCGTAATGAAAAATATGAATTCGAGTCTCGAGGACTCGCATTAATCATGTAACCACATAAAAATCGTTTCAAACAAACTCTATACTGTCATTATTTATGAATGGAAACGAGCGTAGAGTTACAAAAAACAACAATAGAACTATAAATAGTGTTTTGTTATCGTTGTGGCTCGGTCTATACGCAGATTATATTACAGCTATTATGAACATTTTAAATACGTTGTATTGTTTGACTTAACGTGCCGATTCGTCTTCAAAGGATGGTCATTTGGTTTAACTGCGGTAATTCTTTTGCCTTTATAGTTATGGTTGTGGAGAACCATTTTGGTCCTAGATTTCTTTGTTAATACTATAAGGATCTATTTTGTGCTGTTAAAGTAAATTTTATAGATCATTGTCGGTCCCAGTTGTCGGTTAAAAACATTTCGACATTCTAAAGGTTCACTTTAAACTCAGATTACTCAGCGAAATTATCATTTCTAGATTATCCGGATACATGCCTGATTCAACAATTAAAATCGATCACAGGGACCATGAATCTGTAATATTTCTTTTGGTATCCAATATCTAGTACGATTGTGCGCCCAAACATTGTTTTAAATTCTACAGTTCTGTAGTTTTCTTTAGTTTTGATACGTATTTGAGCCGATTTTGATTTGGTTTAAATTGGATTCTAAGATGGATCATGGAGACATTTGGTTTGAATTGGGTAAAAGGTAAAAAAAGTTAAAAAATAAAGAAAGTGAAAAACTACTATTTTCAGTAGTATACTCTATTTGAACTACTTAATAAACCCCTTAGAAAAGGCTAAGGAACTTATATATGGTCGATGTCATCATTACTGTTCAAACACCTTTTATACTCAGAATTAATATCTCGATAATGTAAAAGTAGCCGCTCTCTTAATGCATGACACAGTTAATCCATATAAAGTTATTATTGCTTCTCGTTCAACCAAGTTAATTGGCGGCTACCACACCGCAAACTCACGCGTTGCAGATAAACTAACTGAATAAATTGAGGTTTTAAATAGCATTCGTACAGATACTTTTTATTGGTCCCGTGTTTACCTAAACGGTTTATACAAGAGTCGTAAATAAGATGGGTGTTACGATCTTGATTGTGTTGGGGTTTTAATTTGTGCGATGCGTTGTCGGCCGCGTCCCGAATTAGTCACCCGAGCTGGTCTCCTCGGCAGCCCGCGGCCGCCGCGCCCGCTGCCAACGGCTCAATAAGCCGTTCTACATTTTTATGGTCTCTATATCCGCTCCGCTGCGTAAATACTGTTACGGGTTGTTATGATGCGGTGGAATAAAATGAACTAATAGTATAAACATTAAACAAAGGACTATATTGCTAATAAACCACTTAAGACTATTACAACTTAACTTGATTTACGCTAAAACTTAACCTACGTAGAATATAAATTACTTAAATCTAGATTAGGGCGCCAGGAGGATCTTTGTGGAGGAATCCTGCCTAAACCTGCCTCGGCCAACTCGCCGGTGTTGTTTACTCGAGGGATTTCTCGAAGTACAATTGAAGGGCGTAGCCGTAAGCTACAAAAAAGTGTTAACGTTACTTTCCCGCATATTCATACCATTGTATTCTTAATTAAATAGTGCAACTTACCCCTTCTCTCGTTATCACACACTAAACACAACTATAATTCATCAAAAAATGAATTCTCACAATTCCTTAATATTATCACTTTTATTTCTGTAATGCCGGTGGTCATTGCAATCCCAACGGTCTTAGAAACGTCTAGCAACTCTGGCGACACGACCTTCAATGTCCTTCACCAACGCAGTTATTACCGGACTCCCGTATTTAAATTTTTTATTATTTCTATAAACAAAAAGCGGCCGGACCGCAGGACCGAACCTACCTCTAATTAATCCGCGTCTTAAACCACTCGACCACGGTGACTATTGGTAAATGCCTCAAAATTAATGTTACGTTTCTACCTAACATAATATTCCCCTAACCACACAAAGAAACAAAATGGTACCATTTTGTTTCTTTAAAAGTCTGCACATTATATCTATTAATTAATGCTCACTTATGACTGTTGTTATTAGTAAAGAGAGGTTTCAGGTCTTTAGCGTGCCACACCCCTATCGGTTTACCATGGGCATTATTCAATCGATAGACATTATTGGACAGTTTCTGTACAATGATTGCCTTATCAAATTTAGGCGCCAATTTGGCCATGAACTTTGTTTCCGCTCTAGAAAGATATTTTGTTCTTTTCCAGACAACGTCACCTTCCTGGAAATCTGCAATTCTATGCCTATCATTGTACAGTTTTAAACTATTTTCATGTGCTGATTTGATTTTATCTTCCACATGTTTGTATAGTTGATTTCTCAATTTCAGGAGTTCTAAATATTCCTCTGGGTCGCTTGTCAAGTCATTCTCTTCTACTGTATGCACCGTCTGCTTTTTCGGTATATTAGGTGGTATTGATGTTTCTCTGCCGAAAAATAATAGTGAGGGAGTGTACCCTGTAGTTTCATGTACCGATGTCCTTATGGCGTGTCCACAGCTATGCAGATGTACGTCCCACTCATTGTGTTTCTTGCTGCTAATATAACTGGATATCATTGTACCGATTACCCTGTTTACGCGTTCGGTTGGATTACTTTGGGGATGATAATTCGGAGTATACCATATTTCGCTATTGTACTTTGATATCAGCTGTTTAAATAAGTGACTCTCAAATTGTCTCCCATTATCCGTTATTACTGCTTCTGGGACCCCAAAAAGTAAAAACTGGTTTTCCATAATGTCACAGATTTTATCAGCTTTTGCGGATCTTAACGGAAACAATAGTACAAACTTACTAAACAAGCATGTAATGACTAGGAGCATGGTATTACAACTTTTACTTTTGGGAAATGGTCCCATTAAATCCATTGCTATAACTTGCCATGGGCGTGTCATTTTCCTACTTTGTCCCATCTTACCGTATGGTAATTGTTGTTGCACTTTCATCTTCGCACATACCTCGCATTCACCTACATATCTTTTCACACCCGCTAAAATGTCCGGCCAATAATAATATTGTTTGATTCGGTATGTGGTTTTTCTAATCCCTAAATGTCCAGACGTTACACTATCGTGGCATTTCCTTAACACATTTCGTCGTAATGATTCTGGTACATACAACTTCCAGTCGTATGCATTGTCGGGATATTGCTTCAAACTAATTTTCTTATACAACGTGCCGTCTAGAACTTTCCAATTTGAATTAGAATGATCTGTTAGTATCTTTTCAACTTTATCTGTATACCAACTATCTTTATCTGCTTCTGATATTTTAATTGTTTGGGAACTTATAATGTTAATAGACCGTGATAATGCATCCGGAACCACGTTGCATTTGCCTGGTCTATGAATGATGTCGAAATTGAATTGCTGTAATTTCATCGCCCATCTCGCCAGTCTCCCATGCGGGTCTTTCATCTTATGCAACATTTTGAGCGCCGAGTGATCTGTTACTACTGTAAACTGTGTACCGTCGACATATGGTCTGAATTTTTCTACTGCATATACGATACTTAACAGTTCTCGTTCTGATGTTGAATATGCCTGTTCTCGGTCGCTTAATTTCCTACTGAGATAAGCCACCGGCTGTTCTACTCCGTCAATCTTTTGCGATAGAACCGCTCCGATCCCTTTGCTCGATGCGTCACACTGAATTATAAACGGCTTACCAAAATCCGGACAAGATATTACTGGCGTAGATGTTAATAACGTTTTCAAGGTGACAAATGCTTTGTCAGCTTCATCGGTCCAAATAAACTTTCGTGTCCTTTTGCCCTTTGTTAAATTATGCAACGGAGCTGCGACTAGTGCAAAGTTTTTGACAAACCTTCGATACCAGCTTGCAATTCCTATAAATCTCTTCAATTCGGTTATGTTTTTAGGTCGCGCAAAGTTAATAATGGCCGATACTTTTTCTGGATCCGTGCGCAATCCATCCTTGTCTACGATGTACCCTAAAAAGCTCATACTCGCCCTAGCAAACTTGCATTTTTCAATATTAATGGATAAGCCCGCCTGTTTTAGTAACTGCGCAACTTGTCCTAAAATAGCCAGGTGTTCCTCAAATGACTCAGTACATACTACTATATCATCTTGATATGCCCATGCTTTTCCTTCTAATGCGTGAAATAGCTTGTCCATCAATCTCTGTAGCGTTTTTGACGCGTTAACAAGTCCAAACGGCATTACTTTAAAATGAAATAGCCCCCTACCCGGAATTGCAAAAGCCGTCTTTTCTTTACTTGCCTCCTCTAACCCAATCTGCCAAAATGCTGATTTAAGGTCAATTGTTGTTAAGTACCTGGCGTTGCGCAAGTTGTCTAGGACGACCGATACCCGCGGTAACGGATATGTATCTCCCTTTGTAACCTTGTTCAATTGCCTACTGTCCAGACATAATCTGTTAGTTCCATTCGGTTTTTTCACTAATACAATTGGAGAACACCACGAACTATGTGACGGCTCCACTACATCCTTTTCTAGCATATCGTTTAACTCTTGTTCTATTTGTTTCCTTATAACCGGTGAAAAGTTATATTGTTTTTGATATATCGGTTTGCTGTTACCAGTATCAATAGAATGTTTTATGATATGGGTTCTACCAAGCCCCCTACCTATTTGTTCTGTTATCCTTTCTATAACTTGTTCTAATTGACACTTTTGTGTTTCCGTTAAATTTTCCTGACCTACTAATGCCGACTTTATCTCTAATAATTCATTAATTTGCTCGTTATTACCCAAAAACTTAAATCGTATGTCAAACATGTCCAAAAAATCTTGACCTAAAATAAGTGGTTGTGATAAATTTGGCATTATGAGAAAAGGCACAACATGGAACTTATTGTTAAATCCGACTGGCGTATCTATTACTTCTTTAATAGAATGATTAGTTCCGTCTGCCGTAGAAATATCTATTGGCCTAAGAGTTTGAGCTTTCAGGCCTAATTTCTTAATAATTTTATAAAAGTCCAAATTTATAACTGAGCGTGTGGCACCTGAATCTAATAACCCCCCGTATGACCTACCTAAAATGTCTATATTTACATACAACCTATTGTCCAGCTGTTTTCGAAATGACAATGGCAGTACTTTATCTTTATTCATAAATTCCTTCACATACTTTAACCAATTTTGCCATTCTTCATTATCTGTAATCTGGGGAGAGTTCAATTGGTAGGATTTTGGCTCTCCCCTGCCCCGTTTCCCTTACAAGAACAGTCTTTTGACGTTACTCCAAACTTACCACATCTATAACAAAACAACCGCTGTTTTGGCGTCAAGCATGCCCGAAACAGATGTCCAGTCTGGCGGCAATTCCAGCACCTCATCTTTTGGCTATCGTTTGTGGTTTTGACTTCGTTAATAACTTCTGAATTTTGGTTGGTTGTACTCGGCTTATAAGCCAAATCTGGTTCAATTGAATTTACGCAGCACCTAGGTTCCTGGAATCTTTCACAGTTGATTTTCGTTCTTTCGACTATTCTAAGAACATTTATCAAATCAGCTGTTGAGGTGAACACATCTCTACACACCGCCCTCTGGTAGTATGGTTGTAAGTTCTTCGTTATGATCATGAGTTTTTCCTGCTCACCAATTTTATTAGGCAATCTGTTGAACAAATTCTGCATAACCGAAACAAATATAATCACCGACTCATCCTGACCTTGTGTTCTAGCCTTCGCCTCTGCCAAAAGCTCTTCTTGATAAAATGGTGATTGAAATGTACGTTTTAACAATATGACAAGTTCATTCCAATCACTGACAAATTCCCTATTAGCTCTAAACCAAATAAGAGCATCTCCTTTAAAAAAATCGATGGCGTATCTGAATAAATCGTCATCGGTGGCGTTACGAGCATGTTTTAGTTCGTCAACGCGCTCAATAAAAGCATTGACACTGTACTTACTATCCCCCGCAAATTGCACACCCCATTGGCTTATTGGCACTAATTTGAGTTTACTCGCCGCCCCTTGAAATTCTTGAATTGCCGTTGAATTGAACAGCTCGTGGTGTTTATCACGAAAAGCCTGTGTTTCTAGGTTTTCATTGGCGAAACTAACTCTCCTAGGTTCCTGGCTATGTCTTTCCCCGTTGTCATTATTTCCTACTCTGACCGACGAAGGACCGCCCTTGACTACCGCCTCGCTATCTATCTCTTCCAAGATTTTCTTCGCATCTTCCCCAATAGACCTATGTAACTCTTCTTTCATTTCTGGCGTAATGTTTCCGTTATCGTCGATGTCGTCTTTGGTTTCAAGATCATTTAATAAAATGATAGCTTTGTCGGTCAAGGCCTTTTGTTTCTCCCTATCTATTTCTTCGACAGCCACCAATAATCTTAACCGATTTACGACGTGCGATATTCTCGTTACCAACCGCTTATATAAGTTTTTATCTGGCTTTTCGTTCAACTCCGCAATGTATCTGAGTAATGTATCTATTTTTATTGAACATACCTCTAATTCTTGCCCCGGATTCTCCTTGCTGCCACTAGGTGACTTTATTTCATAAGATACTCGTTGTAACCCTTCAGCCTGCATCATCTTACTTAAAATAACCTTCAAAGCGGAAACTGGAGCCCCTGGCTGCCTGTAACCTCTACTCGCTAGTTCGAACTCAAGTTCATCTTTTAACAAAAAATAAGGATCCATGTTTACCTACTACACCACTGCTGCGGCTTCACTACTAAGCTTAATTAACTGTAAAAAGTAATGTAATTGTTTCAATACGATAACGTTAAAATCGGCTACTTAACCTTAGGAGCGCTATGACCACCGCATACGACAAAATGTGAATCTTAACGAAAACTATTATTGAATTATAACTCACTAGTATGCAACGTTATGACTGTAAGTACCTAAAACATTGAGGTATGAATTGAGCTTATATTATTATAACTATGACCCGAAACTTAACTTATTATGTATTTACCGCTAACTGCTAACATTCCTCACAAAATAACCTCTTATTAAATTTAAATACTTACTAAATATCTTATCTACTAACGAATAATTGTAAACAACAAACAAACCTTAAAATGACAGATCTGTTCTATATTATCCTTATTTGCAAAATATAACATAGATAAGTATTGTGTTGACCTGCCTACTATAATCACCATACAATAAATAGTCACACAATCTTAATCATAAAACTCAAACAGCAACTCAACAAAAAAAAACAAATAACACAATACACTTTTGTTAACCATCAAAACACAGTTCGTTAACCTCACTAAAATAATATTACTATTAATAACAAACCTCAAACTGCAATTCAACAAAAACACAGATAACACCACACAATACAATAGTTACAATAGTTCATATGCCATCAACTATGTATACAAAATATATAGTCCCTTAACTTCAAAAACATACTAAATGATTAAAAGTGCAATATCGTTACATAACAACTACCTACGTGTACAACAATTATTATTTCCACCTAAACCCGTGAGTTTTAACGTTGGGCGCTATTTGTTACGTGTTGTTATGATGCGGTGGAATAAAATGAACTAATAGTATAAACATTAAACAAAGGACTATATTGCTAATAAACCACTTAAGACTATTACAACTTAACTTGATTTACGCTAAAACTTAACCTACGTAGAATATAAATTACTTAAATCTAGATTAGGGCGCCAGGAGGATCTTTGTGGAGGAATCCTGCCTAAACCTGCCTCGGCCAACTCGCCGGTGTTGTTTACTCGAGGGATTTCTCGAAGTACAATTGAAGGGCGTAGCCGTAAGCTACAAAAAAGTGTTAACGTTACTTTCCCGCATATTCATACCATTGTATTCTTAATTAAATAGTGCAACTTACCCCTTCTCTCGTTATCACACACTAAACACAACTATAATTCATCAAAAAATGAATTCTCACAATTCCTTAATATTATCACTTTTATTTCTGTAATGCCGGTGGTCATTGCAATCCCAACGGTCTTAGAAACGTCTAGCAACTCTGGCGACACGACCTTCAATGTCCTTCACCAACGCAGTTATTACCGGACTCCCGTATTTAAATTTTTTATTATTTCTATAAACAAAAAGCGGCCGGACCGCAGGACCGAACCTACCTCTAATTAATCCGCGTCTTAAACCACTCGACCACGGTGACTATTGGTAAATGCCTCAAAATTAATGTTACGTTTCTACCTAACATAATAATACGCTTAATGACCGACATTTCGTGAACGCTTTTATTGTGAAGTTTTTATTATCGAGAAAATCATTTGTTTAGTCTACGTACGGTTATTGCGAGCAACTCAGTGCTTTTCGGGGTTTATTAGGGGTACTTTATTACCCCTTTATACGGCTGACGTTAACGCAGAAACGGATCGACTACCGGCTGAATGTCGGCCGCCGGATAGTGATAATTAAAATTTGATTTTAATCTCTGAATATGATTACACGTTCTGTTCCGTTATTACGTTTTTAACTCGATAAAAATTATAGTTTAATCTCGGGTGTTGATCTCTTATTACCGTCTTAATGGCTACAGATTAGGTTTTTTATTTGTTATGTAAATAGCGATGCCGAAATCGCTAATGGCGGCTCGGGCTGCTGTTTGGCGTCTGCATTTCCATTGAATGCGAGTCTCGCAATATTGACTCGCAAAAAATTGGTAATCTGCTGAGACCATAAAGCAGTGTCAGACGGCCATAATAATTTCGAAACAGTCTATTAAGTGAATCTTTATGGTAATGTCGGAACAGAAGTCGCGGCCGCGAACGAAACGCCTGTTATTTTGATACATTATCATATTTAAACAATTCAGATGATAATAGACACGTCGGGCGAAACCCTTTGGTAATATAAATGGTTTTATTATTATTTATTTATGGGTTTCCTTCCTGCGGGCCGGGGGCTATATAACATATTTCATCGAGCGAAAAAATGCTTCGAGTCGTGAGTTTATACCGAGCGAGATCCGGTTCGAGTACCTGAAACGACTGCGCTATAAGCTTGTTGCGGCAATAATAAAGATTTATGCGACATTTGGCAGTAGCGTGTTTTGTTCTGTGTTACGAGCCGATTCCCTTTCTGCAAGATCAATAGCGCTCTTTATTGTGCCTTCTGAGTTATCGTCATCGCTCCTACTCCCAACCTCGACTATAAATTCTTTCTCCGCTGCCTTCAATTTCTTATTATCGCCTTTTACATCTTTACTGACGTCGCGGTTCAGATTTTTGTTTTGTTCCTCTTTATTAGCATTTGTCTCGTCGTATTCATGAACGTGTACATTTGCCTTTACATTTTTTGTTTGCGTTTTGCCAACAAAGTGATTGTCGTCATGTGTTTTAGCGTTATCTTTCCCATCGTCTTGAGAACATCGGCGTGTGTAATTTTTTCAAGTAATCTCATTATTACGTCGAGAGCTCGCGGCACGGTGATTAACTCCTTGATTTATGGCATGTGCAATTTGCATCAAGAACGATGCCATAGCTTTTTGCCTCAACCCGATTATTATCGTCCGTATCGTGTCGGTCTTAATGATAGTTATTTCATGACTCGCCGAGCTTACTATCTGAGACGTTTCATTAAACTTCTTTACATACATTACTTCGTCGAATGTGTCTGATTATGTTAATGCCTCCCGTACATGGTCCTCGTTTGCCGTGCCATCTTGGTCTACTACCGTTAATGGATTGTTAACCGTCATGCTAGGAATTTTATCATCGTCTCTAGATTCGTTATGCGATGTATCATGTGAAGGGGCCGTCACTTCACGAGTAATTTGGAGTTCGTTAATTTTATTGGCGTGGTGTATCCGCTCATTATTGTATCGGTGTGAAATGAAAGTCATGTGAGCGTCGCGGAGTGTACGATGTACGTCCGTGTACACATGTTGTGTGTCTGGCTGTGCGTGCAGATAGATAATATCATATATAAAACTAAACGGCGCGCCGAGAAATTTATGAATCGGCCAGAGAGCTGCCTTCCACACAAAAGTTGTTTATTGCCGCCTCGCGTAGGGTTGCTAATATAATTTTATTTTATTGCTTTTCTTAACAACGGACATCATAATTTTCTTTCTTTATATTATTTAGAGCGAGGACGTTAATAGTATTATGAATCACATCACTAGCGTCCCCTGTAGAGCTCCCAGTGATGGCGACATTATTTATATCAGCTATAGGTTTATTGAAATGTTATGCATTCAATTTGAACACATTAAAATGTAAATTTATTTTATCTTTACGGCAATCTGTTTAATAGGATATAAAAGTATGTTTTTGCGAAACGGTTTATGTGTTAATATTAAATACATTATTTATATTTTTCTCTGATTATAAAGTTTCAAAGTGTAATATGATACAAAAATATATATTGCACGATATTTAATATTTATATTCCTGCGTATTAATTTCCAGTAATAAAATGTTTGTTTGTCATTTTTTGGCTTAAACATTTCTCTTGCAGCGGGGCTATCATTTATACCATATATAACTACCATATATGATCCAATCTTGCTCCTGATCTACAAATTCAAAACGATCCAAATTCAACCGCAACGTTATTCTTCATACAACCCACACTTAGATGAATTTTTGTGAGCCATGTCAGGAGCCTTTGGCGGCTCGATAACTCAGGATTGAAACCAGGATTGGTCAGGTTGACCATCCACTCGATGAACAAGAATGAAATTTTTAACTATTATTTAGGGTTTTTCTTCCTTTCCAACAACAAACAAGTGAACCGTCACTTGCTAGTGATCTAACAGAAACTAAACACTACTTATAAATGGATTGTTCAAATTCGTGAACGTATAAAAAAATTAATTGATTCCTATGAAACGTGATTACAAATATGTTTGAATGAATAATTGTTAATGACGAACGAACCATCGATCAAACGTTAAATAATATTAATGATGTATGTTTATTTAAAATTATGAATTTATCATTGTCCGAATAAATAGATGTAAAGGTTGTCGGTTTGTTAATCATCGCATGAAGATTTTATTCATTATTTGACATGAAGTGAAATGTTTTGGTTTGAAATTCAAATGTCTATTGTTCCTATTTTAAAATCCAACACTTTTTTATTTTTAGTTCTGCCAATGGTTAGTATATAAATTATAAGTCCAAAATCATTATTGCGCCTTTCTTGTTTTGAATATCTATTATTATTTTTCCAAGTAAATAAGAATCCATAGTAATTAGAAGTCATGATTATATCTTTATTTATCTTTGTCTCAAGGTTGCCACGTACTTTGCATAGAATACATATTTCTCAAATCGATACAATAATTAAAGTAATCAACGCCATTAATCTTGCTCATTGACCAACATAACATTTTATTATATTTACAAAAAGTTATCGCCCAATTGCCAAATTATTCAAATTAATTCAAAATAGCGCAAAATCTTCTCAAATCGCGATTTGTTTTTAAATCACCACATTATATTATTATATTCGAAAATTACTTTTTTAATGGACGTTATAAATAAAATATTTTCTGGACATTATAATAACTTACTTAGAAACTCATGATTTATTTACAAGATTTTACCATTCATTTTTAAATATTTTAAGATGATATTCTCATTGATGATTTATGTAATATTATAACATATATTTTCATACATAATAAAAGCATGTCTTAATTCATAAAACAAAGAAAACCATAATAATTGCGGGTATTCAAATATTCCTCCAATTTCTTCATAAAGTGTAAGAGTCAACCCTACGGCGGCGGCGAGCATTAATACAACTTGAAATATGACCCACTAAAGACTATATAACGTAAAATTTACAATTCATAAAACAGAATGATATATGCTGCGGTGGATTGGTTCCCAGCCGATGTTTATTGCAGAGGAGAAATTCGCTATTTCGTTTATTGGCAGCTCTAATAAACATTTAAGGTGGGATTAATGAACTGATCACAAGAAAACAGTGAACAGTGTATTTAAGTGTTTTATAGAACTAACTGCTTGAGAAACCAAGAATAACTTAGTAGTGGTATTAGTCTGTAATGTCCCACTGTGCAAAGGCCTCTCATCTCATCGAAGATATCAGTACAGTGAGAATTAGGCACGATCACCACGCTTGCTTGAGATCACCAATTTTAACGTAAGTGACGTTAAAGCTGAGCGATTTTACAACCTGCGAGCCGATTCAATAGTACATTCTTAAAATTCACCTTTAGAATTCGCTGATATACAGCTTCACTCAATAGAAATGACGATTTAAGGTTTGACGATTTGATTTGATTGATGATTTGCTAATCAACTAATTAATAGTCAGATGATTCAATCTGATAAGTAATTCAATACGAAATATTATAACGGATGGACCAATTTAATTAAAGCATACGATGTGTATCATTAATTAATGACTTCTCTGATATATAATTATGTTTCTATAAATGAGAATATGTTCATGTTCTACCTATACACATGCCAAGCATTTTGCCAATAGATATTCATTTAATAAAATTCCTAGACAGAGACAATCACAAATCATAAGTCACACACACACAGTCGCATCTCATGCAATACTAATCGTGAAGCCAGACAGAGAACAGGTGTGCCTTTGGAACAAAGCGGAATATGTCACGTGACATGCTTGTCACATCGCGTGACATGCTCATCCCACCTGAGTCGGCGGTGGAGGGTTAAGCTGAGATGACAAGTAAGGAGGTTTAACCACCTGACTCCAGATTACAATTTAGAGTCAAAGGTTACATACAATGTAGCGATCCAAATACAAAACTTTGTCTACAGTCCAACTCTAGAATATAGACATTGCTAAGACAGACATACAAAATAAATTGAGGAATAAAAAAAATCAAAGTTATACTCCAAACAAAATAGGACAAAAAGCTAACTGAATAACAAACAGTGAATCCCAAACACAATGTAAATCAACTTAAAACAATGACTGAAACTGAGCCACAGATTTCATAAACGAAGTATAATTAGGTTGCGACGGCAGGTGGGGGGTGACAGGGAAGGGAGGGGGTCGGAAGTAATAAATCAGGTGGTAACGTCGACGCCGCACGCCATCAGTCATGTCGGCTGACAGCCGGTCACGACACTAGGGCTGCGCGCTGATCGCCGAGTTTAACGTGCTTAACTTATTGCGTTATAGGGTTCAATAGAAAAAAAAATATTTGCCAACTTGCTGTGTGTACTTCGGTACTTCTTACAACTTTGGTATATTTTAGAGAGACCAGCATTGATAATAATGTAAAAGCCTTTTCTAATATATCTCAACACAAATATATTAATTTGACGAAAATGCTTTTTTACATTGAATGATTTGTACTTTACTAAGCTACGTTACTAAATATCTTCCCACATAAGATTAAAACAATATCTTTTTAACATTCGTATTTTGACTACTAAGTTGGTCAAATATAAACGTGAAAGCCACCTGTCAACCCTATGCCAACTGTGGCAGTAAGTGTGAATCATGGACTTAGTGCGACGTGTCTTTGAGGCTTACCGTGATGACAATCTTAACGGCTGAGCCGCGTCCCGCTCGCTGTCGGGGCTAAGCCCCGTGTCCTGTGTCCACTCTGACTTATCACGTCAAAACTTGTCAACTGAATTATATCATTATTTTATCGCCCACCTCACTCGTATATCTCCTTTTGGCATAGATTAACGTCGAACATGATTTAACATTTTGGCTCAGCTGTCATTCATGTACTTACTTCTTAATACTTCAACATATTTTTCAATTAATAACCCAACATTCAACAGAACACGCCATTCGTTCAATAACCATGTTTAACCGTTTATTCGAAAACGAATTCACTGAATCATTAATTGCTCCAAAGGTATCAATCGACACCCACCCTATTCAACTATTCATCGACAAATACACAACAAAACCAAATAACCAATTACGAGTCGTTTCCACATTTTGTACATCACAACAAACACGGGCGGTTTGGCGTGACAGCGCCTGTGTCATGTCATGTCACGGCAGTTGACACACGTGACGCGTCATGGTGACACCCCGTCCGGCGGGGGTTGAAAAATGACGTGTGCAATGTTATCGAGTTGTATGAACGTGGACTGGGATTTGTGAGACCGACGCAAGCAACATTATATATGAATGATTTATCCCGGACATGTAACGAAAAATATGCATAAAAGCAGCAACAGCGCCAAACACGGTCCGATTAAATTATAATAAGATTATATTACTTAATGAAAGTTAACACGCGTCTATTAAAACAATATTTTAATAACATTTTCCCTTCACTAATTAATTATCAACCCATTTACTTTAAATGACGTAATTGTGGTGCTGATTGAATGGACTCTAAGTGGTTGGAATAAGAGTTGTTATTGCAGTGATTCGTTGGATAGTTGTATAAAGTTTTTATCGGTCGTTCATTACTGCGCTCGGCGGCGCGGTGTAATATGACATAATCTGCAGCCGACCGCGATCTGTCAGCGCTGTCACGCCGCGTGTCAACTGTCACTACACTAAAGGACGTTTTATGGATACGTTAATTGATGGGTTGAATTCATTTCGTGACTGTCTAGAATATCAGTGATAGGTAGAGTTAATGGAGTTAACGGATACTTAATGATATGTGTTCTTTTAAATTATGTTGATGCTTAATTCTCACTGTGATTGACATTGTATTATGTGTTAAAGTTGATCTCAAAAACAAGTTTCTTTCAAGATCTCAGAGAAAAACTATTTTAACAACAATAAAAAAACTGTAGCAAAAAGTACCTTGATATTGTATAAATAAACAATCACTATCCATTCAATGAACCTTATTAATACAATACGTATTACATTCACAAAAAAACCTTGTTAAAAACGTCATTTCAATTTTACGGATTACAGTCACTCACTCGGAAAGGATATACCAATATAATGAAGTTGAAGAGTTTGTATGTTTTAATTTTTTTAAATGGCTGTGTAATGAATAAACTGCATAAAGAACCTTTTGTCTATATGCTATATTTATAAATAAATGTTCTTAGACTCTACCAAAAAAAATTGACACAGGCCACTGACTACATATCACCAAATTCACATATAAACGACTAAAAAACGAATAAAACTGCAGTAATATCATACACACTAATTACGACTATCAAAAAAGGTAACTAAAACCGCAGTCCACCACTAGTAAAAGTAATAAATGAGAAAAAATAAGCTGCCGGCGCACCGCGGTGGGCGCAACCGAGCGTCATAATTTTGACAGGTCGCTTGACAACCCGACTGACAGCTAGCGCGCCAACGCCCGCACAGATTATGTGCCTTGATGGATTAATTTAAGGGTTAACATGTAGTTTCTCTCATTACTGCGCGGCGGAGAAA
Organism: Cyclophora punctaria; assembly: GCA_951394245.1. Taxonomy (NCBI): domain Eukaryota; kingdom Metazoa; phylum Arthropoda; class Insecta; order Lepidoptera; family Geometridae; genus Cyclophora; species Cyclophora punctaria. Next base: position 10,807,324 of record OX596175.1, read on the forward strand.
GGGTTATTAAACGTATTTGAGTTTGTAGAGTGGGTTTTTAGCTTTTTAATTATTCTTTATTAATAATTATGTTAATAACATTTTCTGTTATTCATTATTATGTTATATTAGACGTCAAATATGTAGTTACTAATTTAAGTTCAATGTGGTTATTGTACACTAATAAAATTAGTTATACGAACGGGTCGAATAAAAAGCAAAAAGAAAGATAATGCAAAGCTTATTAGATGTAAAAGCAAAATGTAACAGCTCTTTTTAATGGACAAAAATATACACTTTAAGTTCAATATTTATTGGTAGGCAGGCTTACAGCTGAAGCTTTTACTGATAACAAGCAACAACAGAAAAATACATTGACATACATCTAACTACAGTGTCATTAACGTAGAGCTGCTTTACAAGCAAGTCAACGAACTGTAAAGACAACGTTAAGTGTGTCGATTGTCTTTTATTCAATTCTTCCAGCTCGTAGCGTGTAAACTTGCTCAGCGTCAACTCCTCTTAATATCAACTCACGCTCCACCGACACACTTCCAAATACTCCCAAAGTCTACGCACCAAAATACGAATCAGCTTCTCTATCAGTTAAAAATGCAACAGAGCGTTCCGAGATAACAATCAAAATAGTTTTATAACGAGGCATTTCGTTGTGTAACTTTACAAGTTAAAATCTTGAGCAGAATGTTTGAGACTTGTAATAATTACAAGTCTTAATAATTACAAGTTTCGGCGAGGCCACAGCCCACCGCGTTTCTGGACTAATGTGAAAATATAATTTAAAATTAATGTAAATAACTGTGAAACTGTTACTCCGCTAATTGTGATTATAAAAGATAATGTTGTTACATAAAATATAATGAAAAGAAAACTGTTTATTGTTTTAGTAAAAATATTTTTCAAGTCTGTTATTTGAATATAAAAATAACGTTAGTGTTACGGCACATTAATATTATAGGAACGTAAAGAGCACGATATAATAAAACAATTTACTTTGAAACTTATAATAAAGTAATGAATAATGTGTAAAAGCATACGAGGTAGTTATGACTGAAGAATTAACAAAAATGCTGATACTCGTGTAATAAGTCATCAATTATTAATGAAAACACTGTAAGATTCACGGTACCCATGTTATTCCAATACCATATAAAAAATATATACTTATTTACATTATTTTTACTTAATGCATGTAAAGCTATCATTTTAAATTTGTTTCGCTGAATAAAACCTACCTTTGTCAACAATGGCACCATTCTCCGTAATATTTTAAGTCGAAAAGTGGTCAACTGCCAAATCTTGCCAATTGTACAGAACTCTGGGAATGACATTAAAGCAATAAAAACAAAATTAAGACAATAATAATCGTCCATCTCAAGCGCTCATTAAAACGCTGGCGTCGAAAGCCATTGTTCAAACAAGAGAACAATGCGAAATTAATGGTGAAACATCTAAATAATAAATTGTGGCCGACAACTTATGAAACCTCTAATTAACAATTACAAATACAGCTATTAATAGTACGCCTGATTACTTTTGATTTATAGCTTTGCGTAATAATCATTAAATGCACGACTCTGAAAAATGGACGCCAATTAATTTGACTCACTCATTTATTAGAAGACTTAACTACACAATATTTCTTTTTTAATGTTGGTAACTTTGTTTATTTATAACTTGATGGAAGGAATAATGTTTGATTGTGAGTTATAAACATTATCTTGGAAATATATTTAAGTTTTACGGTGGGTACGTTTTACCAAATTCACTTCTGTTCTTCCTGATAGCGCACTAACGACTTCAATATCCAAAGTAACATAATGCTATAGGTCTAGGGCAAATAAAATCCATCTTATCATGCCAACTCCCCAGCCCAAACAAATCAGAGCCTGCCATAGCAGTAAATTGCATGATCTGTGTATACTAAATTACTGTTCCTGTTGGCCTGTATCATCCGAGTTCATATGTTAAATACAAAGATGGAAGAAGAGTAGAAACAATTTAATTATAATCTACCATTACGATACTTATAATATAAAAAAGCAGAACAGTTTAATTTTTCGTTTGTTTTTCACGTGTTTATCTCAGGAAGTACCAATCCGATTTGAATAAATATTATTGTAATCGATAGCCCCATTCGACGGGAAGGTTAAATATTATTTTCCATCCCAACATTACTGAGGGAACGGGCACCACGCGGGTAAACCTCGGGGCGCTGCTAATCATACTTATAATATTATAAATGCGAAAGTTTGTGATGATGGATGTATGTATGTATGGATGTATGTTTGTTGCTCTTTCACGCAAAAACTACTTAACTGATTTGGATGAAACCTTACAGTAATGCAGGTTATACATCAGAATAACATATGGTATACATTTTATCCCGAAATTCCTACTAGAACGGGAACAACGCGGGTAACACCGCGGGGCGCAGCTAGTTTGTTTTATAATTATTAATTGCATCACAGTAGTGAGGTCACATCTCAATATTACACAACCAATGAAAATGAAATCAATTCTAAACAATATCAAACTATCATTTAAATAAGTATTATGTAAAATATAATGAACTGTTTGAGATAAATCACACAACAACAAGATTATAAACGAATCAATTTGACAACCATTCAATGGACTCCCACGCATCTGTTGTTAAACCAATATTGATACCGAGTTGAAGTCTCGCTGTGGCATTAACGTTTATTCATATTTATTCGTAAGATAAAACAGTAAATATTAAGTAAACAAGAATAACCTTTAACGTAAATAAGGATAGTTTATTATATTTTATGATATACATACAAGCTTTTATGCGCGGTGGTTCCCTCCGTGGTCCAATAGATGGCGCTAGTGTGAAAATTTGGTACATTTTAATTACGTTTTTTAAGATTTCATGGGGCCGCGCCATTAAATTTATTCTCATTTATTGGTTTTCTTATTTGCCTAAACCATGTTAAGCTTCGTTGACAATGAGCTAGTTTACCAGCTACAAGCTGACGAATAGAAGTAAGACATATGTGACGCTCGCATCTATTGAAATTACCGGCTTCAACTCGTAAGCTCGCTCAATATCAAAGTACGCTTATCATGGAATTTGACTTTTAAGATAAGCAATTGAAAGTAAGCGAGCTTCTGACAAACCCCTCTCTAAAATCTTGCTTAAGCAAAGCATTCACAAATGATTTTAATTTAACTTTAAAGCGATTATGTGCGGATATAATTGAAAACCGAACGAATTTTACGGTTGTCAAATTGTACAATGACATAAAAAGTGTTTCGAGATAGCGATCGAGGTCCGCCATTGTTGTTCCTTTTGTATAAAAATAGTTGTGTATTGTATAAGAGTTTTTTTGTACTCGCAATGTACAATCATTTGATTTTATAATTGAATCAAATAAAAAATAACGATATAAATAATCCTCACGCTGAATAACGTTAAAATTTAAATTTTAGTAATTACGTTTCTTGCTTGCTTCTAACATTCATTATATTAATGATAGTATTAAAAAATAAGTTTATTATACGAAGTAAACAATGAAGTCTCAAGTAAAATGAAACCTATGTGTTTCCTCACAACCTATGATCCATTATTTTGATCAAAACAACTGATTACGCGTAAGTAAAGTATATCAACAATCAAGAATAGATAGCCTCATTCGTTAATCGTTATCAATAACAAATTATTCGATAAAATAGCAGCACGGCACTAGTGCGATTGTATCGATATATAAACTAGTGTAAATCGATTCACGCACCGATAGTCAGCTTGATCGATATTACTAGGGTTGACACTTTGTGATAAATCAAGTATTTTATTATAATATAATAAATGTGGGCTGTAGTTCTAGTTACATTTTATTACTGATTAATCGTTTAGAAACTTTGTTTCTTATTGGGACTGGTTTGACCGTTTAGTTATGGACAAATCTGTGTGCCATGTTGAATGAGCCATTGCTTTATAACATAACATTTTTTTTTTTTGCTTTTTATTATTATTATTAACCTTATAATTATAATTTTCTTGCAAAGTACTCCAGTGCTAAAAAGTTAATAAACCTATAATAGGGAACCGATGTAGATGCTACCTATCATAATGTGATTATTTAGAAATGTTATCAATTTCCGTTAAGGCCTTTATAGTTCAAACTATTATATCAATATGAAGTTATATGTCTTAGGGAATTATGACTACAAATATTTGGAAACAAAATGAACTTCATAACACAATTTTATTGTTACTCCAACAACGGACTGAACCACAAATTAAAATACGTTACCACTATTCAATACCCTCCATTGTGAGTTAATTTATATTTTTTCGATATCAATTACTCACTTAATGAGGTGCAGTAACAATACACTTTGTTTTTTGTCCGGTATAAAATGAATAATTAATAAATTGTCGATGGATTGTGATGTATTTTTTCGTGGCAACCCTGAGCAAGAAAGTGGAATCGATGAATAATGATCAGTCCACCGATCGGTAGCTGGAATCCGGATTGCAGTTTTTAGATCTATTTTTGGATCTAGCGATTTTATTGGAGAAATGTATGAATCGTTTTGTTTTTGTATTCAGGTGATTTGGTTTTAAAGTGAGATGATTATATCTCAATTTGGGAATTATAAAAGCTTTTTAATCACTAATAATTAAAGCTATTAAATCAATGTATAACTTTACTTTACCAGTCTTTCTGTTACATAAGAAATAAATAATTAATCAGAGCTAATCTCTATTGCACTGTCTCTTACACTGTATTTTTAACGAAGGCATAGTTTGCACAAGAAATATTAATGACATATTACCTAGTACAGCCAGTACATGCCAAAGTTAAACACTACACAGGTATAGTTCATAGCTAGGCACAACCAGTGGGGAGATACCACCATAGTTATTATTATACTCTTTCGTGATAAATCTTTAATAATGACATAGAAACTACTTTTTTCGTGGCACAACGTATTCATTTTAATCCGCGACAAAACCCGAAGTAATACGTTAAGAATGTGAAGAAATCCGAAAGTTTAAAATAGTTTAATATTAAACTATCAGTAATATTTTTTCTTTACAAGACAGTGTAATAAAAACTATCACAATAAGATCTGTGAAACTGTAAACGGCGCTATAAGTAACCACTATCAACAATCAACAACATAACTTATACTCGGTTACCATAATAAACAGATACAACGATAAAAATGGTATTTTATACACCAATTTATATTCAAATAACAATTTAAATTCACGAAATAAGTTCACAGAATATTAATTTATAATGTGTTCGCCACTGAATGATAAACAGATTTAATTTGAGTTAATGGGTTGTCTGTATACATTATACATACAAAATACCTTGTTTAAAATAATATGTGCTCTTTACAATTTTATTGGACTCAGTCTTACGTCACTGACGTAATAAATGTAATAATTCTAGATGTAAATTGAATCCCCAGAGATACCCTTCATCACGGCGATGTAACTCGTTAAAGATAATAATCAAACAAACGTAAATTTATTATTATCATAAAGTTTATTGAAAAGGTCATCCATAACACAGGAAGCCATATTTCAAGTTTTAAAACGTGTTAAACCCACGGGTTCCGTAACATGATTTACACATATTTTTATATTGAAGAAAATGATTCGGACATAAATTTCTACATCATAAACGACGCCGGTAATATAACGTTATTTTGAATATGAGAACAGTTTTATTTCTCAATTCCGTTTTTTACTTAGATGTATCTGCATCGTAAAGTTTACGGCACACGGAATACGACCGCGCCGGCGAGCATTCGATCCGACGGAATTAATATCATTCGTTAAAGACAAGAAATAAGCGAATTAAAGTTAAATGTCCGTGAAATGACGGCGAACATAAAAATTTCTCCGTTTTATTATGCGGCTTTTGACTCCGACAGTTCTCACCTTGAGAGCGGGCCCGCTTTATTGAGTGACTCGATTAAAGTGTGGCGAATCGGACTGTTAAACTACCGACAGTACTGATAACCAGACGGACGCCATTAATTATTCTGCTGCATACGATATCGAACTTTAACGGGAGCGCTTAAAACCTAAAGCCAAAGAGCCCTGGGCTTGTATTTTAAGCTGTTCTGTTGTTGAAGCGGCGTCGCTTGGGTGAGCATTTTGTACGTTGATTGGCATTTTGCCGCGCGAAAAGCAACACCTTTGCGGCCGTGACATGTCGTCTGATTGATTGTATAATTAATTTTGTTTTAAATTCACAAGCCGATACGTGTCTGTTATGAGCTGTCAATTAATAAGACAACGCTTGATGAGGGTGTAACGTAACAAGCTGTTCTGTCAGTTTTATTTTTTGTGTTATAATTAAAACTAGTGTCGAGAATTTTGTTGACGACTTTGACATATGAATGTTGTTTTGTAGACACTCGTTTGATTTAGTTTGACTTGTTTATTTTAGGTATTACGTATTTAAGTTTTCTGTTCTGAATGACCAAGATTATTGGAATTTGTGTATAGTACATATGTCATTGTTTCGAATATTGTTCAATTTTGTTTAGTTAAGGATAAATTACTAACATTTAGTTTTTAAGTGCATTGTTACTAATATAATGGGTGTAATTTACCTGAATAAATATGTTTGAATTTAAATTTGAATACATCTGTTGCCAATTTTATTTAAAGGTCGATTTTTCTTAGTTCATTAAATGTGAACTTTTTATCTCTTATCTCTGTGACATGGTTCTTAATAAACGATCTTCGTATTTCTTGTAGTTCCAAACTTGCTCATACAAACCGATTTATAAGAGCCACCTTGTATCAATTACCATCTAATTAACAAGCAGACAATCACACAATTACCTTGACTATCTAATTAACCGGAGCTCAGTCACAGAGCAGCTCCCCGTTATCTTTGCAGTCGTCATAACCACCTGTATCCGGCACCACTTTGTTGCAGCCATAAATTAATATTATCTTAATGCAATGAATTACGCCTTGTCCGTAGGCTTCAGAGGTTTAAGAGGAAGCTTGACCTATAGATGTTTTGATATTAACAGGAAACAGGTAATATATTACAAGAGATTAATACATTAACTCAACTCTCTGTTTGATTTATATAGTTTATTGGCAGTTTCAATGATCTGTGGCAGAATGATATAACTTAATTGTTAAGAAAATGTTCAAGACAAAATACTTCATTAGGCCCTATAATGTTTTGTAAATAAATGTCCGTTTTTAGAAGCAAATGCAGCAGCAAATGCCGACAGCAAGCAGCAGTGTCATTGCGCTGGAAATTTCATAGAGATTTATAGAAACCAGTAATGTTGCGTGCGGTTGGCAGTTGCTGCTTGCTGCTGTGGTCGCTACCGAAAACAGACCTTTATGTTTAACATGGAGATACTTTGTGTATCTACTTTATGTGTATTTCAAACTTTGTCCTTTGATCTGGCTCAAATCTTGCAAACTCTTCCAATATCAACGACGACTTACGTTCCTCGCAATTCCATTAAGCCTCTAGATCATAATCCAAGCAAATATTAATAACCCAATCCCAGCTAATACAACTTACGAAACGCCTAATAGAACAATTCATCGCATCAATATTCCGAAACATTTCTCAAAGCCCTTATCATTAGCGAACGAAACAATGGTATGATGAATGAAGGCCGGAGTCATACATCATTGCAGGCTCGTGGTGAATAATTAGCCTCCTATGTAGCTATTGTTTGGTGGAGCGTGATGTTCTGAACATGTTAGGTGAGGTCGAGTCAGTTGAGATTAGCGTTTGTATACTGTACTGGGTAAGGAAAAAAATGGAGTAATGTACCTATTTGGAAAATGGTCGCCAGACCTGCAGGATCTACTTTGCCGAAAATTGTATTTTTCACCCTGTTTCAACGTTTCCTTGCGTTTTTATCTTAACATCTTTAGTATCCTTGCGTGTTGGATATACAATAAATCTTTATAATTTAAAATTGACATAACATTAATCGTTAAGTTTAAATATTTTAAGCTTTTTTTATATTCAATTAATATTTCATTGCCCATAAAGAGCTGTCTTGAAACCATAAAAATACTCTTCTTTTTATTAATGCAAATGCCACTGCTAGCTAGTCAACACAACTAACATTAGCAACCTAAATAACCCCCAATCAATCTAATAGAAACGAAACCAATAAGTTGGCAAGAGGTAGGACGGAGCAAGTGCATAAAACTGCAATTCATTATAATCCATCAACAATGAGTGATCGTCCGCTGAATGTTCCCCCGAGCGGCCCAAGGCACAGGAAATTGACTTTCATTTGGAAATTACACTTCAAAATACTAGTATTGTTATCGTCGATAGTGAATGGATGTTATGGTTGACAGTAAATTGTTGGGACAGGATTAAATGTAACATATTGATGGAAAAATATCATAATATGTATTGATAATACTTTAATTTTATTTTATAATGTCAGTTTGAAGTATGTGAAAAATTGGTTTATATAAATGGTTTAATAAAGACTTTTGAAGAAGGAAAACTAATTTTCCTATCACTCTAGAAACTTCCAGTAGGAAGTCTATAAATTGACATTAATTATTAAGTGTTATAATTATTGTAGTTTCATTGTAAACGATATCTTCCTCAAAGATAACAATAAAGACAATAATTATAATTCAATTTATAGATTTATCGGCTCAATTAATAATTGTCATTTATAGCGATAAATATCAGTACAGTTCGCAATAGATAGTGAGTCAATTTAGTTCCGTTTTATCAAACTTTACAGCGGGGTTGATATCGCGTGATGTTTTTATATCATTGATAAGAGTTGGGTAACTTTCGTCGCTTCCACCACGCCCTAAATTAGCCGTACGTCATAATACATCACCGACATTACCGCCGGCACTGCCGATAATACCTCCAATCCGCCGGATTGTTTATCTCAACAATACCCAACAATTTGTCTCAGCCACCTCTAAATATTCCCCATTGTCTTTGAGTAATTTTCTAAATAAATTCCTCTCCAGACGTTCAAGCCGCCAATTTTCTTTTGTTTATCATAATATTCTCGACAATGATTTATGCGCTGCGTTTGTTAGCTTTTTACAAAACATCTTAGACAACTTTGACAGTTATTAATTAATAATGTTTATTAATTTATTGCGTCATTCGAAGGAAGTGTAGGCCACACACTAGCATATGAATGGGCGATAAATTTTATTATTCGAAGACGTTTTGCCTAATGAGCGTGTGTGATGTAATAGACACTTGCATATTTATTGGCACTTTATTTGCAAAGGCAAACGTTTCGTTGAATTTCTTTGATGTTTTTATTAAGGAAGTTCTTAGACATAGTAGTGGAATAGTCTTGTTATTTTGCAAATCATAATAAATGATCTAGTAAGCAAGTAAGTATAATTTGATTCCCTGACTAAAATCTGGAACAAATCCGGTTCAAAATTTGAATTAATGTAATTTTATGCAAATAAAATATCAATATTTATGAAAATCAATTAAAAATGAACATAACATTTCAATTTCTATTCAAATTCGTCGCACAATATTGTTGAAATATGTAAACGAGACGGTCTCTCCATTTACGGAATCTATCGATTTAAAAGCCATAAAACAAGCAGTACCATAAAACGTACAATGTAAAACAATCGACCGTATAAATTATGCAAAGGCTACAACAATAAATTACAATTGTTTATTGAAGCGAACGCAATGACTGTTCACATTAACCAAAGAAACATAGAAAGTATTGATTATTATTAATAATGAATAGTTTGTAATGAAAGAGTAGATGATAATCCAGAACTTGCTGTGAGCGGCGCCGAGGCAAATGCTGACAGACACAACTCAAACCAACCTCTGCCAAGCCAACAAACACCTTATCACCTCCAAATAAGAATATTGACGATAGCAAATATAACATTGTTGAAAAGGAAGCGGATGGTAATGTTAAAACTGATGATTGCACGCAATAAAGGCCTCTACCTGTTCGGAATAAGGTTTACAAAATTGAATATAGTAAAATTGTTTGTAAAGTAGCCGACAGCCGTCAATCAAGAGTTAAAAACCGGTAGCTGTTGGCCCAAGATTACTGCAGTCAAAGAGATTGCATTATTGAGGCGTATTATTTTCTTATTTCATTCGAAATGCTTTGTCATTATTATATTTTGTATTACAAGGAGTTGTGAGAAAGATTTCGGGATTTATTTTAAAGATAATGTGGAGTTTTTTAGTTGGTATACTTTGAACGATTATTGTCAGGGTAATAAGAATTTCTAGTAATTATTTGTTTATACTTTGTTGCCTAGATACAAAATAAACGTCTAAACTAACCTTAGATTAAGTAAAACAACATGACTTTAGTATCCTACTAATATTATAAAATGCGAGTTTGTGAGGATGTATGGATGTATGTTTGTTGCTCTTTCACGTAAAAACTACTGGACTGATTTTAATGAAACTTTACAGTAATATAGCTTATTCATCAGAATAACATATTGGATATTTTTTATTCCGAAATTCCCGAGGGAACCGATACGACGAGGGTTACACCGCGGGGCGCGGCTTGTATTTTATATTTAATTTAAGCTTGATAAAAATGGAATTGAGTGGCACCGAGCAAACCTAATATATAGAAGTGTTTGCAGAAATTTAACATTTAGGTACTGAATTCAATTATTCAATTGAGTCTCAATTGGATACCAATAGAATAGCTTGACACATTTTGTTCCTAGCAGAATACCCAATACAATGCGTCAATCCAAGAAATCATTTAGAATAGTTTGACACATTTTGTCCATACCGGAATAGGCACCAAATGTGTCAATTTATTCTATAAAGATCCAGTGGAGACTTATTAAGCAACATCAGTAAGAAGGTATGAATATATAAGTAGAAGTTGTTAATTGCTCATACACATCCAATGCCCATCAAGTAATTACCACAAAATTGCTTATAAAATATAATGGCATATTTAATTAAAGGTTTAATTTTATGGGAAGCAATTGTTAATGAATGGTAATTGATATAAGTAATAAATTCAGTGAGTACACGGTTATTTAAGCTGGTTTGGAGTTACTGAGCTGACTTCTGTTGCACAGTTAAATTTTATGATCTCGAAATATTTTATAATACCACTAGCAGCGGTTTTACCCGCATTGTGCCCTTTCCCGTAGGAATTTCGGGATGAAAAATAGCCTATAACCTGCCCGTTTAATGTGACTATCCATTACAAAAGGAATTATAAGAATTGATAGATTGATTTCTAATTGATAGTCAAACTCTTTAGCTTTATTGTATTATGTATATAGATATAGATTGATCAAAACATGACTTTAATTTAAATAAGATAACAGTGTTAGGTTACTCTTTTAATACAAACAATATTATTATATAATTAGAAACAAAGTAATTATATTTTAAAAAATATTATCAGACGGACAGGAAAAAATTCAGCTCCATTATTTATAATTAACTGAATTAAATGAGCGTAACATAATGGCATAAAATGTATGTGTAATATATTTAAAAAAATGTTAATTGTACCAAAAACATTATCTAGGTACTTTTAAAGTTTTTAATATTTTTAGATTAAGTGTCTTGAAATCGTTAGGACACTCATGTTTCGTTTCGCTATAGCTATTCTTCATCTAATATGATTATACTTTAAAATAAACTTATTCAAGAAAGTTGTTTTTGTTACACCATTTGTAACTCGACGATAACGGATTCAAAGATTTTTATAATTAAAAAAAATATATATCTTGGTTTGGAATAGGATAATAAGTAATAAAAATCTGATATTCCTACGGGAACGGGTACGCTGCGAGTGAAACCGCGGGCACAACTAGTGTTCTGTAAAATCGACATTAAAAAGGCGTGTATAGTATACCCCTAGATAACCAAACTACCAAGCAGCACTCAACGTTACATAATTGTACACATAATGGTAACTACCATGGTTTTAGTTATGAATCGGATTTTTTCTGTGCACAGGCATTCTTAAATTAATTTAGGGCCCAAATATGATAAATAAACAAATGACATTCGTTTTTGTGCCATACAATTTTGAACGAACAGATTCTGCTTCGTAAACATATTTAAACCATTTTAAACCATTTATTTCCACATCAAAAATATACAATTATGAGTTTATTATTATTTATTTAGGGACTAAATACAATTATGAGTTCTTGTGCAAGTCCTGAGAGAGTTAATAACTTAAGTGAGTGAGTACAATTACTAGTAGAAAGCGAGCGTCAACAACAACCCATCAACATTCGAAATTTAAAATAAAATTCGCTCAAAAGGTACCTATGTCTTATACATAACTTTATGTATGCAAGCACACTCAAGTAGGAAATCACAATAATATGTATAAAAAAATCATTTAAAACTTAATACGAACGAACATAAGTACCTATGTATTTAATATAAAAAATAGAGGTACACAGTCAATAATTTAAAACTACACAAACATATTTTTATTGCTATAAAAGTTTTTATATTTAAAGTCACGATTTTGAATACAACTCCGTTTAATGACAAGTTACTCGTACAATCGAAACGAATTAATAATTGGAATTAATAACGTGATTGACGTCCGTAAACATTATTATTTTATGGCGCTTTTTATTATTTATTTTAATAAACAAACAATGTCATATAAAGTTTTATGGCCGAACAGAGGCTGTAGTTTTATTGCGACCTTTTTAATAATAACATATTTTTATTATGTAGTAATATTTGTTAGTGTGGTGTTTAAAATTGTGACACATTTTTATTCGAGTTAATGTCAAAAATATACATTATGTCATACTTGTCGCTAAGTGGTTTGGTATTGTAAATAACAAAAGACAATTCGTTCTCTGGGTAGAGTGAAATACCTCAACTATTTTCTTAATTTTTAACGCATTCAAGTTAATCAAGAATATAAAAATAATTGTTATTTAATTTATTAACCGACTTCAAACACCGAAGGAGGCTCTGAATTCGATCGTCTTTTATATATTACATAAATGACTCAAAAAACACATAATATAAATAAGAATTTAGAGAATATAAATAAGAATCAACCCTATCAGATATCACTATTTATGATAATACATTTAAAATGAGAAAAACTCGAACAAAGACCATTCTTGTTGCCATACACGGACAGACAATACCATGGATAAACATCGATGTCAATCAGATCGGGGACCGACTCTGACGTTGATCGACGACCGACAGCTTGACAGGTACACTCATCCATCCATCCATCGAAATACCACTCTCCAAACACCGACAATAAAGTTCAAACTGCACCAACATTTCTAAATGGTTTTTATGCTCACTCTGACAGCTTTAGTTTAAGATATCTTATTAATGTTATGTGGTTTTAGTTCTTAGTATATTGAGAATAGAGTTCAGTTTGTTGGTAGTGTGTTTGTCGGTGTATCCAGACATAATAATGACACTGCTTACCATATAATAAGTTGGGTATTAACAGACCGGATTTGAAATTCACATTCGATTTTATTGTGGCCAATGTTGTGGATAGATTGAATTTATATTAGGTTCCTTTTAGTAGAATACAATTGTTTATTTTTAAATAACAAATACACTCGCATAATAGTACAAATACCAAATTAGTATCAAATCAAGGCAAATTGTGAATAAACATAGGTACCTATGTAGAAATAAAATCAAATGCTTTTTTTTTCAGCAAACTTACCGTTCCTGCGGTAAATCAAACAATCTGAATAAGGATGTAAAGATTCGAAACGTAAATACAATCACGCAAGCCGGAATTAAAATTAGACACATTTACTAACATATTTCCTTTCAAATCAACACTACTAAAAATTTCACCCCCACTGCATCATCCGGTATGGTCTAGTGGCTAGGATACCTGGCTCTCACCCAGGAGGCTCGGGTTCGATTCCCGGTACCGGAATACCACATCCAGTTTGAAGTTTTGTTGTTAACTTCCATTACTCTTGGTGTATCAGGATAGGTTTAAGTTTATTTTTTAGTATTCAGTAGACATGAAGACAGATAAATTATCTCGTACATTCATCAAACGTGCTAATAAAAGGCTATAAGACTGCGACTTCTGTCTCACATACTTTATCGTTCACTATCGCTCTATCAAAGCATTGTGGAGGGTATTTGTATTCAAGGGATGTACCTCTTGAATTTATGTCAATCGCAAATGTTTCTACGAAATAACCACGATATGGGTGGCCATAAAAGTTTGTGAAATTGACAATAAGAATTTACAATACGTTGTTGTTATGGGAAGATTCCGAATAACGCATTTGATTTACTTTTATAATCTTTTCTTTTAAAAGTAGTAACTAAAAAGTTGATAACTGAAAGTTGGAAGCATACAGAGGGTATCAATGGTATGTGTAATACCATTGGTGTAATGGTATGTGTAATAGTGTAGTTTAGACGTATCGTCATTAATACTAATAAGTAATAAACCATTTGTGTTGTCATTTACATACCCAAGGTGCGTAATTAGGCTTGGTAATAGAGTAGCTCTGCTATTATAAAACAAGTCCTTCATATAAATTCGAGTACCGAAGTAAAAGGCTCCCAAGTAATAACAAACGCTGATTTATAGCACATTATAAGGCCCTAAATTATACCCCTTAATCACGGCTCTACCTGTGTTTAAATTGATTTACAACAAGCAATTAAATAGGTTATAGATAAAGAAATGCGCGCTGAGTAAGTACATAAACTACTTCTATTTTACAACGATTTTAATGAGCAGTTAAGTTTGCATTTCAACTATAAATGCTAATAATAATAAATAAAGAAAGAATTATCAAGAAAAGTCGCTATCAGTATGTTAATTCAGGCAGTAAAGATATAACTAAACATACAACTCGACACAATTTATTGCTAATAATACGGATTTAACAAGAAGTTAAAAAACAAATTTACATTAAAGCATCAATATCTGTCTACTTACAGATTCAACAGAACATTTATAGGTAACCCTTTAAAGGTTACTTTATAAATCCTTTCTGAGAACGTTTTCAATTTACTTTCATTTATCTCGAAACCTGTTTGTGTCTAATCTTAGAAGACTGCACATTGCGAATTAAGTTTAGCGACGACACAATGTACGAATTCGGTTGCATTATGTCCCACTATAAACCTACGCGACCCACTCGAGCTAATCTCTTCGCACAATGCACAGATTCAAACTAAATCCCCCATTGTCGCGACCAACAATGATCTTGTCAATTACAATATTTCAACGCGACACGTCAAACGGTAGCGCACTGAACCGACTGGCGACAAAAAACATTTTAATAAATAATTTGCGAAACTTGTTTAGAATTTGAAACCCTCGTCAAAGGGTACCGAGGAAGCGAGACCGATTGGTCGTGACGTGACGCCATTGTGACCGTCAAGTATTATGTTGTCAAAATACACGGGGATCTTGTTATTATTTTTGTGTTTGCCAGCACACTTAGCACCCCTTTGTTCGCGGACCTTCTAAGAACGAGGGCTGTTCGCGCAGTAATCTCGCTCGTTACTTCAATCTTTCCTTGAAAAGGGGACATGTGAATGGAATAGTAATCGCGATCATCGGTTAAGCGGTACTGAGAAACAATGCGTAATCTTTGCTTGTAAAAAAATATAATCACCCTTGGGAACCGAAGTCGTAACAAGAAACGGGCGCAACACATTGGGAGCGCGCTGCCGCTGGCCCGGTGTCCCTGAATGTTAATAACGTATTTTTTCATATGTGGATATGTCGGCTCGGATGAGTGTTATGTGCCAAGTGTAACTGCCAAATTACGCCATCAGAACGTATAACCACGGGTGGGTGAGCCGCTGTTTGTCACGTCACCCGCCTCGGCTCGCTCTTGATATTTATTTAAATTATTCTACGTCACCCCTCTTAGAGTTTCCAATGAATTTTTCATACACACGTCTCCTCGAGACGCGGTAATTTCACTTTGACTCCGTTCAAAGCTTAAATGAGTTTATTTATGTTTATTTTTTACATAAAAGGCTTTGTACTATCGAGCTGTTTGCCACATCACCTCAAAAATATTAGCTCAGTAAATATTTGAAGGTAATAATTTGCTAACAAAATAAGCGTCACCTTGCGTGAAGATTTAAAGCATTAAATATGATTTTTTTACTGTTTGATGTTCACTTTACGTGTTTTTAATTTACGACAAAAATGCTCGAAAACTTTGGAGATGTCATCGTCGTAAAAATAACACTTAAATAATGTAATGTTGTCAGTCAAGGATGTAAAACAAAAAAGCCCATTGCATCATTTAGTTTACAATGAATATTATATTTTTGAAATCTGTTTAATAACATTTTCATAAACAAACACAACAATCTTTAAACATTCGACATAATTATGTCGTTGACATGACAGCAACTGTTACAATAGTCAATTAAATAATTATTGTCCCAAACAAAAACTTGTTATTGTCATACGTGACAATTAAAATGGCTTATAATTACGATAAATAAAAGAAAGCCTTTGAATAAAGCAGTCATTACGAAACAACTGTTAAATGTTTAAAAAACCTTGATTTTAAATAAAACTTTACCCTCTCATTAATCATTATGTCAAAACCATAAAGTTTATGTATACGGCTATGCACTTCAGTGTCAAATGAATTAATATCATTAACACTTCACAGCTGATTACAATCCATTGCGGTTCCAAAAAGAGAACAAGTTAAAAATATCAAAATAAACCGAGCATTGGATCCGTAATTTAGGAATATATCGTTATCAGCAAAGTAATAAAGTCTGGTTAAATAATAAATTTTGACGTGTTGACTCTACATATAGTATTTGCACAAGTTATTTCACTACAAACACATTTGTCGTTATGCAAATATTATATTATTTATCTAATTACAACGACAAGAATATTTGTTTGAGTCAAATTTGTTTTATCCGAAGTTTGCTGATAGTGCGGTGCTAATATTTGTTTTCGGTCTGATAGCGTTTTTATGTGGGACATGAGTAAGGAAAACAACATCTTCTTCCTAGTTTTCTTGAAGAAATTGCGGATGTGACATTGAGAGGAGTTTAAAACAGCTAGTCCTTGTAGTTATTACTATTATCATCTTCCGTTTCAATTATTCGTAAACAAAATAAAAGAATCCATTTAACACCACCAATATATCAGTGTGAGTTGAAAGCGTTAAAGCTAATACATAATATTCAAACAGCAATTCGTTACGATTAGCGACAGTCGTAATGTCTGTCATTTTAGTGCTAGCTTCGAATGTCGGGACCTCCCATAAAACATCCCTTAATGTAAATATCTCCCTTTTATCTGTCTTTAACAATTTCGTATACTCTAACTAAACCGTCACCGGAATATAAATTACGTAAACACCAATCTTTATTTTACCAGGACCAAGATTTTTGAGAGTTTTATTTTAGACCTTACTGTTTTTATTATAGAAGCGATCGTGTGTGATAGAGCAGTGTTATACAACGGCTTTATCATGTTGGTAAATGTGGCAGAATACATCGTCTCAAATTGCCCCCTGCCAATAAAAAAGGAGGCGCATAGGGCTGAATTTTGTTTATCGTTATCTTTACGGTGGGCCACATTTATTTATATTGTATTCATGCGTGTAACTCTGGTAATATAATACGTTTAGGAATAATAAACATTTTGAGTTAAGGCATGGTCGTATTGAAAACAGATGGATCGCTATTATTTGGGAGATTCGGAGCATGTGAACCGAATGTTGGCTCATGAATAGAAGTTTTAATGGATTGTAAATTGTACCGCTTTATGCTTTAATTTCTATTGTTATATTTTAAATTGCATAAATGTATATCAATGAATGTGTATTGCGTATATTGAAGTCTTGGGATGTCTTATTATTATCTCTGTCTGTATTGACATATGGCATAAAAACATTGTGCTGATCAGGAATGTCGATAATACTGTTAATTCACAACATAATCAAGTGTTAGTAAACAGTACTGCGAATTCATAAAAGTTTATAGATACAGAAAAAACCGACTCAAAAAATAGCAACAAGGTGATAGAAATACATTGAATACTCATTCTTATTTAAAAAGTTTGGGGATTTACCGCAGCGCATAAGACATAACTTAAGTCGTTATCAACATCTCAAATCATTATGAGACTCAATCTGTTTTCCATAAAACAAACATTTCTGAAAAATGCACTAAAGGGTTGTCGGAATTAGTATAGTATTACCATTAACGAATTCAAAGCTCGACCCTACCCCAACAAATGTTTATCGGCGGTCGCACATATTCCATTTATTATGAGTATTGTACACTGACTTGAATTTCAAACATTTTTTTCTGGTTTCCACCAAACGGTGCCACTTTCTTTATGCCTTCGACTTAGAGTTGAAATTCCACCATCAATACGAAAAATATGTTTGTCAAAGTGTTCTTGGAAAGTGAGCCATAAGTGGTTATTTATTATGCGCATACGTTCAGTGTTTACACATTTAATGCATTATTATTGGAAACGGCTACTGGTGTTTAAGTTAAATTTGTTAAATATTTATTTTGTTGACTATTTTATTGTTGTTCTCTGTGTGTGGGGTCTTGGCTACATCCTTTTTAGTATTGTTGACCGTTACAATAACATAAGTGGATCAGAGGGTTGTGTACACTGCCTTTACATTCAAAGAGGTTGAACATTAATTCGTAATTCTTATTGTTACTCTTTCAAAAATATATTTATTTACTTGTTTGACCTAACGTCACTTTAAAATCAATATTGAAACAACTTATGTTTACTTGAGCAATAAATATCCTAGAATTTAAAAATATACGAGAATGTACAATAAAGATTAGAATATCTTTTAAATACTTTCACTTTACCACTTCCAAAATTTAAAAAGGCGTATTTCAATAAACAAAACACATTCTACAGAATCCATAAACCAAAGTCTTTGCATAATGTAATCGCAATCCTATTGTAATCCAAAAAATGCGAAACAAGAAATTCACAGTTGGAACCGAGAGAAATTTTAATTTGCTACGTTCGGAACTTGCGGTACTTTAGTATTGAGCGGCCGAAGCGCCGTCCGTAAAACAAATATAAATGAACAATACATAATCATTACAGCCGTCATTAAGCATTGTCTTGTCACCTTTTGAGTTTAGCCGACTTTGTGGGGCTATGTACGGGGAGAGCAGCGTTTTGAATGAAATTCTCATATTTGCAAACAATTTGGATGATGTTGTAGATATAGTATGGGCTATTATGTTTTTGCTTGCTTATATCATTTGAGAATCATGTTACATACAATCTTATGTGAGTTTTTTTTATTAATTGAAGTTACCCTTCTTCTAGTCAAGCACTGATTAAAATCTCACTGTTAAACCTTCTCCTCAAATTCCATCCCAATTTTAATGTTACTGTGACTGGGTCACTCTGAAATCAATGTGTTTATTAAGCTGGAATTGGACAATAATTTTTATAGAAACAATGTGAAAACTTGATTTGCTATAATAGATATGATACTCGTATTGGACCAGTCATTACTTGTGACAAATTCAAATACGAGCTGTTTCCTCAATCTAAAGGATTGAATTTCGAATCATACTCGTAATTGAATCTTTGTGTTCCATATTAGTCCGCTTAAAACTTCAGACCTAATAAATTGAGTAGAATCAGTCCACCAGCTGCGTTCGTAGCCCCACCCAAACAAGTGTTACAAGGCGACTGACTAGCACTGAAATTATTTACAACGGCCGGTGTTTCACAAAAGCTCGCGTTGTTTATTGCTTCCATAAATACTAATACAGCTCAGGGGAAATTTATTTTGCCTCACCTTTTATTTATTGCTCTAGTGTTGTACTCTGGTTTCGGTGCGCCAGTTTTTTGTTCGGCCTAACTAAATAGCGTGGATAAATAGTAGGTGAGTATTGCTTGTGTGTAGGTTTTAGTGGCTTGTTGTAAGGTTTCTTTGGAAAAGTAAGAATGGTAGGGAAATGTAACTTTCAAAAAAATTAACTAAGTATTTTTGTTAAGAAGTATAGGTAGTTGTTTTGTCAAAAAATATTTGTTGGAAGTGTAAATTAAAACAGATTATTGAAAAAGCTCATTTTCTGCACTTAAAAAGAGTACTTAATACTTATAAAATTACACAAGAAAAAGGTTTAAAAAAGAAATTATCTAATCGTTCTTCACTTTAACATTTAACTGAATTTAGCTGTTAATCATTCCTTCCAGAACATTGGAAACGGTAAGTATATTCGTAGAACTATTCAAGTAAAGCAACTTATAAATCGTGTAATACACGAACAATGAAAATGTCACGAGACTTAGTTCAGCTAATCTGTTATAATCACGGTTTAGCTTAAGTTCATAATAACTAAATAATGATGTAAAATAACTTATACAGGTAATAATGGCCGTACTTCATATGCTAGCAAAAGAACAGTCACTTGCAAGTTAGGTAAAGATAAGTATGTAATTAATTCTATGTGCTGTTAAAACTAGCACGTTAGCCGTGCTAATTGTTAGGATGCACATGAATCGATTGATGCAGAAGCTGATGCAAGTGATATTTTCCTATTTAATAACAAATTGAATACCAAATGGTATTTGTTGATTTGAATTTTCGCCTCTTGACAAGTACCATATTTTGAACATTATACCATTTCTAATTATGTGTATTTTAGCCGGTAAAAAGTTAGTAAGATCAAGTGAGTTTGTTTGACTAACTCCAGTGTCTGAGTTTTAAGAGACTGACTTAAGTTATGTATAATTTCTTGATAATTAAAAAATAAAACATGTAAAAACAGAAGAAATTCTTTTTCTTTCAATTATAAAGTTTACTGCAAATACCTACTGACATATATATCGAAAGAGGCAGCCCTGACAATCTACGCTGAGCACGTGGCGGCGCGCACCTACAGAGCAAAGTCAACTTTATGTTCGTAAGCTTTGGTTCATTTTGGCTTGCAACGTCTAGCTACTAGAGGGAGTAGGTTATTATAGCAGTAGGTATTGTCATTTTTCCTTGGAGTGATTTATCTGTTACGTAGTAACTATTAAGTAATCTGTGCTTAAGGCTTCCGACACCTACGATTGAAACAGCTAGAACCAAAATTGTAATTGCTCTCTAAGCACGGTAGCGCTCATATAGTAATACCACTATCCGCCATATCAAAGTATCAACAAATCTTCATGTAGTTAACAAATAGTTATAACTATGGGTATTCCCATTTTCAGGGACAATTGATTGTATTTTAAGATAACTTAGCTATCTCAAACAAAACATCTTAATTCCTTATAATGCTCGTTATCAGCACTAAAACATGAATTATGTTTTTATTATCATAAGTCCCTAATATAGTTGCTATCGATATTAAATGTAGGTAATTAGGGCACCTGACTTCAAACAGTATGATATTATGATTGTGTACTAAGTGCAGTGCAATATAACAATTTCTTAGTATTCTACAAAGATAAGCTGTTACGGAAAAAGGTTTGCAACGTATTGCTTTGTTTAAAACTGTGTAGTCAATTTATTTAATAATTATTTTTGTAAAATTGCATTTTGTTGTTTTAAGCAAAGTCACAATTAATTTTAGAAATATTTATTGTATAGTATTTGTTTAATCTTATCCTTTTTACTTCCAAACTTATAAATAGGATGAATATACAGGCAAGCAAGAAATCATGATATTGTGTTGAAATGTAAGAGAAACTATCATAATGGTAGGACGTTTTATTAGTTTCATTAAGGCAAACATTCTGTGATGTTATTTCTCAATTTATAAATCGCAAACCAACAAAATCTAAACACAATTTTTGTCACATCGCTTCCTAACCAACTCGTCGGATCGCAGATATATAAAAAAAAAATTGGACTAATGTGGTCGATTTTCTATTCTATTTTTCTGTTTTCTCAAGACAATTTCTTTTGAAGAGGAAAAAGGTTTAATTATTTCATTCTATACATTACTTACCCATCACTGAAATCTTTTTCTCAATGGAAGAAGTTGTATTTAGTTGAAAAATCAGTCATAATAATTTTAATTTTAATTCTCGTCATAAAACATGCCTTTATTTAGCACCTATTTAAAAAAATAGTATCACCTATATTTCTAGCTCCAAGAAAAGTGTCCAAAAGCACATCACCACAATTTCACGCACCACCTCTATCAATTTCATCAAAAATCAGTATCAGATGTCATGGCGGCCATTACTCCTTGTATTTCAGTGCTCGTTAGTCGATGGCTGTTGAGTCATCGAACATCAAACGTCGGCGTAGTCAGTTTTTACGCCCGGCTGTAAACATTGATTTGGTGATGTCGGCACCTTTACGAAGGAGCTTTGATCTGCCCGCTTCCGTTGAATACAATGACGGTCTATGGAGGTTGGGACACAGTGCAAATGGTGCAGTAGGTCGGTGTTTGGTAGTACCGGTATGGAAATTAACCAAGATTAAAGGAGAAGTTTTAAGGAGATAACGCTTCAAGGACGATTTCAATGCGGATGTTGAATATTTCTTCAATATTTGTCATCGAGTGGGATCTTATAGGCTGTTTTCGTAACCTTACCTTAAAAAATTTTATGCATAGCATTCCTTATTGAAATAAACAGCTCACATGATATTTTTCGGCTAAATCTAACTGTCGACGACATACTGTTTCTCCTACGCTATGCCATCGTTTCATTTCACTCAATAGTTTTTTGCTTGTTTTCACATCCCTGTTAAATTGTGGTTGTTTACACCCGAATAGATTGTTATTGATGTATAATTGGAGTTCGGATTAAGTGGCGGATAATAAACCGATTCTTATTCAGCTTATTCCCAAAACCTATTGTGAAAGTTACCCAGAAAGATTATTGGTTCGTATAGATTTTGGTTTTGTGTGGGCAATTGTGGTTTCATAGAAGCAGTGAGGGATATTTAATTTCTGATTATGTCGGAAATGGATTAGATTTAATCTTGCGTGAGTTAATTGGGTTTAATATTGTATGGTTTGAATGGTTATTTCTTACTGAATTATCAGTAATTTTTAAGCTTTTATTTATGAGTCAGGTCACATTGGTAATATTTACTCGTTTATTTTAGACGTTATACTTACCCAGCTTTATTAATATAACAGTTATATTAGGAATACGTGGAATAAAATTAGGAACAACAATATTATGTAGTTTAAACTCTGGATATTTTCATTAGCAAACGTTGCCAACTTCCACTAAAATATTAATACAAAAAGTAATTTTTAGCAAAAATCTTCCTCAAAACGCTCAAATTGGAATTGACTCTAATCTTTCTTTTATCTTATTTCAAACGGACTTCGCTACACGTATTACAAACAACATTACCTTATCATAATTATTTCAGTGTAAAGCTATGATTTTCCCGATTGTGAATCGATAAATCAATGTTATTAGAAAATCAGATTAATCGATCAATATTATTGCGACAGAATGTTATATTAATAACTAATGATTGTATCAATCATTTATTTACAGAGAATTAACGTTAATCGCTGATTGTTTGGTCTAAAGTTCTTTACAAGGACGACGGTCTGTTTCTAGGTAATTTATACAAATAGTAGGTATAATGTAATAATTGTAGGTACACAATTACACATTATGTGTAATATTAATTGATTTGTCTATCAGTAAAGCGTTGTTCACGTTGTCAGTTGCGAGACAGCCAATCATTCAGACAAAGAGTGAATGAAATTCATCTGCTTCTTAGCCTTCTCTACTCCCTAGTACTCCCCGGCTCACAGCGTGTAAACTCGCTCTATGAAAAGAAATTTAAGAAGTCAGTTTGATCGCTTGGAGCTGTTTTACTACAAAAACTCCCATAGGAAAAGGTTAAACATGATTCAAACCGCGAGCGGTAAATCAATTCTACTTTAGTCAATAATAAGGTTGTATTTTCACTTAAATGTTACACAAGTCGGCAATAGGGGCTGTCGTCTCTAAATTAGAGTAAAACGTCACTTAAATCTAAGCTAAAACAAAGTTAACACTAAAGCAGCGCGCGGCTAATTTATAGCCGAGCGAGCGGCGCGGGCGAGCGGCCGAGTGCGGCCGAGCCGGCCGACTCGCAATAAACATGTTTTTTGTTTCGCATGTCCGCGCACTGTCAAATATATTACAACCCGCCGCGTTATTTACGAGCGCCGTCCTCCGCCCATACGTTATACTTAGTATCTTTGTTTGGACACAATAAGCAATATTTCTAAAGGGCCCGCCGCGCCGCCGTCGCTCGCAGCTGTTGATATGGGTTCCCAAATTGACATATTTAATTTGATCGCGACGGAGGGTCCGATCCCGTGTTTGACAGGTTTTAGTGTCGGATTAACATTTACGTTATGGAGTTAACGCTGTCGATACACTGAAATATGGCCTTTTGTTAACATGTTTATATTCAGACTGTGTTGACACATCAAACGGCTTCGTAGAACACCGGCCTCCGAGAAACGTTTTACCCTTTGAAGCTAGGTGAAAAGAACAAAGGGACTCGTAAAAGAGTAAGTAGTTTCGAATGTGTCAGCGGTAAAGTGCGATGACGGCAGCAAAAGAGAGAAGCATCGTCGGGGGCGTAATAAAAGTGGCGTGAAACAAAAAGCTTCGTGCTCGCGGTGCGGCGAGCTCGGCGCGGCGAGCTCAAAGCGAGCCGTCATGGGTGGCGAGCGACCAACACCGTAGCACGTCTCAATCCGCACCCGGCTGCTGGCCATACCACCTTTCCTTTTTCCCCTACCGCAATGCAGCTATGTGTCGTTTCCGCTTTATTTTTTACGGCCGTGCGCTGCAGCGGTGAGACATAGCGCTCTCGCTCTAATGGAGCTTTGTAAGATGTTTGTCCTTGTCGTGCGCGGTGCGGGGCGCGGGTGAGAGGCGCGCCGAGCGCTGGTGGGGTCCGATCGCTCACAGTCGTCTCGCCAGCCGCCACGGACGCACGTACCGCACTCGCATTCCGCGCGCACTTCTCAAAGATTAGTTGTTGCCAGAAGCGATTCGTGTCTACAGTGAAGTTTAAGTGATCATAAAGTTATTACCAAATGGTGGTGCTTGAAGACGGTGGAATGATGGCTACCAACCCTAACCAGTATTTACAGCCTGATTATTTGGCTCCTCTTCCTTCCACTGTAAGTATTTATTTGAAAATTTTGAAAAAAAAATATGACAACTTTTTAATTGTTTTCAATTAAAAATATTTTACAAGACTTAATACTAATTTTTGTTTTGTTTTGTTACAGTTGGATTCGAAGAAAAGCCCTCTTGCGCTTTTAGCTCAAACTTGCAGCCAGATCGGAGCTGATACTTCGCCAGCAAAACCTTTGCTGCCTCCTTTGGATAAGAAAAAAGTGAACAGTGTTAATAGTGATGCTCTCAGTCGTACGTCGCCTTCGACTACTTCGAGCAAACCGGACAAACCGCGTTCAACTCCGGATAACAAACATTTAGCGTTCAAACCATATGAAGTCAATGTTGTTACAAAGAAACCCGAAGAGACAAGACCTTCATCCAAAGCCAGCTCAGACAGTAATGAAGATAAAAAGTCAGGCAAAAGTACACCAGGCCGCAAATCAACACCTCCGACGGCAGACAATGGCAAAAACAGTCCGTCTAATGAAAATAAATCATCGTCGGCCGGCTCTTCTGGAACGAGCCCCATTATAAGATCAGGATTAGAGGTCTTGGGACATAGCAAGGATCACCTTGGAGCATTTAAAAATCTGCCGGGTCTTGCCGGATTCAACCCGCTCACTGGACTTTGTTGCCCGCCCGGGATGGAACAACACAATCCGGCTTTCAGACCTCCTTATGCCGGAGCTCCGTTCAGTGCTCACCACGCTGCAATGCTTGCGGCCGCCGCTGCATTCCCTGGATCGTCGCCAAACCCGTACCTCGGATACGCGAGAGTTAAAACACCCGCCGGCGGAGAAACTTTAGTACCTGTATGCAAAGATCCTTACTGCACCGGCTGCCAATTCTCAGTGAACAACCACCATCTGCTAATGAGTAATGGATCGTGTCCCGCTGGTTGCACTCAGTGCGATCACCAAAAGTACAACTTAGCTATGGCGATGGCACTTTCTCAGCAGGGAGCCGCCGCAGCGGGCGGCATGCCGTACCCCCAGCTAAGCCGTCCCTATGTTTGCAACTGGATAGTTGGAGAGTCGTATTGCGGAAAGAGATTTGGGAATTCTGAAGAATTGTTACAACATTTAAGGAGTCACACGACGGACGGGTCCACACCGTCGAGCGTGGCTTCGTCTCAGCCGTCGCTGATGAACCCGCTGAGCCCGCTGTTCACGACGGCGGGGCTGCGCGGCGGGTACCCGACGGCGCCGCTGAGCCCGCTGTCCGCCAGCCGGTACCACCCGTACTCCAAGGCCGGCCTGCCCGCCGGCCTGGGCGCCTCCCCGTACGGCGCCTTCAACCCCGCGCTGGGCCCTTTCTACTCCCCCTACGCTATGTATGGCCAGAGGCTCGGCGCCGCTGCCGTGCACCAATAAACTCAGTGAAGTGCAAAGAACTGAACTGTTTATAAATGTTGTTATGTCCAATTTTCTTCTGTGATATCGATAGACTAAAATCTAATGTTGTAAGGCGTAATGCGCCATGACAAATTTAGTGATTAGTGCAATTTAAAGTTATAGTTATTTATGTAAGTGAATTTGCCGTCGGAGTAGTGCGCTGTTGAGCATCTCTGAACTGTACAGCCAAATGTCTTTTGTAAATAATAATCTCTATGTTTAATATTAAAATGAAGTATTTGAAATATAATATCTACATACCAATATAAAAACATTTTTTCTTTTATTAAAACTCTAAACGTAAGCTAAGAAACAGTTCACATGTCTGTTGTATCGTTAATTGAATGTCGGAATCATCATCAGCACATCAGATAACATGAATTTGATGACCGATCAACGTCATTACAAAGTGGTGCTTTCCATCTTTCGTGTAGAGCAATAAATCGAGCCGAGTGATTGATTAATATACCTTGTAACACACATTAGAGCCGTCAATCAGCGCCGCGAGCTCGGTGCCGGTATGAAACAACGATGCGATCACGCTAACGTAAACCCACCCACACAAAACCAACACAAAAACGACTAACAAAATAATGTATTACATTGAAAAGAAAACGCACGTGAACGAGGGCCTTAGACACTCATTAATAACAAAACCGTGCGCTGTCAGCTTTGTTAATGTCAAGTTTTTTTTAATAAATGCTATTTTGATTAGGCCCATGTCATGTCGAAAATTCAACTGTCAAAAGCATAATTGGTCGCATGAAAAGTCGGAGGGACAGGTGGCGCGGTAATTTAAAACGGAGGCGACAGCCGTCGACGTCTATTGTGTATAAAATGTCGAGATAAATATTAAAATTGGCAAGTCTGTTATTTAACTGTGTCAAATAGGCCATTAGTATTTTATCGCTCTTTGACAGAGTCATTAATAAAATTTATAGCGGCTTTCACGTTATATTCGGGTTGAATTTTTATTGAATGCTGTATTTTATCCTTGGATAATAATCTTATTGTATAGGAATGGCAGTGAATGGTATAATTTTGTGTAATTTATTCAATTACGTGGGCGGACTTAATCCTTTGATAATACGCTACACTGAAATAAACTTATTCTTGTTTTTGTAATTATTATAATTTTATTTCGTTTCGTGACTGTATAATCAGTTAGATTTATATAACTGAGTATTAAATACAAAATTAATATGAGTGTAGGTAGCCGGTAGTAATTGTGCCGGGTGAGGCGAGCGATACTGAGTGACGAGCTTGTTATAACGTCTACTTCAATAAACTATTAGGACGAACATTATTTTTTCATTTAAATGAGTTCGTTGTTGTTGGATTGTTTAAACTAATATTTATTTTATACACGAAATACAAACAATTGGATGATTGAACCAGTTTTGTCCAATTTCAATGGACTAATGTAGTTGAATGTCTTTTTAGTACTCCAGTCATACTGTAAATAACTACAAAAATGACATCATAACACATTAAACTGGCAATAAAATAGATCCATATCCGAGCTAATAAATCAACTGTTCAACTTTAACTCTACTTTATGGGTTTGACATAGTTTTACCGGAAAAATCAATTTAAAATGGACAGTACAAGTAACGCCATCTCTTGGTATGCAGCTGAACTAAGTCACACGTTTTACGATTTCTTTTTGAAATGTTAACATAATAATTAAATAAAATAAAATTGAAATGAAAAGCAATCAAAATGTCAGCTATAATTAACACGAGAGTCAGTTTATCTGTGAAATGTCAACGTCGTCCGAAACGAAATTTATTTCAAGAGTTGTTTTAACACGTTTCTCTTGATTAATAGTCGCATTAAAAAGTTTAAAGGGCAACTCGTAAATCTTGAGATTAATTGTGATAATTATGTTGGATTTAATTTATAAACGTGTCTGAATGCTTGTTTTGGCCGTGGTTTATTATATTATATAGCGTAGGATGAAAGAAATGACGGCAACCTCCACTGTGACAATAAAATATGACTGTTTGGTAAACCTCAGGAACACCTTGCTAAATAGTTAAGTATAAGAAATTAGGAGACTGACTACCCAAAACCGACTCAGTCATCACACAGTCTTCTGTGACCACGGTTCCTGTAAAGGAGCGTACGTTAGATAAAAATGTAAAATAAAAGCGAAGTGTATCCGAAAACGTAGTTTCAATTCAAAATGAGTAGTGTTTGCTTGAACCTAAGAAATCAGTACACTGCCCAAAAACATAAATAATACAGACATATTATCTGCGGAATACGACGATAGAACCCTTTAAAATAATTTCAAAAAAACAACTGTGTCTATCAAGTTACATTTGTCAAACCTGAAAGTCAGAATAATATCGATTCCACGTCAAGATAATTCACGTATTTAATTGACAGCGTTTGTGTAATCTCGACATAACCAATTTATGATTAGCATAAGCATAAGGTAATGGGAATTAACATAGTATCCTGTTATGAATAATGCATACGGGTATTATAGACCCCGTGTTTGAATTAGAGGGTTACTTATGAGTTCGTGTCACTTCGGGTTTGTGTGACGATGTGATGTTATGAAAAATGGTAATTTGGGTGCGGTGTGTGACTGTTATTTAAATTATTTAAACCCAAAATGACAACACTAAGAAGCCACGTTTTATGTCAGGAAGCAAGGAAAATTATATATTTCAAACTTTTAAAATTAAAGCAATTTTTGTGTTTAAGTAATCAGTAGAAAAGTATTTAAAAAATAATCTACATACCTAAATAGGTGCGAAGGTGCATGCAGCACTTAACAATATTTTATTTGCCCATTCTGAAATACTTGCAATTGGATTGCGATTACTTGTCTCTCACATGGGGTTAACAGATAAAACTTAAAATGATTATTATTTACTTTCATTTGATTAATTTATTATCGTCCTATTGCTGCTCAAAGTTCTCCCGCAAATGCTTTCAACTCTGTCCTTTACAGACAGATGCGCGGATACATAATTCTAAAAAGCTAACCTACTATTTGAGGTTGCAGTTACACTGTCTTCTGAAATAGAAAAACATATCAAGGAACACATTAGAGACACGACGCCTAATAGATTTTGTCTGTTAGAATTTGTACTGACAACTGTTAGTAGTTTATAGAGTTTAAACAGCCTCCGTGGTCTAGTGGTTTGAGCGCTCGGCTCACGATCCGGAGGTTCCGGGTTCGATTCCCGGTGGGGATATCTTACAAAAATCACTTTGTGAGACTGTCCTCAGTTTGGTTAGGGCATTGCAGGCTGAATCACCTGATTGCCCGAAAAGTAAGATGATTCCGTGCTTCGGAGGGCACGTTAAGCCGTCGGTCCCGGTTACTTTCTACGGATAGTAGTCGTTACATGAGCCATGTCAGAGGCCTTTGGCGGCTCAATAACTCTGACACCAGGATTGGTCAAGTTGACCATCCACTCGATAAGAAGAAGAAGTTTATAGAGTAACTTTAAACAACTTTCTTCGCTTTGAAGCAGTCAGTTTAAAGACTGTTGTGAGTCTTACTTAACGTATAATAGAGTCTGTTATAATTTAAGGTTATAGGGTCTATTATACATAATTAAATAGAGTCTGTTACAATGAAAATAGACTCTATAAACTTTAGTTTTGGACCCTGAGCATTATCTATCTTCAAAAAACTGCACAATTGGTTGAACTACATAAATCGCAATCCTCCTTACAAATTCCAAAGCAAATAAAAACAGTTCAGTTTCATTGTTATCCTCCGTATACTATTAATAATTCATTCTCTGTACATCCATAGCGTCAGATATGTGATCTTTATTGGTATTTCGAAGGGCTTTTCAGTTCGCATTGTGCTGATCGAATAAAATGATTTGCTCAACCGTGAACAAACGAATTAAGCAGATAATTCTTTGTATGATAATGGTATTCTCAACTTGTGTTCGTATGGATCTTGTATTATTAGTTCATCTTTTGTTGTGATAAGCTTTTATATGTTTGACGGTCTCGGTAAGTTATTAATGGGAACCATTTAACATGTTTTAGTCATTATTGTGGTATGAATTCACACATAGATAGTTGGAATGAAAGTCATCTTTTTGTACTGTCAGTTTTATTTTAATGTATCTTTTACGCTGAAACAAATCTGACTTTCAAACTAGTCTATAACATCACTTATAGAAGTTGTATATATAAGAGATAGCATTTACTAATTTTACTAGATATATGAAGGATTCCTTATATAGCATTGCAGGTCATGTAGATATAATTAACTTTTTGTCTGCAACAGGAGAAAAGAGAAAGAAAGACTCTAGCTAATTGAAGATATTCTCGTATTTTTAAAGGCAGTGAATAATAAACACAATATTGCAATATGAAACAGAATATAATACTAATGATAATTCATACTAGGGGACCACTCCGCCCGCATGTTTTGATAGATGCCCCGCAATATTTACTTTGCAAACTTTGCTCAGCTGTCTGTCCGTCTATTTATTGTCATAATTCGCGAATTGTTAGCCAATACACTTTGGCTTCGTAAACATTGTGTCTTATTATTGGGTATTAGAAACGTAACGTAACATTTATGACGTTGAGTAACTAATCGTTTACTCTAGGTAGAGTTTAGAAATTATTATAGAACTAGCATCGCCTCGCAGTTTTACCTGCGTAGTACGTAGTTTCTGTGGGAAGTTTGGGATGAAAAATAGCGAAAATTTTTGAAAATTGGCAAAAGTTTTTGAACACTAAACAAAATTTGAGCTTATTACGCCCTTAGTAAAAATTGTAGACACTTAGAAAATCTGCCAAATAGAAAGTTTGCTAAATAAAATTCAGCTGAACACAATACATACC
Source organism: Cyclophora punctaria (assembly GCA_951394245.1). Lineage (NCBI taxonomy): Eukaryota > Metazoa > Arthropoda > Insecta > Lepidoptera > Geometridae > Cyclophora > Cyclophora punctaria. The sequence goes on from OX596175.1 coordinate 10,838,667, forward strand.
TACCTGAAAAAGCGTACACTAGAGATAAGACAATTACCTTACTGACTTTTTGTTTGTGACACTTCAAAACGTGAGTCACAATCTATTGGGTGGAAACAGACTCAAGATAGACTTGTCTATAAAAAGTGTCGCGGCATCCATTGAGAAAAAAATATTGCTTCAGTGAAAAACTAACAACGGTAAGAACGGCCAGACAACCGCTTTTCTCACGACAAATAAACGTCTTATTTGTAAAAAGGTTTATTACATTTTTAGTATCATATCTGAGATAATAATTAAAAGGTTTTTTACATCGACTCATTAATAATTACACAGTTAACAATCCCATTATCCCGTCAATCCGCTAATGGGTCATTAAGGCCCGCAATTGTAAAAACATAAAAATATAACTTTGTGAAACAATTATACCTTGATAGTGTAAAAGGTGAAACTTAATTATTGCTTCATGTGACAGTGTAAATGGGAAACAAATTATAAGGCAGCGGGTTAAAGTATGAACGTATAGCGATTGGTTTTATTGCGATATTAAATACGCTGCGTCAACGAGTGGTGGGGAACACGAGAAATAGGGAAGGTTGGAAGCGTTTGGGGAGACGATATAGTATGAGAAAAAATATGTAAACATTGTTTGATTAAGCGAGTAAACGTATTAAAATGACTAAACTATTAAACTGATTAAAAAACAAGGGATTTTTTTATATAACTATTTAAAAATATATTATTTATAAGTTAATCGTAAGTGCAAAATGATTATATTGTTGTAGCGTCTAATAAATAAATAAATAAAAAACAAAGTTTTTTAACAAAGTATACTAGCATTTTGTATAATAACCTTTAACCAGTCTATGCTCTATGTATTTCATATTTTTACAGTTCAGTTAGTTGATTAACAAATCATTTCATATTTTAATCGTTCTTTACAATCAAGATGTAATACGTTAATCACAAATCGCTATCGCTTATGACTTATTCAAGCTAAAATGATAACGATAGTTTAATTGGTACATGTACACATGTCTGAAGGTCTCATAACGAATGTAATTACAGAAGTTTGAAAGTAGTGTCATGTGTTAGCAACAGAAAACAAGACGATAATTATAATTTAATAACATTGCTGCTACGAAATTAAATTACAGTACAAAGTAACAGAATACTTTTTTTACTTCGAAGTTAGTTATTATTGAGTACATTATTTTTTAAATTTATTCCTCGTTTCAGTTTCTTGGTAGTGTTTATTTAGTTTTTTAATACAAAGACATATGTACTAAAAGATATGTTCATGGCCACTAACTTTAGTGGCCAACTCTGGTATCCAACTTCTTAGACCGCCTAAAGGCCTCCAACTTGGTCTGACGATTGAAACAACCGGGATCGACAGTTTAATTTTTCCATTAAGTAAACTCTGATCAAGCGTAGACCTTAGGTTTAAATATGCATTTGTAGCAAAAACTTTTGTCTAGCTCTAGACTCTATTAGACACATGATACATTGTAGCAGCATGTTCAAATTAACTTGATTAGTTGCTAACATTGACAATTACATGTTAACAACTTGTTATGACTGTAGTTTTTTACTGCACCTGTTATTGGTTACATTAGTTGGGTAAGATATTGGATATTGATTGCGGTTTAATATGTAATGGTATAAATTACAAGCAGTTAAACGTCTTTGATATTTCGCTAATTTATGTTATAAGTAACTGGCTGGCGAATTTAAACATTAATATGACAGTGAATCGCTTTATTGAACTTACTGGATTGTAGACAATAAACTCTCTCAACTTCTATACAAATCTTTGGATAATTTTTTACTTATTATATTTACCAAAAGTGAAGCTAAAATATTTGCCCCATTTATACATTTTAGTTCAGCTCCATTAGCTGTTTCACAAAGCATTAAAAACCGTCGACATGATGTATTCAAAACACATCCCTACAAGTACAAAAGCGTTGAAGCATAACCGGTGGTCCAACAACCGCTCCCGACCATCGAAATAGAAAACATCAATTTCACCAAAACGTTTCAACCAAAAACGACAATGACATAACGTTGCAATTTCTTCATCTGCCATTTCACACGGTGCATTACAGAGATTAATGGTGCAATAGAACGGGAACAATTTCAACCGGCTCCCGTCGCTACAGGATACAATATATTATGTTGACAGACATAACAACGTACACCACCGCTTATTCTTTGTGTCCCGTATTTTATTCGCTTTATGACGGCTGCTGCAAATTAAAACGATGAATCTAAACAACCCAGCTCCAATTCTATTCTCTACCTTATAGTTGTAAGGATAGAGACTCAAAAACGCTCGATAGAAAGCAAAGCTAAGTTGGTATCGAATGTAATAGTCGTGGATGCCAGTTGAATGTTTGTTAGTATTTTATTTCGGGGCGTTCTCGCGTCATAAAATAATGGCGTAATGCAGTGTCGTAAATCAATTTTCCTTTTGAACGATGACGTTTATAATGAGTGTCGGTAGTTTTGAATTAGTGTAATATATTTTTTTCCATTTGAAAACGAGCGTGTGATTATATCTGTGTGGTTTTATTAATGGATGTGTTTGTCTGATGTTAGGATGTTAAGTTTGTTGATCTTGTGTTTGATTCGGAATGAAGGATGGATGTTGTAATTAATTTTTTAGTATGCCGCGAGATAAGATTATGTATCTGTGTAGTTTTCAAGCATTAATCATATTTTAATTTTAGATAGGGCCTTAAGATCAGCCGGTGACCTTTGTGTTTGTAGGAGATTTTAATGAGAACTTGGTTTAGTTCAAAAGCAAACAAATTACTTGTTTAAAAAGGTCAAAATATTAATATATCCTATTCAAAATGTGATACTCTGTTTATCTTGTTGATAACATATTCAATTCCCAGTCAGAAGATTGAAATAAAAATGTAAGAATGGTGTATTGTTAAATAAAAGAGGAGCTTCCTTTACGAGGGTACAAACTATAGGGATGGCTGTAAACCCGGCCAAGTGGGCTCGCGTCACTCGCCTTGTAAATACGTAATGAGATCCGCCCGTCACTATGGGTAGTTGAGCTGAGAAGGTGATCGAAATTATCGCGCATGTGTTTGAAAAAATGAAGCAAAATGTTTGAGAATTTTACCCTTTTTCTGAACTTATAATTGAGTTTGATCATAGTTTAAATGTGATTTGCTTTTCCAATGATATGATAGTTAAACAAACAAGTAAAATAATTTGTGCTGGTCATTAAGAAAAGGATGAATCTGCAAAGTTATCAAAAGTGACAAGCAATAAAGTTCACGCACGAGAAGTTCTAAACATTACCACGATCTAAACATTAAGAGAGGTACGAGATAAATCTACGGTATGCAACACAATTATCGGTTAAGTAGAAAATGCGGTTATATTATGTGAGTCGTTTGACTCGGCCGTGCCTCTGGTGCCGGGCTGTTCATAAATCTTCATTGCCTCGCGATGACATGCCGCGACACGTCTCTTTGCTACCGCGCTACAAACCCCGCACACACCCGAAACATCACAACCACCTCCACCAACCACATCTCTTTCTCAACCTTCAATACCAACAATAAAGCACAATTTCCCTTTCAACAAATAATCCAGAACTTAGCCACATATTCCATCACAAATAACCTCACAAACTGAATCACGACCAATGAAATTTCGAACCAACAGCGTAGAGATATAAAGCTGCATTTACATCACCCGACTCCAAATACAACTTTGTTCTTTTCGTTAGATTTGTGACCTTATGAAACGAGAATGTCATTAGCGTCAGTTAAGGGTTTATTAGATTTTGTGTCGTGTCTGAATTGTGTTAAGGGCTACTTTTGTTTGAGTGGTGCGAATGAGTGTGGCAACAACATTATCCCTCTGTGACAAGTAACGTCAGGCTGTCGATCATTATAATGTATGTGGCTCGCTGTCAGCTGTCTTAACGCATGAATGATTCACTCCATGATAAATTCGAGCTTATGATTACCTTTCAGACGCAACGTCAATGTGTCTGTTTTCGTAATTACGGTCTCTATATTTAAAGGCTTTTACTGTTTTATGGCGAAACTTGAACCGGAAGCCCGGCTCGTATATTACTCTGACGTGTGCAATGTTCAAAGCGTATATTGTTGAATGAGCATGATTTATAACTTTAACGGTCCATGCGAATGATAAATCGAATTTATATACGTTGAATGTAAATATAGACAGGCGATCATTTATTCTGTTTGCAGTGCCATCAATTCTCCTGATATCAAATGCGTTGCTATCAATTTCGAAAATTGTTGAACATAGATATTTAGAATTGAAAACTTTATCAATTTGTTAAGTTAAATGTTACGGTCGTTTGTCTGTTGAGGTCACAAGCTCGATGTTTGAATATAAATGAAGTGTATTACATTAAAATGTTGCATTAAAAGGAAATGTGTTGTACAGATTTATTAGTGGCTAATAAATCGGTTGATCTATTGACATTTTCGTAACCTTAATCTAAGTTAACATTAATCAAATCAAACAATTCGATAAAGTTAATTTGATTGTAAATAAATTAGTTGGTCATAATCGTGCCTGACACAGACTTAATATTGAAATATTGAAACGTTTTAGCGTAGCAATTTTGGCTTTTGTAATGCAAATAATCACCAGTAAATCTTATTCTTGTACCAAAATTCCTAGTAACAAGACTGCTACAAATATCAATTAAGTTGAATTCCAAATTAAATGTTCCATAGAACCAGTAGCAGGAGTCAGACGTCCCCGAGACAAGTGACTGGTGCAAATGTTAGATCTTGATGCGAACGGGCGGCATGCGTCAAAGTCAACCGCCTTATCTGATACGTCGAGCAGACTCAGAGGAATACCGACGGCTAATGCTCTTGTTTAATCTTAAATTACACTATAAATGTTCTCATAAAAACATGCCCCGTTTTTGCTACGATTATTATCTCTTTTTTTGGGAATTCGGCTAAATATGTAGGCAGTTTAGCCGTTTGCAAGGTTGAGAGGTTACGTAAAGTGTTTGGTTAATGCAATAGAGCTGCCGTTGAAATGCGGCTGTTAGCTTATCTTAATTGCTTCTTTTTTTACTTTAGTGCAGTATTATAACAGCCTCCGTGGTCTAGTGGTTTGAGCGCTCGGCTCACGATCCGGAGGTTCCGGGTTCGATTCCCGGTGGGAATATCTCACAAAAATCACTTTGTGAGACTGTCCTCAGTTTGGTTAGGGCATTGCAGGCTGAATCACCTGATTACCCGAAAAGTAAGATGATTCCGTGCTTCGGAGGGCACGTTAAGCCGTCGGTCCCGGTTACTTTCTACGGATGGTAGTCGTTACATGAGCCATGTCAGAGGCCTTCGGCGGCTCAATAACTCGGACACCAGGATTGGTCAGGTTGACCATCCACTCGATAAGAAAAAAGAAGAGTGCAGTATTGAGTCGAATCCGCATTTCTGTTTTGAACATAAGGTTAATTTGTTACCACGTAGCTGCAGGAGTCTGCAGGAGAGGATAAACTTTTGGGAATGTTGAAATTTGATCCAAATAAACTCAAATGAAAAAGAAACAATTTTATTTAAAATAAACTCGGCATTTTTCGTCACAAATTATCTTCATGTAACATACTAAACTATCCTATGCCCACATATTATTACTAAGCTAATATCGAACAAAGATCCACATACAATATTACCAAGCCGTTCAACAAAGCATTCCCCGCCACACAGAACAAAACGCTTCTACATTCCAAATCTGAAATCAAATTAAATATCTTCCATTCCTGCGCCATAAACAGAAGCCAAAGATGAAGTATTCGATACAGAGTGACGGGAGCATTGTCTCTGGATCTGGCTTCCATCAACGTCTGAGGCAAAAAGATATCGACATCAACTGCAGCCGACAGATTCAAGATACAAGTTCTACTGATATGGAACTGCTTGGAAATGTACTAGACGCTCGAGTGCCTTTGTTAGATGCATATAATATATACTTGTGTAGGGTTTATGGAGTTTACACTTTTACTAAAGTAATACTGTGCGTTTTTTGTGACCTTACCAAAAATCATAGTATATGCCGCGTAGGAATTACCTTAATACTATGTACAAATCGGAGTCTCGTGTTTTCCTGAAATTTGTTGACATCAACAGAGTAGGGTGCAAGCGAGTGATGGTGAATCGTTAAGTTTAGAAAATAGAATATATCTTTACAACTCTTTGCTGATATATTAATGTTGGATGTTGGCCATTATATTCAATAACCTACAAGGTGATGATTAGTTAAAAGAATACCCGAAGAAACTTTACGATACCAAAATTGGATAACTGTATCGATACCAGTTATTTAATTTAGCAACTTAACCTGCACTAATACAAGTGCTATTCACTTTTGTTTTTATTATACAGTTTCAACGCCATAATTAGTACAAAGTGCCATCAAACTATTCATTCCATTCTGAACCGTGAAACACCCAACAAATTCGCGGGAATGTTTCGATTGCGGAACAAATGACTGCTATATAAAATACTGTCCCAATTATTTCGGAAAATTCATTACTACTCGGCGCTTTCCGATTGGAGCCATCATTCACGGCTACTATCTAACATGGACGGGCGATACGGGATGTCCTGTGTCTATTCAATGATTTAATATTGAGTTAAATGTTCTGCTGATAAATATTTACAAGAGATTTTAGTTTCAATGATTAAAATTAAATAAATATTATTGTATATTGTTTTTTTCTTCTTTTACAACTTTGTTTGCAGGTTGAAAACTCAACTTTCAGAAATGGTCCATCATTAATAATATTTTCTCAAGTAGGTTCTCTCATGCTTGAATAGGTTCGGTTCCGAACCAACCTTAAATCTTTGTAGTGTAATTAAAAATGATATTGAGCTTCTGTGTCTTCAGTGAATTATAACAACCCATGATTGTTTATTAATACTGATAACATACCGCGAACAAATAAAATCGACGACAGATAAGCAATCACAAGTCCAGACAAACATCTTAAACACGTTCGTTGTCCCGAAACAGCCGTATAACGTCAGGAAGGAATGGTAGCTGTAAATCAAACTCCTGCCGACAATCCTGACCGGCCGTCGATACATCAAGTATAATGCCTCGGATACCGCCCCGAGATAATCGAATGTGAGCATCGACTCGTTACGCTGGAAATAAGATGAGGTTTGTGACTGCCAATCGATTACAGAGGCGTAACTCGATTTTGCAATCAAACAATTTTCAGCTGTATCGCCTTACCATTAAAACTAAAATGGAAGTTAAGAATTTTAGTGATTTATTTCTGAAGATGGTGTTGGTGGAACATGATTCAATGTCGTTATGGTTGTTTTTTGTTTGAAGCTCGCGAAGTGTTGTCTCCGAACGGTGAGCGTCGATAGATCTGTAAAGTTTGCCGCGGACAGGAATATATCGAGTGGTTGCCTCCGTTCGGCTTTATTTATACATAACATCTGTTTGAAGTTGAATCTACCGGCTCGGACGGCGAGCGCATTACCGGAGATTTATTCGCCGTCTTAATTGTGAATCGATGGGTTAATGAAGATAAAACCTGCGGCCGTGTTGTAAATTAGCTCGCGTGTCGACTCATGGCTCCGATAAAGGCCTTCTTTATTACTTTGTTTGTTTTCTTCAAGCGCACTTCAAAGAATGAGATAAATTCGAGTTTATGCGAATGTATAAATCGATGTTTCGCCTTTGTGCGTCGTGTGAAGTCCTCAGGTGGAGAGACGGCTCCGAGATAAATGCGAGCCGGGAAAATTAACGACGCGCCGACGCGCCATAATTAACTAGGCTACTTATAAATCAACCGAAACCTCTGCCGTCTGTAACAATAGCCGCAAAGTAAGATAAATCGACACGACAGCTCTGCTCATACTACTCGATATTGACAAGTGTGGCGAGCGCTGGGCCGTGTTCACACTACGGACACTGAATTTTGCTGGAAAATCTCACATACACGATCATCATCCATTGGCTTGCTTTACATTCTGTTCGAGCCAGGATCCGTTTGCTTGTTATGCGTTTAGTCTGTGGTCGTGTTGGCTGTGGAAACGGTGTAGTGTGTACGTGATGTAACCCCTCGCGGTCACACACTCTCGTCTAATGGTCGTGATTCGACAAGTACAAATGGCCTTCGTGACAAATGGCCTGCGGAAGACCCCGTGTCGACTCCGCTGTCGTAAGTTCAAACGACGTGCAAGCAAAAATGATCCTTCTCAACTTACCTTTTTATTTACGGCTTAAATTAAAAACTGCCGAATTTGTTGGCGATGCTAATGATTTTGATCATAATTTATCAACGTAAGCGAAAGTGATTAATGAAGATTATAAGGTCGGTATTTATGATACGACTGACCATATTCTTGCGAAATTAACTGAAATTATATGTTTTGATAAATAAGGTTGGTAATCGATTACAAGGCGCAAGATGTAGCGACAAATGATAAGTGTAGGTGGAAAGTGCCGATCGCTTTCTCAGTTCGCCCTCTGATACCGATCAGGGTTTCATCCTGTGGATTTGCGAAAACAGCTCTTACTGTTGAACATTTACCGTTTTTGTTATCCCCTTTTGCTAGTTCATGTAGTGTCAAATCCGAAACCTTTGAGTTATGAGCCCGTAGTGATTTATGAGGCTTGCGTAATACAATATTACTTGAGTTGATGGACGATGTCCGGGTGACAATTCATATCTCTCGGTTATATTGACTTTGCGAAGGGACCGGCCTCTTGATGATGTTTTGTATTGATGGCTTTTGATACGCGGTTTTTATATGAAAAGCGTGAAATGAGGGGAGCGACAGAACCTTGCGTTCGTTGATGCTGCGGATTATAAGCTTCGGATTGTGAGGACAACGTTTGAAAGAAATGACGCTTGCTTTCTATTGAACTAACTCTCAATGTCAACAATGAAAAATAAAAAAAAGTTTATTTAATAAGTTACATGGTACATCAAATGATTTGTTGGTCCCAAAACTAGGTCAGCCTGTGTCTTGGGGTACTTTTTAATATGTAGTTACATAAACTATGGAATTGTCGTTATAAATATTCTCAATTTTTGAAGAGAGAGTATTAAAAAGGTCATCTTAAATAACGAATTAACTATAGGCCATTTTCTTTACTATGCTTATGTCTCTACGAAGTACATTTGAAGATGTGGTATTTGAGATTGATACAGTATTTAAAGGTAAGGCAATTAACCTAAATACTCAAACATGGGTAACGAACAATAAGTAAGCCATCTCCATTAAAACTGGTTATAAATTCACTGGGATGTGTACCATTCGTCTTGTAATGAAGAAAAGTGCGCCCCTTGGATGTTTTATCGGCGATCTGTGTAATTAAAACGTTGCCCGGAGGAAATGTTAGGTAATAACGATAAATCTCCGCGCTCGTTCTGACCTCCGCGTTGCCAATTGGTTACTGGCAGCCCTTTGTAGCCCTTTTGCACTGATTCCGTGTTACAATTTGAATTAGCATGTTTGGTCTATTGGTTTTGTTTGTGAAGTTGATATTACGTGGAATTGAATTTGCATTGTAATGGTTGTTAAACTATGATTCAGTTGGGTTTAGGTGTGTCATTATGATTAGGGGAATAATTTTACTGTATTTTACGTAATGGCATAAAAAGTAATATAAAAGAAATATATATATCACTACATATGTAGTATAAAACATAGTCGCTTTCCGCTGTCTGTCTGTTTGTCCCTATGTATGCTTAGATCTTTAAAATACGCAACGGATTTTGATGCAGTTTTTTTAATAGATACAGTGATTCAAGAGGAAGGTTTATAAGTATAAAAATTCCTGAAATTTCCACGGGAACGGGCAAAACGCGGGTAAAACCGCGGGGCGCTGCTAGTATATTCATATAGGAAAAGTTTGTTTGACGTGTATGATGCTCACTTATTTTTCAGCTTATTAACTCAGTGATAGTCATTTATCGTGAAAAGTCATCGGTTCTATAGCTATAAACTAATTAATAATATCCTGATAAAATTATACATTATGATCAATTCAAAACTGTCAATATTTACGAATATTATAACCCTAACTAATAACTTTCTTCAGTACCTAAAATGCAATGAACAAGACGTTCCAAACAATAAGCAACAAAGGCTTTCTCTTCAATAAGTAAGTTATTCAGTGAATATCCAAGCAAGTACCAGTGAACCTGTGTTCACCACTGGTGCATTGTAAATGCTAAGTTATGCTAATGCAAGCTTTGTTAGTGTTTGTGTTACAGCGCTAATGGCGGCTCACGATTTGATTTATTGTCTCACAACTAGTTCATTGAGTTTTCTATGGTAATTTTTGTCTTTGGCGGTGATCGTAGGTTTTGAAAATAGAATATTTTAGTTTTAAAACATTTATGAAGAATGACGACGACTAGCGATTTTTTTAAAAAAGGAACAAAATAATAGTGATGGTGTTTTCATTTTTCAATAAGTGTTATTGTTTCAAACATAGCCTGGGACTACACCACATATCAGAAATCAGAAGGCGGTCTGCATATTTTGCATACGAAAACCCCATTGGAGCTTATTCTACTATACATACTCTTTACTCAACCTGTACGACTTCTTAATTGTATCAGTCACTAAAAACTTCAATTCAATATCCCAACATTACTTCTATAAAGACAATTCAATAAATAGAAACTACCCCATCACTATAGCTTAAGCCGACCACAAATTGAATGAACAGAACAAACAAACCAGTAAACACAAATAACAATATCTTACCAATACATATTACAATGTTGAATCGATAAAAATCAGAGAGTAGAACAAAGACCACCGTTTAGAATTCCGGATTGTGGGAATCCTGGGACCATTAGTGGAGCCATTTGTTAGGTGAGCGCGGCGAATGCGGATAATATCGGACAAAGTACGGATATTATCGGACGGACACACCACAACACTAATTACCTGTCGTTCTAATTTTAAACGAGATTTAGTTTATTGTTCAAGCTGGGTTAAGGGTTTAGGTGGAGTGTAGTTTTTGGATTGTTTTGGAAAAGTTTGTTGTAATTAGGTAAAGGGTTTAGGTAATTATTTTAGACAGTGAAGAATTAGAAAGTGCTTTTGTCATGTCTTTGAAAGTCTTTCACATATTGTGTTGTACATAAAAAATTAAGACATTTAATACATTTTCTGAAAAACATAATAATAAAAAAAGAAGTTTATGTAGAAAATAAGGAAACCTGAACTCATAAAAGATTCTTGAATCAATCTATAAAGGAGTACCAATATGATGTAACTAAAAATAAATACTAATAACCAAGCCAATTTATTAAAATGATATTGTGAAGTTCCGAACCGAGAATTTATGAACAGAATCTAATCACAATCACAAACGGGCTTTCATTCGTAACACCCACTAAATATCTTGTATCGCTATCAAACTTGCACGCCCCTAATACAACAGGGAGTAACTGACATTTTACTTGAGATAAATAATGGGATTAAACTAAACTTCATCGTTGAGTTCAGAATAAATAAAAGAAATAGTGTTTAGTGGATAATTTATTTTTTTAAATAACTAGAATCGCCCCGTGCTTTTACACTATGCCATTCAATTTGTTTCATCCAATGTATAATTCAATCAGAAATCTATTGCAACATTATAAACAAATATTATGTATGTGTATATAACGAGCTGTGCCCCATGGTTTACCCGTATTATTCCTGACCCGTTCTAAATGTGGCTCACGCATTAATTTTCAAATACTACTGCAACAGTAGCTTGAAATTATTATTGTTTTAAAAATAACTCTTCAGCTTTTTCACATTTCTTTCTATATATTTCTTCCTTCTCTTTTGTATTGTACAATAAAATACGACGCTTCCTTGACAACTGACAATACATTTCCTCCCCTACACTAGGTTTAGTGTAGGGGAGTAGTACTCGGTTGAGTACTACTAACCAAATCGCCATTTACCGCATTTCACTCTTCAGTCATACCCTTCGCTATATTTGCTTGTAATGACAATGCAGCGAAGGTTCCGATAAAGACAGCCAAGTATTTATGGGAAGCGTCTACAAAACGATCGGCAACGCCTACTGTTTGCTGTGATAGTTTACAACTAGTGGCGGTCTGCGGTTTTGTTTGGGGTCGGATTGTTAGGATTTTGAGACTTGTTTGTGACGTTAAGAGGAGTGACATAGTTTATTGTATGTATGTAGATAGTGAGGTACTCGATCAGAGATGTTAAACAATCCTTTAGAAAGTATAATGGAAGAATAGTAAGTATTATGACATGAGAAATGTATGAAATAGAAACATAACGTGACGTTTTTAAGTACTGAAGTTAAAATTAAAACCAATTTGGTATTGTTATAATATGAGTAAACAAAGTTTCCGATCGCGTCTGTATATCTCTCTGTCTGTCTGTCTGTCGTTCGCGATAAACTCAAATACTACTGTATGGATTTTGACGCGGTTTTTTTTAAATAGATAGAGTGATTCAAGAGGAAGGTTTAAATGTATAAAAAATAATATATCACTAAAAAAACACAAATCATAATTATGAAACTTCTCATTTTAACAAGTTCCACTCACACCACTTAAGCTTTCAAGGCCTTTTTAAATACAGTAAAAAGCTCAATTATACATTTTCTCAAAAACAATAAACAAAATTCACAATAAATAACTATTCGGCTTCAAGTCCCGAATGTTAAGTGAGTAATAAGTGTTCTCTTACGAGCCGACATGTGGTTATTAAATGATGGAAGATATTTATATTTACGACGAAGAAAGTTTATTGCAATGGGAGGGGCTTGTGTGCATTTATCAATTATGTTACGAGAATTCGCTTTTGAAACAGTGGATAAATCAACGTTATTTAAAGATACAATCATTGGCACTGGGCACTAAGTAACTCAGTACAAATGGTTTTATAAAGAACGGCCTATCTTGTGTTTTAGTTTAATTTATGCATTGCATATTATAGTCATTTATATGATTTACTTTTATTTGGGTCATTAAACATTAATAGCTGATTTTTTACTTTTGATAAAAAACAGAGACTATGGATAGTTGATAGTTGATAGCTATGAAAAATAAATTGAATACTTTTGTTTCTCTGAGACCATTAGGTACATCCATGTGTATGTATATACTAAGTGAGGATGGATTAACGTTCGATTCTTACTGCTGCACGTCAGAGACGTCTATTAAAATGACACTTTAGTTAACTGCTGATTGAAGGGACGGTTTGACGTATTATTTCTTTAGTTATACATCATAATTACTTACGCATTTCAAGGCTCTGAGTACGGGCCTTCTTCACGCAAAAAATACTTGCTTATACGATTGCAGCCAAAAGATAATATCTTGAAATTCTCACAGAATCTTAGCAAACAGGTAAAACTGCAAATAACATACCTAGTATCCATCTACACTAATATAATAAAGCTGAAGAGTTTGCTTTTTTGTTTGTTTATCCCAGAAACTGCCAATTCGATTTGAATAATTCTTTTTTTAATGGATAGCCTGATTCAACTGAAAGCATATAGACTGTTTTTCAACCCGGAATTCCTACGGGAACAGGCATAACACAGGTAAAAACGCGAGAGGTCGTTATATAAAAGTCATAATATATGTATGTATATGTATATCTTTATATCATAATAAAAGTCCAACCCAGCTCTAGGTCACGTCTCCACTCGTGCCGATGCTCTCCATCCATCACTCGTGTAACAAAGATGTCGTTCACCTCGACAGCGCCATCTATCCACGAAAGTGCCCACTAAACTAGGTACATAAATTATTTTGTCTGCCACGCGAAGTGTAAGGAACTGCGCGGGGATTTATCACGCGTGGGTAGGGGGCAAGTGATGAAGGTAAAGCGGGTGGGGAAAATTCGGAGTCAACTTGCTTTTTAGTTTTAGGTATTTGCCATTTGATATTTTTGTAAGCAATCGAATTGAATGAGGAATGAAAAGGATTAAGTGAGTTTTTTTAACTTTATGATTAGATCATTGGGATTATTGGGAATCTTCCATACCGTGAGATCTGTAGCGAGCATCTTTTGCCCTTCACAACTTTTTAAGAAAATAAGGACATTAAAAGATACTGTGTTATTTGTCAATGATATGGGTTTTATTGTGCCTTCATCTTCAATAAATCCGTGTCCTAATTGTAGTACTTTAAAGGTTTTCATGGCCATCCAACTTTTTTCAATGGTAAATATTTCGTCTATGATCGCCGCTCTAGTCCATACCGTGTCCCACCGCCTTAGTACGAAAAATAGTAGCGAGTGCCGACAGCCATTTTGTACAAAGCAAGGGGGATGGTTTAAAATATTATGCGTCGTAAGAAAATGTATTTTTTGCCGAGCACCGGAGCGGGCGCGTTTATTTAGTACTAGAGATAAATTTTATTTATAATCCCAATGTTAAATATGCTCAGATATTTACGAGACTTGCTTCTTTTTATTGGATTTCTCTTCAAATGAGATTGTTTTTGGAAATAAAGACGCTTTGAATTGGAAATTTGAGAATGGCTCCAGTTTATTGTTTTAGGGACTCGTTAAGGATTTTAATGATATTGTTATCGGTGTATGTATTTGAACGTTTAAATAGCGTTTTCAAGTGGTAAACCGAGACTGAGTAATTAGATAATTATTTAGATAGACCTATATTAGTTTATTGAGGGACGAAAATGGTAGAGGGCTTTCCCCAACAAGGGACACTTTTAATAAAAAACTTACTTACTTTTACTATTTTATACTGAAAATAAATTTAATTTGTTAATTCTTCAACTAAAAAGCAGCATTCAAGCTTCTTAAGAACTCATTTGCCACTGAGTGAGACAGCTCAAGTCAAAGCTACAGACTAAAACAAAGGGGCCGAAGTCATCGCACATCTTGCAAGTGTGTTGGAACCATAAATCTGGCACGTCGTAAATATCGGCGCGCGGCGGAATCACTCGCCGGAGATAAGGTGAGCCAGTCTACGCGGGCCTTAGGTTTACTACGCGGTACTTGTGGGGAGGATACCGGTTGATGCTTTAGTTTGATGCTTTCGTAATTTTGAAGTGAATAGTTATAGTCAGTGTTATAAAAAATATGAAAGTATTCAACACTGAAATTTCACTGAAAATCAGTGTTTTAAAGAATTCTAGGTAACCATTAAGTATTTGTGAAGAAAACTTTTTAATTGTTTCGAGGTTATAGAAACAGTTAAAAACATGAATCACTTAATATTTAAAGTTTTTTTAAACAACAGCTCATTTTGGGGAAAATTCTAAATTATAAGTCTCAAACCAAGTAACAGTCTCTTCATTTCTTGTACCGCGCAGCCCATATCTCAGAGTTATTTCCCTCGGATGAAATATGTGGCAATTTCTTTGAATAATACATGGGCCATATTTCAAGTGCTACGCCGCTTGCTACGAGGCTACGCGGCCTAAGGCGTAGCGCGGTAACGTATAGCTTTTTTTCTTCATTGATTTTCGTGAATATTTCAATGTTAGTCATATTATTTTGAATTAATATTTCAATGCTCTTTTTATATTAAAAATATTTTAATATATTTTTGTAACTTCTAAGATCTCGTAAAGTCCTTGAAACTTAACATTTTTGCCACCACATTCAAAGGAGTAAAAAACCACATTGTTACTACTCAAACCTCTACTAAGTAGGAGTAAATACTTATTAAACAAACTAATTGTTTTAACAGCTAATAATAACAGTGTGGGAGACGTCAAGTCGTTCGTGCTATGCGTCAGTTATTCAGGGCACTGCCATGATAATTGCATGTGTTTACGTTCATAGTCTAATCTTTGGATGTGGTATTTTATGTCATACTTGTATGTCATGATCGTGAGTAAGCAAATAAGGTGGAAGAAATTGGCTTGAATGCAATGTCGATAGTCTTGCAAATGATCTAACATACTTAAAAAATGTATAGACCTGTCTATAAAATACTACCTAGACCTAACAACTTAACTATAAAATTGACATGTGTCGTTTTTAGTGTCCTGTTAATGATTATTGGTATGTATAGTCCTCTACGATGATTACACATTCAGATTTCAAACACCTATTTGCGTTACTTTATTTTTAAATTTTCTGAAATAAAAAACATTCTGTGATACTCAGACATTTTACCAAATACATCCAATTCACAAAGCAAATTTTTCCCCCTCATAAATGAATTGCCACGTCCATTCCTTACCAACTCGAGGACGGCGTCAGCTGTTGTTTAATAACCGCAAGTATTCGAAATGACAGCGCGACATGAAATTAACTTCTTTTGTTATTAGATCATTACGTTCTGTCGCTCGCGTATTGTAATATCTTAAATGTATTTGTTTTGTGTTTACGAGTATGTGTTTTAGTTAAGTATTATGAAGTGGGCGATGGTGCAGGTTTTTTATGATATTTGTAGACTACCAAATCGTTATAAGACCATGGCGGAGGCCTTTAGATAGTCAAAAACTTCGACAACAGGGTTGGCCACTAACCTACGGAAACTTTTACTTTTCAATCTTGGTTTTAGGGTTCGAAACGTTTAGTATACCAAATTAATGGCTAATGGCGTTTTTTGATTGGTTCTGATCTGACATTAAACGAGTTTCCAAGTTTTCACTATAAAGCTTCCGTTTTCTATACTAAATTTATAAAGACGGAACAAATTATAAACCTTAATTAAAGTAAACGAACGTTTAATTCGTAGTTTATTCATACTGCTAATAAATAAATGCTGAGTCATCAACATCATACGTATTTTAACTGGTAAGGGCCACTTAGCCAACTCATGACATAAGTTAGTTCAGCAATTAAATAACGTCCCTTATAAATAAAGTCTTGCTATTAAAACCCCACTTAAATCCACCTTAAACACCCTAATTAAACCCGTATTTCTATACGTTCAAGTAACAGCTGTCAAACGTCACGCCGCCATTGTCACTCCGAGTGACACCGTGACAAAAGACGTCAATGGATGCCAATTTATCACTTGACACTTCGCCTTTTAAGACATATAATATATTAGCACATTAGAGGCATAATAGACGATTCGCTCTACCATTTGTCATGTTTTTGTGGCGCCAACTTTACTTAGCCGCCCTATAACCCTTAAGACACCAACTGTAAAGTTGATTTTACCACGATCGAGGTTCGTAACCGTTTTGGTAACCCACGGCATCTATTCAAGACCGTGTGTTCGTAAATTGTATCCTCAAAATAGTAGTTTATTGTTGAATGAATGGAACAACAGAAGAGATTAGTATATTATGTTCCGAGGTGATGTTTGTCGGTGATTTATCAATATTAATAAAACTTTTGAAACCTTTTTGGGGAACGAATTAATTTTGTCTTGGAAATTAGACGACTATATTGTATTTGGAGAAAAGCGATGTGTTATTTCTTTGAATGTTGACAATCTCTACTGAAATATGAATAAAAATATAGAAGATTTTAAAATTACGCATACAAAATTACGTACATGTTTTATACTCAAAGAAGTAAACTTTTTTATAACCTCAACACAATATAACTGGAGGAAGACATTAACATAAGCAGAGGATACTTGACTATTGCAGAAAGTTTCTCTGACACACGCTTCTTGTGTGAAGTCTAATATAGCGTACCTATAGCATCATCACTACGAATTCAAAATCTTTTACAGGCCGATATGGTACAAGACTTGTCACCTTTTGCTATAAAATCAATAACCATCAAAACTCAAACCGCCACAATTTATCAACTCATAATGAGTCGTAACAAAAAACAAATGACATACATTTAACCCGTTCGATGCGCGCTCATTTCGCACTTACGACACCCAACGCCGGGCATAAAGTACCCGTCTCAAAGTACGCCTCTTAAAACTCGTAAAGGCAACCATAAGTTTGAGTTATGGCCGCATGAGACCCGACAGTAATGAATATAACCCACTGTATATTTCAATTTGGTAACAGAGTACCGAATGCGTTGTTTTTACGACCAGATGTTTTGGACTTTTTAGGGTTACGTTTTGAAATGAAAATTGAATGTGTTATTTTTTACTTGTTCGTTTGTACGCTGGGGAGGTATCGGGATTCATTGGCTGACACTAGCTGTTGTAATTTGGCCTTTATATTTTGATAACCTTTTTAGGCGAGAATAAGCGTTCACTGCGTTTTTATAAAGCGTTGATCGTGACATGTGTGCTATTTTTTTTTAATGACTTATATTTAAATGTCAGAATCATTATTGCCACTACTACTAGGTTATAATCCATCAAACACACAAGTCGTACCAATGGTTAATCTTTTTGTATAATATCTAAGTATAAACACTGGATCCGTAGAAACGAACCAGTACTTCATTAATACATTATTATTCATATTAAAGACCAAAATATGTGATAAAATCCTAAATTTTATATTAATAAGTAATTAGTCCCGCGCGCCGGCATCGCATTATTCACATCAACGGCCCTCGTCAGTGTCATTAATTATCGTCGCATTATAGAGCTCACTTGTTCAACCGTATCACCGCTCACATTATTCTAAGCCATATACAGCGTGGGCTAATTTACCTCCGCCATTTAGCTCGTGAGCACGTTGAAATTGTGATATACAGTGTGTTTCATTACGTACGCGCCGTAACTCGGGCATAATTCAAAATTATGGCCCGGTTTACGAGGCACCCGCCGTGTTAGGGTTAGAAAATGTTGGAGTTTTCGGTTTTTGGTTACGTAATAGAATTGGGGTTTAGTACCTATGCTGTAAAGTAGCGTGAATAAATAAAGTTGTATTGCTATACCTTTATAAAGTTTAGTGTTCATTCTGCGCATGACAAGCTGTGTGTGGCATTAAAATGATCCTGTGAATATTAATACATACATACAAACTACATTATTATTTTACCGAAGACCCAAAACTAGGGATAAATATTTTTAGCAACACCTTTCGGAACCATAAATAAAAATAAAAATTTATAGACCGTACACATTCATATTATAAAGCAATCGTAAAAAATATATGTGCCTCATTAAAGAACGAACGGCATTCACATGTTAAAAAAGAAAATAATTTATAGCCATAATCACATTTATAATTCGAATATATCATTTCGCATTCAATGTTAATACATTACACGTTGACTAATAAATTTTAACAAACACCGCAATAAATACGCGCAATAAATCAGAAGTAATCGTCCTAATCGTCGAACTCCCATTTATACCCATCGACTGCGCCATTGTTGTTGTATCGCGTAATAAATCCCCTCACCGTATCCGATCCTGTAACTAACAAAAGAAACGCGTACATCATCGACACACAAAAAACCAAACAAACCACGACACGGCTTATTTATTTATGAATCCTTAAACCCCTCTAAAGTTGAACGATCTATATCACCTCATTTCTGTGGCACCACACTGTGTTCGCACAATGCTCCGGTGAAAAACGAGATAAGTGTCATCTGCGCCGGGCGACAGCTGTGGGCCGCGCTACAAAGAGACGTATCGATTCATCAAACCCACGACAATACACTTTGCCCTATATATGACACAGAATAAAACATTTCCTCTAACTACACTTTACCTTCTGCCTCGAAACTGTGTAATTTTTTTCGCTGTATCGAATGCCAATGTTAAAAGGACAGACAGCCGAATCGAATCGAGAATAGAAGTGATTTAAAAGGGAGATAAATAAAGTAAAAAGCCGTGAAGATTGTTATAACAAACATTCATTTTACGGTAGAGAATTCGCTAAGGTTGTGGATACATTTGACACGGATGCCTGAATAAATAGAGGTTTTGTTGAGATCGATAAATCAAATCTATTTTAAGATACGCCAATTACGTTTGACGCAAAAAACGTCCACATTTTATGACTTAAAACTTAATTAAGACAATAAAAAATATTGGATTGTTTAGCAAAGCTATGAATAGAATTGCGGATTGACCAATCTATACTAATATTATAAAGCTGAAGAGTTTGTTTTGTTTGTTTGTTTGTTTGTTTGTTTGTTTGTTTGTTTGTTTGTTTAAACGCGCTAATCTCAGAAACTACTGAACCGATTTGAATAATTCTTTCACTGTTAGATAGTCTATTTATCGAGGAAGGCTATAGGCTACATTTTATCCCAAAATTCCCACGAGAACGGGCACAACGCGGGTAAAACCGCGGGGCGCTGCTAGTTTCAAATAACCATTTACATTTTTATCATGTTATTATAATTCAATGTTAAGAGTTTCTTATACTACTGGTACCTTCAATCACACAAACCTCATAGAACATTCAATCATACGTTTGCTCCTCATTCTTCGAACACTAGAATATAAATCAGAAGTCAATAAATAATAAGTGACTTCCTACAAGTAACATCATAAATATCTGTCATACGTCAAAGAGCCCCGCTGATCGCCTCACACTACGATTATTTTTTATACATTTATCGCTAACAATGAGACGTTTTCACGTCACTGTCCTATTGTCGTGACAGACAAACAGAATGTCCGAGCTTCCTGCGCTTTCAAAACTGAATTGTAAACACTACATTTTATTATAACCAATAACGACATAACCACCAAGAAACTTACATTCAAAATTCAACCCTACTAAAACAGTATACAGTTGTAAATAGCATGGATTTTTGGTAGGTTTTATAACTGTTTTGATAGTATATGATAGAGAGTCGACTGTAATGGATTGGTCGAATGTCGTTGAGTACTGTGGGTGGCCGCTTCGGGTCGGTCGCTTTATTCCGAAAAGTGCTTCGAATATCAATATGTGTGATTTACAAATTGTTGTACGCACTTTGTGTGGGCAGAAGCTTTCCCTAATAAAGCTACTACTAATGAAGCGCCTACTTCAGCGTCCCTTCGATTGAGCTAATTTACAATATCAATCAATAGAACAAATAAAATTTTCTAAAACATAAAATTTTGCAAAATATGCCAACAAGCAGCTTAGAAACTCTCTCGACCTCGCTCAATAGACTTTATTGATCGATACTTTGATCGTTTCAAGGTTTCGTAGCAGTTTCGGAAACAAAAGTAAAAATCGCTTATCTCCTATCCTATCTGAGGTTATTGGCAAACGTTGTACTAAATGTAATTCAAATCATTATAGCAGTTTTGTCATCTCAAAACTAGTATTTATTTTGAATAATTTAATGATTTACATTTATATTGTAGTACATTTACATACAAATTCATTTTATATCTGACATACAGTTCACTATTGAATATTATATTGTAATACATTTTGACACAACTTAATAACGTAAGTTACAAAATAAACACAACTGACAATAACAAAATACTCATTTGGTTAAATAACAGAACAATATTTTGTGGCATAAGTGTAAAATATAACTTATGACATGTCATATTTTAGTGCCAGTCACGTAAACCGTACGAGACAAACAAATTAGAAAATATATAAAAATGTCAACGTTCCCGCGTTATTTATTGACATTGGGGTCATAAAGCTTATCAACGAATAAGAACTTTATTTTAATGGACAGTAGCACGTTTATGAAGATTGATATTTATTTGCTTTCGAATTATTTATTTATAAAAAAATGTGTCGTTACAATTATTTACAATCTTACTAATAAAAAGTAAATGAGAGTATAAACTATCCTTAGCATAATTTTGTAATATTTTTTTACATAAAAATGAACTATATTATTATGATGTTTTTTATGATATTCCCTATTTTTTAACCCCCGACGCAAAAGTATGTGTGTGTGTATGTGTTGGAGCAACTCTTAAACCTATGGACCGATTCCAAGTAGAGTTTTGTCAATAAATATGAAATAGTCGGATACATAATCCAAAATTACCAAAATAATAACCATGGTACATTTATCACACGAGAGCTTTTAATGTCTTATGCCATGACATTTGGTGTACACACTGAGTGTATGTACGATGTATGAAGTCTTAATTTAAACAATTTTAATCATAAAGTTGACACAAAGGCTGCTTGCCATGTGAATGTGTCCTCTGAATGAGATTAACTCATCACAGGAGTGCCAAAGCGCAAGAGGCGTCGTCGACTAAAACTAGGGAGTTTTACTTAGAAAAGAGGACTACATTGCACATACTCAAACTCAAAATGCCTTTTCTCAAAATAGTTTAGATACTGTATGACAGTCTTGTCAAGTTAAAATAACCCTTTACGATACACCCAACTCCCAACCACCACACAGTTACACACAATCTTAACGCTCAAACAAACTTTCCTAATCTTATTTAACGTTTCAAAAACATAAACTTATCTATAAATAGCGCGTATAATTTTAATTTATTGCTCTTCTCTCTCCGCGTTAATGTGCACTCACAAACGTCGCTGTACTGCCACCGAGTGGGCAAAGTCAATAAAAATAAAATATATTCTTATCTACGGCCGTAGCGCTCGTAACGGAGGTTTAAGTCACTCACTCGGAACATAAAGCGACAAATAATGTGGTGATATTTGATAATAAGGGATTGGAGGTCGGAGTAGGCCAACGGAATAATGGATGAAATATAACTCTTTCAAAGTTTTTTTAGAGATTTTCCTCAGAATTTATACAAAATGACGAATATTAAATTTCTTTAAATGCATGAATTCTCCCTAGATAGCTAATGGCATAGTTTTGAGGAAAAAAAAGATTGATGTCTTCAAATTTGTATCGTAGCGCCATCTGTGGGCCGCAAATATGCATTGATGGGAAACAGCTAGTTTGTATGTAAGTATGTACAAATAGAAACTTTTACTCAATATTGGAATAGTTAGGGAACAAAATAACCTTGAAACACGCACACTTTCTTCCTTAATTTATTTTACTTAACAATCTTATTCGAATTTTGAACACCTCATACTAAAGAGTACTCGTAGCATAGTAGTAAATTAAAAAGAAAATTCAACCATTCCTAATTTAAATAAATAAAAAACAAAAGACGGCCGCGTCATCAGTTCAAACAGACCCGGCGCCTGTCAGTTATATCAACGCCCATAACTCAAAACCTCGGTGTATTTATTTTTATCTCCGTATTTAATATCTAGAAGTTGTGTTTGCTGAAGGTTGAAGTGTTAATTATGTCACGTCGAGCTCTCTACTAGTTTATGGCTCCTTTTGAAGTGAACCAAGTCTGTAGAGTAACATTTCTTAATTAAGTAAAGGTGTGGAAATGTATGGATATATTAAGTCAGTTTACGAGACTTTTTAGACGCTTTAGGGTTGTTATTTACAAGTTGGACAGATCTATATATTAATGGCGGCTTTTTAACGGATATAAGCCGTTATGTAGACGTAAATACGTAAGTACTTCAGTCAGTTATAATGGTAAGCTTCCTCCTTTTTGTAAGTTGGTTAAAAATAGGTACATATTATGTGGCTTTAACATCACATTGCAGAAATCTAACTTTAAATTTATCCATAATTTGTTGATATTATAAGATTCCTTCTTTCCTTCCTTCCTTATTGTACTTTTGACATCACCGTACAAAAATCATTATTGAAATATTGTTTTTCGTAATTGTATACTAAATATCAAGAACAACGGTATCATTAAGTGGGGTACTCACTAGCAAGCTGTAACTGAAACCTTTACAGGTATTGAAACCAAAACAATTCATGTGTACATGTTTAATAGGTTCGCGAAGTACGGACACATTATGTTTTTTGGTTAAAATAACTGCAACAATTACAATGACAGCTCGCTAGTACGGACCCGGCTTTAGAGGCTCATTAAGTCAAGACACATAAGACTCATACGTAATGTTAATTTACGATACCAAACACGTCATATTAAAATATTCAAACATAAAGACATAAGTTCAACGATTATTTATTACATGTATTAAAGTGTCGCTTATCAACGGAACGCATTAAAAAGTCAAAATTGAACACGAACACAATCCATTATCAGCTTTATCTAATCCTCGAAGCTATCAATAAAACAAGCGGAGTGAAACATTAAACGTTTGTCAATGGACTGAGCTTGCTGGCAATTGTACTAATACTGACCTGTAAGGACATGCTACGAGCCCTACTTTACTGCTGCCAAGTAGGGTCACATTTGTTGAACGAAACCAAACCCTATTCTTGAAGATGTAGAGTCTTTTTTGTTATTTTTGAATGTGGTGGTTATGACGTTTAAAGTATATTGAAAAAGGCCACAGTGTAATCTATCATCGGCAAGTGATCGATGAAGCCAGTCTAAATATTTGAATTATTTTGATATCCGTATCGCCGACTTGCCACTGTGTGATAAAATTAACTTGTAACTTTTTCGTTATTTTGGGTCAAAATCTTTGAGTTTAAAATGTATGAAGTTAAGGTTTGAGACTGTTTTATTCTTATACAAAGAGAGTGCACTTACCTAAATACATATTTGTTGTCATATTTGGTTTTATAAGCAATATTTTTAGGAAACTCGCGGATTATCTTCCTTCAAAACATGTATTCCGCTGTAGAGAGATTTTTAATATTAATGGAATTGAAACTTATTCAATCTCAAGTCATTTTCATTATTTAATCATAATTAACGACTACTCATAAAAATAATCTGTCAATACAAAACAGTGTTACCAGCACAAACAATGATTAATCATACTTTGCGTCGCCCCGAGTCCAAACTCCGACATTATAGTACACGAAAACCTAATTATCGACAGAAAAATTAACTGACACTGATTAATGTAGTGATACAGTTATCAACATAATCATATTTCAATGTCGGGTAAAGCAAATATAGTTGGTAATCGTTCACCTGTCAACTGGAGCTTCAGCAAATAGGAGCGTTGGTAAATACGCGTAACCAAACCTTTATTTGATCAACGCATTGCTTATTTAGTCATTTCATTGAATTTTAGAATACGATAAAAATGCGTGTTTGATTAAGATTGATGAGGTTTATCTGGGATTATTTATTGGTGTTGATTTAGGTGGCTTATGAGGGCAGTCTTGGTTACTACCTGGCTTAGACTATGAGACGTTATCATTGTTATCAACTACACCTAACTATAAGTGTCAACTACATATTATGTCTAATTTTAGTTGGTACAATTCTGCAAATAAATGACTGCTTTCTGCTTACTAACATTTTTACAAGTTTTGATCGAGAAAAAATAAGTCTCGAAACTGATTTACTAAGTCAAATCAATGTATAGACTGGCGTAGGCCTTTTTAATTGTATAGATAGAGCATATTACGACAATAGGGTTGGCCACTAACTTAAACGAACTGATTTACCAAGCAAAAGTAAATCTTCAGTCTGATTTTACTATATTCTCAAGTCTATAGTATAGTACTCCCAGCCCTATACTTCAGAGTCAGTAATTTGGTGGGTAATAAAACAGCGGCCGGTGTGTCGGCGCGTCACCTGGTGATGAATGTGGTATAAGATCGTTAATCATGGACCCTTGAGCTTCACTCACTATACAACTCGCCTTTTGGGTTGACACTGAGTGAATAAGAGGAGCGAACAGCGATTTTGGGAACTTTTGGAAAGCTTGTTTATGATTTGATATTGTGTTACTTAGGCCAGATTAGAAAATTATTTTTATCAATTTTCATCTTACTGAAGTCAATGCGTTCACTGCCATACATACGTCTTACCTATTGTATTAAACAATGTTATACATTTTGTTTCGTATTTTTTTCCCACCAATTCACCTTTCCATCAATAAAACACAACGACTATCGATATCAAACAAGCGCGCATCACACGACTAGTGACGTGCGTACACCGACATTGACACAAACACATATAACTGTCGATAAATTTAATTGCCGAAATCGTCGGCGCTGACGCGTCGTGACGTCAGCTGTCAGCTGTCAGCGGTGGCAGTATGATGGATGTTCGGTCGTTAATCACGCCGGGGTGGGTCATCAGTCATAGGAGGGTGTAAGTGAATTGGTAGGTGAAGTGGCAACTCTACAGTGGGATGTATAAGTGGATTGAAGATGTTTTAGTTTGGTTATTGATGTAATGTTCAGTTTGATGGTTGACGGCTGAGTAATCAGAAATAGCTTGTTCAGAAATTTAAGACGGTAACCAATCCTATGTTCGATGGGCAAGTTTTTAATTTGCCATTTTTTATGATTCTGATTTCAACGATAATATTGATATATGAATTAGATATTGAATCAATATGTAATTGTTATTTTTGTAAAGAAATAATAATTATCAAGATACACTATAAGTTATCTGTAATATATTAAATGCATCTCTGATTAACTTTGTTGTTTCTCTGATTACCGTTTTCAGTAATCATCAATCTATAATCATAATCATACAGTATCATTAATTAAATCAATAAAATTATGTCAACATCTGATGGCATCAAAAGATTTTGAAATTAGTTCGATTTTACAATCTAGATGTTAACTGTTACGTGTAAGTAATTGATGTGTTTTAGATTGATTGCTTCATTGATCTGAATTACATATTAAGGTTAAGCTATATAGTTTTATTCAATTGAAATACCTAGATAAATAAGTTGAACAAATAATGAACTAAAACTGTTAAGAAATCCATTTCAAAAATGTCTTGCACAACGCTATCAATGATCTTACAATTAGGTTCGACCTTCACAAATTGACAATTCGATTTCAATCTCTAGACTTCCCGAGAAAGGCTCGATTTAACCTTCGTTGTCGAATATGACGTTCCTAGAATGTCAATTACAATTAAATTGATCGGATCAACAAGTGAGCTTGACATTCCTGGTTCAATATAATTGACAGCCGCTGTGTCACGTCAGATTGACGTTAAATGACAGCGTACGTCAAGGTGATATTTAAGATTGTTTACTGTAGAAAGTTAAAAGTTACTTAAAAGAGAAGCTGAACAAAAAAAGCAGTATCGCAGGCTGTAGACTAGACAGTTTTAGTCTGTCTTCTGGCATATAAAAAACAGTATAAAAGCAGTCTAAAAACCCCAAAACACCTGACTTGCAGGCCGTCTTGGCCGCTGTACTAGTCAGAGACATTGACTTGATTTTTCATAACTTTTTTTTCGTCACAGCGTAGTTTTTAAGTAAAATCTACTCTCACATGTCATACCAAAAACTAAATCGTTCTCTTCAATCCCCAGTAGCAGTTAACGAAATAAAACGTTGCATCTGACATGACTAACAAACAATCTAGCGTTATATAATTCAACGTAGACGTGCGACTAACAAGCGGTCGGCTGCGACTGTCGGCCGAAGTCGCGACAGTCTGACAGCGCGCGCCATTACTTCCGTCTTCGCCTTCCGCCTGTCAGCGGGCTTAGTGTGTCGAGGGATGGGAACGAGAAGTCGGCAGACTGGGTGTTGATAATGACCTAGATTTAATATAAACTTATTAGTTTCTAACATTACCACGTTCCTGCAAATGAACCAAAACGTCAGATAAAAATATAAAATAAAAGCGAAGTGGAAACGTAGTTTTATTTTCAAAATAAATAAATAAATTTTGTTAATTACAATCTGGATAAATTTACACACGGTTAAATAAACCTAAGCAAAGCTTAAGGGCCGGCGCTCACTGCCGGCACGGCACGGCATGGCATGGCAAAGGATTTTAATACTAATTAAGCTATTTTGAATCTTATTTCAATGAGTTTAGAAATTATGTTACTTTATTTTGATACCACGATGCCGTGACGTGCCGCAGGATGCTGCGGCATGATGCGACACGCCACAGGATGCAACGGCATGACGTGTCATGCTGTTTCATTCCACGGGATGCCCCGGCGCGCCATTGCATCCCGCGAGACGTATGGGTCACTTTGGGGTCGAGGAATTATGATTGCTAGCTAGTTGAAATAAGGTTGAAACTTATGTAGCAGGATGCTGCGGCATGATGCGACACGCCACAGGATGCCACGGCATGCCACGGAACGCCGCGGGATGCCGCAGCACGCCGCGGGATGCCGCAGCACGCCGCGGGATGCCACTACACAACCTGCCGTGCCATGCCGTGCCACGCCGTCAGTGAGCGCCGGCCCTAAGTTTGTATTTTTTAATGTAACTAACTGATACTATTACATAATTATACAATAATCAAAACTTGCTTACTTACTTAATTAACATTGCAAATAGGTGTCTTATAATAATTATCATACAATTTAATTTAATGATTTTGATCCATAAAAACAGTATTACAACACATTTTCACACCCTTTTAAAATACCATCATTTATTTGAGCAGCATCTCCTAACAGCCCACCACTAGAGTTTCCGCTCAGCACCGAACGTGTCAATTAGGCGACAGGCGTGCAACGCGGTATCTTGTCACGCCGGCAACGGAACGTGTATTACGTCATTATTATAATGGCAGTCACATCACTAGTGCGCGGAGGCGCGAAACTTGCTAATACGATTGTAGGTGATATTTGAGGTGTAAGATATATTAGGAAAGGATTGTTAATTTGGAATTGACAATGAATTATCACTTCATATCACTTTTCTAATGGTATGAAGGAATGAATAGTTGAAAAAATGTGAAGACAAAATACTATACACGTTTAATTAAATAAATTACATATTATAAATTAATTACGTCAACTAAATTGAAGTCTCAGATGTGTCTTTATT
Source organism: Cyclophora punctaria (assembly GCA_951394245.1). Classification (NCBI taxonomy): domain Eukaryota; kingdom Metazoa; phylum Arthropoda; class Insecta; order Lepidoptera; family Geometridae; genus Cyclophora; species Cyclophora punctaria. The sequence continues at coordinate 10,867,198 of OX596175.1, forward strand.
TAGTTGATGTCAATAATTTTAGACTTATGCAATATTTATTTTAGGAATCTACTACCGCACTCAGATACTTTAATTAAATGGACACTTCATTATTTTTCATACATTACATTGTCAAAATCACTCATTAAATGTCTAATCTCTGAGTACGGGCGTTGAAATGTAAACTCATTTTGCCAATAATTAAAAAAAGCTAGGTGTTTTCTAGGTAAAAATATAGTGATGCATTTCATTTCCATCAAATTCATATCAATTGTGCCACTAACGATTACAAAGAGGAAAGTCGTTCTAAGAGGTACAGTAGCCTGCTCGCCTCCAGACTCGATCAACAAAACTATCGGTTATTTATGTTCACTTTTACCACGCATAATTGAACACTTTTTATTAATACGTATACATTAACTGAACAAGCAACATTTTTTCAATTACTACCTGTCATTAATAAAATATGAGCTAAGTGGACTGAAAACTATTCAAACATGACTGTATCGTTCACTGAATCAACATGTACCAATTCGATTAAAACCTATTAAGTTACATTTTAATTGATTATGAACTCTATTTTGTAGTGCTTAGAAACTACAGGTAATACTGTAACGGTAGATGCGTCTGGTATGACAGTAGGATGATCAATTAATTGAAATTCATTGACAGTTATTCAAGCTGTCATCGTTTGATGAAAATGATCCATTATGCGCATCCATTAACGAGACAAGTGACGGCATAATTAAAATGTTAATGTCGACTGTGACAGGATAAACGTTTGGGGAATTTCAATATTAACGTAGATGCATAAATGTCCGTTGCTACATCATATATTAATAGTAAGTGGTTGAAAAGCAATAATGAAAATGGATGTTCTTAAAATTCATCTTTTTTGTGTGCCAACATTGCTGTAATAATAAAAGTTGATTATGACGTTATCATACGTATAAATTAATCATACATTGTCATATTTACTTTCTTTTTTAAGGATTACGAACATGAGTTTAACTAAATACTTTTGCCATTTTATCGTAAGCCTGTATATTATATATCCCGTCATAAATTACAACGTATTACATTTGGAGTTGTTTATACTCTCCAAGTCATTTAATCCTTAACTTTATTATCGGCCGTCAATCAATACATCTGTCAGATTAACTCATTAATGGATTTACGAGCGTTTGCATAACTGTTGTTATTGTGCAACGATTAACATGCAAAAACCAACTGTAACACGGTACAGTAAAACTCATTTTGTCAAACAAAACCAGATGATTTAATGAGTTGGAATTAGCGAGTAAATGCGAATTGGAATCGACTTTGTTGTAACGGTGCGAAGGTTGAGAGTCGTACTGCTGTATTTATTCGCGCAATTAGCTAATTACGTCGGTTGGTTGCGGCGTGACAGCAACACGACAGTGTGACACATGTCACGTGGTTTGACATTGACACTGACAGCGCGGGACGGACGCGAGAGAACTTTTGGACGTTATCCGTTATCGAGTGGAATAGGGTTGCGGATAGCTGTCGCAACTTTTTACTGTTTTTCATTTTAAATTGTTTCAGATGAATTATTTAGACCGAGTTTTTCTTTATGTTTGACAGTTTTGACGTGGGTTTGTTTTAAACACTCTTAAATTGTGTTCCTAATATATTTCTTAGAAATATTTTTTACAGATACTTATAATTTAAAAAAAAAAAACATTAAATACAAATGCCTATATATCTTCCTATATCTTCCTACGACACACATTTCAAAGCATTATTACACCAGCCGCAACTTCAAACTGACTATATTAAACAAAACGATATTAAAATGAATCACACAACGTCTAAAGACACGCCAATAATCGTAATTTAAACTAATTATGTACACAATGTAAACACAGAGTAATGTCACAATAAATAACTATTGTAATGACGTGCCAACCTTTCAGCGAGCGGTCGTGACACGTTTCGTCACGCTGTCTCTTAATATAGAACAAGTGAAGCGAACTGGCTTCACTTGAGGAGTTTGTGTTGCACAATTTGTAAGGTTTCTTAGGGGTGAAGTTTTAAAATTTATTGGGTAATTGTTTTATTGGTAAATGTATTTTTTATCAGCATTATTAATAAAACGTTATTCGTTGTATAACGTTCATTTTATTGAATAATTTCGTAATTTAGGTATCTGTTAAAAAATATCGAAATTAAGTTGTTACTAATTTTACTAACTAACCGAAGATAATCGTCTTATTGGTTTGGCCGATGACCGATGAAATTATATGCTTTATTACATAAAATGTATCTACCTTGCAGAAACAATTAACCTTAGAATTCTCATATTACTTTAATTTTCTACTATAGTAAAATTATGCTTATGTCCGCTGTGATAGAAGTTCAATACAACCCATTGAGAAGGCATAACAATTTTTGACTTTTGAAGACAAATGTCATGACAAGTGCCAAAAACCAATCCTTTTTCCTAACAGCACACTAATGCCGTATCTAATTATACAAACACAAACTACAACAGTACAAAACTAACGATATTACTCGTCAAAATTCCTCAGCCACACTCCATGCCAAATCACCCACATTATTTTGTCACCAACTGTAACATCACATTATATACCACATCTATACACGCGAAGACATTTTAATTACAATGTTACATTGAAAGAAGCCAGATGTTGCATTTCAGGCGCGTTTGCTTTTAGATCGTTTGATCACCGATTGATGTAGCGAGCGATGAAAGAATGGAAGCGGCGTAATAAAAAATGATGTACTAACAATGAGAATTACAGTTAGTTGGCGTGACGTGTACCGTATGAGCTGGCTAGTGATGGGAACAATACCCATAACATGTATGGTACTCGTTTAAATTATGATGGCCTTGTTGTACAATATCTTTGGTTGTTACTGTAATTTAAAAACTAATTGCTACAAAAAATACTAGAAAATGATTCCTTAGGAAAATAAAAATGTTCAATACATATTTGATTCATTCTGCCTCGTAAATTTTATATTTAAAAATGCTTTAAATAATATGTTTACTAAGAAGCCGATATCAGAACAATGATGCAGATTATAATCTCCAACAATAAACACAATCAACACGATTATCAATACTAATACAGATTGATGTGTCCATTAGTTTAATACATCTCAATGATAAAAATCTCGCGGCCTCACATCCGGCCAATGTTTGCCCGAACGTTTGCGAATTAGAAGCCGAGAGACAAGCGCGAATCGTCAATCATCTGAACGCATTAATCTTGCGCAGACAACTTGATAGATCATCGGGACGTGTGAGCGGAGCCACGCTTTCAACGACCTGTGGATGTGGCATGTAGAAATAAAAGTGTCCGTTTTAGAATAGAGTGTAGAAGTGCTAATTTATATAATTAGGTGGGCAGTTAAGCGGCCGTATAAATTTCTTTCTAGCTTAGAAATTATTCAGTGTCTGATGTAGAATCTAAACCGATCGCCAAGATATTAATAAAAATGGAAACGTTATTAATTTACAACTTAACGTTTGGCGAATTGGTTAGTTACCATATAATTTAGATACATTAATTTGTAGAACATTTTGATTTGTAGAAAATTGGAATTGAATATAGTATGTCACAGAGAATTTAAGAGAGGTTCACATGGATCGCAGCTTAGAAAATTCATTATTTGATTTAAGTCTATAGTTAATCAAACACATAGGCCTAGTAAATATCGCGTCCAATTTTCGCTAGTTGTTAACGTACAAACCCTCACGGAACGCAGGTAATAAATCGAGTTAAACAAGTAGGTTGGCTCGTTTTATCAAAGTCAATCGGTATCTCGCTGACAACGCTGAGTAATTACTTGCAGTTTGTAGCTATTGTACACTTATGCGATTAATAGGGTATACGGTACGGGGTGGATTCGTGTCTTAAAACATACTTTAAGGCGCTTAATGTCAGTAAACATGAAATAAGAGTAAAGAGATTAAACCGAAGCGTGTATGGATATGGGCACAGGTTTACTCGAACAAAGCTCGCGCGAGTATTGGCTCGCTGGCTTTGCAATTTACGAGATTAATCGGTTGTTAGTGACAGACCTTTGACAGTTTCTATTGTTACTGTGCAACTGCAAATCCAGTTACAACTTGTAAGATTAGATAACCTATGAGAAAGGCCACACTCGCTGTTCGTTCCGGCAAGATACGATGTTTGAATGTGTTTGAGTGCGAGCTTCTGTGTGAGCGTGAACTAATTGGATTGAATATCAATTTATTAAATGTTAATTTATTAGATTTTCTTGAAGGTTCTAGCTAAAAATGAATTATTCTATTTCAGAGCATCAAGCCGTGTCGTGAAACTACGTTGACTGTGGCCGTGCCGTTGCTGGTAAGTGTGGCGTGATTCACCAACCAATCCCATTTTTAAAATTATAAAACCCCATAAGAACATATATACAAAAATAAAATTAGTTGCCACATCGATAAGATAACACTTTGTGTTCATTACATTAACCTAGATTAGTGCGGCATTACATGGTAATAAACAACTTCCTCCTATGATATCATCAACCTTATTAAAGTATGAATGCGTGCGCCAAAGTGAATTCCACTCATAAATATTCAAAGATAATTTGTAGGTGTAATAAAAGAAAATTGAGTTCTATAATAAACAATTACCCACGAGTGATTGTTTGTTCATTCAATAACATCAATAAATAATTGTATAATTTACGATAGTTATTTTATTATGAGCAGTCTATAAATTGTTTTACACTCGGGTTATAAAACGAAATTACCGTTGGATCTATCCTTATGTTTTATGAGATAGGTATAGAAACGTCGAGTTATAACAACCTACCGACTTGTTATGCATAGTTAGATTTATTTCGCATATAAAAAGAAGTCAAAAGGTTGAGAAGTCATCAATAATCGCTAAGTACACAATATTTTTAAAACCAACCCACACGGCTCAGTATTCATTAAAACCATCGCTGCATCAATCAATCATACGATTAATCAACGAAAATAAATCAAAAAACATTACAAAAAGGCACAATCTTCAAACACATTACACAACAAGCATCATTCTAACCTACTCCTTTGATTGATGGCTTCTAACATCACGAATACCACACGACCAGTCTTGAAGACCTCTCTTTCTCTGCGGCTGAATACTTTATTAAAGACAGAGAGGAAGTTTCGCGGGTCTAGAGTGAGTGGTCACGCAAAACTGTGATAAATGAACGAACGGATAAACATGGCTACTATATTACAGGGAACGGCCATGATTTATTCATGCTCTTGTCAGATTTGAAAGGCTGTTGCGCTTGGGCCTCTTATGATTTAATATGTCATCAATTTATTTGGTTTATGTGTTGTTTGATGGCATTCTTTCATAATGTTCCTCTGAAATTGAAGACTCAATTCACGTTTGAGTAATGACACAACCAAATGACATTTTATTTTATACGACTTATGCATAACCCGTTTCGTTTATGCAATGACATCTTGTTGTAGTAATAACCACATGGTTTTTACATGGACATAAAGCTAATAATATTTTAAAATGTTTCTGATATTTATTTGTAACTAAATTTTTTTTTTCTGCCCAAATTAAAAATTCAGTACCTATTGACAGCTGTTATTTTGTATTTTATTAAAATCGAATGACATTTAGATATATCAAAACGGGTTTAATCATTACACTATAGATATTCTATAGGTACGTCAATCAATGTCTGTTTGACAGCTAATAATAATAAATCTGGTCGTAAGTGAAGCGCCAAGTAGAACACACCCAATAGAAGCTCATACACTCATTACACTAGTCACGCTATGAATGATGTTCGTTATAAATGTTAACTAAAACATTCTTCGTGCTTTCCTGCTAAGATCTTGTTTTTAACCGATTGCAAATACGGAGATTCTGTTTTTGCCGGTATTTTTAGCAGAGCAGACTTGAGTTAAGACTGTAAATAGTCTAGTAGTTTTTAGACTTCTGGTCTATGAAAATATATACGTCTTACTGACGTGTACATCAAACTGTAGTTAGACTGACTAAGGAGTAAAGAAAGACTTATTTGTGTCTGACAAGACAGTCTAAAGAATTTTTAAGGTATAGGATCAAAGTAAGTATGAGTGCCACACTTTTTAATTAAAAGTTTTAGAAAATAATTCATCTTCGCGTGTACAATGGTCATGAAGTTGTAGAGCTTTAATTTCGTATCTTGTTAAAACTTTACTTTAAATAATTAAGTAAGACGCAGTTTAAAAAGCATTATCAAAAATATTGGATTATATCAAAATTAGAAATAATGCCTAAAATCTCATTATCCAAGCATTTCGAATCAGTTAATCCATTAAATTAACACGGTCACTCCACTAATTACTAAAACCTTTTAGTCGTTTTATCATCTAACCCGGAGATATAACGAATTAAGTGCTTAATTTTTGATAACCTAAATTGACATATTTCTAAGAAAATGTGTACCAATTCGTTATACTACGTTACTAATTCTAAGAAGACATAACAACTAAATTAAAACTTAGATTAATCATTTTGAAATAGATTAAGTAATCGCTCAATTAATATCCGTCAGTTTTTATCAGACTTAAATTTTGATTTATGCTAATTAAAATATATTATTTCAATAAAATACGGTTAATCGATACAAATAATCGAAGTAATCAGATCTACGATACCTTATATGTGTCGATAGCGGCTCTTATCGTTGATTGATCGGAAAATTTCTTTAAAGCGGATGAAAAGTGCAATAAACACGATGTACGATAAGCCTAATTTACTATTTAAAATCGTATAAGCTGATGGGTTTGTTTTTATTTGGCTAAATAATCGATACATTAATTTATCATTAGGTATTAAATATTGTGCAACAAGCCCAGAATGATCATTACGATTTACGTAAAATTTTTGGTACAAGATAGCTTCAATAATGTCCAAAGAAAGGAGGCGAAATTCAATTCTTGTTCGAAATTCTTGTTCGACTTTAACTTGATGTAAATTATGTCATCCGTCACTCATAACAACCAAGTGTACCGTATAATGTCCGCCTGTTGATTAAAGTGATCATGCCTCAGTAGTGTAGTGGTATGTGCACTCGCCTGCCTAGACTGGGGTCCCGGGTTCAATTCCCGGCTCGAGCGATAACATGTTTCCTACTTTTCATACATGGCTTAGGTTTGAGATTACCAACCCGCATTTGGCAAGCGTGGTGATTACGCTTAATCCTCCTCACTGTACTGATATCTCGGTGAGATGAGAGGCTTTTGCCCAGCAGTGGGACATTACAGTACAATTATGGATAGCACATTAAAAGGAACGGTTATAAGCTATTTTTTATCCCGAAATTCCCACAGAAATGGGTACAACGCGGGTGAAACCGCGGGGTCCTGCAAATTTTTAATAAATTGATGTTCAGTTAATAAAAACAAAATAAAATGTATACAATTTAATTCATCTTACTAATCTACTTATCTACGCACTGCTACACGCCCGGAACAATCTAATAAAGAGCTCAACGACACAGATATCAATCTTGGAAGGCGCCATTAGTGCGATAATTAAAGAGACCGCAAAAATCTTGCGCCATTCAGGGTTGACTCCTGAAGGTTTCAGCTGACAGCATGATGGATGCCACACTCCGCTAATGAGTACGCAACAAGACATCAAGGGAGGTTCCTTCTTGGGTCAACGTTTGTGTTTTAAGCTTTTGTAGCCTGTTGATATGGCTTCTAGTGCGATTGAGTTAATTAAGCGTTTGCGAGCTTACAAGCTGCCAATGAGTTTATATTTGATGCACCGGTTAGTAAACTCGCAAGCGTCACATTTAAAAACTCCATAAATGCCCATAGAGTTATGACAATCGTTCTGAAACATCTAACAAAAATAAACTAGAAACAGAGAGAACACCCATGTTATTAAGTTAACGGATAAATTAAAATCTGACCGGTGGTTCAAAATATAAAGAAAGCATAAAATTATAAAGATGAGTTATTGTTTTTAGATTGTAACTGCGACAGTTTGAGTTATAACAAAGGCGCGCCATTTATCACTCGCCGCCCGCCCTCGCGCCGCCCTCGCCGCCGCCCGCCCTCGGTGAAAGTTCAATATTTGCCACATTATTTACGACTTTTTTACAAGTGATAATTATACCGTAAACCTATGAATTTATTGCCCCAATACTAGATGATATATTGCTATCTCTAATTTGAATAACTTTATGACTTTTATTTAAATGTTATTGAGATTCGAGAGTGACGAATGATTTTTGGTTTATCTATGTATTTAATAGTAATAATTAAAAAGAAAAGGTATTTATTTGTAGTTTCATGCGGTTTCACCTGCTCTGTCCTCGTTCCCTTAGCTTTTATTTACAGGTGTACAGGTGATTTACGGGTATACAGGTGATTTCATAATGTTATGGTGATTTTATAGAGAAGTAAAGATTAAATTCTCATTCACCAACATAAACCTACACTCAAGACTGTCAGGTGCAACAGTACGAGTCATAACCCTTCATATTCATGTTTGTACAACTCTATCATTACAACACTAACAATCCCGAGCCTCTGTAATCTCGCGTCATTATACTTCGTCCCACTAACACTTTTCCTTTGTAATCAACTAGTATTAAACTCGTAAAGTTGTCATTTACTGGCGCTGAAGTAATGACGGCTAAGTGTCGCTCTAAAATGGTAAATGCTTTTTAATTATTATGTTGTATCTCGTTTCATCATCTTTGGGATGTTTTATTTTAGGAGGTGAATATGGTCTACACAGTAAGTACCATTGCGTTGGAATCAATGATCTGGACCACAAAATAAAGAGTAAAGTCTTTAGAAAATAAGTTAAATAAGTATTCGATTGTAATGTCCCACTGGTGAGCAAAGGCCTCTCATCTCTCTGAAGATATCAGTGCAGTAAGGAATATTAATCATAAGTTCAAATTAAAATCAGGCAGTGGCTTGAAAAGTTTCAGAGTAATGTAACAGTACAGACACATTGGTGATCCTATAAATATCAAATAATACAGATCAGTCGTTATCCTTTTTATGACTTTCATTTAAATTCGAATTGCACTAGAATAATATCCTATAGGTAAGAAGTAGAAGTAGGTAAGTACCTACTTAAGAATGTCGATGCATTATACAACTGTCAATATGATGCCATACTTCCCTTCAACGCTCAAACATAATCGTTTATTTCAAATTAAATTCTAATTACACCAACAATGATTCATTACAATTACATCACAAAAAGAACTGGAGATAAATTATTTAAACTGCACGGCATTCATACTATTAAGCCAGTCATTTAACCGACAATTATTTTGTAGTGCGTGAGCTACACAAACTATAATGACCATATTTTTTCTGTCATAATACTAATCCCATACTACGGTACATTATTTTAAAATGAGCTTGTTCGAAACATAACAGTCGGTAATTACGCTGTCTCCGTACAAGAAAATTACTAAAACGTTTCAAATTTAAGGGTGGAAGTAAATAATGTTCCAAGCCAGTTATTTGTCGAGAAGTGACGGTGTGAAATTGTTACGAGTTATCGTAGTAATGACAGAGTAATGACATTATAATGGTTGGGTAATGACGGCGGCTTATTGGGCTCCGGATTTGAAACGGTAGTGGTGGGTTGCGTTCATTTTATAGTTTTAAACTATCGTCTCCGATAACGTGACGTGGTTTCAGAGGTTCCTTATTTAACACGAAGCTATATTTACTTTTTATCAGTCCTAGAAGTGTTTTAGTGGTAGTAATAATAATATAGTTTTATGAGTATGTAACTATATTATTATTAAATATGAAGTATGCATAAAAAAATACGAAAAGGCAATAACAATAATGATGATTCAATCTCTCTCATTTAAACATATTTTACAATAAACCATGATATTAGTAATAAAATACAGCAAAATTAGCATTTATTTGCCATCAATTCCTCCTGCCTTAGCACAATAAACAATAAATAGCAACGAAAGTCCCATGAAGCAAGTATCTCTCATATTTCTTGCATCCGTCATTGTAATTGATGAGTCGATGTACAAAGCAAGATTAATGTTCCGAGTTTAACACACGCCTTGTGCGGTCTGAGACAATGGACTACTAGCTTGTGATTGATACGTCAAACCGTCTCACAGTTTGATTGTGCCTTATTGTTGGGAGATCTGATCGTGTCCAACTGTTGCTGATAAGTAGGTGAGGTGAAACGTTGATTGGAGGTTAATGAGATTCATGACGGACGTCATTTTTAACGCATTGTCAAAATTGAAAAGCCTTTATGGTAAATTGATGACTGCATGATGTCAATTAATCAGGCCATCAATTTTGTCTGTGGTACCAAAACTGAGAAAATTTAAGATAAAACACTCTATTAAAAAGTAGTATAGAGATGGGACAAGTATTCTTGGTTTAAGGTGTTGTAATTTGTGATATTATACTTCCAAACTGGAGATTTACTACAGATAGACTACATGTAAAATCTACTCGCGATTACATTCGACTACGACCAAAGTGACTCAATATTTGCAATACATAAAGTTGCCTTCACTACAGCATAACTATCACCACATTGTGACAATGAAGTTTTCTTACATCAAGACAGTTCCCATTGGACTCATAGATATGATTCGCTAAATGTTTTCCTAATGGCGATAAAATATGCCGACTCTATCGCGGCTGACCAGCGGCTTTGTTCTTCAGGAAGCTATAAACTTGAAACATGGCCTCCATTTCTCTAGTTACATTTATTGCTTGATATGAAGCATGTTTAATAAATAATCTTTATTTATATTATGTTGTGGGTTGACTGACATTAAAATTGCAGTTAGATGTTCATTTAGCGAAGGACAAAATCAGCGTATAGTCATAGAATTGCGAAAATCGACGAGTTTGTTAGCCGAAACATCATAATGATTGTGTTCATTCATCGACTGTTTTGTTTATGGAATTAATTAGACATACCTTTGGTTTTAGTCTTGATACAAAATGTGTCAAACTTTTCTATCGTAATCTAATTGAGACTCCATTGACATACAATTACGTTTACGTTTACCTACTGGTAAAAATAAGTTTTCTTCCTCAACCACTCATACATAAGTCTCAGCAGCATAAAGTTTCAGTTCCTCAAGCAGGTTGGCTCACGTCAATCACACAGTCATTAAACAGTACTTAGAAGCCATAAGTTATGTCCAGTCCAGACGTGCGTGGCATTTACTTGAGAGATTGGATTTCAGTTAAACGACTACGTACAAACAATTCATTTTGTCGCTTCTAGGTCATAAGGTGAGGCTTTACTGCTTGAGATTAGAGATTTATTGTGTAAAATTGTTAAATGTTCAATTACAGGGTAGAGTGTGTTTAGTAAAAGATACCAATTTAATTTAAACGTATTTACACTTGCAACTTGTTAGCAGATCAATTATTTTTCTTTCTTGATTGGATGTGACAATATGAGATGACATTTTAAAATGTTAAATCATTGAAATATTAAAATAACAAAGTTTTATAGCACTCCAAAGCCCAAAAAACTGATATAGATAAAGACCCATAATTTATTGTTGTTTAAATAATTGATACAAACTCGCTCGCTTATAATCCTCTCTGCCTTGGAGCTCCTCGGGCGTGCAAAGTAATTTCCCCCGCTCCATATATCAGCGCGCGGCCACACTAGTGCAGTATAAATATGAATAATCGACCGCATTTGCCGTTCGACAGCGGACATAAATTATTTGTCGGTCGATAGACGCGCGTTGAGTTACTGCGTATTGTCGCTTCGTCTGTGCCCGGCTTTAGCTCTCTGCGATGTTGAATTTTGACGCACGAGTATAGAAAACCAAATTAAATCTATAAGTACTAAAACTAGCTGACCCGGAAAACGTTCTTTTGCTATACATTTTTTTTTTAAATAAGGAGTTAAAATAGGTGAGCCCGTTCTTGAGTAATAAAATTAAAACGAAAGGTGGCATTGATTTTTATATATAGAGATTTTTCTTTCTAGGTTTCCTTGTAAAAACTTGCGCATGTATAAATAAATAGTTCAAGAAACTCAATATTTCAGTCAACATAGAAAGAGACATTATTTATCATAGGTACCAAACTGAGACTGTCACTTAAATAATCATCTATCTTGATAACAATAAGGTTAATTTTTCATTAAACCGTCGAGCATTATATTCCGGAGCTCTGACAATTCATTACATCACATTTGACTCGCTTCCCAAGCCACAACCGACGGTAATTGAGTAATAAATGCAATTTAAAATTATTAATACGACACAGACATCGTAGAGTCAGGAATTTAATAATAAATAAGTTATGAACTAGACACTTTTATTAATACGTATTATTATCGGCATAATAAAGAAAAATGTATTTCAAGAATTCATAAATATGAATGAATACGTATGTTATTAAAGTATAAAATATATGAAACATACTTAAGTATGTTATACTAGCCGCGACCCGCGGTATTACCAGCATTGTACCCGTTCCCGCGGTAATTTTGGGATATAATGTATCCTATATTACTGTAAAGTTTCATCTAGAACAGTAGTTTTTTCGTGGAAGGGTAACAAACATACTACATCCATCCTCACAAACTTTCGCATTTATAATATTAGTAGGTAGTAAGTATTATAAGTATTTAGTATGTAGGTTACCGTAGATATATAAAAGGTACCCAAACCAAACAGCCAAAGCCGCGGGCTAAAGCCGATAACTATTATTAAAACGTCAACAAGTCAAAATATACAGACGTCGAACATTATGTGCAACAGATTTCAATAATATCTTATTTACTTAGTATAATTTGGTACAGTCAAGGCATTAAGTCGTATACCTAATTAACTGTTTGAGTCAGTTTAAGATACTTTATGCTCTTGCCATTTGTACCTCTTAACATAATTATTATGTACCGAGCTTTATACGGGCTAAAAGATATTAAGACATTAATATGTTTAATTTTTTTTACAAAAAAGGTGTAGATAGACTTGCTCATAGATGCTGTTCAATCTTTCTGCATTACCATTAGTAAGATGAACGAACAGTTTGAAATAAACTGTTGAAGACGAATAAAATATAATAAAGTGTATTCCCAGTGAGAGCGTCCCACACATAAGTCGGGAGACATAAATCGCGGCGTAATCGCGCGATCCGACATCGGCCGCTGTTGAAATGAATATTCTTGATAAATCACTGTTTAGCTGCCGTGCGCGGGCGGGACACAGAAACATAGAGAGACTTCATGCTTTTAATCTTAACTTAATACTAGAGAATGTGTCTATTATATATATAGCTATCTTCCTTCGCAATTAACTTTTAGAAAGATACCTCTTTGACTTGGGCGTATATGTCCTCGGAAGCCTCTCGAAAACTGAATTTATCTCTCGACATGTAGAAAAAACAGTTTCAAAAACACAGTATCCAATTATACTTTATTTATGTTGCTATATCGTTAAGAGATTGATCGTTACGTCAGGGGATTTGGATCTCTTGTAAAATATGCTCAACTATTGTATAAGTAGTAGTCCTTTAGAAAGATCGGAGTCTCCTTAACTTCAAAAACTGTGTTCAACTATTCTCAAAAGTTCCCTCCACACATTTCGCTGTCCATCAACGTTGTAATAATGACTCCACCGTCCGACGAATCATTCATTAACGTTTTATTATGCTAATACCCGCGGTCGTACTGACATCGTGATTAACTGTGACAGTTCCTGACAAGTTATACCAATATCACAATTGTACTGTTCCTTCATAATAACAGATATTTCACTGTGATGTATTTGTACCTTTTTATAGGCTGTCGTTTATTTGTTGTTTTAATGCCAGTCTTGGTTCACTGAATGCTTCATTTAGTCGACTCATTTAAATAAGGTAAGCATTATTTGTAGACTGATTTCTGTCGTTTTATCTTTTACAATGTAAAAAAAATAACTTTTTCATTTATTACTAATTTATTTTTAAGTGATTTTATTTTCTGAGATTTTGGAGTACCTACTACTGAATGATTTCATTATTTTTAAACGTAACACAGAAGCAATTATTATGTATCTCTCTTCTCTTTGTTTAAAAATAATTATTTTTCACCTTATTATAAAATAAATACTTGTTGACTCAAAAGGTAAAAAATATCAAGTAGGTAATTAACATTTTATAAAAACAATTCCAGAAAATCTTTCAAGAGCAGTTTAATAAATAATTTATGACTGTTATTATCGTGACTTTATTAATAATGTAATAAATATAATTCCTCGTATAACTTTTATCAGGGATTATATTAATTTATAAGCGTTACTAGGTTTTGCCTTTGGGTTCATTTAAATTATTTTTACAAGACAACAAAAATATTTGGGATTGCTCTTGTTCGTATAAACTATGTTTGACGAAAAGTAGGGCTTCAGTAATTGATATTAATTTGATGTTAATTATGACAACTCACTTACTCAAACACAACTTACTAAAGCATTTACTTTCAGCATAGATTAATGCATATCCGCGTCATTTTAATGCTCTCTTACTTTTACCCCGACAGTACTTCACTAGCAAACCGAATTGATATTAATACTTTTCTTTGTTTTTATCTTTATGTTTAATGCAGTTATTTAAATTTAATGTTATGTTTAATGCAGTTGCAGCTTTTTACATGTTATTTTGCAAAGCAAAGTAACAGACATACAGAAAAATATTCGATACCGTAAATTAAATGTTAGTATGATATTGGATTAGATAAAGTAGTATTGAATACAATAAATTATATCGAATGATACCACTTAATGCAAAAAGGGGAATACCAATGTTGAAATGAGTAATGTTTATGCAACTTTATCTTTACAGTCATGGATAAACTTTATTGAAAGAGTTCAGGAATATTCTCGTTAATTTATGACGTTATAATGTCGTAAATAATATGTCATGTAAAAACTAGATTAAAGTATTTGGAGAAAAATATTATAGAAATACTTTTGTTTACACGTGTACCTGATTCACGGACAAAACGTAATAATATTCAAAATGCCGTTTACTTAATTGACCAATCATGCCATTGCAAAAACTGTAAAATTTAAATTCAGAGTACGCTATTGGTGAATTGTGTGCTACTTAGTTCAAGCTTATTTCCATAGCTCTATATACTTCTGTTATAATATTATAAACGTCTCATTGCATGACATGCGACTTTTGCATATTATGTTGGTACCAAAAATGTCCACATGTCAAGAGTTCAATCGGGACAGTGATTTCAGAACTCCTCAATCACTCAAGTGCACATAGAAGAACTAATTTGTTCTATATGAATACTTTATACCGCGCATTAAAAACGCTTTCGTGCAAATTGAGTGTAAATCTAATTGAAATAAATTAATTAACTTAATAACGTATGTGTTGTAATAAATAAACCCGTTACTTTAATAACGCTCAGCCATTTTTATTGCCCTATTTACACGTGTGTGCTGCATTCTGTGTAATTATCGTCAATTTGAATGTTTTATGCGAAGCTGTCATTATGTTGTCAAGACGAAGGTAAATCAATCGGCAGTGTTATTAGACGGTAATTTAATATACATGTATGAGTGTATTGTATGTATGTGTAATATATGTGCATATGTTCTAGGTACGAATATCATATACGTAAGTACATAGTTACTTTTTTTATATATTCTTTGAAAAGATCTTAGTTAATTTTGTTATTTAATATCCTACTACTTCATAAAGAGGTGTTTTGTTGTTATTAGTGCCAGTTTCTCATGAGAATCAAAACGTAACCGCTGTTTCCTTCGAAGATAGTATTTAATTTTTAAGCTAGTAAGCTAGTAAGCTAGTGAGCTGATGACAAAAATAAAAATCAATGTGAGTCACTTAAATTAACACCATACTTCTCATTCATTAATTTCGAGTAGGTTAGTGGTGTCGAAGGTTTTAGGCCGCCTAAAGGCCTCCGACATGGTCTAACGATTGAAACAATAGTGATCGACTGCTTCACATGCCCTCCGAGGAACGGTAGCGCTTAGATTGAAATGCCACTATCAAGCCATGTAATTAGACTTCCTGACTAGCCTACTACCTATTCCATGTTTTCATAAAAAAAACAAAGTTCAACCAACACACCCACACGTTAATTAAACAATTTGAATAAATCTTATTCTTACACACGAACATTTGCATAATATTTCTATTTGAGGAGAACAAACAGCCGATTGTTTTGCAAACGGTACTACATAAGCCATCAATAATTCAAATGAAGCGGTAATCTCGCTAGCTAACTGCTCATTGTGTTGCTTTTGATTTATTTTACGATCGTAGACTTGTGGCGAATGGACAGATGAAGCATTGATTGTAAAACTGTACCTACTTTATATGCACGTTATGTATGAATGTGTTTGAATAAATCATTGATGATTATTGTTGGTGGTATGAAAGGTGTAGTGACGTTTGCAAACTTCTGTGGCTAGAAATAATGAAATCATAATGTTTTCTGAAAAAAAAACATTATTATTAGAAGGGGGTTAATAAATATCGTTAATTTAAAAGGATTTCGTTTCAATTTTAAACTGTTATTAAATATCAAGTTATTAAATATCAATACATTGTCGATCATTTTTTTATAAAGTATTCGAGAAACTATTTTACAAAAACAATTTTACAAATCACGAAATCATTATTAAAGCAATCTTGAAACTTCCGTCTACAAATTTCCCCTGTCCACATTTTACGAGTATACTTTCACTGCATTTGCAATCGCCGTTCAGCTTTGTTGTTGCTGACCGTACTCGAAGTGGAACGGCTGGAAATTGCCAGCTTTGTTTGATTTATGGCCTCTACTGGACTGCGAGGAGCTGCGTAATGCTGAGCGCAGGATGGACTGGCTAGAAGGGCAATGTGAGACTTTGAAATTTCAAAGATTTGTAAATAAGTAAAGTATTTGTAAGTAAACCTGTAATATTGTACCGCTGGGCAAAGGCCTCCCATCTCTTCAGAGTTATTAGTACGATGGCATAATCACCTATATTGCCTATCAATATAATCACATACTTGCCAACGTTGGGTTGTTGATCTCAAAACCGAGCCATGTTTGAAAAGTATCAAACACTCAACACTCTTGTAGATTGCGCTAACGTTATTTTCCCAAATTTAGTGTGGCGCCTATATATTTTTATATTATATTTTTTGAAACGCTTGGTTTGCTTGAAAGAGTGAAACATCTTGTAATTTAAGTATTAATTATCACAAGCTTTCTCATAATCTAATGTACATTGAAGTAAAAAGAAAAAATGATTTCAATGTGAAAACGGATGGATGGAAAATCAATGATATTGGTTTCATCTTCATAATATCCACTTCATTGTAGTGATATCTTCAGTGTGATGAGAGGCCTATGCACAGCGGTAGGATATTACAGGTTGATATTTTACTTTAATTTTGTTCATAATATAACGAGCCTAGTTTTAAGGCAAAAAACCTCAAGAACAATTCCTAACTAAATCATTAATTATTATGCTAAATGTTTTGCCTACTTTTGCCGGCCCTACATTACCTATAGATCGTCATTATCACGGATATATCGGGACCAAACGGCTGCGGTCAAAACAATAACCAATCAATTAAACACAGTTTAAACATCCACTCGGCTTCGAATGAGCTCAGTGGTGCGACGTGTATTCACGGTTGTACTGTTCAAGGGGGGGGGGGGGGGATATAATATAGGTGCAATAATAATACTATTGTTCTGAGGGTACGTGAAATTGTCGGTCTCAGTTGCAATCGTTAGAACATGTTGGGGATTTTGGGAGGTCTAAGAACTGCCTACACCAGAGTAGAACAGAAATAATCATTTGTGGAAATTATGATGCAATTACATTAAATCCAATACTAAGTTGCTTAATACGTTTTCACTTCATAACGCGACGCCCAACGCTCCGCGTCTCCGTAACCGGGGCCTTACGTTACCTAACCTCAGTTTTATATGAAAACCATTAATTTGTAAATCAATTGATTGAGCTGCCAGTATTATTATAACCACAGTTATTACAGAGTATAAATCGTGGACGTGTAATATCAATCATGTTGCGGTCTCGAGGTCTCAATTGTGGAACTAGTGATGGGATGTAGTTGGAAACTTGAAAGATCAATTCTCCAAATATGTTATAGATAGTTTTTGACTTTAAATTTAAATTGCCTTAAGTTTAATGTGCTGATTAGTACGACTTCTATGCCTAGTATAATTAACAGTATTTTCCTTTTATGTTATTATTTTTCTGCTAGGAGATATCAAGTTATAAGAATATATAAGAAATATCTGAGAAACATATTTTAAATCAATATGTTCAAAATAATACTATTTAATGCATATATTTTTATATATTGTCCTTATCTAAGCCGATATAAGTAAAATTATGCTTGAAATACTCGTATAACTGCTATTTCAAGATGATTTTATTTTTCCAAGATTGGAAGCATCACACATCACTAATCCTGCCATTTTATTTATGCAACTGCATTTAAACTCACTATGAATTTTAATATTGATCGCGTAATTGTATGTTTCTTTAAGAACGGAAGTCGTATCCATTTAATAGTGGTCTTGGGACTATCAGTTGTGTTATAAAATATTGAATTAACAGTAATCACTTGTTGATTAATAGCACTTTATGAGATGTTTATAAGTATCGAATTAATTACTCCAAATTGTAGGCTTTTGGTCCGACAAAGTGCCGTTTTGAAATTCATGAAATTGCGAGTTACGCTGTTATGTATCGATCATGCTGATATGGGCAGGTTGCGGACATTTTATGACATTTAATCTCGGCTTATGACTTACTATGGAGAATTAATTTTTGTAGCCAGCTTTGGTGACTTAATAACTGATAATGAAATGGTTCATAAATCAATTTTGAGTTATTGCAGACACTTTTAAGTATAAAATGAGCAGCAACTTATTTCCACCTAAAAACCTAGATAAATGCTAGGTATAACTTTAGTTTTGATCCTTAACTATTAAACCACTATTCTAAAACTTCGTTGTCATTCAGCGAGTTCAGAACTCCAGGACCGGGAACAAAATGCGATCATACTGACTCCGAAACTTTTTCCACCAATTCACCAAATTGCAATTTACGGGCGCGTTCAAAGAAAATGACGCTTTACAATTATACAACTTATTAAATATTGCAACGTTGCATGATTCTAGCGCTACTCAATTAAATAACCAACTGTTTCAAAAACAATGACCTACCATACAACTAAACTAGCATCTACCACCTATCTACACGATCACACCACTTGCACTGGCTCGTATCACCACCGCGCCCGAGGCACCACTGATTCTGACAAGATAATTTGTACCACATATTTAACACAGGATGTTCATACATACACTTTATCTGATCTAAGAAAATGGATGCGTATAACATTATCTTAGATGATGATATCACGTTCCTATTTAAATATTCACTAAACACATTAATCTTGGCTGTGGTTTTTATTTGTAGCTAGAACCTTGTCTCTTTGGAAAACATACTGTCTTGTCTTGTTTTTGAGTGCATTATCCTTGATGTATCATGTCACCAAACTGCAGTAAGCAAGCGTGGTGATTGCGTCTAATCTTCTTAGTTGTAAACGATAACTTCAGCAAGATTAGAGGATTTACATACTATTGCTTGCTTTACATTTTTATAAAATTAGCGAACGGTGCTCTCCTACATTATGAAAGGAACCCCTATACCTTTTTAGTTTCTCGGTATAGTAGTTTGAGCTGGGCGTTAATATGTAAGTCAGTGAGTCAGTCCGGCTTGCTTTTTATATATGTAACATACATAGGTTTGGTGATGTTCAAAGTAGCTGTTTTTAAAACAACTACTCAACGATAAATGCTTCTTATTACGTTTTTCATAGAATCTAAATTCTAAAATCTAAATCCAAGGTGTGAACTACTTCGAATTCGTAAAACGACAAGGTTGCACATGTTAACAGATTAACCAAGCTTGTTTCATGTATACAATTAAATTCAAATAGATTGTATCTATGATAACCATTTATTACGGACAACGAGTAAAGACAGGGTATTTATGTAAGTAATGACGCATAAATAGAGGTTGGGTCGGTAATGTGATTAATGACGGACAGACACACTTATAATGTTGCTCGTAAACATTAGGAGCTGCTTAGATATGCGTCTTATTAATATCATTATGAGGCATTCTTGAATATGTTATAAATAATAAGTAACTTGATATTTATTAATCTCAATATTTTGATAAATTATGAACTGTTACTGTTTAGTATTTTACTCAACAATTTCTAACGATTTTAAGTGCAAACGCATTAATTAAAAAAAATATAAATGTTTAGACATACATATTTTGAAATGACTAAATATCTACTGTAGTAAAATATGGAAATAGTAATTTTGAGTTTTTAAAATAATTAAATGTTATTTAAGCTAAAAATTAAAAAGATTTCAAAGTTAATAAGATTGGAAGCCGGTGAGCAATAGAATGTATGTGACAACACTATAGAAGTTTTCATGTAATTTTTCATGTTTTCTTGTAAAAGTTTTCATTCGCTCGCTCGCTTTCTATTGAACACTGACTCAAACCACACTCTATCACAAACGAACGCCGTACAAAGCCGTACTCGTATGAATAACTAAAAACAAATCCAACCGACCCCACCCAAAAGTAAACAGCTTGTTCAACTCATACAATAACTCATGCAGGGTGGGCATCTATCATCAGCGCCGTCTCATGACCGTACACAACCTCCAGGGGCGTGGCCAAACGTAATTTGTGTTGCCACGAGTAAATAATGAGAGGGCCATTATTATTGTAATCTCCTTGATTCATCTACGAAGTACGAACATCGGGTTTCAACCTCCTTGGTTATTTGTGGACGTGATAAAAGGCTTGTTATTTGGATTAATAAAGATGTATTAGTTATTGGTGTGGCAAGGAAATTAGTTGGGGAGTTTGTAGTATTTTTTGAAAAGTTTTGCTAACTTCACATAAAATTATAGTTCTTGGTATGTTTTAATTGATTCAAGCCAAATAGAGTTAATGTATTGTAATGTATTACTTTGTTTATTACTAATCTAAAATCTTCTGAATCTTTAAAAAGGCTGTATTTTTGCCCACTTACATGTTATTGACATACCATAAATTTGATTCATTAAACCGATGACAAAAGTCCAAATAGGATCCTTCAATAACATCCCCTACTATTGAGGCGTACAAATATAGGAATCTCGATAGTAAAAAGTAATATAAAACTACTGTGTCTCTCGCCCCATTGTCATCAAACGCCTAAAGCAACAAAGTCTAGTTTTATTCGAACAACAATTCACACACAAATATCACGGTTCGTATCTGACGCGCGTAATTTACGGTATAAGGAAGACGTAAATCAAAGCCAGGGCACGTAGTACCTCGTAAATCCAGTACATTATCCTGTCTGGATGTCGGGACGCCGATAATTTTGGTGTTAAGTTCCTGCGACCACTTGGGTTGGCCAATAACACTGTTTCAATTTGGGGGTTTGTTTGTGAGGTTTGACGGTTCAATTGTACGGGATTAGTGAGTTAATGAAGTCGGTGTGTTGGTCTGTTTTAATGATGATTGTGATTTAATTTAATGTAAAAATAGCTTGTTTTGTAAAAAAAAATGTAAACTCGGACTGCTGGTTAAAGGTCCAACAAAGGAAAAGGAAACAAAGAAATTTTAATAATAAGGTAAAATTCGCGTTTAATTTTGCCGTTTTTAAACCTTGTGACAATTATAATAAGACTTTTTTCATACACAGCTGTGTGTTGCTCTAAAATGCTGCGTTTAAAATTAAAAACACTCTTCATATTTTAATACTAATTTCATTCATGTTACAAAAGCGCTCGTGGAAATAAAGATCTTATTCCACGACTGTACATGGAAGTTGTAAAAGTAGATAAGGAAGTAAGAGAGTATCTAAATAACTTAATACTATAATGAAATCGGAAATTACATCTCGATATAGTCGTTACCAAGTTTATGATAGAAAGGCTCACCACAAAGTCATGTTTGAGAAGAGAAACGTATTATTAACTATCTTATCATCGCTTAAACTGGTAATACACCTACCACATCGCATTACGTAGGCGTTACAATCCTAAAATATTATTGCATCGTGCAGTGTAGCACTATCTTAAGTGTTGAGCGTAGGACAGCTTAAGACAATGTTGGTTTAGTGATTGAAAAATGTAACAAGACTGGTCTTTGATATGCGACTTGAATTTTGTGAACTTGATTTTGTGTTTCATGTGTATTTCTTTTCTCTAGGAGTATTTGGCAAAACTGTAAGCACTGTTCGTTTCCAGAACCTTGTTATCGATCTTCAAGGTAGCAAAATGGGATAAGTATTTTTATTGCTTCCAAATATTCGAAAACAATATTGAAGTATTCAGAGTCCTTTTATGAAAAATAAAAGGTTGTCTGAGCGCAAACTACGAATACCAGAGGAACATTATTTATATTTAGTATGCAATCACAAATCTCTTTAAAATCATCTTGTGATACCAACCATATACTCGTATTTCAAGACCATTATAAATTCAAGTCCACACCACATCCCTAGTCCTATTACCCGGTAATCGATACTCAATAGGCATGGAAATGTCCCATCACGAGTGCACATGCAATACATACAGCGAGCCGTATCGGTAACGATCCCTTTAAGAGCGACTCGCAAGATACCGAGTTCGATATTATATCGATAGCTTTATCGAGACTTGTCGGAATTGCCCCTAGCACTAAAATATTGCGTTTTATGATAGAAAGAATATAGGGTAAGTGCATGTGTGGTTATTATGTTGTGTTGAGTCTGATATTAAGTGGAAACTGAGAATACATAGATTTAAGCTGTGTTTTCTGTAGGTTGTGGTTTTCTGAATAGTTCGGAGCAAGCAATCCTTTGTTATTGCGGTAAATGAAAATACATGAGCCAAGAAACGTGTTTGTTTATTGATTGGCTTGGAACCACTGGTAATTTTCTCGTTAAATTGAAACACGAGTTTCTAAATTTTGAACGAACATCGGCAGCACAACTAAAACTTTTTTTCAAGAAACGTGTACACGTGACTTTACAACACTTATAGCTGTGAAGTATAGACGATGTTAAATGGTAGCTAGATTTCAAATTGCCAATCTAAAAATATATGTACCAAAATAAATTCAAAGGAGAAAACACCAAAGCATCAACTAAATACCCCGCTATAACCTACACCCGTACTTAAACTTGCACCAAACATTCCCATGCACATTCAAAGAGACAAATATACAATAAAAAGATACAAACTAACAAACAACAGTCAAGAACTTGGAACATAAAGGGGAAAATTATTACGCTTTCAGCAGCGCATTTAAGCAAAACATATTTCAAAAGTTTCAGCGTATTAGGCAACATTTATTTTGGCAGCAAGACTGCCATTACGGCGCGGAATGGTCCTAGAACAGAAGTTATGAAAAACATCACCCCATCACCCCTACCACGGACGATAAACGAAAACATCTTCGGGTATGATGAATCAGCGGAACCAAAAGTATTATCTTGTTGTTTGCTGAGATTTGTTGCTGCGGTACTTATTAACATAACATACGCAATACGGGTGCTTAATCACTGCCGTAGGATTGTAAGGACGACAGATTGCCGTGTCAGCGAGTCTTAGAAAATGGAAGTAGATATTGGCTATGAGTTTTTCGAAAAAGATTATAATTATTATTGGTACATTTGATACCTTTACAAAGTTAATTTTTGCTTTCGTGGTTAGGTTCCAAACTTTAATATTGATTTATATTAAGTGTTTGTATTCAGTCTTTTCAATGACTGTAACTTAACAAGGTAAGTACTTTCTGTAGGTTTAAAAACAATCAAAGATGAAATCAATAAGGCTCTTGACACTAGAATAATACAATGATTTCTTATTCCCTTTGTTTCTCGATTCGAAACGAATTCAGCTTAAGATCGTAAACAAATAGTAAAACAGTAGAATATAAAAGAACTATAACCATTGTGTTAGTATCATCAATTCGTTGGTCGGCTGAACGCCAGCGGTTATTATTTAGGTTAGCTTATGCTTGGGAGGGCATCGGATAGAGTTATTGTCATTTGGTAGCGTGTCTATTATTATGAGGTTTTATTACAGTGTGACATTTACTCCTAGAAAACATAAGGTACTTACTTTTTTATTTATAGTAAAAAAGACACAAGAAATCCTTATTTTAGCTACGTCCTAAAAGTGCTTAGTTGCCTATTGTTCGAGATACTTACGTTTGTACTCAGAGACTTCTTTCTTAGTAGAGATTTAATAAATGATTATGACATTAAAGTGTCAATTGAGTGCGGAAGTTAAAAATGTTGAAACGAATCCAAGCTTTTGTCAAAATTCAACTCCATTTTTGTATATTTAACCATTTCTTTACCATATTCATGCCTAGTAATTACAATAAGTAAACACGAAATGTATAATCAAGCAGAAACTCAAATACAAACTTCAACAAACAATAACAGCTTACACAATCGAATACAAAAGCTATTGAATTGAGAGCATCGCGTCTAGGGCGGGAAGGTGTTAAGATTTCTATGAGTATGGGCGGGCGGAACCGCCCTGCAGCACGCCGGGGTATCTCGTTATAGCGCACTCTTCATGGGTGTGAAATACTGAGAACAATCAGAACTGTGCACAAGAATGAGCTCGTGATTATTAGTTTGTTTGAGTTCAATCAATGGTCAATGTTGTGGGTAGTTTTTTATATGAACAGAGCAATTGTGTGAAATTATTATGGAAGTTTGTATATTACGTTATATAAGTATGCTAGAATATACACCCGTTTGAATGAAGACAGTTACTGAAGTTAAACGGTCATTATTGGAAGTCCCATCAAATCGTGAATGCTGTCTCTTTCATAATGATAGTGCCCATATGCGACAACATGATGAATACTGTGTGACGTGTGGTGGTTTATTGGTGGAAAATTAGAATTTCAAAAATATTCCCCCAATCAATACCCCGTATTTGTGTGTGTCACTGTTACCGTTCGTTGTGCTTCCGTTGTAAGAGGCTGGTACAAAATCTACGGAAAATATGAGTATGCATTAATGTATTGGAAAGTAATGAAAATCAAGTGTTGATTAACATAATACAAAAAATAAACAAGTAAAAGTAAAGTAAAAAATTAGCCTTAATGTCTCACTGGACAAAGGCCTCTCATCTCACTGAAGGTATCAGTATAGTGAGGAGAAACCAACTAAATCAAAGAGAAAGAAACCAGTAACCATTTTTTATTACGAAATGAAAGCGAGACACTCCAGTCTCGCACCACTTACATAGCACGTGATTCAGATAACATTTCCTATTATAATATTTGAAACAAGTGACTGAAGCGCCCCGCCCTCCGCTAACGAGGACAACTTGAATCCTCTTCAACGGTTTGAATTCACTAATAGCACGTCGGAGGGCGTTTATTTCGATTCATTTTACACACTTGTCAGTGTCTGAATAAACGACAGTGTAGTTTTTATGTACCATTTACAATAGGGATACATAATATTCATAGATTTTAAGAAATTATTCGACAATTAGTAGTTATTAAGAAAGGTAGGTATACTCCCAGCGTAGATTTGTAAGACATTATGTGTACTAAGTTACTATGGCTACTAAGTACGCTCTTAATGAAAGCACCTTCTAAACGTTTCTAAACACACCGATAACACTTCAAACTCTTAACACTTCTTTTTTAGCGTCGAGGACTACATAGTTGAGTAAGTTTCATTGAACAAGTTAAAGTTAAGTAGCGTTGTTTGCAGTCAGCAGTGCGCGGTTTTATTAGCGTTATGCTTATGCCCGTGGAACTTTCGGGATGAAAAGTACCTTCCCGTTAAATGTGACTATCCATTACAAAAAGAAAAATTCAAATCGGATTAGTAGTTTCTGAGATTAGCGCATTCAAATATACAAAAAAAATGGTATAGATAAGATAATAGATTTTATTATTATTCACAAACTCGCCACTTCAACAAAACATTAAAATATCAAAGCCCAATAGGGCGGGGCTCAGAAGTGTCTCATCAAGATATAAAGCGACAATTTGGATGTCTGTTTGTCAAATTAATGCTCAACCCCTCCCACCTCCGGTCCTTGGGCACGTTCGTTTATGATGAGGAGTAAGAATGGCGTCGTCCAAATGTAAGAGTGTCTTCAAGAGCCCCTAAAATTGTCCTTAAAATGGAAATTGTAGGTAAATGACTCCTTGAACTGTAAAAATGAAGTCGTTGCTGTATTTCTTAGTAGGACGAGGCTTAATTGAGTATTAACTAATTGCTCAGCTTTACGTGTAGATATTTATACAGTCTGTTTGTCCTACGTCCGTACTCAGAGACGTCGAATGCTTCTTTAGTAGAGATTTTATGAGTGATTTTGACATGTGAAAAGTTACGTCAATTAGCTAAGGTTTGATTTAATGGGCATTTCTGAGTGCGGCAGTAATATGTTTGGATCAATTTTTATATAAAGATATAAAGTTACCAATACTTATACATGATTTGGATAATATTGTGATTACGTTGTAAAGGTTAAACTGTACAAAGAATAAGGATGTCTTTTCTCTTTGAGATTTAAGTCGTAGAGTCCACAGAAAAGAAGCAGCCATTCTAATTTGCTATGGCACTTATATGTTTGTATAGAAAGGCACTCACGGATTTATTAGTAAGGCTGTAATGGTAAAACAACAACATAAAACATAAGTATATGGCAACAATCCAAAAGAAGCCAATAAAGTAACGTAATAGTCATATCTAGTCATTGTTAAAGATACATCGATGGAACAGTAAATACAGCTGACGACAATCGTAGAACACGGCTCTAAATCAAACCGCTGTAGATGCGATTCTATAAAATACTGCGCGAAGGGAACAATGCGAACTTCGATATATAGATATGAGCCTCTCACAGAATGCAAAATTGAATAACGTATACAACCGCGTAGGGTTGCCACGGGGATAGTTCTTGGAGGTTACTTTTATACACACTATGAAAATAAATGTATTATGATAATTATAAAATATGGCTATTTTTTATGAACTTTTTAGGGCATTCTACATACATAATACCAAAAAAGTTCTTTAAGATTAAGATGTTTTTTTAAATGTTTTACCTTCATACTTGCAGAGTACCAAAAATGTTAGTTTACATTTGAAGAAAAGTGAGTAGAAACCAGACCATACCCCCATAGAACCATGACCTCAAAATCCTCAATTCTAGCTCAGGCCGCTGTCATAATTGGGGCTACTTTCTGATCCAAAAACTTCGAAAAAATTATTTAAATTCGGCTGATTGAAAAGAGAAATACATCAGCAAAGGCTGAAATTCAAAGAATCCGCAATCGTTTCCTATAGAAGGCAAAAATCCCAATAGCTCGATCATAGAGGGCGGTGACAACCCTACGTGATCGATGTGTGATAGCGGGGGTCGCGGCACGCGGTGATTTACCGCAAGCGAGATTATCTGGGCGGCGCATGCGCACGGCGGCCGCATCCGGCGTCGCTCGCACTCCGATACCCCTTTGAGCACTCCTTTAACTAATGAGACTCCAATACTGTTGATACGAGTTTTACATTGTTTGCATTGTTTGTTGAGGTTGTATGTTGTGGCTTACCTTACAGTACTGGCAACTGCAATTTATTAAACTCAATTGTCAATCAGTGTTTAACTATTGGAAAATGATGGACCGGACCATATTCCAAAATTAATAGTATCTTTGTTAAATATTCACGACTAATACCAAAAAATTCGGGAGAGATTTATCACTGTTTCAAAGGTTTTATCCCAAATGTTTAGCCATCATCGACAAAAATTTTCCGTGAAGACTACTAAACATATCTCTTTACGACATTAGTCGCTAGCTTAGCTATATCTTTATACAGATCTTAAAAACAAGCAGCACGTACAAGACGCAGCATATTGTCCTGGAAGACAAATTCGCCATCAGGAGCCACCTCAGTGCTCAACGGTCACGATCGCCGTATTTATGGCCGCGATACACAAACTATTATTTATGTCTCTGTTTCCCATTTTTGCAGAATTTATAGCCTGGCTATGGAACAGATGAAATTCTCGATTTTATTTACAGAATCGCTTTTGACGGTTCTGTTCGATGAATTGGTATGTGTTTATTTATTAATTTTGGCTGCTGTAGAGTTTTGCGGTTTAATGATGGAAGATACAATGAGAAGCTTGGCTTGCAAGAGAAGATTAGAAACTTTTATACAAATTCGTTAAGGGACATTGTGAAAGGAACTTTTTGAGAATTATTGTATTTAGACTTTTAGATAGTGGACTATGAATGAATAACTTGTTTTCTGACATTTTTAAGCGCTGAATGTCAAACAGTATTTTGTATATTAATGTTCTATTTATCACCAATCTTCTTTACCAATAACAATTTCTTAAACATGACACACAAACCAACGTAACCTCTACATATAGCCTCACAATTAACCCCTAAACCTCCGAGTTCCCAAACCGAACATTTCACCAGCTACACCCACCATTAATCTTGCGATATATTCAGCGATGCGTCTGTATCAGCCGTGTATCAGCTAATATATTCTTTGGCACGTCAGATGGCCACTTAAAGGGGCGATGCCGGTGTCAAGCAGGCATACATGAGCAGACATAATGCGTTGGTATAATTTTGCTTTAGTGAGACACACGAAGAGAAAGGGTTAAATATTTAAAATGTTTTTTAAACTTGGATTGTGAAGTGGTTCTCAATTTGAATATTTTTTATGAGTGTTGCTGAAGTTATATTTGAAATACGCGAGGACCTTTTGTTACATTACAACTTTCGATAATTTCAGTGACGGATTTGCATTTTTTCTTACTGGAACTTTACACGTCTTTACTATATAAACCATATAAGCTATGAACTAATACGCAAACTGTTGAAAAATATCGATGTTCAAAAATTCCGTGCATAGTGTCCATTACCTACCTAAACCAACCATTATTAATAGAAGCTGTTCTCAGTGTGACTCAAACGCGAATCATTCCCGTGAGGCTCAAACGCCCATTTCATGTCCCATATCAGATACCGACCAATTTATAGCCAACCAACTTAATTGCACACCGATCGGCCAGAATCGACCGATTTCAATTTGCTATTACGGACCTTTAAATATCCTCCCGTCAGAGTAAAAAATCGTTTGATTACAGCTCTTATACTCAAAAGGTTTTGAAGTCATAATTTAAGGTACATTAAAAGTTCCGATAATCTTGTAAATGGTCTCGTCTTTTATGGATTTAATGGTTAAACGTTTACACGTTTTGTGAAATATTTTATAGCAGTTTTATTGGAAGGTTTATTTAGCTGTGCTGCTAAATTTATGAACACATTTTATCATAAAACTGAGGACATTATACTTGATTAAAAGGTGAATTGTACCGAACATAGGTAAGGTTAATAAAACAAAATAACTCGGCAATCTCCGCCATTTTCAATTGATCTAATCTAAGTCACCTCGAAACGTAACTCATAAATAAAGCCAACACAAGAAGCCATAAATCGCAATACGTTCCAACTATGAAATAAAGAGCCCAAATAAAAAACCCATCTAAAAGTCAAAACACAGAAATATGAAATAATAAAACGTCTCTCGTAAACCATTTAGTCGGTGGCGGAGCAGTTGAATCCTACTGCGGGCACATTCTTTTTCTTTATTATACCTATTCTCCGCGGGCGTGCTATTTCCGCGGGGTCATCCCTTAAATTTTTTTTATTGCCGCCCTTGTAAATCATGGCGTAATGCTCTAGTGCATTATCTGTCTGGGAAACTTCATTATGGTCGGTTTAATGGTTCAAAGGAGCGATAAAATCGGGCTGTTAGCCGGACGGCCGGATGTTATGCAATGAACATGTTTTTGCCCAAATCGGATTTTTTGCATGCTACCCGTATCGAGGTAAGTTATGAGTTGATTTACGGTTGCTTTGTGCTTCAGATTAATTGGGATGATTACTAAAGGTTAATAATATGCAAATAAGACGAGGAGATTAATTCGCTTGTACCTGTAATATTTTATACGTCTCATAAAATATATAAGTATATGAAAAAAACAGCCACCAAAGTCCTAGATGTTATTATTATAGGTATAACTTTACCTTTCGTTGTTTGAAAATCGCATTTAGCTTCGAAATTATAGGTACTAGGACGAAGTTTCCCCTCACTAAAGTTAGGAATAAACAATAAATAAAGTGTAAATAGTATCTCTGTTTAGTGGAATGGTAACAATACATCAGCGCAATTTGTAGCGATACCAACAAGATATAGGCGCCCTGCAAATGGTCTGAATTGTTCTTTATTATACAGCCTTTCTTTAATGTTTCCTGTAACAGCCGTTTGGGGAATTCCTATTTTATTGCCGGACTATAAAACAAGTTTTATTTTCTTGTTAAATTATTGAAGACTTTTGTTGATTTTTATTTAGTTTACGCATGCATTCTAATTATAGAACTCTAGTAAATACTTTTAGAATGAAGACACCTGTGAGAATTGAACACTTTGTTATGTAACGATTACCCGCATATCCCTGGGTATTGCGGGTACTTTGACTGCTTTTCATAAATATACTATGATACTTGTATAAGGGCAAAAGGTCAAAAGTTATGTTTCTCTTTGACTTTTTCTCAGTTTATTCAATCTTTTTTACGTCATTTTAGCAAGGAAGTTGAAGTCCCAAATCTACAGGCTTTTAGTCTTGAAGCGTAAGCGTATACGTGTGTGGCTCAAGAAGTAAGAGAAAGATAAGGGATTTCAGTGGAGAGAAGACAAGAACCTTGTCACGTCAACGATTACCTACTACTTCTATTGTTCAGAAACCCACTTGACTGCGACAAGGGATTATTATTCACATCCTATTTCATCTAATACTCGTAACACAATAACTCTGCGAAGCCATACAGTTAGTAATTGAATAGCATCCAATCCACGTAACAATGACGCTAAAATTTAATACGTCTTTTGATCAAAACCAAATTTTGTATCAATTTCAAAACACTGTTGGATTATTTTGACCCCCCGTGCGCTCGGGGCCCTTTGTACTGTACGCCCTGGAGGTGTGGCCACAGAGTAAGTAGAGAAGGGAAAACTTACAATTACCTATCAAATTACCAATATTATAAAAGTTATAAAACATAGGTGATAATTATATGCCAATTAGATTTTTTCTTCATCAACTTAAAGACTTTTACTTCTTAGAATCAGCGGCTACTGTTTTGCGGCTTGCAAGCTTCGGTTTTGCTATTTATAAACTAATTAATCAAGATTCTAGGGAATATAAAATCGAAATAGAGACCTTAGAAATATCATCGTGGAAAAACAATTTTGAATACTGAAAGAAAATCATCTGAATTCCATTAAGGACTGAAGTAGTGGACAAAAAATCCTAAAGTTAAGTAACTTATGCCTCAGGCGTGTTCTACCATCTCAATAAGTACTTATTACATGTCATCGATAGTTATGTAGGCACTTTTTACCTATCCACGTCGCTTCTGTAAACAAATTGATCTTTGGTGTAATACTAGAACCCCCGCAAAGTGGTGCCCCCGGGAATCGAACTTATTACCCTGGATGCAGCATTATAATATAAAACCGGGCATTAGCCGTAATGATGAGGCGTTTTAACTGATTACTCTCCGAATGAATTGAGCTTTAGGCATTTTTATGAATATTGTAATTTATTTGGATTTCAATCCCCCTCGTCGGGTGATTGAGTGAGGAGCTTTTTGAAAAACTAAGAACTAATGAGGAATATTACAATTTAAAACTAAAAGCTTTTATTGATATTGAAATGAATGTGTTATATCAGTTCTGGACTTTACTAGCATATTACATTGAATTTAACTTAACATTTTACTGAACTTGATAAATCTGGGGGCACGGTAGTGCCCCCGCCAAGACGAGCCAAGCGAAGCGCAAGCGCAAGGGCACTACCTACCTTTTCTCGAAGCGCTTCGTCGTATTTTTGAACCTTCATAACTTGAGTTTGGGTTATACCAGATAAACAAAATTTTCAGGATATAATGTCAGTGGTAGACTTAATAAACCTCTAAAGTTTAAATTGCATAGCTCTTATACTTTAGATTTTATTGATATCTAAAATACCCCGATTTCGTCACTCACTCACTGATGATCAACAAAATTCTTAAGGTACTTCCTGAAGTCCTAGAAAACTGAAATTTGGTATGTAAGCTAGTATTAGTACCCAAACAACAAAAAAATCCTAAAACTTGGAACTTTTACCCCCCAACCCCTTAAACTAGGGGGTGAAAGTTTGTTCGAGACTTCCGCAACTTTTGACGCTAGAGGTCTGAATGCGGCCGCGGAGGGGTAAAAATCTGAAATAGGGAAACTTAATTCCCTATTTCCTGCTTGAGATCTGAAAATTATACACAAGTACATAGAACACAAACTTTTCATCAAATCAAAACATTATCCTACCCATAAGTACTTAGATATGAATAATATTACTACACTTCACTTCGGTAAGTGTTTATTAATCAACCTATACTTTTGAACATAAGCATCGTAAGTATAGTATGCGCCAACGCCCGCCGCCTGCCCCCTCGTCCCCGCGCAGTAGCTAAAAATAATCGGCCCGTCAGCGAGCGCGGCACCCGAACGCGGGCAGACGCGCGAGGGCAGACGTCGTTGACGGTTGTCTCGTTGAATGAAAAATTTTCGGAATATTTCGGTGATTTAAAAGTTTGCTATCGCGGAGAAAAAAACCATTTGCCTAATATTTAATTGTTAGTAGTTTAGTAGGTAAAGGTTTAGATACTAGTGTTTTAATTTTTTTCATTGATAAAAAGTATTAGCATTACGTTTGCAATTTTCTCACAAATTTAATGAAGAAATTCAAAGATTGAATAAGTAGGTATTTGCAATTAACTCGGCGGGAGGCGCTACCGGGTAAAATTTACCACATAGTGCATACTTATGAAAATATTTATTTTTGTGCGTAATTTTGTGCAGCGCCGTTTTAGGTACCTTTCGACAGATGTTCCACGGTGCGCCATTTTGAATAAGGGGCCAGTTAGCGCGTGTTGTTGAACCACGACGGACGTAAAAGGTGCGTACGGGTAATTTTTACCCAGTAGATTTTTTTCAAAAAAGTGCCATATTAAAATATTTTTCGATTCGATTATAATTATAAGTAAAGATATATTGTCAAGACATATGTTCTTTTAAAATTGATCTCATTTTTTTGTTTTTTAATAAGTTTAGAGAATATTTTTCGTTTTGTGCACAAAATGGCTGAGCTTTTGGGCTGTGTTTTAAAATTTCAAATATAACATATTATACTAAGCATTAATTAGTTTCCAACTTTCTTGTTTAATTGAAAATATAACACAATATAATATAAAAATTGGTTTATTTAATTACCCATAAAATAGCTCTAGTTCTTACAATGAATATTATTGTGGTATTTTTTACCCAGTAGCGACAGTCAGTGTTGGTATATGGGGCGCGCTTCCCGCCGAGTTAAGTAGTATAGGTTAGTAGGTATAATATGTTTATAGTTGTTTATGTAGGTACGACTTAGTGAGAATAATTTGATACGTAGGTCATTGTTTAATTTTCATTGTTAATAGGTTTAACTTAAGTAGTTTAGGATTACGTACGGTTTGAATATTGTATAGTAGGTAGAAAATTACGATATTGATAGTTGTTAATCTAGTGTTAAAAATAATTTTGTGTAGGTATTTTAGAACTAGGTTTAATAGGCTTATCTACAGGTACCTATACCGCTCATTTCATTGACACTTGTCCAGTAGGTAGGTATAATTTACTTTAAGATTTAATTGAGAGGTTTAGTTTACAGTTTGGCATTACATAGCCTTGTTACTAGGTTAAGCTAGGGTATAGGTATTTCGTTACTTAGATACTGAACATGGATAGTGTAAAAGTTTTACATGAAGTGGAGCTGGGACCCCGCCGCCATCGTGTGGTTAATATGCCGGGAGACGGTTCCTGCCTCTTCCATTCCTTGACATATTTAATGCATGAACGAATAGACGTTGAGATGGCGTTGCAAGTCAGGACTGCTATTGTGCGATATGTTGTAGACCACTGGGACGAACTACAAGTGTATACTTGTACCGGCAATGGGGACACCTATCATGATTCCGATTCGTATTCACGGGATATGTTGAATAGCGCTACTTATGGTGGTACCTCCGAACTCATGGCAGCGGCAGCTATTTATCCATTCACCTTTGAAGTCTATCAAGATAATATTTTAAGAGGAAGTTTTTCTCGTATCGGTGGACCTGTGAAACGGTTGCAATTCAGTGGAAGTTCTATAAGTGGTCACTATGACGTCCTGGTTCCGATGCTTGTTTCTCAAACATCAAATAATAATACTGTTAGTTCTTTTAACGACACACATGTGAATACTGAAAACGACGTAGTTTCCGCTTCGAAAAAAGCAGGGAGACCTAAAAAAAATAAACGTGGAAGACCAAAAACTTCTGAATTAACACGAAATGCGCAATTTCGACAAGCCGCAGCCAAATACCGTAAAAATCATCCTGAAGAACGGAAAAATACAATTTTAAATTATACTCTATCGCATGCTGAACAACATCGCGAATCCGTTGCGCGATACTCGGCTTCACATCCGGAGGTCAACCGAGAGGCGGTTGCACGCTACTCGGCTTCACATCCAGAGGTCAACCGTAAGGCGGTTGCCAAATACTCAGCCTCTCATCTAGATGTTAATCGCGAAGCAGCTAGTCGAAAAAGATTAAACGAAAAATTACAGTTTAAGGTAAAAAATGTTGAGCAAATAATAAAAAGTTTAAGTTCTAAAATAAACGATAGACTGGAAGCAGAAAGACTTGTTAAATGGTCTCTTTACAATAGACAACAAACATTAGGTAGTCTTTTAAAAACGGCTGAAAAAATTAAGAATATATGTGTGTCAGCTTTAGAAAAGTTAAGAGAATGTCCGGATGTAACTGTTTATGAAAAACTTGCAATGTTTCTGGGAAAACTTGAGCATCGGAATAATCAAGAGCCATTTTATGGAGAGTACGCATAAAAGTTTACACTGATGATCAGAAGGCAATCGCTATTGATGAGACAGGCAAAGCTGTCTTTGAAAAAACAGAAAAGGATGGCAAAAGTTTAGTCTGGAGTTGTAATGACGCCATATGTGTATTGGATGAACAGTTACTTTTGAAACTAAAAAATATATTTGAAGAATTTAACTGTAAGTCACCAGCAGAGATGTATCCGCTATATTTGAATAATCGTCTCAAGGCTAATATTTCATACATTAACAATGTAAAGTCTCATTCTCCACGACTAAGAACCTTGATCAGAGAAATGTATCAGTTACAAAGTGATTGCGATACGTTAAAAGAAATTGATAGTGCATTAAAAACTGTGAACGTGGATAAAATAAAAGAATTAGGCGAAAATCACGTACCTAGGAGTGTAGCTGTTGAAAGTTTGGAACATCAAGAAATTATAGAAGATTCCATTATCAAAGAGTTTAAAGATGGATTTAAATTACTTTCTAAAAAAAGCTTAGATACACCTAAATTAGAATGTATGTCTTGTAATAAACTTTACTGTTCAAAGGATATTTCTAATCTAAATCGTTTACGAAAGCCTATTTCTACACATGTTTGGATACAGCTTATTGAATATTATAGTTCTAAAAACATAGACCATAGCTCACATATATGCCATACATGTCTTACAAAGGTTCGTGCTAATCAAACTCCAGCTACATGTGTTCTTAATGATTTGTTTGTCGGTACAATTTCATCAGAGATAAGCCAGTTAAATGATTACGAAAAGCTGTTAATACAGCGAGCAAAAGCTTTCCAAGTGGTTGTATCGATGAATCCAGTAGCCAACAAATCTTTGCCAAACCGAGAAATGGTGAAAAAATGTAAAGGCAGAACTTTTCATCTACCTTTGCCTTTAGAAGAAACATTGAATAAATTGCCAAAACCAGAAGATCCTTTAAACATAAACCAAGAACTTTACATAATGGTACGAGGACGACCAACAAAGTCTAAAATTATTTGGGAAGATATAGTTGACATCAATAAAGTCTATGCCGCACTCTGTTACCTGAAACAAGTAAACCCACTTTACTCTGAAATAAAATTACCGAATGTCCCTAATCATTTACTTCAAACAATTAATGATAACTTACAACATTTAATCGAAACAAGTAATAACAATCAGGATGAAAATAATATAAATAATTTAGATACACTTTTGACACAGATAACGGAAGATAGAAATTTAATAGATTACGAGCAATATACCATATATCCATTATATGAAAAAAGAAGCAACGCATTAATTTCAGATCTCTATCAAATGAAGACAGTTAATACAGTACCTATATATTCTACAGACAAGGATCTAGATGTAAAATGTTTTCCTTATTTGTACCCAGATGGAAAATACGGCCAGTTTCATACGCGACCACAGAAATTAACGTCAAGTGAATATATTAAAGCCAGATTGATGTCAAAACATTCACGATTTAGATTAGATCAACAATATTTATTTTATTTACTGCACGACACGAATGTCCGCCAGCTAAATTCGGGAATATTTTATAAAATGAATACAGTTAACCAAAAACAAAAAATAACTGCTGAACAATACTTACAGATGTTAAGTAATGATGAATTGGAAGGAGATCTGACTGCTATATTTGCTAGATTGAGAAACACTGAGCAGTACTGGAAAAAACCGAGGAACGACGTGAATTGCATGACGCAGCACTATGGACCAGCCACTTGGTTCCTCACTATGAGCCCATCGGAGTGGTTGTGGGATGACCTAAGAGAATACTTACTGGAAGTCAACTCGAGTGAGATGGCTAATAAGACAACAAGTGAACTAGTAGCCCTAGATCCGGTATCTACTTCTCGTTTCATTAATAATAAATTTCATGCAACATTGGATTTTCTCACTTCCGCCAGTAAACCACTAGGAGAAATAGAGCATTACTTTTGGAGGCGTGAGTATCAGTCTCGTGGAGCCCAACATTTTCATTTAATGTTATGGGTGAAAGGAGCTCCTGTGCTTCATGATTCGCCAATTGATGAGGTAGCAGCTTTTATTTCTAAGTATGTTACATGTGAAGTACCTAAAAAAAATCTTGCACCAACTCTTCATCAACGAGTCGTGGGATACCAAACTCACAAGCATAATAAATATTGTATGAGACGAAAGAAAACTAAGAAAGGATTTATATCAGTGTGTCGATTTGGTTTCCCACGACCCGTTAGTGATACTCTTACTATTAGAGATACAGCTGAATCAGTCGCGGCCAGAAAAGCTCTTTGTCCAAACAAACGCTTATATAATCTTGTACGCAAGAAGGAATCTGAGATGATAAATGATTATAATCCAGCTGTATTACTCGCATGGAACGGCAATATTGATATCCAATATGTAGGTGAAAAAACTGCTATACTGAACTACTACGTCACTAAATATACGACAAAATCCGAAAAGACACATGCGCTCGTTGATTTCGATGACATAAACTCTACAAAAAGCTTAAGAAGTCGATTATTTAACATCGGGCTAAGAATGTTGTCAAACCGCGAGTGCGGTGCATTAGAGGCCAGTGACACGTTATTGGGTATCCCATTGTATGCCACTGATCCCCAAACGACAATTAGGTGGCTAGATGTGAACATAAACCGTAATCGAAGAGTCAAGTCTAAAACAGAAATGACCATGCTGAACCCCGATTCCACAAACATTTATTACGAATCGTGGATAGACGATAAATATCCAGCTAGACCAGTAGAGTTAGAAAATGTTAACTTGTATAATTTTTCTAAATCCTATGATGTCGTGAAAACACGCCCGGTTTCTAAACAAGCAGAATATTATACGTTAGATGGAGAAAAGACTTATTTAAAGAAAAGAGACAGACCTTATCTTATAAACTTTTACTTGTATGATGTTGAGCAAATGCCCGAAAAATATTATTTTTCGATGCTTTTATTGTTTAAACCATGGCGTAACCTACAAGATTTGAAATTGGAATTTGAAACATATACTGAGGCTTTTAACTTTGCAAAGGATGATATGAAAAATGAACTGAGACATGTCAATTTACGCATTGAATTACAAAATCAGCTACAAAAGGGTTTCGAAAAAGTGGAATCTAAATTAGCCGAACTAAATGAAGAGATTGAAAATGAAGATGACGATATAGGTCCTGATAATCCCTTAGATTTTGAAGCACGTGAAGCGGTTAATGCCATGGATGATTTTAATAATATGAACAATGATAGAGATGAAAATAATTTAGATGAATTGATAAGTAAACTTAATAAAGATCAAAAGAGTGTGTTCGATATGGTGACGGAAACTATGTCTAATGAAAGCGAAATTCTTCGTTGTTTTATAAGTGGCACCGGTGGGACAGGTAAAAGTTTTATTATCAAAATTCTTAAGGTGTGGGTACAAAAACATTTAAATAAAAAAGTAGCTGTAGCTGCACCAACGGGTATCGCAGCCTTTAATGTTAACGGATTGACGATTCATAGGCTATTGCAATTGCCCGTAGAACACAAACAAACACCCAAATACAGGCCACTCTCTGACGAGGTTCTCCAAGTTCTACGGTCGGATTTGAAAGACGTTGTTTTATTTATCATCGATGAAGTATCTATGATATCAAATATAACTTTGGCTTACATACATATGCGTCTGGCAGAAATATTTAATACAATAGATGAAGAAAACGGGTGGTTTGGAAAACGACATATTGTGGTACTTGGAGATCTTTTACAGCTTCCACCTGTGAGGGAAAATTCGCCTTTTGTAAAACTGTCACCTCGAGAAATAACAAAGCTAATAGGTGCTCTTAATTTTCCGAATCTGTGGGAAGAACTTTTTAAATATCAGGAGTTAACACAGAACATGCGGCAGTTAAATGATATGAAGTTCGTTGAAATGCTTCTAAGAATTAGAATAGGAATCACAACAGAAGAAGACCGCCGCATATTATCACAACGTTTAATTACACTAAAATCAGGTTCTAACGAAGGTAGATTACACGAAATAGCTGAATTTCTTAGTCACCTTCCTGCAGATACAGTTTGTTTGTTGCCAACTAGAAATATGGCTCAGCAACTAAATGATGCCATGCTGCAAGCTAATCCTAATCCGGAAATTACACTTAAAGCCACAGATAGTGTCGATTGTCCGAGATATCTTGTGAAAAGGGCTCGCGAGTCCATAGAAAAGTATGAGGAAGATGCTTCTATGACAGCAGGTTTAGAAAAAACTATAGTTATTAAAAAAGGAGTGAAAGTAATGTTGAAACGAAATATAGATGTTTCTTTGGGTCTTGTAAATGGTGCTATAGGAATTGTTGATAAAGTAGAATGGGATTTAAACGACAAAAATAAAGCAAGAAGAGTTATTATAATTTTTAATAACGGTTTAAGACACGAACTAGCACCTGTAAAATCTAAATTTGAAATTATCAATAGAGCATTCGTTCACCGAGAACAGTTCCCAATATGTGTCGCGTATGCTATCACGATTCATAAAAGTCAAGGGCTAAGTTTAAATAATGCTCTCATTGATATCGGGTCATCCACATTCTCTTGTGGGCAGGCTTATGTAGCCCTCTCTAGAGTGACTAGTTTACAAGGTGTTCACCTTATAAATATAGACTTCAGTAGTATTAAGGCACAACAGACTGCGATAGTCGAATATAATCGTCTAAGATCCAAGTATCACCCTGAACTATCGCATATTGTAAATAGTAAGCCAACGAAAAATAAAGGCAAAGATAGAGAATGGGCTATAAAAAAAGGCATCTCAGATGCACAAGAAATATACCCCAAAAAAAGAAAGAAAAAATGAGCGACAAAAAAATACTTGTATTTGTCGCTCATTTTATCTTTCTATCATAAGCAACCTACAAAAAGAAATGAAATCCCACAAAAACATTTCATGTTAAATGTTGCCAAGACGAGACCATATAGCTCGCACTGTCAAAAAGTAATCAGATCCCGTGTAGAGCCAAGTTTCTAACCCTACATGCCCAGACCTAAATCGATAAGCCCTAATTTCACACTCAAGTTACGGGGAAATTCTACAGCCATAGCTCGTACTGCGTTGTTCGTAGCGCGTAGCAGAGTTTTTACGCTATAATCTCGTAGGCGTGCAAACCTTGGACGTAACTGGCGAGATGGCCGCACGGAAAGAGTTTAGAAGATTGAATAGATTTTTAAGCTCAAGCCCATATGACGAATAGCAAAAAGTCCGTGCGGCCGACTCGCCAGTTACGTCCAAGGTTTGCACGCCTACGAGATTATAGCGTAAAAACTCTGCTACGCGCTACGAACAACGCAGTACGAGCTATGGCTGTAGAATTTCCCCGTAACTTGAGTGTGAAATTAGGGCTTATCGATTTAGGTCTGGGCATGTAGGGTTAGAAACTTGGCTCTACACGGGATCTGATTACTTTTTGACAGTGCGAGCTATATGGTCTCGTCTTGGCAACATTTAACATGAAATGTTTTTGTGGGATTTAAATTACGAATAATATACTCATATCTGTCAGTAATTATTAACACATGGGTGTTAATAATTACTACTATTATGAGTTACGGCTATGGGTTGGGTATGGACCCATAGCCGTAACTGTTAGTGAATTGTGCAAAATAAGGTTGAGTGCATTTTATATTAAAGGGTCGTACAAATTGAATAGGTGCATTGTTACACGGCACAGGTGCAAACAGTTACAAAAACAAAATAGTGATTCAACTCTTCTCAGGTCTTTACACTTCACAATATTTTCCACATTTATATTACACCTATTTTTCTATAACCAGCGGTAACCCATTTAAACCGCAGGCGGTAGGAATTAATGAAGTCTGTGAACAGCACTGTGGACGTCGTAACTCATAGGGTTGCCATAATTTCAACTACAAAACGCCTCCTGTGGAGTAAGTGATTAATTTCAGCGCCACCTAGTGAGCCGCGGTGGAATGAGACGTTCCTTTTCTTATTTAACGGGTTTTAGTTGAGCACGGGAAGAGATTGTAATAAATTAATGCTTTGAATAAATACATAATGTAGTCGTTTGAATGGAATTGTGTAGTCGGGGCAGCGTTTAACTAGATAGGTTCGGAATCATAAACGTACTTGCAAATATGGAGATTCTGTACCTTTTTAACATACATGGTAAGCAAATATAAATGTAGGATTATATTCGTCTGTATTGAACATTAAAGCATGACCAACTTTATCTTTCCGGGACAAATAACATTGTAGGAATGGACTTTATGATACCAGGAGACATTTAGGTAATGGGACATTCTGAACTTGAACAATTTTTACTCTATATAGGTACAGTACAACACTTTTTTCCAGTCAAAGTTGATAGCAAATATCTTCTTAAAATAAGCAAATAACGACCTTTGAAGCAGAAAGCTTTGTTTATTCACTCTGTTTTCATTGTATACTGATGCTGAGGTATCCATTATCTTAATTCATTGTTAGCATCATCTTAACAGCTTCGCTGCCAGCTCCGCGAATTAGCGGGGTGCGGGGTGAGCCCGAGGTGCCGGCCCCGCTAATATGCGGAGTAGCACCGTTCGGTTTCTATGAATTAGTACACGGCGGCTCTGCGCTTGGCGACACGTTTGGAGGCTGGCCCTGCGCTTGAATAATACGAAAAACCGTTACAAGTTTTGGTTTTTGAATATTTACTCTTATTGCGATACGAATAAGGTTCAAATATGGATGACGAAACCGGGCCGTCAAGGCCAAAACGCGGGTTTTTTTTTTAGATTTTTCTTAACAATAACTCCTAAAAATTGTTAAATATATCCAAAATAACAATATTGACATGTCCCTCATGCATATATTACAAAAAAAATACATGGATTTTTCCATGACGTCACCATATACCAGCTGGCAGCGAAGCTGTTAAGCCTTCTAATTGATTATTATTTTTCTCGTAACATAATCCCAGCTACCTTCAAATACTAATAATGATCATATTTATTTCTAATATATTTCCTTCCCTTATCTATCCAATCAAATTCTCTGAAATCTGATTACTAAGTAATTATGTAAACCGTTGTAAGTTACACCATCGAGATAAGATCTGTTGGTGATGTGGTAGTATAATAGAACTGCGATCGTGTCGGTTTGGGCATTCAACTACAGTCGGCGGGCGGTCACTTCACAACTGTGAACATTACTAGTGGTTACAGTAGACGTCGATAGACTATCGACAGAATAGTCGTTTTATATGTAGATGATATTAATATTTTTATCTACTAATATTATAAAGAGGTACAAATTCTTACTTGTTTGTTTGTTTGTAAAGACTAATCTCAGTAACTACCAATCCGATTAAATTAATAATTTTTGTGATTGATAGCCTCATTCAACGGGAAGGTTATAGGTTACTTTTTAAAACTCTTAAGGGAACGAGCCCCACGCAGGTAAAACCGTGGGACGCTGCTAGTTAGCAATAAAGACAATTGAGATTGTGCATTCGGTTACTTAAATATTTAAATTTGTTTTTAATTAATACTTGATATGGATTTAAAACGATAAGTAGGCCACTGCTCGGCAAAAAGCTTCCACCATACCAACTCCAACGCTTTCAACCCTCCCATAAACCCAAATAAGTTGAAAAAATATCTAAAAACTGCAATACCAGCAAACCGGATTCCTAATAAACAAGCAGCAAATCTTTTTCTGTCCTCAAAAAAATAACCTACACCTTTATATTTTAAATACAATTCTATCGACACCCAACTTGAACACACCTACCCCGTCCCTAGGCAGTAGCGAGTGAAGTCAGCGGGTGTCGCACACACAATGCGCTCTAATCCCACCCCTGAGCCCTTTGTGATGTAACCTTTACAGACCCACTCGCCGGATAATTGAACTTTAATATTCTATCACGCTCCACTCAACCGCACTGATTTTTGATACAGTGGCTTGTGATTGGGTATGTTAATGAGGAATTTTGAATGATTAATACCGTTATTGTTGTTAATATAAATGACAATATATTTCTCCACTTAGGTGCACATTATTTTAAAGGCACAAGTGAATCATGAAATAATGATTTTTATAATAATACTAGCTGCGCCCCGCGGTTTCACCCGCGGTTTCACCCGCGTTGTACCCCGTTCCCGCGGGAATTTCGGGATGAAAAATAGATGTTGGCCGATTCTCAGACCTACTCAATATGCTCACAAAATTTCATGAGAATCGGTCAAGCCGTTTCAGAGGAGTACGCGAACGAACACTGTGACACGAGAATTTTATATATAAGATAAGAAGATAACCATTTTTTTGCGACCAACGTAA
Organism: Cyclophora punctaria; assembly: GCA_951394245.1. NCBI lineage: Eukaryota > Metazoa > Arthropoda > Insecta > Lepidoptera > Geometridae > Cyclophora > Cyclophora punctaria. The sequence goes on from OX596175.1 coordinate 10,910,612, forward strand.
CCTCATGGTGATATTTTCTTTAAGCTGAGAGACACTACAAGCTAATATTTCAATATAATACCTAACTCTGTAGTCCTATGGTCATATTCAAGTCCTTGGTCGAACGAAATCATTATTCCTACTTTTCAAACATTGCTCGTGTTTGAGATCACCAACTTGCAGTAGGCAAGCGAGGTGATTATGCCTCGTCCTTGTCATCGTACTGATGACATCTTCCTTAAGATTAGAGGCTTTGCCTAGCAGTGGGACGATGCAGGCTAATTCTTTTTGTAACTATTCTATTTAAAGGATTGCCACTAACTACTAACCTAGGAACTTTCTTAAAATGTCTGTACCATTTTCAACATCTATATTTAACAATTAGATTAAAAACGTAGAAATAAAGTATTTATCTCTTTCTCCAAGCTAAATAGGAACCGATTTTCAAAACATAGTAACTTGACAGTTCAGAAAATGGGTAAACTTTATCCTCAACATAAATATGACTACTTGCGCCATCTCTTAATTTACCGCCGAACTAAAATGCATCATCCGAACGCACCTAAACGAAGTTTTACTCTAGTTCACACAAAAATACAGAGATGTCGCTAGTACATAAAGGGTGTGATCCTGAACCAGAATCCTGTAACCGTGTCGGAAGGTTCTTGAAAACTTCAGTCCTTCAGAGTCTCGTGTTTAGAAGAAATTAGCATAGATGTCTCTGAAGTGAAGTGTAAGAGAAACAAAATATATAAGATGTTATTTATGTATTCACTGGCATTAGGTTGGTTCTTATTATGTACTCGTATAGATGAGATAACTAACATAGTAACAAAAAATATGTAGATTGTACCATCACAATGGATATTGTTACAAGTAATATATTATGCTAGGCCGTCTCTGAAAAACTGACAATTTCATGAAAATTTAATTATCCCAAAAAAAATTGCCATTTTCGTATATTAAAGTTCACAAACCTTACAAAGTCTATGAAAATTAAAATATCTCGCTATTCAAAGTGGCAATAAAAATTCTTTAGAAAGAAGAATGTCATGTAATAAGAACCTACTTTTACGTGTTTTAAATATTATGCTTCTTATTCTAAATAGTTGAGAGACTAGGAGCTAGCAAAATCATAGAAAAATGATACATTATATAGAAGTTTTATTATTTAATTTTATTACGAATAGTACTCACAAACTCATTTTCCCTACGGATTCTAGCTATCCAATTCATTATTGCTACCCTAAGTATTTTAAAAATGGAAGCACATGTAAAGCGTCCCACCCTCACCACCCCAAGCATAGATGTTTAATTAAGGCGAAGACACGGTAGATATAAATCAAACCGAGAGCTTGCTCTAGTTCTCACATTATTTTCACTCCGTCCCTTAAGGCCACACCAATTTTTTCCGCCTCAGGGCGGTGATAAATGGTAAACGTGAAGCAGCAGAATTATCTTCAGGTGAATTATTATCAAATTCATTGGCTGTTATTGCTGACGTAATTTGATAGGCGACTACACGTTCAGCGATGTTTTTTTGCAGTGATACGGTGATTGTTAATAAAGATTTATATTTGAGTCAGAATTTTTGGTTGGCACTCTATGAAATATTACAGGGGAGATACCATTGAAGCTATCTACGGTGCAACGTTGAGGATTTGCAAGTTTTTTGAAAAAAGAACATTGAATTAATAACTCACACTATAATTTAGAGTTCTTTTTTCCAAAATTATCGCTTATTTCACTTTGGTATTATGAGTATGAACAGAAATAAATATATAAACTTTCAGAGACAAAGTCGCTACATTTAATTGTATTCAAACTTAAACATTAAAATGTTAATTATCAGCGGCGTTTTATGTAAAACACTCCATGAAGTATGCCTGTAAAAAGTGGAGTGGCCCGAACAGGGCCCAATCTTATTATGTACCAAGTATTGTTTCAATCCGGGCCTTTGTTTGACTTTGTAACACACTATCCGATGTTTTATGTACAGAAAAGGTTTTTATAATAAAAAGTTTATAGTAAAGGGAACCGGTTTTAGTATTTTGGTTACGTAAACTAGCTTGTAAGAAGCTTTTTGCTTTTCATGAAATACTGACTCATTGTTTATAAAAGTTCTGTGTTTAGTGCATTATGTTGTAAATACAAATTGTGAATGAATTCGTAAATACATTTTGTAAATGTTATTAAAAGTTAGTCGTCGTGTGTGTGACTACATTTAATGACAGTTTTAATGAAGTAGATTTAAATGAAACAAAAATGATGGTTAACAAAATATAAATGAAATTTATTTACAATAAATTAAGACAATTTTCGGCCTTATCCCTCGGCCTGAGAGTAATTAGATTAAACTATGTCCATAGAGTCTACTTATTCTTAGCGTAGGCTTCCTTTAGCTCTGGGTCCTCCTCTATGATCTTTTTCCCTAGCGCGCTGTCTATGGCTGGAGCATTTCCATGGAAAGTATCTTCATTGTAAACTAGGTTAGACTTTCTCATTGTTCCGTGGAACTGAAAAGAAAAACATTTTGTGAATATTGTTTTCCTTATATTTATTATAAACCTTAAAAAATAACCAGCAGAGTTTCTTGCCCATAACTTCCCTACTGATGTTTCTTCGAATGTGTGGTTCGTTAAAAGGGGCCTCCTTGGGGCCAAAAGTGAATAAAAATAGTTGGAGTAAGTGAAATGGTAGGAGAATTAGACAGAATATTTCAAATTCAAAATCAAAAACAAAATATGTCCTTGATTTATGGACCTAGTTTTCGAAACGAACGTTATTAAGGCAGTAATAGAATTATTTTGCGGCAAAGAGAATATATACGCTACGAATTTTATCCTTCGGGGATATCTTCAAGAAAATGTCAGTCATTCCATTAATACAAATAAGTATTCTAGATACCTTTTTATTTGAGCTGGGGATGTTTGTACTACGTTTTCCTACAAATAGGTCACAATGGCAACGCTAAGCCTGGATTAGGCGGGATGGCCAACAGGGTCTATTTGTTGGCATGACTACGTGCCTGAAAGATCTGGGGATATATCTTAGGTCCTAAATTGTTGGTACACCAATACAAATGTACAGACCGTATGTATGAATAATATAAGAAAACAAACTTCTTAGTAAAATAGAAAAGATAGTTATATAGATATAATGCCGTGACGATAGTATGTAGGTAGGTTCGAGTAAGTTATTGGCCAACGCTGGTGTCGTAGTTTTTAAACCCCCTTAAGGCCTCAGACATGGTCCAACGATAGAAACAATCATGACTAACAATTGAACGTGCTTTACGAAGCACGGTAGCACACAGATAGATACGCCACTATCGACCACCCATCCAAGTAGGAGCCAGGGGAGCTGCATATTGCTAAATAGTAACAATGAGTCAACATCGCTTAGCTAAACTAGGTACGTCACGAGCACTACAGTAAGCAAAATAACGTCATTCGATTGACACAATGGGTGTATCTAATAGTTAAAAATCCCAAAAAAGTTTTCAATAACTTAAAACCTGCACGTATTGCGTTATTTTAATATTTTCTTGTTTTAATTTTCAAAATGTTACATCGCGTTCCACTTTCTCCACTGGAATCACATTAATACGTGCCAAAAGCTGCAGTTTCCACCCCTTTTCATCGAGAAAATATAAGAATAAAAGTTTAAACACAACATAATGCGATAGCTAAAGGATACCCACTCAGTACTAACTTTTTATTTCGTATCTTTGAAGCGTTTTCGTGGAAATACATTGTATGACACATTTTCCACGGATAATGCATGCAATTTTCCAAGTAACACGTTTCCTGCTATGGAATCAAGTGGCATTTAGAAGCGCGACACGGTTTCATAAAGAAGTTATACATCTTCAAAAACAGATTTTTTGTTATTGCTAGTTTAGCAACGTAAAATTATTTTGAAATTTTACAAAAGTTATTCAACTTTTAAATCCCTGAATAATCCCTCATAGCTTTTTTCAGTCACGGGAGCAAAATTTTTAACCGAAAATAATTCACGAACATAGTTTTGGTATCGGCATTTCTCAGTTTACCTACTTATTTGAAAGTTATCGAGGCTATAACCGTGTGGCACAGTGCCAAAGGAATGCCTTCCTCAAGTGAAATATAGCAAAATATTTATTCTTTATAAAGGATAGCAAGTGATGCTTTCGGGAATTTTGATTATTATGTTTCAGCGTACGGCCCGACATTCTATTTATGGTATTTTTAATTAAATCTGTAACGCTGGTTTAGTTGAAATAAAGCCCAACATAATTGGTATACTTAATAATCCGTACGAAGCCATATTGCACGAATAATTTCATCTAACCGAAACCATTTTGAAAACCGGCCAGTGTGGTTTAACTTTGACTTATATAATTATGTTAAATACAATTAACATAATATTTCGTATTCAGTTTTCTAACAGCCTTTTGATATAAGAAAGATATGGAGAAACATTTTAAATGCCAGTTAGGGAGAATCAAATTCAGCGAGATACAAGATGTTACAACAATAAATTTGAAACGATGTTCAGTTTTCTATTCAGTTTACTCGCCTGCAACAGACCTTATGGTATATGAACATAGGCTTCTTCAAAAAGGGAGGAGTAACTCATCTTATATTTTTCTGCTCTCTCAATGACTTAATGCCATAACGCATTAAGTCATTGAGAGTAGACTTCCCAAAAAAAACCTTATTCTACTAATACTGTTATTCGTCCAATTATAAACGAGTATATAGGCTACTCCAAAAAGGAGGAGTCTCTCAATTTAAAAAAAAACTTAAAAGGTGTCAAGGGACACCCGGATGGACCGAAGTTTATTTATTATCAACAAAAATAATCGACGCGACACCACACTGTTCAATGCGAAATAGAAAGACGAAACGAAAATATAAAAAATATCTTTCTATAAGAGAAAGAGAGAGAGAGAGAGAAATATTCGCACGCCAGAGAGAGAGACAGACAGAGAAACATGCGCACGCCAGAGAGAGACAGACAGAGAAACATGCGCTCGCCTGCGGCGTGACAGACAGACGTGACAGTGGCGTGGCGTGACAGACGTGACAGACCGGCGTGCGCATGTTTCTGTCTGTCTCTCTCTAACGCAAAAAGTGTCGTTACAACTTTTCCGTCTAGCCCCTTTTCGCAACGCGCAATAAGGAGCTTCGTTCCAATATTTCTGTTGCTATGAACGTTAGGGCTTTTATAGAGTAGGATTCCAATATTTTTTCCTTTACTCCTATTCAGTTCTGCTGATGTTTTTTAAGTGCTCAAGTAGGTAAGTAAGTTTTGTTAGCCGTTCATTTACAACTGAAGAAACATACCCTGTCCCAAAGAGACATATTGAATCCAAAGTTGCAGTGGAAGAACTCGTGATGTTTGTCATGGAACTCGGCATCAGGCTGCCACGGCTGCCACCACTGGGACTTGAAGTTGATGCCCGAATGGTCGATGATGCCGTGGTAATAGTTGTAGACAGCTACGGCGTAGAATGGTACTGGAATGGTGAAGAATAATAATGTAAGGTTAATCAATAATCATTAACCATGGTAATGGTAATGCAGATGAATTTGTTGGAGGTCCTTGTATGTTAAAGATCACCACATCTTTGAATGTTATAATTTCTCTATCAATGGATAAATTATCCATGTAGAAATCCTGAAATTCTACATAGATTATGTGCAATGCTCTTTTATTCAAACAACCCCCCGTTGCCGTCGCTGCACCGTATAATATTGCAGTTTTAAGTAAAAGATTTAGAGGGATCAAACATTCAGAAGAAGCTCAGTTGCTTTATTCATTTTAATGTTAAGGTGCATCTACAACCCTATGTAATGGATATTTCTCTCTACTACCACACTATCTCTTTCTTCGATCTCTATTACTTACGCCAATGTGTAGGAACAACAAACAGCGGCAGGCACATTGTGAGCTGGATGTGCATGATCTCCACCGGGTGGATGGCGGTGACGGAGAAGGCGGTCGGCTGCTTGTACTTGTGGTGGAGCTTGTGGAAGTTTTTGTACAGGAACGGAGTGTGGTACAGACGGTGCATTATGTAGGTTGTGTAGTCCTGGGAAAAGGTCATAAATAGATAAGTTTGCGAGTTATGTATTTACTGAAAAAAATTGAATTTGTATTTTATGAAGTGCTTGACAGTTTGCTTGGGAGCTAAATGTCAAAAGATTTTTAGAACTAAAAACCTTTGAGAGAATTATTTTCTATTTCATTGTTAAGGACAAATGCACATTTTGGAAGATTTTCTGAATTTAAATCTTCGCTAACATTATGTAGTTTTTAAGTAATAGATACTTACACTATAAATAAATATAGCAGGGAACTGCAGGAAAAACCAAAGCCAGCCGTATTCATCGAACTGGTAGTACACGGTGGAAGGGTTTCCATTCATGATGTAGCACGCCAGGAAAGCCGAGAAAGAACCAGTGATGAACAGGGAGAGGGTTCCTATTAAAATCTCGTGGCGTTCTAGTTCCGGAGACAACCATTTGGTAGGCTGGATCTTCCATTCGTGGGCTAGATGCCTTCTGTTCATGTAGAAGTACCACTGGAAATAGATAAATAAGATATCAGTATAGTGAGGACGATTTGTTGTCCCACCAATTGTATAATAGGTACCGAAAGTTTTATCTTAACACGTAAAAACTTAAACTTACATGTAAGAAACCTCCAATAAGGAAATACATAGAATAAGACACTATGTGCGCGCACACGAAGATCACTCCAAAGTTCTCCAGCTTCAGTTTCTCTGTGGTGAGCTGGTTCATGATTTCGGAGACTGTCACGTTAGGATTGCTGTGGGTCTGGCCTGTGATCTGTTTTAACGCCGCCACTAGAATCACCACCCATTCTCCTGAAAAATATATGCAAGAGAATGAATTATTAAGAAATAATAAAGGAAACATTTAGTTAATTAAACTTAACTGCTATATCTATATCTACCACGAAATAGCTAGCCCCCGTGGTCTAAACAGCCTCCGTGGTCTTGTGATTTGAGCGCTCGGCTCACGATCCGGAGGTTCCGGGTTCGATCCCCAGTGGAGACAATATCTCACACAAAATCTCTTTGTGAGACTGCCCGAAAAGTAAGACGATTCCGTGCTTCGAAGGGCACGTTAAGCCGTTGGTCCCGGTTACTTTCTACGGATAGTAGTCGACACATGAGCCACGTCAGAGGCCTTTGGCGGCTCAATAACTCTGACACCAGGATTGGTCAGGTTCACCATCCACTCGATGAAGAAGAAGACGAAATAGCTTACACAGTAAGTACTTTGCTCTTCCGTGATATATTCAGTAGTCCATACTAGTTTTATAAAGAAGAAGTTTTGTTCCCATCTTAATAAATATATGGGCGCGACCCCACTAAATCCGGAAAAATAACGTAAGCGCGGTCCCAAAATTATCACACTGATATATAACAATAAAACTGGTTCTTGAGTTTGGAAGCTATGACGATAGTTACACTTGTATATTTTGTTGTGTATGTATGAATGTGACATACGAAACTATGTCGTCATAATTTGAATACAAAACTACGTCATCATAAACATCTCCCCTTTTGTGTCCGGAATAACAAAGCCTAGTTTAAATTAGTGTACCGATACAGTATTTAAGTAGAGTTTGGAGTAAGTAGGTAAGTTCGTGTAGGTAAATGGCCAACCCTAATAAGGGTTGTTGGAGTTGAACTAAATTCCTTCACTCCCGCCTAGGGTTGGTCAGTAACCTACACAAACTAAATCACATTTAGAACTAAATCACATTTAGTTCGTGTATTCGTTGTCAGAACATTCTTAGTTACGATTCTACCGCTGTGTAAAAGAATAACGGTTTTTCTTGTCATTTAATTAAACTAGTAGTTTTCTATAGGTATCAATCTATCTAATCAAATATGATGATGACTGTAATCCCAAGAGAGACCGCTTCATTGACTTTAACCCTTAATGTATTCAGATAAAGGAGTTATTTATACAATAGATAATATACATTTGTACGTTATCACCTCATAAATCATTGTATTATTATTTTGATTACTATGAGTTAATCGGTTAATCTTAGATTATCCAAGTTTGTGAACACTTGTTGATAAGTAACATTCAAATGTCGCCCTTTACTTGCGTAAATCAGTGACGTTGAGGTATTGATACCTTTGTATAGGTATTGACGAGCAGTTTTGCTTGCAGGTTTCTTGAGGGTGATAATTTATATAATATATTTTTACCTTGCATTATGTGACATTAATACTTTTTTTTTTTTTAAACTTACACGATTTGAACACATAGTTTTAACGTACTCACGGGTTTTTTCGTGTTAGAAACTTAATAAAGCAAGTAATAACTTACTTTTTATTTCCCGACGTTTCGAGGGGATTGCACCTCTCGTGGTCGCGGGTGAACTGAAGACATTGGAGTTACCGCTGTGATGGGAGGGTAGACGTTCCAAGTGTTGGAAGTACCCTCACATGGTCAATATTAGAGTTTAAAGGTGCGTTCACATTAGACTGACACACAACACTGACAGTATCCTGGCACTTGGTCTTTTGGGCACGTCTCGAACACTTATAAGTTATTACCGGATTCCAAGCCGCAGAGAGTTTAAAACCGTCTTCACGATTGAAATTCGGATATTTCCTTATTTCAATCGCTTCCCGAATGATCCTCTTGTAGTAGTGCGGCTCGTTTGCAATAACTTTAGGGTCATGTAACTCGATCCAGTGATTGAGACCCGAGTCAACTAAATGTTCGGCTATAGCCCATCACAGCGGTAACTCCAATGTCTTCAGTTCACCCGCGACCACGAGAGGTGCAATCCCCTCGAAACGTCGGGAAATAAAAAGTAAGTTATTACTTGCTTTATTAAGTTTCTAACACGAAAAAACCCGTGAGTACGTTAAAACTATTAATACTTTTATCACGATATATCGTAAGATATATCTTACACACCACCACCCAGACACCCGGACAAATTCACACAATGTGTGAATATGGTTAATTAGCCCCAAACTTAGCTCTAAGCCTGACTATAACTTATAGAATCTAACTAATAATTATTGACAAATAGACGTCAACAACTATGCACATATTGTTGACTCCGTTGCATCGAGGCTGCAACCCCCGACACATGCCACTGTGCCAACGGGCTTGTCAATTATCTATCCGGAAACCGACGAGTTAGACATTTCATCTATATTTATACAACTTTTTAATGACAACGATATTACGTAACATTACTTAAAATTTGTATATGTAGTTTTAGCAATTTTTAACGAGTTTACAAGTAATATACTGGCTGGTATTATAATCATAATGTGACTGTAATCAATACGTATCGATATAAGTTAAAGAGTTGGCAACAAAATACATTGTTTCATTTGATTAGCCATTAATTTGATTCTTAACTGTTGCTACGTTATCAAGGATTATCTTCACTGATGATAGTCACCTGTTGACGTTACAAACGTCTTTAAAAGATTACATTCGATTTAATACGATAGGAATGATGAAAATAAACCAATATAGTATCGAATATAATGGGTTTTCAACAATTTTGTTGTAGTTTGTTCAATTATCTTTTAAAATTATGAAGATATTGTATGTCCCATAAAAACTTTCTTTACCCCACACAGTAGCTTTGTAAGACTACCTATGCAATACTCTCCTGAGACCACAGAACACATGTTTGAAACGCACGCTTGCATAACAGTTTAACAGTTCCTTGCACGTGCAAGCTCAAAGTTATGTTTGGGCTAAAAGTTTATAATGCAAGTAAACATGCAAGCAACTGTTCTTTTACAAGAATGTGTTCCTGTACGTAGATCATTTAATTTGGTAACAATATTTTATAAATAAACGACATACCTTTTAGTGTGGCTCCAAATGTGAACACGGCAAATGTAGCAATAATTGTTCCAATGAAATCTGGTAACCTTTCAAAGAACTTTTCAAGAGATTCAGCGTACTTCTCGATCCATCTCACCCCTTCAGTCATGGGGTCCCAGTATTTTGGCTTTGATACGGTCGATTCTTCAGGTACCACATTTTCAGGATTCTTTTCCACAGTCGTCGCCATACTAGAACAGTTACAAGACTTGCGTAAATATTTGATAGCTTCAAAGGCTGTCAAGATTCCACTTATTGATGTTGAAACTCACTTTATTGATGTTATTGTTATTACCACATTTATTTTATATCGCACACGTGCTGAACACGTAGTGGCGAATATATAAATGGTATATTCGCACAAAGTGCCGGATTTATTGCCAATCACTGAAATATTGATAACCATTAAATTTAATTCTTATAAATTCAGATTAATTGTTGTGATATCTGATAATGTGATTATGATTTGCATAAAACACGTAGATACTATTCCACTGGTGTTCGACCTTTACATAAACATTAAAAAATATCAATAAATATCGTAGTTACAGGATAACATACATACATACCCTTCCAATATCCTTGCAATTTTGTGCTACTTCCGCCATTATCTTCTGTATATCCATCAACATCCCGACTAATATGGTGCGCATCACTGAAAACTAATAGTTTCAGTAGGTATGCCATACAAATTAACAAGGTTAACTTCAATAATCAATTTAAAGATATATTGATTTCCTGGTTAAATAACTCTCGACGCTCATAACGGGCCTTGCACACGAGCGAGAGAAACGCGATGGATTCGCGCATCTACTGTGGGGTAGTCTCCAATAAAGTGCTCGTGGTAGACTCAGCAATTACCTCAATGACGCTTACACCACAAAACAGCTACTCATCTACAGAAAACTACATACACACATCGCGGTGCCCACACATCGCAGCGACGCGCGCCGCGATAGAATCGCAATGTTCGGAGACATTCGGAGACAAGTTCAGGGAGAGTGAATAGAAATACGTGATGCGACGAAACAATCGCCACGATTCTTCCGCTCGTGGGCACAGTCCCTTAGTACGTACTGATAGAAGCGACATCTCGTCGTAATTACGCGAACAATAAATACTTTTTGACTTATCTACGTGACTGTAATCATGCAAACATTTATTTTAATTCGATCATTACGAATCAGTGAGTGGTTTAATTTATTGGGTGCGTACAGAGGCGACGAACTTTGTTTGCAGACATCACTTATTTCATGTTGAAACGTACAAAGATATCAGAATTTGATTAATTTGATTATCTAATGCAATATTTATAATAATTTCACAATAATAATAGTATTTTCACAATAATAATAGGTATGAGTTTACAGATATTGTTTACTTTGTGCACTTTACGATATGCATGTTGTGACACCTTTCTATAGGTGCACGTTATTCATTAATTTAGTGGTAAGTTTTAATTGTAAGTGTACCAATTTAGATACGATTTTCTATACAATAATATTAATAGAATCAATGTTGATGGCTGTGCACTACTGCGGCACAAAGAACCCTGAAACCAACTTAATTGAAAAGCCCTAAAGTCTATATTAAACAAAAACTTGATGGCCGAAACAAATAAAAGATATCACGTAAATAATGATTCCTTGACTTTTCGACTTTCTTATTAGGAAATAAAAAATAGCAGGTTTCTGATAATAAACTGGAGAAGAGATGAAAAAAAATCATTACTTTAATATTGTTTTATATTAATTTTGTTTAGTTGTCTAGCGCTACTGTTACACGTGGACAATCTTACTTTTATATTATTTATCTTTTATTTACATTCAAATAATAATTTTAGCAAAGTTTTGCTAAAGCTCAAAATGTTCAAACTTCACATTATTAATAAGTAAAGTTTGTACAGTCAAGGAAGTTTACAGTCAAATTATTTCAGTACTAAACTTCTTAACATAATACGCAGTTGTAGGTACTTAAATAGGTACGTGGTGCTCTATTAGAAGTGCGTTTATTACGTTGAGATTCTTATGGTAACTTATTCATGATGATTTGAAACTTAGCAACATTATTCGCTGTCTGTCATGCAAGGAATTCTCATCTGAATGAAAGTGTTCGATTATAAAGTTACCTGACTGTACATGCCTAAACGTTTTTAAATGACCTTTACTAACAAAGGGCTCAGCCAAGGTCCCTAATTTCAATTAAACCCGATTTTACCTAAACCCTCCTTATTAAAATATAAGAGTTTTAATATTTACTAATAAAAAAACCCTATTTTGTTTGAAACTGTATCATTTTACTCCATCTTGTTATTTCATTTCATCAAAGCCTTTTCACCCTATTGGAATAATAAAGAGAATTAAGAGAAAATATGTATGGGAAGGGATGTATTTTTCCTTTTAAAAGTATTTTGGATGAATGGATCACGTGTCGGTATGTATTACCTACGCGTCGAGTGAACGAAGCCTGCCTGAAGGTGTTCAAAGGGTTTTTCGGTTCACTTTAAGTAAATACATTTTGTTTATTTGGAAAATGTTTGTATACTTTTCCTGCCTCTCCTTCTTATGTTTTTTTCAACGGTAAAAATAACGTGTGCCCTCGACGCCCGCGCTCAGAGACGTCAGGGACGAATGCTTCCTTAGTAGATATTTAATGAGTGATTTTCACGTGTAATGTATGAACAATTACGTCAGTTAGTTCAGTGTCGATTTAATAGTCACTGAGTGCCGCAGTACGAGTAAGTGTTCTACTTTAAAATATTCACTGATTGCATTTTCTTTGTACTCGTACATCTAATGAAATGAACCCTACTGTCATTTCAAGAAAATAAACACGAAAATGTCTTCATAACAAAAATTTACAGTAAAATATAAAATGGAAACAAACTTTTCATTTTCAGTGTAAAGTTTAAATGTAGTAAAGTTTCGAAGCGCAACGAAATTGTACAAAGTTAAATAAAAACGGAACGAGCATCACAACCCACTACGACTAGTTACGAACGTATCGCCGTGTTTATCTAACACTTTATTTCATATTATTTGGAAATACTTATTTTGACTTTTTGTGTATAAACGGGCGTGCCTTGGCACAGATTTCACATATTAAAAGTAATAAAAAGTAATCACGAGTAGGTTAGTAGCCAACCCTGTCGGATTTAGATCGCCCAGAGGCCCCCGACATGGTATAACGATTGAAACAACCGGGACCGACTGCTTAACGGGCCCTCTGAAGCACGGTAGCGCTCAAATCAAAATGCCACTATCGGCTACCCACCGATTAAAAGTAATGTATTGGTCTTTTTTCGTCCCGCTGCAGGGTAAAGGCCTCTACGCTCACTGAAAATTATCAGTCCGTTTAGTTCAAAATAGGAAATCGCTCAGCAATCTATTTGCTTGTTCATTATCAAAGTGTAGTGGGATTAGTCATAACAACACGACATTCCAATACATGATATTCGACATCCAATGATATGTGAAACTATTGTCACTTGTTTAAAAGGAGTAGTACAATAAAGATTATGCTTAGTCGCCTTGTTTGCAATATATCTTGAGATAAAACTAAAAGAATAAATATTGTGTATTAACAACTCAAGATGAAAGACACAAACAATGAACCTTATTTCCTTCGTAAAGTAAGCGTCATAATTGCACGCTGCTCTACTGCATAACTTTAAACGCGTCGCTACTTTATTTAATCAGCTATAAAGCGACTTTTTAAAACTACAAATCAACATACGATGTAGAAATGTAGTCTTATTTACGTTTTATACTACTACTAAACTAGGCAGAGGCAATGCATTACGTCTGCCTTTTGTTACCTTACTCAGGTTTACGTTTCACAAATATGAAAATATTAGGTTATAAAGTCTGTAATCCACCGCAAGCTTCCTCCAGACAATGTATCGTAAGTAAGGCTGCAGTAAGCAGCATTGCACGCTCAATAAAAACTCCATCAAAATTGTGGAAGTCCGCGGCGAGAGGTGCAGTGTGCCCATGCATTATGCACGAGGCATTTGAAACTCTCACTTTGTTTTACTTTTACCCCTTTTCAAGCCTTTCAAAGCCGATTTTATGAATTTACTCAAGTTTTTAGGCCAGTGAATTGCACTTTAATACTTTGCTGATATTAAACTAAGCTGCGCTATGTTGCAGTTAATAAAATGTACTTTGGTTAAGCAAGAAGAATGTTTAAGGTTTTATTAATTTTGTGTTTGATTTTAATCAAAAAATAACTTAATAGCTAAGCATTTGTTGAAGCAGCTGCATCATGAAGCTTATTAATACAAGTTAATAATTAGAAGACTATTGCGGCGCACTCTATGACTCAAACACTCTATACTAATAAAATAAAACTGAAAAGTCATCCCGAAATGCCTACGGAAACGGCACAACGCGGGTAAAACCACGGGGCGCTGCTAATAAGGAATATATTAGTTAGCATTAGAAGACCGACTAATGTCACCTCATCATTAAGTGTCGTCAGCGAACAGTTTAACTAATATGTTTTCAAGCTCTGACAAAATGATTATTCTAACCAAAAGTGTATACTAAACTAGCTCTCCCGCGCGGTGGTTCCATCCGCGACCCAATAGATGTCGCTAGTGTGAATCTAAATCATCTAGTGTGCCAGCCAAATGCATTAAAAAAATCATTCAAATCGGTCCAGCCGTTTAGGAGAAGTTCAATATCATGCACCCGTACAGTAGAATTATATAAAGGTGAAGATTTTAACCTCACAAATCAAGCTCATTTAGCAAATTGTAAGATACTATCACTAGTTGCCGAAATAAATAGGGCTGGGCACAATTAAGAGGACGATGCGGCCTACAGCCAACGGTTACGACTGGGCGAAAGCATCTGAATACTACATAAATTACTTCAAGATTTAATTTTGAATTTTCTTTGTCGTTTCTCTCTCTTAATCGCTATTTATGTTTTTTGTAAAAGAACTCAGGAATTTTATTAAGCTTTTGAGTACAGATAAAGAAGTTTATACTCCGATCTTCAACAATGCAATTAAACCACGTATATTTTTAATTAGTCTCGCTTTATTGTTATTTACTTTGAGCATTCTTTGCTTAAGTTATTAATAGCTCGTGAATATAAACTTCTTAGACAAGCCCGTTGGCACAGTGGTTTGTGAGAGCGCCTACTGTGTCGGGGGTTACGGGTTCGATTCCCGCCAGGAGTCAATAATATGTGCAGGTATAGTTGTAGGCGACGATGTCTGGGTGTTAATTATATATTTATACTAGCAGTGCCCCGCGGTTTTACCCGCGCTGTACCCGATCCCGTAGGAATTTCGGGATGAAAAATAGCCTATAACCTTCCCGTTGAATGTGGCTTTCTATTACAAAAAGAATTATTCAAATCGGTTCAGTAGTTTCTGAGATTAGCGCGATTAAACAAACAAACAAACAAACAAACAAAACAAACTCTTCAGCTTTATAATATTAGTATAGATAAAGTATTTTTTATATGTAAATGTAATAGCATCAGTTAGATTCTATAATACTAGCTTAAGCTTAGTTTGGGTTTAATAAGCCGTGAGTGAATTTATCCGGGGTATATGTATTTATTGGAAAGATTTAAATAGTTATTTTTCAAATAAGGCGATGCATTAGTGTAGAATTCCAGAAATATATTGATCTTTCATACTTTTTCCATTGTCTCAATGTGGAATAGTTTTTAGTTTTGGGTTACAGAGTTACGTCGTATTAATCCGGCTTAAGCAACTGGTTGCAAAAATGGCAGTATGGAAAAAAATATGTTGAAAAAATGTTGGAACAAAATCGTAAAAAATTATACAACTTATACGAGTTAGTTCATTCGGGCTGTTTGTATCAACTTTGGCTAAGAAAAAATGACACTAGGTTTTTATGGGTATTACTTAAAAAAAATCTATATCAGTGAGATTTGGTCATCCCTGCTTCATTGGACAGGCAGCCTAACTCTGTAAACCTTATCCCAATTAAACAGGGTGTGCCGCGGGCTCTGTTAGTGATGGTAACAAGCGATGAAAAAATGGAATTTTTGATTTTGCTAGAGCTGCACCCCCGTATAGTTCGGTAATTTGTCCGTTTACTTTTTGATTCCATTTCTCTATGCAAACTTTTAAAACGGAACTAAAAGCTAGGGTTCAGTTACAAAATCTTTTCAATTCCTTTTCCAAAATAGTAATATTGGACCAAAGTCCAATTTTCTCAGTCACTCCCATTATGTCTCAATTCCTGTTTGTATAATCCTTGCGTCGGAACGGAAAGGATTCCGAAGCAATTTCTTGCTTATTTCAATTTTAAATAAACCCGCTGGAGAAAAAGTGTTTTGTCACTAGAATTATGTGGGTTTTTGGAATTGGATTGCTTGTAAATTTATTCTTGGTGCTTGAAAAAGACTTCAAAATAGGGAAACTGACGTTATTTGCACTATTTTCAAGGAAATACGTTGTTAATGACAGTGGTGGATTTTGGTTGGTAAAGGATTTCCGTATGAGAGGTAGAGTTTAATTCCGAGGCGGGTAGTTTTTATCAAAGGGAACCTTGATTTTTTTAACAAACACATGTTTTTTTTCGAACCTAGCTCACGCCTGGATCCGCCACAGCTATCATAATAACATTAAGTACGTGTATGACTATATTTTGAATAATAGAACGACATTGACCATTTTTTTTTTACTATACTAAACTAAAGTGATGTTAACACTCCGCGATTGTTAAATTTCGTGCTGCTCGGCCCCTACTCGGATGGGTGGCCGTCCGACAGTGGCATTTCTATCTGAGGACCACAGTACTTTACAGAGCATGCTTTATAGTTTCGGTTGTTAAAACTACATAGTCGGAGGCCTCTAAACTCCGCCCCCAGAGTTGGCCACTTACCTATTTGATCTTAGTTACTTTTACAATGATATCAGTCAAAACGGGAGTTTAAAGTATTTCGTTATAGCTCCTAAAGATAATTGCTTTCCTAAAGGTCGGTGGACGTTCAAACTAAAAGCTAATTATAAATATTACCTGATACGCTTTCAGTAACTCAATACGTTTGTGTCGCTGCGTCTCAGTCTCAGTCTACAACATAGCTAACATCAAAGCAATACCTACGAGTCGGCGTCGCAGGAATACCGGAATCCAGGACTTTGTAGAAATTCCCATTCTTTCGCCGTCATATCACATGTCACAGGCAAAGCTGGAACTCGGTAGAAGTTTTAATTAATTACGGGAAATGATTTTCAGAATCTTTGAGAAGGTAATTTTGGTTATTTATTTTAATATGGGTGCCATTTTGTAAGGACCTTTTATTGAGTTCAAGGAAACAGCTTTCAAATAATGTGAATGAAAAAATGTTGGCAATTATGAGTAGAGTTGTGAAAATATGTTAAGTAATAAAATTAAGAAGAGCAGGAAAGTAAATATAGGGATCACTTACCTTCGTCCAGGGTTCGTCTTGGTCATTATCGACGATTATGACCGGGATACCTTTTTACATTTTTGTCGCTTGCGCTCGTCGCGTGCGGTGTCATATTACAAAAGTGAACCGCCGCGTGCGCACGCCGTGTTGGCAGTGTGGGCCCTTAGACTTTCGTCATATTCTTATTATTCATTCATTGATAATTATTGAAAGAAATAATATCTTGATAATTAACCCTGCCTTCAATACTTGTCGCTCCGAAAAACTGCCAATTCGACTTAATGTAAACCTGCCTGTAAAGACAAGATGCAATAGGCTCGCATTCGCCAAGTGTGGGAATATGCCATGACCACGTAGAAAGATGACGTAGCATTCTACACATTTTGATAGAAGCACGAAACACAACCGCAAAGCGATTGCCACTTGTCTATAAAGGCAATTCTCTTCGATATTCTGAATCTACCCATAAAATATATCAATGACATTTGTCCAGTGTCAATAAATCGGGCCGCTAGTAAACTGTTTTCATTGAATACTCCATATCTGCAGTGAATAGTCCTCAGTCCCACTGGGGCTGAAATATAAATACAATGTGATTTACAACCCCTCCACTAAGCTTTGGTTTCCGTACAATATTTCTCGAATGCCGCCTTTTCGTCGCCTATAAACTTCGCTTATCGCACCCGCGACAGATTTTATTACATGTTTTTGTCTAAAAGTTTTACATCTAAGTGAATTTATTCTGAGTTTGATAGCAAGGATAAGTTAAGCTAGGAATTTATCTAGAATAGAAATAGGTCTAAGTTTCTACTTTTTAGTCACAAACAATTTAGTAAGACGTCTAAGTGACAAGAGGTTCCAAAAGAAAAATATTTGGTCTTTGGTAAAACTCTTAATATTTCCAAAACATATTTACGGAAACAAATTACCCGATCTAAGAACCTGTTTATCTTTATAAACACAATAATATTTTTTTCATCCTAAAAATGTTACAAAAATTATCGCCTATTCTCGGTTAATCTTTCAATTTTCACGTAAGTCGATAAAAACACTGTTGTACAAGATCTGTGGATAAAAATTGGATGTGTGGAATAAATCCTGTGAGATTGAACGTTGAATCGATTTCGTGAGAGACTCACACGTGCCAACCGGATCCCCGTATTATCAGCTCAATGGAAAGTGTTAAGATATATTGCTTCCTACGTTTGTTAAGACAACATTCAGATAAAGTTGCAAAGCTTTGGTAGCTCCTGCCACTAAGTCAGGGTCTTCTTCTACGGGATAGAACTTAATTTTATATATCGTACGGAGGCTTGGAACCCTCTGTATTGATAGCGATTGATGTACAGAATGTATCTATTATATTACGCACTATCATTACTTATTAACAAGCTCTAGAGTTTTAAAAAATATGAACACTGGTATTGTCACCTATATATTTTCACGGTTTTTAAGTATATTATATCGTTATTGTAATAAAAGTATGAGTCTGTAATGTCCCACTGCTGGGCAAAGGCCTCTCATCTCACTAAAAATATTAATAATGCGGGTTGGTAATCCCAAATCCGAGTCATGCTTGCAAAGTATGAAACTCGCTCGACCCGAGAATTGATCCCGGGATCTCCGGCGTGTGCACATACCACTAAACCACCGAGGCGTTCCGTTATTGATGTTTTTTTTTCTGCACTTCTTATAGTTTCATATTCTTTGGTTCCGCGAACATTGATAATTTATTTTCTGTTAAACATTTCAACGAACATCTCCAAAATAAAAAACTAACGTTACGGTCGTAACGTTAACGACTTCGGTAAACGTTCGTTACAGAAACCTTCAGTCGGGTCGTTGACCTTTCCCTTTTTCCCTTATTTATAACTTCTTTTCATTACATTATTTTCAAACGAGTCTCGGAACATTACCTAGTAGATATCTTACTCACATTTCTTGATATAATTATTTCTTTTACTTTTGTTGATCACTGTTCAGTGTTCATTACTTGTAGTACTTAAATACTTGTATATTAGTCAACTTGAAATTTTTCTTTAACTTTCATTTTATATCAAAGCAGTACATTAATAGTCATTATAGAAAAAAGTACGGAAAAACATAGTATTCATCAATAGACAGAGTGATTAACAAAGAAGCAGCTGTTAGATTAATTTTGTCCCAAACTCCAAGCGGAAAGGGTACAACAGCAGAATGCTGCGTCTTTTGTTATTAAAAAAACTCATACTTTAAAGATGTCATCAATGAACAAAGACCTTTGTGTAATGTACTCATCAGTGTATCTAATTATGTAGCCCGACTAGCACAACGATCGCCACAGAAGGCAACTAGACGTGATATAATAAACTTGGAGCGCTCCGCGGTTTTACCCGCGTTGTACCCGTTTCCGTAAGAATCTCGGGACTTTTTATACACAAACCTTCCTCTTGAATCATTCTATCTATTTAAAAAAAACGCATCAAATCCGTTGCGTAGTTTTAAAGATCTAAGCATACATAGGTACAAACAGCGGAAAGTGAATTTGTTTTATACTATGTAGTGATAGTGGTACTGTTGATTGGTTTAATATTTAAAATTCGAATTATCCGTTCATGTGTGACCAATCAACTCACAGTGATTATCATATCATGTTTTGTGACATTGGTTCTGCTTGGCGGACAGAAGCTTGCTCTACATTAGCCAACTATTTCTCTCCCGAGGTCGATGATAAAGAAAAGCAGCGTACTAACTATTAACTACCTACTTGCACTTGTTCTCTCACTTGTACTTTTCAAGTGAAAGTGGCCTTTGCCCTGTTATATCTACAGGCTGTTACTTACCGTTATGAATGTGCTCCTAACGCCGATACACTCGAAGTAATCCGGGAACATGTCTATCTAGCTTCCTTTCATCGACTGTACGTGACTTGCATCGCTAAACATTTGTATAAAGACACCTTTACATTGTCAAAATGTAAGGTATGTAAGGTATCTTGGTAATGATTTTCAGGCCGAAAAAGTTTCAATAATATATGTTTTTCATGTTTGTGTATCATGTGCGAAAAAATCATACTCTTTGTAAAAGTTAAGTCGAAAGTAAAAAAAAAAAGCTAGTCAAAATACATTTCATAAAATAAAAAAATGTCTCGTGAGTACATAAAGGTGTACGATTATTTTTCGCAATAACAGTCCAACTGAAATGGTATATTAGTTATTAAAATGTATTTAGTAAGTTTTTAATATGATAGAAAGTCAGTTAATATTCAAAGTTCTAGTGTTATTATATAAAAACCAGAGATTAGGGACGTGGAAGCTCAATCATAAAATATCAATTAAAATAATACTTGGAACCCTGCCAACGCCTATTACAAAAGTCGCACACGCAAAGTAGTATAATTAACTAAATACTGTTAGGCAAAGACGTCTCATCTCACTGGAGATTTCAGTACTATGAGGAAGATACTTCAATTAGTAATTAGTAAGTTTCATGTGCAAGTGTTTCAGTGCGGGGAGAGACGCTGTCGCGAGCGCTTCACCCACCTCCTGATGAAGGCTACCGTATGTGGCCGAAACGGGTCGAGGAACTCTCGACAGTAGTCTCCGTCGTACGTAAGTTCCCGTTTTAAATAAATAATAAGTGTAACACCTCCTTTACCTTGTATTATGCTGTGACATGAACCTGATATTATAATATTACATTGCTCAAAAGCGTTGTAATAAAAGGTGAAACGGCAATACGTTTGAATTAATAATATTGAATATGTTTTTTTGAGAATTTGCCTTTTTTAAATTAATTTACGGAAATTTAAAAATGTTTATTAAGAATTAAATTGCCTTTAAGTAATATTTCAAACATCTTCTTTTTCGTATCATTTTAGTATGCCGTTCTTGTCATAAGTTACTCAAATATTTCATTGTATATTAACCCCTATTTCACCACTCTACCGTTATAACCAATTAAACCGTTTATAATTTCAATTTTAATAAAACGGAAAGTGTTTGTTTTTCTTATTATTGCTAGAGGGAGATTCTAACTCGAAATTTACCTAACTTAATTGAATTTCACAAGGAAATAATTACATTATAGCTATACTGTACGGGGATTCGGCGATCAGAGCTGATTTGAAACGGGGTTCTATTTTGAAAATAAATACAAGTATAAATTAATTTTATAGGGGAAAAGGGTTAAAGATTTTATAATGGATTTAGTTATTAGTTTGACCACGGTTTGAGGATTTGACGTGACTGGATAGGAACTTTTAAGTTGTATCCGAATCTTACAAAAAGATATGTATGTATGATACCTTATGATGTAAAAGAGCACTCTCATACTATGTACTTCCGTTAAATTCGACCTGCACACCTAGATATTTAGACATGACGTAAAAAAAGATCTATAAAGGTCACGGGACCTTACAAGTTTTCGTCTATTACCTATTACTAATGACCGGGCTAGCCCACCGAAGCCTACGTAACTTCATTTTCTTCATTTCATTCACTTTGAGCCGACATTCTTTATGTTGTTATACCTATAGACCAGTCTTGAAGAACTATTGGTAATCGTTTGGTTTTTATTTGATACTACTTATGTCTCCTATACCTACTATCGAAATGTGTAGGCACGTTATCATGACATATTCCCATTGGTGCATTATGGTATGGTAGTAGAAAACAAAATATAAAATGGGTAACAATGGCTACTCCATTAAGTCTAAAGGAAAATATTATTTGCGAGTTTATCAATCCCTAACATCAGAACACTTTGACTTGTTAAATCAAAATGTTACCATCAGAGTGATAGATTTAAATCCACAGCGTTGTGTTGAGTAAACAAATGAACCTTAATCAGGGTTGTCATCTCCACGCTTCATGGAATCAGTTAACATAATATTTGTTTAATAATTAGTTCACAGTTTAACGAACAATCTCTCCTAATTAATTAAATAAATAATACGTATAAATGACTATTATTTTGATTTACTCATTGTTTTGGTTTCAATCGCCCCTCCTGCTCTGTGGCTGTTGTTTAAAAGTTTCTCTTTTGGGTATACTTTTAGGTTTATTTATTTATTCGATGAAGAGTTATTTGTGTTTATTTTCTCTTTGTTTATCGTTCGCTGTTTATGTAACATTCACGCCTGACTCAATGATAATAAATACTTGTAGATGGTACACGTTCAGAAGAGCCTCTTTGGGACCAAAACTGAATAAAAATGTTTTATGTTGATTTTGATATTTACGGCTGAAGGTGCGATTTCAAATATTCGTACTTCGCATGAAAAATACTTTAACACGCACTGTTTGCTTTAAATTTAAGGGCGGATGGCAAAAGAAACGTTTATTTTACGGTGTCGTTTTAAATTGTGTGCTGTTTTGTAAAAAATAAATAATAATATTAACCGAACTGCTTTTGTTTCTTAAACAAACGTACGTGACATATCAAGGGTGTGTTGCACTAGAGTTCTCAGATTTATTTAGTGGCTAAATATTTAGAAATAATGTTTGTTTTAAATAGTGTTCTATTTGGTACAACATAAAGTACGATTTTGAACGAACTGCTTTTGTTTCTTAAACCTATTTATGTACTTGATAGATTTAAGAATTCTTGTTCAATCAGCCTTATAGCTTCTTGTGGAAACCACTCTAAATCTTTTAAACTGTAGCTGTCGTAGTTGTCGTAGCTGTCAACGCGTGCATCGAATGATTTACTGTAATCGCTTCTTCACACTGTGAACTTTAACTTTTTTAGTTATTTGCCATAACTGACATCAATGACATGTAAAACAGCAACAAAAACCAGACGAACCGCCCGTATCCGTTATTTTTATCGGTCCGAACTACATACGTCACAGAATTGGTATTAAATTAAAAGCTATGACAGATGCCAGCTCACGCCGCGTGATTGCCGACAATAATTCAAATGAAACGCTCCCATACAACTCGTTCGGATGGACTTGTATCACTTGTATTCACATTTCATCGGTTTCAACTGAATGAATAAAAAGTTTTCAAAATAAGTTGAATAACACTATTCGTTGTATGTTTTTATAGTAACTTTTTGATGAAACTGAATTAGTAGTTTGTTTTATGAATTGTATTATTGTCTGTTATTAAATAAATTACTTTTGTTGTGCAACGGTACAGTAATGGTGACGATGAATACTGAATTTGTTTTAATTCTAAATTCTGTAATTTTGTGTAATTTGGAAGAAAAATCTTTGTTTGATTAGTCAGTGAAGATAGTTCATAACAATTTATTGTTATTGGTCTTTTATTTAACACCCGTACTCAGAGACGTCAAATGCTTCCTAAGTAGAGGTTCAATGAGTAACTTTGACATTTTATGAATGAAAAATTACGTCCATTAAGGCTAGATTACACCGGGGCAACACTGTGCGGCATTGCGGCATGCCACAAGGCCGCATGCTACAAAGTCAAAAATGTCGCACATTGTGGCAAGAACCGTGCGGCATGGCAACACCTTGCGTCACGTGGCAGACTGTCGCATCTTATATCCGGGCACAATGGAATTCCATGCGACATTTTTGACGCACGAAAAATGTCGCATGGAATCCATTGTGCCCTTGCCACAATGAGCGACATTTTTAACTTTGTAGCATGCGGCCTTGTGGCATGCCCCAATGCCGCACAGTGTTGCCCCGGTGTAATCTAGCCTTTAGTTAGATGACGTCGTGCGGCAGTAAGCCAATTAATTCTCATTAAAGTTGACTTTCCACTTTTACCTGGAACACACTTTCCTTACATTACAACATGATTTTATAAACAAATTAAAACAGCTTAAGAACAAACAAGTTAATCAAAATTAATTACTTTCTAAACGCGACGTAAATCCCGAGCAATATTTAGCTCCTCTTGTTCCGATGATTCGTGTTAAATGTGAAGCGAACTCCGGTTGTTTTAATAAATTACTCCAAATTTAATTTTCGCACCCATTTAGGATCACAGTCTCCACAGACTTAAGATTAGAATGACTTGACGCATTTGTTCATTTTCGAGAAGTTTGACAACAGTTGCTGGTACAAAGGTACAAGTGGTACACTTTGGGGTAACAGACAAAAATGTCTATGAAATGTCTGTTAGAAAGTTTGTTAGAAATATTATTACAATGATTTTTATTACTATGATTTTCATAAAACAAAAAAAAAACGAAGGCTTTTGGACTAAGGTCTGCACAGGCTCTTAATTATTTTACATTCAAAATAAAACATTTTATTTAAAAATATACGTATTGAAGTCGCAATTGATCTAGTACGGTTATTGAATAAGGTAAAGTATTAGCCTAAATAAAGTAAAGCGTTAGCCTGTATGTTCTGCTGAATGGTAGAGACATCTACGCTTACTGAAAATATCAGTACAGTGAGAAGGATCAAACGTAATCACCACTCTTGCATACTGCGGGCGGGATAGTAATCTCAATCCCGAGCCATGTTTTAAAAGAGAACGAAAATATCAACCAGCTTATATCGTGATGGTTTAAAACAGTGTAATATCGCAAGCAGTTCTCAAAGTCTGCATCTTAACGACCTAGTCCTAGATAAGCACTAAATGAAATAGAACCTAAGCCTTACCCAGCAAAGCTTACTCTGGCACTTATAGTTTACAGACACACCAAATAACAACAGCTATAAACGAGGTCTCAGTTAAACCTCTACATCTGAACCTTAAGCAGAGTTTAAACATAAAATTAAAACGTTGTTAATGCGATTATTCGCCAGTAATCAAGGCAAGAGGGATAAACGGGTCGATGGGGGAAAATGGGACAAAGTGGGACGAAATTGTATAAAACGAGAGTGGACTGCACAGATACGGATAAACGCCTCCCTCATTTGCAAATTGAAATTAGATTTTCGTAATTAGGTATGCCACTGCGAGTTCGGCTTTGATTTGTAGATCGACGTGTTGGTATGGAGTTATATTATGATGATTAGGTTATGATTAATTTTACTGGGCTATGATTAATTTTATTGATTCAAATGTGAAAGGATGTTGTAAGTTTTGTGTGTGTCCGTCTTTTTTGTCCTGTTAAGAATAACCTTATTTTTAAGTGACATTATCAAATTAATGCCCTCGAGTGCTCTCATATAAATTTGTTTAAAAATAAAATACTTTAAAAATGTTGTTTGTATATTTCGAAGAATTTCAAATATTGCACAGTTTTAAATTGTCTAAATTCCCAGTATTTCTACGGCCACCGTTGTAATATAAATATGAAAAACAACGTTTTCACTTAGGTTAAAATGAAATTGATTATGAAAAAGGTTCGTTAAAATCCGAAATATAAATTGTTGGAATACGCCAAAAATCTATAAATATAGAAAATAATAATTATTGAAGGTTACTTTTTAACCTACATACAAAATCCTGTCTCAAGTCGTGGTAATCCTCTTATTTATTAATCGTTAATGTAATTTAAGCTAGCGTATATAAGGTATTAGGTATTGTGTCATATCTAGGTCAAGATCTCTCATCTCACTAAAGTACAGTGGCGACGATTTGGCCTCATTGTATCTAAGTAAACGTCTCAATTTTATCTAATACATTTTCCTACTATTCTAGTCAAATGTTGAGGACTTTTAAGTTAATTTTTCATCCTAAATTATAACGTAATACTTGGTGAACATAAAATGTTCCGCCCCAAATCACAATGTAGGGAGACAGGTAATACGAACCGCGGAACATTTTTAATCTCGGTCAATTTGTCAAGAAGCAAAGGGCTATAAACAAACGCCAGTCCATTTATCGTAAACATTGTTTAGGGTAAATTCGCAGAACGTTGGAATTCAGAACTAGGAACGCGTATAGAAGTGGCAGAGGCAAATTAGTTAGGATGAAGAGCGAAGAGCGAAACGGAAGAGCGAAGTACCTTGTTCTCCTTTTCGTTGTGATGCATTAGTTCAGCGCCCCTAACGCAACGAATGTAACAAATGCGACATGACATGATATGATGAGTACTATCTTTTATTAGGCGATTAATGCACCACTCAACACTCGGTATTTACGAGTATCACACGATATCCAAAATAACGGAGGGTAAAGTGTCGCCTCTACAATGGACTTAAAATCATCTTACATTAAAATAAATAAACCCTCAACTATAAATAATAATTTCATTTCATTTTCAATTACTTCGATTGGTTAGTTATCTGTGTTGAGTTCATTACAATTAATAACGTGGGAGCAAATGTTAATGTTTCATTGTGATCATTTAATTTGGTTCTGTTTGTTTTGTTAAGTGTTATTTTAATAATAACAAACTTAATATAAAATTAAATGTTGTGGTATTGAATGGCATTGGATAAAAAAAAATATAGCGTAGAATTTATGTCCAATAAGACAAACTTTAAAACAAACTTTAAACTATGAAAACGTTTCACAAAAACACCACGAGTAAGCAACGTTACGTCAATGTTTCGTAATTATGTAATGAACTAACTATGACATAAGTATGAAAAATTACGTCAATTAGTTTTTAATGGACGTCTCTAAATGCGGCATTAAGAATTTCCTCAACCTTTGACTTATTAAAACGTTCATGTCTGAATCGTGTTAGTTCTATGTATAAATTATTGCACAGTTTCCCGCAGAACCCTTTTGAAATAACGGTCGGTCTGTCGGATCTCAAATTGCATCAGAGAGTGGCTGGTAATTAATTCCTTTTTATTTATTGTTTTTGTAAGCCGAGTGATTAAGAACCTCTTTCAAATGATTTAATATTTACAAGTTTTATTGCGCGGTCGCTGTGGCTCTTCATTTGTTTACATGTTTCAACTTTAGCTTCGGTTTGTTCGTTTCAGCACACCCCTGTGGAACTGATGCACAAGGGGTGTCCTGACACGATACTAAATGGATAAAAATGCTTTATGTAATGCAATTCTCGAATGGCGTTCAGTGACATAATAATTTGCATGTATAAAAACAAAAAAATGCGTTGTGTATTAGTTCATTCATTCATTTTAAGTAGGCTGGTCTAACCTAGTGTAGGAGATTTTAGACCGCTTAAATGCCTCCGACACAGTCTAACGATTGCAACGACCGGGACTAACTGCTTAACGTACGTAACGACTCTGAAGCACGTTAGCGTTCAGATAAACGCCACGTTCCACCTCTTATCGAAATAGGGGTACGTTGTACGCTGTACGTTGCTTAACAATCGCAATGAGTTTTTACTCAAACTACGCCACGACCGCTGTCTAATGAATTTTGTAAGTTTTGGAATTTTTTAGTGGTAAGTAGGAGTAGCAAAGTAGAACCTAAAACCAAACTATATTTAATGCATACATCAACTTTTTTTTATTCTATTTAATAAAAATCTAATTGTAAAAAATGAAAGAGCAAACATCGCTCGTCGTTCCAAACATCCTTTGATTGAAGTCGGCCTCTCTCTGTAATTGTCTTGAGTTTGTCTTTGAATCAAGTTTTTGATATTTGACAACAAAAGGGTTTATCCACCGAGTCCCTCAATAAACTGCTGAGATCTTTCAATTTAAATGATTGGTACTTACTTCGGCATTTTATGATGTAATTTGATTGATAAGTCTTCATTATTTTAGACGTTTTTGTTTGTCTTGTTAAAAATAAGTAAGTTGAACTAGGTCAGAGGCCATAGATTTGCTATGTATTACGACTTTCATACGATTTGAACCAACGATGTATATATTACATAATTCTTATTAACGATTTTTTAATTCATATTTCATACTAATTTACTAATTAATGTGAGATGTGTCATATAACAGAAGCAGAATTTGTTTTATAACTCATTTAACTAGTTAACATTAACTAGCTAACATTAAGTTTACTTCATTTAAAAGTTAAATAGCAAAAGTTTCAATCTATTTCATGACCTGAATATAATAAAATTATATATAGATATTTAAATACTGGTTTCTTAAGTTTAAGTGAACACTCATTTTGAATTGAAAGTAAGCTTACGGATACACTTCGCTTTTTAAAGTCAATAGTAGCCCGTCTGATAAGGACATTGCGGCTTCAGATATTCGACGTCCAGCTAGGCTTCGGATATTAAACGTCCAATATATGTAATCCTTAAGTCAGTCTAAACAGTTGTCGATACTTTGTTCGATTATTTAGTTTATAATAAAGTCTATGGCAGACGAATAAGTTTTATCTTTACGCTCTCCTATATATATACATAGGTTTTCATAGCCTAATAGAAAGTTTAAAAACAGCCTACAGTCTGCGCAGTCTCTATGTCTTGAGCTCAAAAATTATAAATGATATTCCGCTCCATGGTTATGGATAAAGTGGGAGTTCGTTAACCCGCGCTGCATGAAGATGTAAAACAGTAATTTGGCATTCATGCTCTATTCCCGACTCACAGGAACTTCTGCCAATAGCAGCTAGTTTAAGTAGGTAATGTTCTGAATAAATAATCTTGATTTCAACTCGATTGTTCTCAACTAACCCAGGTGAAGATTTAGGTAGACCGTACACTTTTAGTATCGCAGTTTAGCAGATTGCCTGAGATATTCAAGAGGTGTACTCGGTACTCCTAACATGCCCCTAACTTGGTTTGTTCTCGTTACAGTGTAGTTGAAGTTATAGTAAAGGTAGTAAGCTAAGAATACCTACCCCGACACAATGAAATACTAAGAAGAACCATCTCAATGACCTAAGCCTTTAACCCATGAAATCTGTAGATTTTATGGGATATATTTATGTCTCTCTATCTCTGGCATCTTAGCTTGTAACCAAATGGATGATACATCATCATTCGTCAATCTTATTTTCGTAAAAATAAATTCTGATAATAGTAAAACTACAACGATGGGCACAGAAAAAAGAAATTTGTACGAACTTACGTTTTACGTACACTATTCTATAACGATAGCACTGCAAGCCAAGAGTACTAAATTCAAAATTGGGAACTGTTTCATCTTGAGAATATGCTTCGTAGTTATAGAGGTTCAACGATCCTGGCTCTAAATGGTACTTGTATTTAAATACGTCCGGGTGTAACTTTACGATCTAGGTATTACCTCGAGTTTACGATTGTTTTCGAATTCTATATTATAGATCTCAATTCAGACAATTTGAAATCGGCTTACTGGTTTCGGTTAATTTATATCTATAGGTATCTAAACTAATATAATAAAGCTAGAGGTTTTTTTGTTTTGTTTGTTTGTTTGAACGTTCAATCTCAGGATCATAATGCTCAGTGTAAATATATAGGTTTCTCTATAAGCTGATGAGTTGAAAAGCCTTCAGCTTTGTCTATAGAAGAATAGATAACTCTCTCTCTCTCTCTCTTCCTGGCTATGTGTCCCACATGGTGGTGGGGTCAGCCTTCCTTATTTTTCTCCTCCCATTCACTCACTATAGAAGAATAGATATCAAAGCATCATATTATAATTATATCACCCAAAAATGTAAAGGCATGTAAATGATTAGCCTATAATGTCCCCCTGCACGTAAACGTAACTACGAGTTAATCTTTCTTCAAGGGTGCAGAAGAAAGCCATTTAAATTATGTACATATGTCACAGAGAATAATCCGCGTAGATAATGCTAATGAACACTTTTTATTTCTTTTACAAAGATTTATTTAAATTCTCAGAATAATGATATTTAAATTGTAAAAACAATGATATTTATTATTTTGGGAGGCCAGTTATTGGATAAAAATAATGGGAGTAGAAAGGATCATTATCTGGAATGTCAAGTTTCAAGTTAAAGGGTCGTCTTAAGAGATCGTTAAGTTGGCGAGCACTCGTTAATGTCGTAAATGTACAATTGAAGTGACTAATTTGACTAAAATGGACGTTAATTTGTTTGACAACTTTGAATTTAATTCTATTTTATATTATTTTTTGGGACAGATTTAAGTTATTTGAATGAATTGAACAAAATTAATTCGTGTAAGCATGACGTTCGCTATTGGAATATTAATTGATTGATAGAACATTGTTATTTTTGAATGTCTTGTTCGTATAGACGCATAACACCTCAGTTTTATGTGACGACGGTTCCAATAAAGGGCCGAAACATCAGATAAAAATACATTTTTAAAAAGCAAAGTGTATCCGTAAACGTAGTTTCAATTCAAAATGAGTAATGTCCACCGTGATGTCCACTAACCTAAGAAACGAGATGAAATATCATAAAATTACCCCTGAAAGATTACTATCAACATTAGAACGCAAGCTCTATGTTAGAGAAAACATTTATATCTATTCTCCCGTTAATAAACCATATTATTTTTAGGAATTTCTTTAGGAATATTCAACCACTGCGAATCCAGTATTCAATACTGTATCAGAAACTAAAGTCGCCTTGAGAAAGTTACATCAATAGAAAATCATAGAAGGTATTAAAATATACTCTATAGCATAGTTAAAGACACATGGTGTACTGGTGCTTTTATCGATAACTAGAAATCATGTCTTAATATATAAGAAATATATCCAGGTACTATTTTTAGTTTATTACATGATACTTTCCATTATTTATATTTTTACTTTTAAAATGTTCATATTATTAAGGAAATTATTAATTTACTACGGCACTC
This sequence comes from Cyclophora punctaria, assembly GCA_951394245.1. Lineage (NCBI taxonomy): Eukaryota > Metazoa > Arthropoda > Insecta > Lepidoptera > Geometridae > Cyclophora > Cyclophora punctaria. The sequence continues at coordinate 10,941,423 of OX596175.1, forward strand.
AGAGTTACTCGTAACGCAAAACACACAGACATAGTGCGGGTGCGGGCTGGATGACATTGTATTACTTGTATTTGTATAAAAGGTGTTAAACTTAGTGTTTTGTTTAATGTTAATTAGTTCATTGTCGATTACTTTGATTTATCAAAGTACGATAATAACTACTCAAAGTTCTTAGAGAAAACTACAAGAAAACTGATGTTCGTTTATTTGCCTTCAGTCATAAAATAATTCCGCGCATTAACTCTTTACAAATAACACGCAATAAAAATGCAGAATTGTCTCTCAGAAGCACTTATTAAGTCTGCGAGATCGTAAAAAAGACATAAATACGATTTAAATTGTTGCATCGCGTTTAAAAGTGACATAATTGCTCCGTCCGCTGTTCGGAATATGGCCCCTTTGTAATTACGAGGATACTGTTAATAACTACGCTCTGAAATGTATGTCTGTGTTTTTGGAACAGATTGCTTTTGGGAGATTTTGAAGACATTTCCTTTTAAAACAATGCGATTAAGTTCTTATTCTAGTGCGGTTGGATGATGTTTGTAGTTAACATCAAAAAAGTATGAAGCCCGTACCAAATAGAAGAATTAGCTAAAGAAATCGTCTATTATAGTGCAGCTATTATTCTGTGCAGCTTTTAATCTACACTTCCCATTATGGAAAAAGACATAGGTATTGTCAGTATGTTTCTTTTTATGAATAAACAAAAATAAAAAGCCACCCAAATCCCTTGACCAAAGCTAGTGCAAACGACACCAAACACTACGGACCGGGAATTGTTTGAAACAGCCTCGTTAGAATTACACCAAATGTTTATTTTGTTTATATTTTCTGCGTAAATGTCTCTAACAGAACGTTATGCCGTAATTAAAACCATTATCACGTAATCATCGGTGGGTGTGAGATTACGATACGATTTATCTCTCCTATGATAATAATGATGTATCGCTCACCTGGTGATTACAATTAACAACTGAAATCCTGGGTGTCATGAAACAATGTAATGTGGAAATTGATAACGGTAAGTACCCACATGCGTACTAAGGCGCAGTTTAAGTCGAGCACGGTGAGCAGCGAGTTCAATAGAAAGCGAGCGAGTAAGACATAATATATGTGTCGTTTCCGTTCTATCAAATTGCCTACTCAATGTTAATAACACTCCTAGCACCGTTTGTATAGAAGCGGACAGAAGCGGTGCAAAGCGGAGATTCCCACCACTGTGATTGGCTAATTCACACTCTCCGCTTATATGGAAACGCTCTACTAGAAACATTGTACGAGTACTTATATGATAATGGCTTCAAAGATTTATGCGAACCCCTTAATGGAAATCGCAATACCATAAAAACAAGTTTACATACATTAAGTTTTTCCGCATGAAAAGATATGTGTTCAAAGTCTCATACATGTAAATGATACTGGAAGTTTGGATCGGCCGCGCACTTCCCGGCTACAAGTTTCAAGATAAAGCGACGAAACACAGAATGAAGCTAAATAAAGTTTGCTGGAGTTAGATATAGTTCGATACCGAAGGAACGGTACAACTTCTTTGGACCGAACTCCCAAATGCTGTACAAGTTTCAGGCGCGATTGTCCGACACAGAGACACGAGCCTATAATAATACTTCCATATTTTGTATTGCTTCATGTGTTGACTTTTCCTATGCTATTTGATTTCTACGATTAAAAGTAAAGTAAAGTATTAGCCTGTACTGCTGATGGGCAAAGGCTTCTCATCTCACCGCAGATGGATTGGACATAAGACAAAGATTGGACATAATCACCACGCTTGCACCTAATGCTTGTTGGTGATCTCAAACTCGAGGCATGTTTGTTGTTTTTTTAAAATAACATAAATATAGCCAATAAAATCAAATCGTTCTCGAAACAAATATTAATTTAAAATTATCGATTAATTTCGCAAAACGCCGATGAATATTATTACAACAAACACGATGTAAAATTTGTATTCGGCAGTTTGTTATTTAACTGGGGAGCTTACAGCTCACAGAACTTTACAAGTTGACGTAAACATTTTACATAAACCTTGGGGGGTTAAAAATTATGAGGAAGTATCCTTTACAAATGGATGATTCTTTCGTCAGGTCCGATACGCCCTCGGGGAACATATTCGGCCTGTTAGTCGTTATTATGTTAAGGTTCGTAACATTACCTGCCCTTATAACGTCTGTGTTTCGTATTCACCCCGCGGGCCCATTTGGGAACGTACGAATCGAAGCGAATAACCCATGAATGTTTCATATTACGTTATGTTTATGTTTGATCTTAGATATGTTTGTGATCATGTTTATTAGCTTTTTGTTCGGTGATTTATCATACAAATATTTCCAGTAGCTCTCATACTTTCTCGGTAATTTGATATCGGTAACATGTTTGATATATTATAGTAGTTTTTGTATTGTTATATTATTTTTTATTGGAATAAGGAAGTAGTTCTGCTTGCTTTCTCTGAGTAAAATATATTTAGATTAACATTTATTATTGTTAGTATTTTTCCTCTTCACTGTACTTGATAAGATATTATCTTCTGTGAGACGAGAGGTCCAGCAGAAGTTAGTAAATGCTTTTTAACATCTTATGTATGAAACATTACGTCAATTAGCTAATTATCTCTGAGTACGGCAGTAACAGTAGTTGTACATTAAAGGTGAAACTTAATGTCGCTTTTATAAGACTTCACTACGATATTCCAGCGGCTAAAAGTATTCTATATTCAAATTGTCATATCGTTAAATATTCATTGATATTCCGCCGAGGAAGCGAAGACAAACTCGAGATCTGATAACGTGTGCGGGAGGCGTGTAATAATTGGTACGAATGCGAGACGAATCCAAGTGTAGGTGTTAAAAAAGCTTTTAAAAGGCCAATAAAATAAAAAGAACACATAAAAAGAGGGGGATTCTCGTAATAGACCGTTTCGGGGTTACACTGAATTAACTGAACGCGTTTTTGTGAAAGAGTTAGTGGCTTAGTGGTAGTAATATCAAATATTTTGTAGGATCGACTTCAGATATCTTCTTTAAACGTTATTATTTAATAAAAAAGAGGCACTAGGGAATAACCTTTACAAATTCGTTATAGGATTTTATTGAACTATGTGCAAACGCAAATTCCTTTCTTATGTTAGGTATACCTTCAATTCGTTATTTATATTAGGTATCTAGATTCCCCAAATTTCATTTTTAGCCCTTCCAATTTTGGGGTTAAATATTAGCCTAAGTTTGCAAGTTCTCTATCGATATCTGAGCTAAAATTTATTATTTACACTAATTCTAATTTAATAAAACTAAAGAGTTTGATTTTTTATTTGATTTGAATAATTCTTTTTGTAATGGATAGCCACATTCAAGGCGACGGTCGTAGGCTTTTTCATCCCGAAATTTCTACGGGAACGGGCACAAATGCGGATAAAACCGCGGGGCGCTGTTAGTTATTATATAATAGATATATTATTATACGAATATAATATTCCGACTCGTCCACATTTACTAAAACAATGCGCCCTCGTAGTAATATCAGACAGGTAAACTTGCATCCCTAAAAGCATTGCCTCATTGAATTCATTTTACAACTGACGTGTTAGTAATGCAATGCAGAGGCAGGTTTTGTTTCCGCGTACAATTCTGTATTAATGTTGGTCCATTATGTTAAAATGTTTTGGTGTTTGGACGGTTTTATATTAAATAAAACCTTCTTTGAAATAATTAGGAACGAGAGAGATGTTATAATCTACAATTTAATAAGAAATCTAAAGAGCGGCTTTGGATTTTTTAAGTGACTCCCGTCCGTTCCGTCTTCGGTCTCTTCCATTTCAAAATTCACCATTCCTGTTGAAACATAAATGGATGTTTGATTTCAAAATTCAAGATTCAAACCGTCTCCTATCTTCCATTTTGATACAAAATACGTCTCAAACTCAAGTCTCTCAGTATGTCAGTAAGATGAATGATAATAACGTAATTCTTATCAATAGTAGTAACCTGTAATGCCCACAGCTGGGCTAAGAACTTTCATCTCACTGAAGGTATCATCAGAAGAATGAGGTAACAATGTATATAATAATTTAAAATGTATTTTCTTTAAAATGTCGGATAATTTTCATGAACAAGGCCGAGGTAGACAGAACGTGATCTCAGTGTAATCGATCCAATGTGAGATGAAACCTTATCTCAGGACATAGCGCTACCTCCACTTAATCATTGGAAACTATAGATCTATTTTTATTATATTATCCTTTTCTAAATTTTTAACTTAATTTTACCTAAAGGCAAAGTACGTTTTTTGTATCAAAATATTGATACCGAAAATGTCAATAATCAAATTTGGTAATTTTGACTGATCCTTCCCACTGTGATTCTTATATCTCCAGTGAGATGAGAGGCCTTTGCCCAGGAATGGGATATTACAGGCAAAAACTATAAAAATTATTGTCCTACAGTTTAACTAACAAGACATACTGATTTCGTATAGATATTATTTTAAAAAATACAGAAATTTTAGAAGTAATTCAGTTCCAAATCAATATAACCAGTAATTAATTGCCGCACTGCGACGTTTTATTTCATTTCTACACGCTAAAATCACTCATCAAATCTCTACTAAGGAAGCATTTGACATTTCTGAGTCGGGGCGTAAAAGTAAGTCAGGAAAACATGTACAGATCATTTGAATGAAACTATTGCATCATAACTAATGCAGAATTTCACTCACTCTTCTATCAAAATGAACGCTTCGAGATTCTGGTAGTATGTGCACTCGCATACCATGACTAAGGTCCAAACAACATGTTACCTTTCAAACATGGCTCGGGTTTGAGATCACTAACCCGCATTGACAAGCGAGGTGATCATGCCTAATTATCTTCACTGTACTGATATCTTCAGGAAGATGAGAGGCCTTTGCCCAGCAGTGGGACATTACAGGCTAATACTTTTATCAGAATTGTGGAAAGAAAATCAAATATAGTTTATCATTAAGTTTCTTTATACATTAGACAGTACAGCTTTATGTTATACATCAATAATCGCGCTATTGAATTATAATAAACAATTGTACATCTCTATATAGAACGCGCCAAGTGTATACATCCATCGATCAGGTTTCAAATGCTTCCTGAGCGGTTCGCCTGTCTTGTGTACAATAGGTAGCTACGTGTGTCACGTGGCTGATCCAGTGTCGGGCTGTGTGTGTTGTGTTTGGTTTAAGTTGTGAGCGATTAGAGTGTAACTGGTCGGAAATTTTAAATCTATGTATCGGAAATATTTAGGTACTAGCGTTACGTTTGGATGCGATAGGTATTGTGAGGCACAGTAGGGGGTTACACTACGTTGCAACTTATATTATGATCTACCGACCCGATTTGAAAAAATATTTTTGTAATAGATGACCACATTAAATGGAAAGGTATAACGGGTATAACGCGGGTAAACCCCCTGAGGCACTGCTTAAATACCTAAAAATGAATCACAATTTCTATGTAAGAGTTATAATGCAACTTAAGATAAGAGTTGATTCTGAAATTAAGTTAATATTGAACAATCATTCAGGGTAGCGCTGGGTAAATCAGTGTGTAATTGAAACATCAGTCAATACTCCAAATGGTAACGGATTCCAAAATGAATGAATTCCCTGAAGCTTTTTTAGATTAAGGTAATTGGAAATTTTAATACGTCAAAGTTCATGACTTACACCATTCGCATGTTTACAATATCAAGAATCGGAGAGATACACGTCATGTTACTAAAGGATCTTACAATAAGTTATAATCATTTGTTATATCACTCGCTTTTCGGTTAGAGTGAGAGAGTTAGAGTTTTGGTTAGAGTTTATCATGGGTTAGACTATTTTTATGGTGAATGCGTTTACATCTAAATGTTTCATCAAGAATGGTGAAAAATAGAAAGCGCGGTGATTACACCTTCTCTTTACTGTACTGACACGAGAATCTTCAGTGAGTAGAAAGTCTTATATGGAGTTCATCTTAACTCTACCTAAATTACAAGATCATTGTTTGACGACTGTTAATAATATCATACTTTTTTCGTAATATAAAGTTCTTGACCACTAAAGGCGACGTAAAATGGGCGGACTATTCACTCATAAAGGGGCATAATCCGGGCGTTGCATTTTTATTTTTCTTCTTTTCTAATTATACGCGAGATAGAAAGAAAAATAATTATTTTAGTGTCTTTTATATGAAATCGCGTTACTTTCGATTGAACGCCAACCTCCTATATAAATATTCATGTTCGTCTAGGCATGAATATTTTAATCGGATCACGGCACGCCTACACTTATATACACACAGTTGGTTAGAAACAAATTAAGTTTTAACATTATTCACGAAAATAACTTATAGATGTTCTTTAATTAATTATGCAGGGTTTTAAAGGTTAAAATAATTAGACAATTCAACACGTCCTGAATTAAATTGGCGTTTTGTAATGTTCAGTGAAATCACGGTCTTACAATCCATCGACAATGCGACATTCAGTGTTTCAGTTCTCTATATTCTCTGTTAGTTTCATATGCCTTCATACCGATCTTAATCAATTAAATGGTAATGCATGATTTTTTATGATAATATGTTCCACTGAAGAGGTACGGTCTGTCAATGGTAGCGTTATTATGTCTGTTCTGGGACAAGAAGACTAGCATCAATCATTTGACATAACCGTTTTGAATTGACCTTAATTATATCGATCGAAAACGTCTGTACATATAAAAACACTTCAGAGATTGTAAAAAATTCCAACATTAGTGTTGAATATAAACTATTTGTAATTCGTTACACAGATAGATTGGATAGCACAACGGCAGTGGCGGGCCGGTAACTCATCGCTCTCACATGGCAGGTCACTAGGTAACAGTTACAGTGTACGAGCATTAAGAATAACATTAAACAAGTATCCACCGCTAACAGACTGCCACAAGTTCTAGGAGATTTTTAATCGAGATGCAAATATTCAGTGCGTATTTTTAAGAGTATTTTTTATCAAGTTTCAAATATAGTTAAATCTACTAATGAAACAACACATGTAGCATTTTTATTCTATGCTTCCTTATTCATTCATCATTAATTTCATTTGATTGAATTAAAAAATATAATACGTACAATCAAAACACTAGAAAAAAGTCAAGTCGGTAGATGTATTTACAATACTGTAGGCGGGTAGCCCTAGTGCGTGTGTGCGTACGGCGCGTCTGTACGTATCGACTCAGGGACAAGGCCGAGTTACAATACTGTCAGATACTATCACCATGGTACCGACCATACATTAATAAGTAATTAGCAATAATTACACACGGTTATCGTGTTCCAGTAACCCGATTGTGTAATGTATTAATTGATAATTAACATAATTATTGTTAATAGTCACTGTTTCAGTATTGACAGTATTGTTATACTACCATATTTGTAGAATGGTTCAATAATAGTTGTGCCTTGAGGTATATGGTTAGCAAATAACTTATTCTTAAATTGTTCAATAAAATAAATATTACTAGCTGTCCCGCGCGATGGTTCGACTTAATAGATGTCGCTAGTGTAAATCTAAACCATCTAGGATGCCACCCAAGCATATGCAAAAAAAATCGTTCAAATCGATCCAGCCGTTTAGGAGGAGTTCAGTGACATACACACGTACAGTAGAATTATTTAAATTATCATCGCTTAGTCGAACCACGCCACGAGTACTACAATGCGGTCGATGACCTTTTTTTAATCTACTTCCCTCGCCAAACATCTTCACACTTGGTTCCCCGCCGAATGCCAATACCTAATCATATGACAGTTGCAATCGCCAAATGCGATCGCATTCGGCACACGACGACATTTGTCAAATTATCATCGATTAATGTAAGTAACGCCTAGTAGTATGTGCACTCACCTGCCCAGACTGAGGTCTTGGGTTCAACTCTCGGTCGAGCGAAAATATGTTTCCAATTTTTCAAACATGGCTCGGGTTGTGCCACCAGAAGAAGGTTTCTGGTAATAAATTTGCCGTGCAACAATCTGGGACAATGTCTACCGTTTAAGAGAAATGTTAATTTACATACAATGTAGTTACAAAGCGAACACAAAAAAAATTAGAACAAAAGCGTTCTACATAAAATGAACGTCCATATCACTCAGTGATCAATAAACCCGCCCAACAGCGCTATTCAGTAACAATTTGTGTCAATATTCGACAAACGCACCGATCCTGCACAATACACTATTGGAGTTTACAGTTCTATGCAAATTGACTCACTTAATTCTTAAATGGACCTTTGACGTTCATTATGGATGACACTTTGACACGGTTTCATTATTAAATGGAGTCCAGCGCGGCTGTCGAGTTACTCTACCGGTCGCTCCCAATAACTTATCTCTACCGGCTAGCGTGGATCAGGTTTTCACAATGTTTTTATGACATGAAATGTAATTTATTTCACGAGTGGAGTAACACCAGATGATGGTACAATTACTATGGCAGACATATTCTACCAAAACTATGGTATGCAATTATGTAAAGAATTAGGTGTTATATTATTTAAACAATGTTATCGCGTTGCTCGGCGGTCGCGTCTTGTTCACGAGGAACCTTACATCGGTAAAAATAACACACGTTGCTACGCAGCATATGAGTGTAACATATCACATATCTACTGGAAAGACTCCTTAAGTCTGAATGTAACTTAATACTCACTCCCACGTGTCACGGCTCAAATAATTATTAGGTTACGGAAAACAATAAATCTAATTTGTATCTAAAGCGTTCCTAATTCAATATTAAAGAGGCAATAAAGCGATTGGTCTCGAACATTTATCAAAGTGAAACGCCGGCTTTTGACTGGCGGACGCGTTAATATAAATGATTTACAGCTTCCCTGATTGGCTCCCTTATTGTTATTGATTATATTATTGACCTTTGTCAAAAGTTATTCGTACCTTTGAAGATTTCTCACGTATTATTTCAAAGGGAAAGTTTGAGAAAACGTCGTGTGATGTATACTTTGATATTATGTCGATTGTGTTTTGTTTGTTTGATATAAAACGATATTTATTTACGCGAATCAAAGTTAAATATGATTACATACTCACGTATAACAGTAGTTATGAAAAGGATTACTCTTTCTTAGTACTCTGAGAATAACTTATTTGCCTTCATTTGAAAATATGGAATAATATTTTGGTTATAAGTCTTTCAACAAACAAAATAATATGAAGTCCTTTATAAATAACTATGTCATGTTTATATCCTTATCAGTAAATCAGTTCGAACATCTCAGTATAATTAAAACACACATCAAATTAGTTCATTCCAGTGTTTGCGCAGCGGGTTCCGTAATTCAAATTACTTTCCCAGCGAGGGAGCCCTAATTTACAATGTACATGCAACAAACAGAGAGTTTACTCGTAATAGTCGCAGTAAATTTGCCTAATAACTTAATTAAAAGAGAAAATTGTTTCACTCCGCCGCCCTCCTGATTTACCGACGATACTTTCTGGTTTCCGTTACGTTCAGATGTTTTTGTTACGCCTTTTTTATACTAAAACACCGGGAATTTACTGAAAGAGTTTGTTTATTGTTAATTACTTTAAGTTTGGACTTTTTATTAATTAATCAAGTAAGTAATTGAATTGCTTTTTGTGTAAAGTTGTTCAGTCTTGTGAAGGTGGACAGAGTGAAATATGTTTCAGTCATTTTGCAGAAGAATTTTCGATCTCATAAGTAGGAAAGTAATTTTTTTTAAAAGTAGGTGCCCTCGATACCTTGTTTTCAATTCTTCGCTCTGAATAAGAATTGTGATGAATTGTGAAGAATTGTGAGCACAGAGGCTTTTGCCCTTATCTTGTTACACAACAATCATGTACTCGCACATAGAAACACAGCATAATTAAAGTAAAACATTGAAACCATGTTTCGGCCCCGTTTAGTTCACAAATGAGTTTAGTGCTATACATAAGGCGCGATTACGCCGCGGTTCCTCTGCGGTTGCGCACCGATTGCACGATTAGCTCGGTTTAATACCGCTCTCAAATAGTATATGATCGACACTAATCATTTCATTTACAGATAGAATGAATGCGGTGAATCCTATTTGAGTTGGAATCAGTAACGTTGTGCGGTAGCAAACATGGTGATGTATTTTTGTTGACAACTTTGAAAATCATTTCAGCGTTGAATTAATTAATTGATGTAAATTATGTACTTTGTGAAATAGTAACTAATGTTGATAATTATCGTTATGATTTTAAATAGCAAATGAATCGATATTCACTTGCTAATTAAAATCGTTACCATTAATAATTAATTTCTCGTTTTGTCCAAAATTAGATATCTATTATAATATCATTATAATCGTTCTATGTATGTAAACTATGTATTATAAAGGTCAAAATTCATCAAAATTCTTTCAGTGGATAAGACGAGAGGATGAACCAGACAGAGTTACCACCTTTACAAGAAGCGCCTATAAAAAAATAGCATATGTGATATCTTGTTACCTAATCTATAAATATAGATACAGATATCCCTTCAACGTAATTGTAATTATACCAATACCAGGCCACCACCACTCGGCCGTACCTACAGCGATAAATGCCTACAAATTCGCGAGGCGCCGGCGCCACTCCGACTGACGGGTGTCGCTCGCGCGTCTACCAAATTATTTACTTATTAAATTTTACTGTACTATTTTCTTTTTTTTTGTTAACTGTACTATCTTCAAATTCCCTACAATTACGAGTTTCTAATCGCAGACTACTAATTAGGTATTATTATCTGTGTTTATCTTGTAAATTAAATAAAAACAGTCCCTACTTCAAAACTTATTTTTATTTCAATGAGTACCTTTCTACTTGAGTTGAGTAAAGGTTTGTTTTCATTTTTTTATTACAAATGAGAGACTGTAAAATTCGTTTTAGTATCTACCTAATTGACTGAGTAATCAATCATACGCATCAACATCGGCGAGCCGACAACCCTAGCGACATAGGTATCGCGTCACCCAGCGCCAGACAGCGACAGAGCTACGCGTTAGAAGAGAGCGGCAATATTTAGGTGAATATCTCGTTAGGTACTGAGCGCTTATGCGAGCTGAATTGAACTTTGTTGCTTAGTGGCAAGAGTCTCTATTTCTATGAATCGTTGCGGGAAGTGGTGCTTCTGTACTACTTGTAGTACTTATTATTCTGTGCCAATACGTAATACAAATACGAATTTATACCAATCATACATTTATCTATCTATCCTCACACAAACTTTCGCATTAATTAAATGTTAGCATGATACTACATTAGTGAGAGGGGAACTAAGACAACCGTCATCGTGAAAGTTTAATATCCAGACAACAATAACAAAGACATATCAAGTGCGAGCACATTCCGTGTCGACGGTAACATTACGACACGCTGACGCTCGCTATGTGGCGCATAGCAGGTGATTTATACTACAACGAACTGGCATCGTTTCGGTACCAGTCCGGCTTCGTTCCGACTCCGTTCCGGCTCCGCTCCGGTTACGATTCGGCTCCGCTTTAGCTCCGCTTCAGTTCCATTCTGGCTCCGTTCCGTCCACCTTCGGAGGCCGGACGAGGCTATTTGTATGAAATCTACAACTTAGTTCATACTACAACGTGGGGTCATCTTTTTGATTCCGTCCCGGTTCCGTTCCGTCCACCTTCTGCAACCGGACAAGGTTTTTTGTATGAAATCTACAACATTGTTTATATTAAAACACCGTACCGTACTATGACACCGTTCCGACCTCGGTCCGTCGCGTAGGGTTGTAGTAAGAAAAGGGCTGTCCCGAGTTCACACCGTCAGCGATGAAATTGTTGATCGTGATAGTTACGGCTCGCAGACGGCTCGAGCCTGCGATGTGGTAATATACATATACTTTTACATAGTAATTGCGTTTCGTCTCACGTGGATTGTTTTAAAGTGAAATCCTGAATGCATTCTTTCGGCTCGAAATTCCTTTTTACAAAGAATGTGTTTTATTAATGTAGTAATCTTGTGAAAACTGAGAGAATTTGTGAAGTGTACCCTTAAATAGTAACGAAATTTTGTGAAAAAATGCAATTAATCCAAGAATTTTTATTTAAATTACTGTTGAGTGTATTATAAATTATTGCAATTTAAAATAACCTGAATATAAATGGCTCTTAAATAATTTCAATGTACTCATACACCTAGCATAGTTTTGGTCTGAATAGCTGTGGGTGAATTAGATTTGCGGTCGGAGGCCTCCACCTCAGACGCTGCTTCCCTAGATACGGAATAGTGAGTATAAGTTTATAATATGATACCGTAGGATAGGGCAGAAGCACACTACTATGATATTAAAAAGAAAGAGATAAGGAGAAGGATAGACATACGATTACGTCACGAAGTGTCTGGTCGTACTCAAAGTGGTTAATACTTCGCGATCATTGCTATCAAACTATACAGGAATGGTAATTGTTAAAAAAAAGTCCCATGGCAGGGTGTTAAATGAAAGATAATCTTAACCACCAAACGTGACTTTTGTCATATTTTTGCAATGATGTATTATTTTGCGTTAAATAATGTACTGGGGTAAATGATATACGTAAGAATATTCGCAAATTCATCTAACATTTAACCTTTAATGCTCCGCTTCCATTACATATTCGTGTGAAAACGTCCATTATCCTCGCTGCTCGCGGCGTCAGCCGAAGCAATCCTGTGAATAGGTACGTAATTACGTTTCGCCTCACGTGGTCTTTGAGCGTTGAGATCTCGACAACCGAGAGATGCATTCTTAGGGCCCCAGAATGGTGTAATATGCGGTGTCATTTGTTCATCTGTTATCATGAAACCGAGTCGCGACACGTTGCGCGAGTGTTGCTACGACGCTACGAAGTGTTGCTACGACGCTACAAACGCTTCGAGTGTGTTGACTGGTCTAGTTTTTCGAGTATTTTGTATGAAAGATTTTGTAAAACTGTGTGTTTTGAGTTGTTCAAATGGTAATAAAAATTGCACTTTAGTTATAAACAAACGAGAAATTCTGCAGAATAAAGGAAAAGTTCTGTTTTAAACCCTTTCCAAACAACAAAATACAGAACGAAAAATGTTTGAGAATATGCTTCGTCTGTAATTTTGTTTTGCTTTCAACAAAATATGTTCTAACATTGCTTAACAATGGTAACTATAAGGTAAAACATTCGCAATAATTCCACATTGTTGGAGTAAAGTTATAAGAGAAAACAGTACAAACAGACGACAGAGTAACTTCGTCTTAACTCATTATTATGTATGTCTCCATGATGTGCTACGAGTCGGCTACGAATGTCTACGAAGTGCTACGGTGCTACGTGTCTACGAAGCTTCCTCAATTGTTACTAACATTGTTTCACTGGAATTTATTTACTTGGAAAGAAACGTGCAATTTGAATGATTCGAAATGATACGTCTCTACCCTTTATAGTTTGTACCTTCTTAACAGCAACATTAATAAATGTCTGCACAAAGTAATAAATAAAAATAATTCAAAATCCATTAAACTGATTCTATTAGGTACATAAGTATAAATAAACACTTTACATACATACCCAGACTGAAGGATTATGAGTGAAATTAAACCAGCATTTATTGAGCAACATAGACCTCGTAGCAATCAGCAATTACCATGTAATTTTTAAATAACAAAGTCAAAAATTATTCAAACAATTTTCGATAAAAAAAACTATTTTGTGATTGTGATTTGAAATTCAATCACAACATAAAACTCATCGCTACGAGGTGCATCCGCCGCCGTTGTTCCGCGCCCAACAACCCGTGTAACGCCGTAACGGGCTCTATTCCACAAATCCGTTTCAAGTTTACACTCAAAACGCATTTTTTACAAGTTGAAAGCTCGAAATTGAGCTCGTCCAAAGAATATAGTGAAGGCTTTGTTCTGTGTTTAACACACAGTGTACGCGGATTGCAGTTATTAAACCTCTGTTTTCGACTACTCTGTTTTTGAGGATTTTTGAGGATTTTCGTCGAATTGAATACTGCACAAAATATTCTATTCTATTTTTTTGTGCAAGAATTGAATCTCCAGGATCCTATTCAGAAACCAGAATTTGTAAACGAGCCAAGAGTTCGTGAGATTTTTCCAGGCAAATTAACCGCCAGAATTGGGCTTTTGAAAAAAAAATATTGATTTTTTTATGTATTTTAAAACTTTATTATTAATAATATTGATATTTAATGCAAAAAACTTAAAAAAAATATTTTTTCAATTAATTATAAACATTTAAAAATTGAATAAAAATCACGTGACTATAAACGCGCCATAATTGGTCACCATAGTTGTGACGTGATAATGTTATAGCTATTTAACCATAAGTACGTACAGCGTTTACGGCTATTACACGTGTAACCGAATGAGGCTATCATTATGACGTCACACGCGCTCGGGTTTGTTCGGGAGTTGTAAAAGACACGAATGCGAGGGTACACATTTGAACGACATTATTTTTAAGAAATAAATTCCCAAAGAGTGTAATATAGAAATACATAAACATTTTATCGATAAACTGCTTAGTTTTTTAATGAACTTGTACACGTTGAAAGTGGAATGTATCAATTCAATGAAACCACTGCCGTTGACATGTTTTTCAATAATCGGGTTTCAGTGCATCTAAATGATTGCAAGACATAACAGATTATGAATACAAAGGTGACATGGTTTCTAAGAAAATATTTTCGTATCTGTATAGTTTCAGACGAAAACGAGCTTTTTTCGTGCCGAGGTAACATCGGCCAAATAAAAGGCGTTACATGGGCGTAACAAGGCTTCGGTTAATTGATAAATCGGTGAATTGTGCTCAGTGAAATGAACTTCGTTCAAATATAATTCAGATACCAAACCGTTTTACAAAAGTATTTAAAACAATGGTTACTTATAATTACTGTCCTGTTATATATATATTCAATATAGTTAATATCTTTAGGCATAATATCGTAGTTGTATAACTGATACTCTTGCACACTGCTATAAAACCTAAAAATGCCTCAGTGGGTAGTGACCGCTTGTAAATTGAATTATTTACGTGGTTCTTTGATACGGAGGCTTTGTACAGTGACGTCACATGCAACGTCACAGTTATCTGTTTGATACGTGCCGCCGACTCAGCGCTTACTTTGTAAGGGTTGCCTCATGGACCACAGCCACAAAATGCAGCCACTGATTTCTTTCGTGTAGTTTTGATAAATTTTTTATGTGTCCGCCGTCACCGCACGCGGTTGACGCCGGTGTCCGCCACACGCTACAAATGGTTGCTGTACAAAATCTAAAACTACTGGATATAAGCCAGTTGTCGCGATTTGTGGCTGTGGCTGGTGGCCTCTGCGCGACAACCCTAAATATTATATATAGGGGAAATACCTAGTTACTGATATAAGAGAACAAACTTTTTCAAATATTACTTTTTGCTTCCATTCTGTGTGCGAATTTTAAATTCCTTACAATGATTGTTAAAAAATAGAACAATTTAAAAGAATTTTGAATATTCTATCTACATTCCGTCAGCTCTGTTTTGAAATTCAATTCTATTCCAGTTTTTTGAAAATGATCCTTTTTTCAATCGCCACCAAAAGTGAAGTGAATATTTTGATACAGTGTAAGTGGTCGGTTTGTTTTTTTGCGGGAAGTTATGAAATTGGAGCTAACAATTTTATCGACATACGAGTTTCAAACACGAAAACTTGTACAATGCAAATTAACTAAATTCTGTGTGAATAGTTACTTACTGCCAACAATGTTCCGGTAATTAACGTGTACAACGTATTGAATTGACATGCTTTTAACATCGTGCTATTTTAAACCACTAAAGCCATTTAAACAATACGTACTTAAATTATTCCATAAGACATAATTATAACATTTATTATATTAAAATCATAGGCAGCATAAATAGCTTACGACGTGTATTTAAATCATAATCTCAAATTATCAACTTATTACTAAAATTATCAAAATTCTAATTCAAAATATTTTATTTCAAACCTCACAAGTGACATACCGCAAGGGTGTATGCAAAACAATATGTTATTTTACTACATGTATAACATTATAAGTATTAAGTATTACAATTACTATCCGCTTCCTCTGCTCCCTATTCTGTTACCAAATCGGGTCTGAATTAGAGCAGTATGTCAGTGGGTTCACGTAAAGCAATTGGCGTTGTATTAACCAATTGCAATATCCAAACAGGGCGTCCCACGGCGACTGATATTAATCAGAGGGGCGAGAACCACTCCTGATTAACGCGCCGGTTGGGCCGTGAACTTACAGCGAGGCTACGGAACGGGGACCAGAGGTCAGTTATCAACGGTGAAAAACCCTTCACCAATGAAAGCAATGGCACTTGGGAGCCTTCATATTGACACGGTTTTGACCTGTAATGGGATATTTAAATCACAGTATTACTCCGCTTATACCAGTTGGCTTTATGTGTCTACATAAATAGCGAAACATACTAGCCTATATTATATTTATAATGAAATGTCTCACTGCTAAAAAGTCCCACAAAGAAACTAGTAAAAATATGCATTGAATTATATTACATAGTAGCAGTATCCCTCCGTATGATCCAACAGTATTATGTTAAGCAAAACACGCACACCAAACGATAACAAAGAACATAATAAAAGATAAATCATATTAAACGAACACAATCGCTTATACCTGAAACGTTATCGCACAAAGCACGATACGATGTTCGCGTGAACTGAATGTAGCCTGTCGGTGGCCGGTCCACCCGACCCTAACCCTCAAACCACGGCGCTCTCATAACCACCTATATCAATTTACAAGATTGGGCTCTCCAAGCTGCGGTCAAACGACGCCTATATGAGATTAGATTAAGATAAGCCCCAATTAGAATAGTGACCAACTCGGTTTGCTGGTAATGATTGGGTGTCACGCGACACGCGACCCGTGCCGAGGGTTAAATCTGGAACAAAGGACTGGATTCATACGCCATGAATTTTAGATATGTTGTTAGTAGGGACATTTGTTTTTGTAGCTTCACGTACCTACGTAGTTCTATCATTTACTTAGAAACGTCGATTATTCTTTTAATAGTTTTTTGTAGTTCTGTTGCCAAACCACTATAGGCAAGTACTCGTATAGTAATTACGCCTAATGCTCCTCATGGTACTTATATGTCCAGTTAAGATGAGAAGCCTTTGCCCGGCGGTGGGCATTTCAGGTTTGTATTTTTTACCATGTTTACCTCCGATAAGTAATTGTCACGTCTATCTACTAATTGTCAAAAACCACACACGGTTAATTCAAATTTGAATTAGTACCTGTACGTATTGGTGTAAAGTATGAACATTAGCTGTTTAAAGCCCGTATAACATAAATCAGCGTAAGCCGGCGATCCCGCAGGCTGTTGGTTCCCCGTGGAATTGTGGAGTTTAGCAACTATAGCTGGTGTTACGGGTAATTAGTACCGGAAAATATAGGAAACAGTTAATGTATTTGCAATTATTTTTATAGTCATCGTCGACTCGGTCATGTGTAACAAGGTTTGGACCTTTGGAAATAAAACTAACTCCGATACTCGATATTTTAAAAAGTTTTGATAAAAAAACTAGTGGAATCTATAGTAAAATCCAGGTTACCGGGAAGTCACCGTTAGACCAGCTACGTTACTTTATCTGCATTGGATTCGTAGAAATTCGATTTTATCCTGTAGACATTTTGAAAAGGGACGTATCGTATAACGAGACTCATTGAATGTAGTTCTGGATTGGTAAATCTGAGACTAATGCGTTCAGATAATCGAACAAAAAAACTAACTCTTCACATTTACTAGTGTATACGCCGAATCCTTCTCTCTGTACTGATATTTTCAGTGAGATGAGGGTTCTTTGACTAGCAATGACACATAAGTAATTTGATTATAAAAAAGAAAATAAAGGTAGTTCCAAACCACGATTCCAAAACTTACTTTAACAACCATAATATTCAAAGATGTACAAACATTCCGATGCACTTTATGTCTGTTCCGACGGGAATCGAACCGTCGACTACTAAATTAAATAACTCAAAACATCTCGTGGTTGCAAGCACTTAAATAATTCACTCGGTGTTCTCGGAGGACTCCCTTTTGATGTAAACTGGTCGGGTCTGGATTTAGGACTCGTTCCGCTGGTTATTTGAAGACTATTCGTTTAGGCGGACAGTCTCGTTATGTATACTGTACTGATGACTTTAGAGACGCCCTTTTGGACTGTAACAGGATTTTACAGGCCGGGAAAGACTATGATGTTATTTTATTAGTTGTGTTGGAAACGATACGGTTTTAATGAAGAGCTTCAATTAAAATGTTGAGGAAGTTAAGAATGAATATTTCGGGTATGTAATTTTTGTAAGTACATATTATGTGAAAATGAGATTGCAATGATTGGTCATACAAAAAAGTTATATGCTATAAACGTTATTGGTGCTTTTAACTTTGATACTGAATGATGTTAAAATATCATTTTTTAAAATGAATTACAGTTCCATATTTATAACCTCTGAAACATCAAATCTGTTCAAATATAAATAAATAAAAAAGCTGAACATAAATCCAATTGGATGGAATATCACTATATCTGTTTATTAACTATTTATTGATGAAATCCAGGCTTCGAACTCGATACGGCCACTCAGCGAGAGGCATTAGTTAGACCGAAATTGAATTGAACACAACGCGACGTGAATCCTCGGATATCAGGTTTCATTCGCAAAGATTCATCTATTTCTAATAATATAGTCAAGTTACCTGGAATTATTACGTTTAAGCAAGATAATCAGATTTGCGTACTGAGATTATGAATAAAAATAGTCTAGTCAAAAAGACGCATGTGCATCGCCTGAAGAAAAGTGAAGTGCGCACATGTGTGCATTATTTTCAATTGTAATTATGAAAATGATGAATATGTTAGGCTATTGCAGAGCTGTTTTCTACTCAACGATGGTGATATGCGCCAATCATAATAATTTATAATTTCAATTCGTAGTAGAACACTAAAATAAGAACGAGTATACCTTACTTATTTATATTTCGATTTCGTCTTCACTTTTTAGGTGCTCTGAGAGAGATATCTATAGAAATGAAATCCTCAACAAAACAAAACACAATGATTTCAGTATAATCTCTCGTTCGGTTCGCTATCGCGCTCATGTTCCGTATTCTCTTCCAGGGCATTTGATTCGGAGGGCGTTTTAAACAGTTTTTGTCGGTTCGCTGTGTTCGTTCGGAAACGCATTGGGTAACTCAAATTGGGCGAACTAAAGGCACCACGTCATTACCTCCGTTCAGATATCGAATGCGGTGCTTTGGTATACCGAGATTGATTTCCGTACGTGCTCGTAATTTTAGTTTATCCGAATAAAACATAAAAATATCAAAAATATTATACCAAAAACGATTACAATTTTAATTGTTCCAATCAACATGATGGTGTACAAAACACTCATATGAAAATGCAAAATTTACTTTTCGGTATTTTAAAAATTACCCAATCAACGGGCAACTACAAAAGGTCAATTTCGGAACACAAACGCAATAAAAAATATTTACAAAATTGCACAAAAAATATTATTCACAAATAACGATGGTTGTATTCATCGAAACTCGAACATTTGGCAACATGGCGCGTTTCCGGACAACAATTTGTCGTACATTGCGCTCTCGACGCCGCCTGTATATCAACTGTTTCATATAAAACTGGAGACGTAAGTTGATTTTTTGTGGAGATAATAATAATAACGCAGTGAGCAGTTGGCAGGCGGGACAATAACCTACTACTGGAAGATTGTGGTCCAAGTTGTAACCGCATGGCGAGCTATACCCGTACGTATGAGAAGAGATTTCCACGTTACATTACCATTTAAAATATATAAATATTTGTATAGTTAACAAATATAATATCCACTCTGCTATTAACACTTTGATAACACGGAATTATTATATAGGTAACCGTACGTGTATACTTTTAAGTAAATATGTAGTTAAGATTTAAATGTAAGTGGGGACAAAAGGACAGGAAATTCTCTTACGATTTAGACCACACGCCACCCGACCGACAGGGCAAGCGGGCACCTCATAAAATATTATAACAACCAAACCAACACACGCACAAACACACAAGTACATATAGATAATTGTTATGGGATGTATGAAAAGTTTGTTCTTGTTTTTTTATCACAATACACCACGGGATTGCAAAATACGTTAACTTTACCGCTCGCGAGTAACGTGCCGTTCATGTTTTATATTTGGGAGTATTACGGGGATATTAGATACCGCCATTTTGAAATTGCTCCCGGCATTTGTATGTATGTTTATGAAATAACTTGGTTATTTTAAAAAGATAACAGTCAACATTACGAGGCTTTTATTTGAAAATGTTTTTTTAATTAACCGCTTTATTTTATTTTGTTTTCCGCTTTTAATGTGTATTTATTATGAATTGTTTATGTTTTCTGAAATGTACATGGGACAGTACTAGGGGCCTAATTAAAATATTTGTTTGTGAATAACAAACATTGCGTTGCCAAATCATCCCCATCCCTAAGATCGTGATCATAGATCAGTTTCAGTCTCAAAAATACTTGACTCCTACTGTAAATTAATTAGTTCTTTCACTATAAGCTATTGCTTCCTTTTTGATTATAACTTGATTATATCAATGACGTTTATCTCGACCCAGTCAACTGGGTCACCATTCAAAAGTCAACATCATCAATAGTACAAAGCAATCTATCTATATGTAACCTCTTAACATACGGCGCCACAAGGCGCTCATTGCATCCCGATCGTTTCATAAATCATATCAGAAGCACCAAACCTCCGAATAATCCCGAAGGTAGCTCCACCTCTCGCCGCGCAAGTAGAGCACACGTTACGTAATATGATTCATACACTAGCTATATATCAGATCGCCGAATAAATGACCTGTCGTTTACTAACAACGTTGCATGAAAATTGTTTTGTCTGTTCGGCTAATTTATTGACTCTTTTCTAGAATCTGTTTGATCTTATTATGGTGAAGAAGGCCTGCCTCAAGCCATATTGTCATGTGAGAATGTATAAAATCTCGTAGATAGGTCTGAAGATATGTAATATCTTCATGTTATAAATATCAGCAGTTTTGGTTGTTGTTCTACTTATCTGTGGTTAATTTCTGCTCAATCAAATGTGTGTCAATTGATTCTTCATTGTAACGCAATTGAATAGTTTGACACTTTTTGTTCCTAACGGAAGACCTATAATATGTGCAAATTGAGTCTGAATGGCATCGCGCGGTGCAATAGTTTGTGACATTTTGTTCTTGGTAGAATATGAAATGTATGAAACTATTCCCTCGAGATGCAGTTGACACATTATTAATTTAGCATCAAAAGCTCGTCCATCGAATGGGTCAAACGGTTCACATTTTATGTTATTGTTTTAACTATTCTCTATTATTGTTATAATTAAATTACCTGTTCATATTATCAAAACTAATTAAAATATTTGTAATTAAAGCAATCACAAAAGTAAATATAGTATAATATAAATAATAGTAATGAGATAATGTTAACGTTATTTGCTGTGACCTCTCCCGGGCTCAGTATAAATATTTAGTCACATCGAGGTAGTTGTTGATCCGTGCAACACTAAATACAGTCAAGTCAATTATTTACGCGTCAATCTGATACTGTTTATTGGTTCGAAAGATTCTTGATTAGTAACTGAATAATATATTAGTTAACTATTTGATCGCTTTATGTGCTGTTAGTTCTGCTTATTATGTTTTAAATACAAATTGATACCTAATTATTAACGGCTGTGGGTAAACCTATGTAAACCTATAAAGATTAAATTACAGTTGAATTAGCTCGATGTATATTTATGTGTATTACCTATTTAAGTAATTATTTAAATTCAACAATAGCTTCTTTATTTGGTCACTCTAACGCGAGTTCTTAGAAGCATTAAAGATTGTGCGTTGAAATGCTTGCTCGAGCTATAACACGCTCTTTCGCACACGAATGCTGTTTCATGTGCGATAGAGTGACTGTAAGTTGGTTTTCTTGTGACTGTGACCGTTGGTGCTGACGTTCAGCGCATAGCTTATTGCTCGGCCCGTCAGCGCTGTACAGTCAGCGTGACTCAATAACGCTGCTTACAACTACATACGTTTTGATTCCGAGCGTGACAGGAATACCAGCCTGAAAGGCACTATTACCCACTTTGTATCAAACTCGCCGACTCGCATTCAGCAAAGTCGCCCAATCTATACATTACCTAATTACCTAATAGCTTAATACATCGAACTATTACAAACTCACATAAAATCGTGAATGATAAAAGTTTCCGAACGTTGCGTGACTCACACAGTATCGGATGAAGTCGCGTGTCACGCTAGTATCTTATAAAGTAATTTGGTAAATTACACCGTTATTCGGGGTACATATGTCAAGTTGTGTGTTATGCTATGAAACACGAATAGCTTATGACACGTATTATATAATACGATTTAAATTGTTGTGATGGTTCTTTTCTGTTCTGTTAAAGTAGGTGTAACTATTAATAGCCATACTTCATTAAAATAAATACTCTTCGGTGAAGAAGGAAACTATTGTGATTAGGATTAGCCTTATATACGGCCATTCCACATGGAGGGAAAGTACCTTAAATATTGTAGATAGAACATTTTACTGAAAGAAGACATTATTTTAATTTCAAAAACAATTTGAACTGCATTCATAGATTTTTGAATAATTACACGTTTGAACCGGGAATCGAACCCGCTACACGAAAAAAAAAATCACCCTGTAGCTTTATCATACCGATCGAAAGGGTTTATCAGAATGATTATTTTTTGCTAAATAACATAGTGTCGGAAATAAAAGGAAGACCATGAATTTTAACTTTTTTAATACAAAATTAATCAATTTATCAAATGCAAATCTAAAAATAGTACCAACTCCGTACGACTTCCTTTAGCCAGAAGGATTTGGAATTTTAACCAAATAACATCTCCCAAAACCCAAATCTATTTCCACCAAACTATTGTACTCAATACATCACGGGAGTACTCTAATAAATTGAATGATGATAAATGGCGGGATAATGATCACAAATGATCTACGGCGACAATCTTAATATACAATACTAAATATCGGTATTGGGAGACTTTGTTAATGATTAACCATTAGTGATTAATGAACGGTGTCATTTATTTTCACTTTGTTTTTGATGTTTAGTATCACGTAATTGTAACTGTACTGTTACTAAAGGTGTATTGGCTAGTAACAATAAAGTTACGATATACAGTTAAAAATCGCAATGTTTTTGTTCGGCCTATGCTGTCCCACTACTGGGCAAATGTCTCCCTCACACCTACTATCCATTTTTCGCCTTAATTGTTACAATAACAATTTAATTGATTAATGTTTTATCTCCTCTCGGTAAGTCGATAAACACACCGTGAATAATTGATCCAAATCAATAATGCTTAATCCAACTAACGGCTATTCCGTTGATTAGCGACAGATCGTTATCATCCAGTATTCATGATGTAATGACCTTATTAGAATAATATGTTGGACATAGGTAACTACAAATTATACTAAATGATGTACATTAATATACTAAAACAAATAACTCATATTTCATTGTTCCAACGCTCGGCCTAAGTAGGGAGAAACTGCAAGCACGAGTGAATTAATTTCGTTAATCATCAAATATCTATGTGTTAATTGAGGTACGGAATCACTAATATTATTAAATTAAAGTATGCATGTCTGCGCTTTCGACGCTTTCAATGCCAAATGGTATTCTCACACCTAAGAAAAGTCTAAAACAAAGTGAAAGATACAATAACGCCACGCAAGGCGGTGCTAGTCGGACTCCGGGCCGTAAATGAGTGATACCCTTAACAATCAAACATATCACGCACTAAACTACAAAAACACTTGTAGGAACTCAAATAAACCCACCAAATGAAGGTCTAAAATAAATTCCCAATCAGGAAAACAGACTAATAAAATCAATATCTACTTACGAACCAAATTCATCGAAACGGGTCGACGGACCCGTGGAATAAATTTATTTTCATCTCAATTTATTTTGGCAAAAGGTTACACTATACTAACTATTGCGTATTCCACGGCAACACGTAGAAAACTAAAGTTGTGTAATTTATATTGTGTTTTCGGGTTAAGTTATTTGTAGGTATTGTTTGTTAGTAGTGATTATGGCAGAGAACATGTTTGGGCGGACGCCAAACGTAATGTTCGGTGCAATTTGTGACGCTCAGAAGGAGTTATAGTACCGTTTGCGGGATGATGCGTCAATGTAGGCAAAAGTGGATTCCGCATATACTGAATGGAGTAACAGAGGCAACTCTCTATAGGGGGTTTGATGGTCACTATCACTAGTGTAGTAAAAGTAGTATCAGCCTGTAGAGTCCCACAGCTGGGCGCAAAGGCTGAAGATTATATGGACAGTACAGGATTAGGCGTAATCATGCTTGCGTAATGCGGTGGTGTTAAACCCGAGCCATGTTTGAAATGTAGGAAACATGCTTTCGCTCTACCTGGGAATTGAACCCAGGACTTTAATTTAAGCAGGCGAGTGTACATGTCACTAGACCACCGAGGCGTTGCCTACTCTGTCTTTTACGTTACCAAAAAGTAAGTGTTCAATGACTGGTAATTAAAGTAAGACTATAAGATTACATATTATCGTTTTGTCTCTCTTCAATAAATTAGTCGTTATTCCATCTGCCTTCAGTGATATAGGATCTTTATCTTTTATTAACTTTATCTCCTGGTCAAGCTCTCCCAGAACTTGTACCAACCTTTCTCAAAAACTCAAATATTATTCTGACCTCTTATAACCATTGCCGGAGACTTCCTTGGAAAGTGCATATTTTTAATTAACGCATTTTGAAAAGAGATGTATGAACTTCATAAATGCAATATTACATGAAAAAATTATAAAAAGGTACTTTTACATTTACAGTCGAAAATATATTCGTTACATTTTAAGTAAATAAACATGAAATTTTTATATTTTTTTCCTGCAAAATTTTATTTCGAGAACATAAAACGAAATGTCGAATTTATATTATGTAGAAAGATACAAGCAGGGAACTAAATACTTAGCGATTTGTTTGCCTAGTCTTGTTGAAATATAGTCATTATCCAGGTGGTGTCTTACGGAACTATTCGTTTTGCTACTTAGTTATTCTGAGAGAGATGGTTATATTATGTAATCCTAGCTGACCGGGCAAACGTTGTTTCGCCATATGAAAATTAAAAGGTGGACCACCGTTCACATTTAGGGGTATGAAAATGCATGATTTAAAATATTTTATTTACAGAGTATTAGTCTGTATCGTTTCACTGCTGAGCAAAGGCCATCATCTCACTGAAGATATCAGTACAGAGAGGAGGAATAAGCCTAATCCCCACGCTTTCTTGCTGCGGGTTAGTATCTCAAACCCATTTAAAAAAATAAAAATCTGTAATAATTAAACGAATCGAAAAGTTCAACACCAATGATAACTCAAGAAAGGCTGAATCTCTCTTCACCTTGAACTCTCTTTACCAATTCATAAAACTATTTTCCAATAATTCTCTCACGGTTTGTTTATTTGATAAGTCGACTACTACGAGTATGATAAGTCCCTTGTACTTTGAAGTGTTTTGGCTTGTGGCTCTGAAGTGACAGCTTTTCGAGGAATATTGTTGTCAATATCGAGTAAAGTTTGATGTATTAGTATTCAAATATTAAATAACTTTAGCAATAAACAATGAGTTTGGTCGCTGAAATATCTTATTTAGGTTCTTGTAGAATTAAAACTGAAAAGAAAATCAAATCACCTATCATGTTTTTTACAGACGACATATTGAATAAAAAAGTTAATTATTATTGTACGGATGAGTATATGGAATTTCTGATTAAAGCTATTTCTACGTACAAAATTGTTTCCACTGTTGAAAAGATACCACCTATTCAAATTGGAACCCGTTGCAATAAAGTTCCCCGACAGTACAATTTCGGTTTGTATGCGAAAGATCTCACACTCAAGCAATAAATATTTTATTTGTCCCTATAAACTAAAATATTTTACAGCCGCTTCAAATGTTATATATCAAATTGAGGCACAATTGTATGAATTGTATCGCGAATGGAGTCAGCGGAAGTACTACAATATGATGTACATTTTGTATGTCAATATCAACGCAATATGTTGCAGGTACGATAATAGTGAAATTCAAGAATCGCGTTATTTATTAGCAAGTTGGCAAGCGGCGATTTGGTGAATACAATAGAATTCAAACTATTATTTCAAATTACTCCGACATGTAGTAACGTTTGTGCTGTATTGAACTACAAAGTAATGTGTAATGTGTAATGTTCTACTACTGGGCAAAGGCCTCTCATCTCACTGAAGATATCAGTACAGTGAGGAGGATTAGGTATAATGACCACGCTTGCCAAATGCGGGTTGGTGATCTAAACCCGAGCCATGTTTGAAAAGTAGGAAACATGGTTTCGCTCGATCTGGAAATTGAGCCCGGGACCTTTAGTCTTGACTGGTCAGTGCACATACCACTAGACTACCGAGGCGTTGAACTACAATAATTTTATATTACATTATCGTGATTAATTACTCACTAACTCGCAGCTCACCATTTCGCCACCTAAACGAACACCTTATTATAAAAATATATCTTTAGAAAACTTTTAAAACGTTCTTAGAGGATCAGATATCTTTTAAACCGCTGTCCAACAAAAATGACTCCCTTAATGTATAAACTAGATTTTACGAGCTAAATCTGTACAAAAACTAACAGCTCGTAAAGTATGTATTATATTAGGAAGGCCCCGGGTGGGTATCGCGGTCACTTTTCAACCCTGTTTTATCGCAAGGGGCGGACTGAGACTCAACTATTACCGTAAATACGGCCCTGCGCCCCCTCCCCCGACAGACAGATACAACGCTATTTATTTTATACCTAGTGCATCCGGTGCGGTGACGTTTTTAAGTTATCGGTGCAGAGGTGTACTCGGATTACGTTACGTGGTTCGAATGCAATCGTTTTGGGACATATATTTGCGTTTTCTTTTGTTACTATGGTTAGACCATGTCGGAGGCCTTTAGGCGGTCTAAAAACTCCGACACCAGGGTTGGCCTTTGATCCACTAGAACTTACTTACTATGGCTCTCAATATGCTCACAACGCTATTTTTGGTTAATTAAATGCCAATAATTTAACAGC
Source organism: Cyclophora punctaria (assembly GCA_951394245.1). Taxonomy (NCBI): domain Eukaryota; kingdom Metazoa; phylum Arthropoda; class Insecta; order Lepidoptera; family Geometridae; genus Cyclophora; species Cyclophora punctaria. Next base: position 10,968,734 of record OX596175.1, read on the forward strand.
ATATAATTATTTTTAACTAACACTTATTTTATTGCGTGGTGATTACGCCTAATCCTCGTCTACTGAGATCTTCAGTGAGATGAGAGGCTTTTGCGCAGCAAAGGGACATTACAGGCCAATACTTTAGTTTACTTTGCTTATTTGAAAAATCATCAGAATCTTCATAATCTTTTTATCAGATCGCTTTAAATAATATAATATGTTTCAAAGTTTAAATCAAATCTTTAAAGCTTGCGATTAAGATAAAAGTTTTGATGTATGCTTGTTTAACGTTACAAAGATAGCAAGCAAAGCCTGTAGTGTTCATACAAGCACACTAGTAATGTATAATGTACGTTTGACTGTTGTATGTAAATCCCGTTCTTCCTTTTTATATTATAATGGAACTTGAGCTCCCGAGCTTTTGTCTCGAGTGCGTAATGAGTGTTCGCTTCGGGTCAGATTTTGTTGGATATTTTAAAAATGTTTATGTAAAGTTGAAAAAACTTGAATCTTTTAAATAGAAAAATTGTGTGGTTTTGTCGAGGTTTTACGTTTGATATTATTGATACTGAAAATTTAAAATTACTCAACAATAATTAAAGTGGTGTAGGATATTGGAACTTGAAATTGGGTAATAGAGTTGGTAATATGAATTTATACTTTTATAATAAAAGTTTTCATCAAATATTATTTCCACTGCTAAAATATTTATCATCATATTGAATATTATTCGTAAAGTAAGAAACACTAGTCTAATAATTCCTACGTGTACTCCAAACGGTATTTTCTTGGATTCGATAACTTCTACTACGTCTATTCCTAACGGTATTTTCAGTGATCGGGATGGGATCGGCCACAATAAGTGGGACGCAACGGTACGTTAACGAGCGGGCTATTTCGCGGTAAAGTAGAAAAAGCAAGAATAATCGCTTACATTGATTTCCTAACATTTCACACTTGTTTCACACTTGTGGGTGAGTTAGGTCCAAATTCACCGTTTCTATCTCGAACCACGATCAACTGAACGCGCTTTTAGTGAATCAATCTTATTAGTCACTCACATGTATTGAAACGTTGGGAAATCAACGTAAGCGATTATACTTGCTTTTAGTACTTTTCCGAATTGATTTACGAGTATATTATCGGAATTAGTTTATCGCGTGAACTAGGATTAAGTTGAACTGTTGGGTTGTTGAGTTCACGGCTCAGTTGAAACGGTGAAGTGAGGCTTAGCCAGTGCAAATGCGCTCTAATTCTTATCCCGCTATTTCCCGCACTGTGACCACACCCCGCAGTTTATCGAGAGTACACGCCGTAAACGTATGAAGAGTTTTGTTTCTTGTTAACAAAACGGGTCCCGCTCTCACAGGTTTATAATGTTTCCTTTTATTTAGAAAAACTTTAAATAATTTCCAAGTTTCATGTTGCGAGACTCCGCACTCCGTTCATGTTGAGCTCAGAACAAAACAATTTCAGAACCCTTTTATGCGAGTTGTTTAAATTTTACACAGTTATATGTAGTTACGTAAACGAAATATGTAGTTTACTTAAAAGTAGTAAAGTGGAAGTATAAACCAGTATATCGAACTGCTGGGCAAAGGTTTTTCATCTCGCCGAAGATAACAGTACAGTACAGTGAGTCGGATTAGGCATACCAGTGCAAATGTTTATAGTAACAAATGGGTTTTAAGACCCCATTTGCAGGACTTGCTCACTGAATATTTTTACACGATGGCATCTATTGATTCAGGTTCATAACTTGGGGTATTTTTCTTGGGAGATTTCTAGAAGATGATACTTATTGTAATAAAATTTTAAAAGGCGTTCTATAGCATGGCAAATAAATATGTAGTATTATTATGATACACTTTCACCGTTTGATGATGTTAACAAATAGTCGTCATGTAAGGATATATTTTCAACAGTCTGATTTCCGTTTTGTTTGTATTTTATTGTGAATATTTTTTTGTGTTTGTTGGGATTGCGATATTAAATTGTGCGTACTCAGTCATTAACCACGGTTTTAATTACATTTGAAACAACAGATTTCAAACGAACTCATAAATAAAAATAATATTGCAGTAGTTACGAACGTAGTGTATTTAATAATTTCAAATGCTTTGTTTTCGTTCCCTCGGGAATTTCAGGATAAAATATAGACGAATACTTGTCCAACTTCAATACTTATGTATTGGGCGTTTTTCGATTACCCGGCCCGGCACCGGCGCCGGCACCGGCACCGGCGCCGTGCCGGTGCCGGGGAAGCAAAAATGTATGAAAATGTATAGCTCGCCTTTTGACTTACCGGTGCCGGCGCCGTCGCCGGCGCCGGGGTAGCAAGTTTCCCACCGGTGCCGGCCCGGCAAAATTGCATGTGTATTGCTTATTTATATGAATTGTAGCCGTGTGAGTGTATATGAATATAATTTAGCTTTTTATCTGTGGTCATTCCCAAATTCGCATCTTATCTATCATCGTCAGGAGTGACAATGATAGATAAGATGCAACAAATCAAAGAAATATACGTAAATGACGTAAATACAAATATTTTTGTATGGTGTACTGATTTTACAAGACGATTGAATTTCCTAAACTTATCAGTTTGAGCTGTAAACTTTTAGCTTTATCAGAAAAACGATTCATTAGTCGATCGGAGAAGTTGTGTTTTCAAGAGTAAATAAACATTATCCAATGTAAGTACTTGAATTAAATTCATCATCAACCAAAATAAGAAGACAACTCGACGATAGAGTGAAGTGGAGAAGAAAAACTAGGAATGCCGTCTCCACCAACGTGTGGGACACATAGCCAGGAACAGATTAACCAGTTACAATAGCAGCGGGCAATTCAGTAAAATACAATAAAATACAATGATAAAATAAACAAGACATAATATTATAGTTCATATAATTATAGTTTTATTTGTCATTTACATTGAGTTATATGTACGTAGTACATATTATATCTCTAGTCATTTACGATTATTTGTGTTTTTAAACATAGTTTGAAATGGATTTTCAAGAATGCATACGTTATCTTGATGGTAAACTGAAGAATATGGGTGTTAGTATCACTCTAAGATTCCTCGCAAGTGGGGATTCTTTCACAAGTTTGCAATATATATTCAGAGTATCGAAGCAAGCAATATCTCTAATAGTACCAGAGATTAGATTTATAACATTTTCGTTATCCAAGCTCATCTTCAATGTTAAAAACTGTCCGCGTGAATGACGTGTGACAGCTTATTTTGTTTACTACCGAACTGACCAAAAAGTTTTAAAACAGTTCGAAGTTCAACTAAAGGGGGGTTTACACGGGTCGATTTTCGCCGTGCGGCGAGTCGCTTCACTAATTGCCTCACCAAGCCGCATCGCTAGCCCATTTACACAGGTTACTAAAATCGCATGCGGCTCTGTGATTTCCATCGAAAATGTTGAGCAGAATAGGCGTTTGTGCCGGAATTGAAATAATTAATTATTCAATTATTCAATAATTGTTTTGCAACAATTGAAACGCTGTAGTAAATAAATACACGTGCGTGCGTGAAACACCTTCATGCGGCGGGCGATCGCCTGCAACTGATCGTTTACACGGTCGATTTTAGACACCAGTCGCATGCGGCCGGTTGCCGCGCGGCCAAAGTCGGATGCTACCCAACTTTGGGCCTTGCGGCTTTAGTCACTTGCAACTTAGCCGAATTGCCATTTAGATGGTCGATTTACGCCGCGCGGCAAAAATCGTGCGGCTTTAGTCATCCATGTAAACCCCCCATAATTACAACCATCACCTAGCAAGAAAGTAGCAAATCTTCAAATATTTAAAATTACTCCTGTCACTTAGAAACGAATATACAACATTTAGTGTGAAATCAACCTTAACGACCTACAAATAAAGTATTTTATCAAAGTACTGTACCAGTCACCGGGCGTAAACCGGCATCGACATCGGCGCAGTGGAAAAACGAAACCCCGGCGCCGGTGCCGGTGCCGGTGCCGGTGCCGGTGCCGGTGCCGGTGCCGGCTAATGGAAAAACGCCCATTAGCAAACAAGACGTGGCATTTCTATCTGAGCGCTACCGTGCTTCGGAGGGCACGTTACATGGTCGGTCCCTGCTGTTCATTAGACTTTGTCGAACCAATCGAAAATTTTCGAATTCAAGGTTGGTCACTTACATAGTCTCAATCAAACTTACTTATTTAGCAGAGTATGGTCTATATTTGTGCCAAAAATCCAATCTCATCAGTAGTTATTGCGTGAAAGCGTAACAGACATTAACACTTTCAAAAACTTTTGCATTTAAAATAGTAGTACGTTGTAGAACAGTCCGAATAAAACTTTATATCGGTAACAGTGTTGTAACCTAAAGTAAATAAAATATCATTGTAAGCTTGTTCTGTTGGAAGCACTAAGTCGATCAGTCTCAAGTGAGGCGATACATCACCGGCGCTCGCGCGATTTGTTCCAAGATTACTCCCAACTAATCCTCATTTAAAATTTAAACTTTTGTCGGGTTCACGGGATTTACGAGAACACGGAATGGAGAAACGGCGTATAGCTTTGTTTATTAACACGGATATTGAGCACTCGAGGAGACATACTAATATCCATAATAAAGCGACGAAAATGTTTCTTAAAGTTTTTACAAATAACGTCATTAACATTGTTAGGTGTAAATAAAATAGTAAATGAGCAACTTATTGTATACTAAACATGTAGCCATATCCGCAGTATCTCTAGTACTAAATGACTACGCCGTAGCAATATCATAAAGCGTAGCACCCTACGCTTAGTAAGCTACACACCATTGCTACGACGTAGCAAATAACCGTTACTTTTGAGCGGTAGTTATCATTAGCCAAATTCACATAATTACCTTTCAACAATTAAACCCTTGAGCCAATTAAATGTATTCGGCAAATGGAGGAGATCGATAAACGTTTATTCCATTCTTCGTGATATCATTGTCTCTTTCGCTCACAATACATTCCTTACACCTCATTTACCGGTGTAATGGACAAGAAAGCACGATATGAAACGATTACAATACAGTTACAGACTAATACACCCTACTTTACAGAGTATAGCTATTTACTATAGCGCCGAAAGCGAGACGCCAGTTTTTAAACAAGTCAGTTCAAATGCTACTGCTCTGTGATGTGAAGCAATTTGGACTGTACGTGATTATTAAAAGACTTGCAAATTTTGAATTGTGATGAAACTGTGAATGGCATATTATAGTTCATAAGGTTTTCAATCTTCGATATGCTTCGATGCTTAATATAAAATAGAATTAAAGTACCTGTTTTAATAAAATCGAATGACCTTTTTTAGCAAAAACATTGTAATGAAAAAATTTGGAATTTCTGACAATAAATAAACATGTTTACACATACTCAAATAACAAATAGACCTAGAGCCCGTGAACCCCAGACCTTCGTTATTTTATAAAAGCTGAAAGTTTGTCAGCGCATGCTCCCACACACAGGTAAGAACGATGGACTATTATGAAGTTTGGGTTATCGTGGCTTTGGCAGATAAACGGTACTAAAGGTGTGTAAAATACCGATCTAAATTCATCAAATAATAAAGTGTGATTTGTGACATGACATATGTCATTTGAAAGCTCTTGAAGAGTTGTACAAGTCACCCTTTGACGATGATATCGAAATCGACGGCCAACTTGGTGTTTTCGACCATTGAAGATTGGAGTTGACCTATGCTATGGACGCTGATCCTAATGCTCAACAGTGACATGACCTATATCATTTGAAAGCTCTTGACAAGTTGTACAAGTCACCCTTTGACGGTGATATCGAAATCGACGGCCAACTTGGTGTTTTCGACCATTGAAGATTGGAGTTGACCTATGCTATGGACGCTGATCCTAAGTGACATGACCTATGTCATTTGAAAGCTCTTGACAAGTTGTACAAGTCACCCTTTGGCGGTGACATCGAAATCGACGGCCAACTTGGTGTTTTCGACCACCGAAGATTGGAGTTGGCCTATGCCATGGACGCTGATCCTAATGCTCAACAGTGACATGACCTATGTCATTTGAAAGCTCTTGAGGAGTTGTACATGTCACCCTTTGACGGTGATATCGAAATCGATGGCCAACTTGGTGTTTTCTACCATTGACCTTTAGTACCGTATACCTGCCAAAGCCACGATAACCCAAACTTCATAATAGTCCATCGTTCTTACCTGGTGTTGGGAGCATGCGCTGACAAACTTTCAGCTTTTATAAAATAACGAAAGTCTGGGGTTCGCGGGCTCTTGGTCCAAAAACAAAACAACATCAAACGTTTTCTATTGAATTATAATATCAAACAACATGCGGAACACGTGTGAAACTAACTATGTAGGTGGCATCCGTACATAGAAAGTTGTACTACCTACTCTACATTATGTACTGTTACGCATGTAACATGTGTTGTAACATTTTGACACAAGGCAATACAGACAAAAATAACTATTATACCAAACCAGTAGCCATACTATGAATAAAATTATGTAAAGATGAATTAGAGAATGCACCTACCATTTTGTACTATGTCCATGTGTATGCGCAAATAAAAAATTTGAATTGATATGATAAACAAAACAATGAACTATTTGGTATCAAGCTGCTTGTTCCAGTCGAGATGTATAAACTAGAAGTTATAGTACAATTAAAAAGACTATTATATACAATAAACACTTTAAAACTGTATCACATACATACAATAAAGTCATAGTTACTACTTCTGTTTCCACTTTATTTCAAGATTTCGATAAAAAATTGACATTATTTGTTGTTTATTCAAAGCTTGTTTACTGTGTATGAAAATAAGTATGTTAACGATGCGTCCTAGTTAATGTGTTGGCTATATGTTGTCAGTGCGTTGGCAAGTCTGGCGGCCGTCCGCGCGGCGTCCGAGATAAAACCACTAGCAGGATTCGACACCATTTTTTTACTACCACTTAGACACTAGGTCGACGCTTAACAAATCGGCGTAATATTACAAACATTACATGTCAAAATTACTCATTAAACTTATGCTAAAGTAGCATTAAAATTTGACGTCTCTGGGTATGGGCGTGAGACTTTTTAATTTAAGTTTGTCAACCCGCTACAGATGCATATCCTCACGCTACAGAATGCTATTTTAAAATGACCTTTAAGGCATGCAAAATAATAAAATAAGCTGATACATTTTAAGTCACTGCATTTTGTTAATTGTTATCCCAAGCCGTGACATACATAAGCAAGCGTACAGATCGTAATACAACATGATTATTATATTATGATATTTTCTCTTGGCTAACATGGAGTACTAGAACTTGGCTACACCAGTCTGGCTCAATACTCAACGGCGTATGAGCGTCAATGGTGCCAATAAATATATTGTGTTTTGCATTCAACTGTTAGTGCAACACTGCCAACCCTGCAGTGCTTGACTGTTACTTGCGCCTCAAGTTATAAACGAACGTCTTTGACAAGATTAATTAAATAAACTGGATTATTAACCAGATTAAATTAAATTGAATTACAGTCCAGTTGCTAGTTTTTGGTGCAATGGATAACGCCCTTTAATTAGCATAGGCTTCCCAATGGAAATAATAGTTTTTTTTTTAAACTACTTTCTGTATTGACATCGTTATATGAAATATAGCTTACAGTTTTTGGTTTTTGACCAAATTAATATGCAAACGTTCCCCCTTGTTTCGCTTCAGTTAATCAGGATTGCGTAAGATTCTCATAAGTATCCCGAGATTTACAAATAACAAACAAATCTATTGTCCATTTTTCATAATGAACAAAGAGGCTCGTCGTTGGCTTCGTTTTATAACATGAATAGTTCAAAATACTCACCGGGCTATATTATAAATGCGTAAAAAGAACATTTTAACTATGAAATAGTTTGTTACAATTTTCCGAAGAGCAAAAGAGACAAAACACATTAAAACAGTGTTTTGGTTACACAACGTTTATTAATAAGGCAGACTATGACTGTGTATTTCCCGAGTGTCGCGTCACTTGTACCAACTGGCAAGAGATCCAAAGGCCGCCCACCGCAACATAGTCTTTTTCTCATCTAGCAATTCTGCCAAACTTACTGTTTTGGTATTTATTCGGTGTTGCCCGACTTAAGTTTCATAAATATCAGTGTCCCATATTACTCGACGAAATGAATGGCATTTGCAAAATGCTGCGCTTCTGAGAATTAATTCAATAAATTAACCGAATGTTATTGTTACCTGTTATAGTGTTTTTAGGTTTTACTAGCACTGTTAATGAAAATTATAAAAAGGGGTTTATCGTAGGGGTATTTTTATTATTTTATACTGCAGTTTTAGATTGAAGGTCTATCATTATAGAACAAAATATGACAACGTTATCTCTCTGTCAACTACTCTATTATTTTATTATTCCTATTTTCACTAAAACCGTTCCTCATATTTTCCTCTTCGAGGTAACCTTTCTTATTAAATCTCGAGCTCATTGTAAGTTTATTTTGTTAGAAACAATGGAGCGAAGTTCAAAGGTTGCTACTGATTACGAAAATCCTTTTAGACCCGACGCAGAGGACACCATTTTTTTATTTATGAATAAAAGAAACGATAAAATACAGGGAGTTTTATGATTTATTTAGTGTAGGAATATTTTATTTTCTGTGCCTTTATTATTTTTGTAGGTTTCTCAGTACGTTGTGTACCGAGGATTTGAATATTTTAACTTTGTATTCGTATTGTAGAGTAATACATTTTCAAACTGAGATGATAATTAACTGTAGTTATAATATAAATAATATAGCACAGAAAGGTCTGAATGCCATGTAAATGAAATGCACTCAGGCACGCTCCACCGCTGCGCCCCGGCTAGAATCGCACATTACTCGCTTGCTTGTTCGCTTTTCTCTCTCGCCTTAGAACGAGTAAAAACATGCCATCGAGGTAGGGACATCACGGTAAAGATCATTGGCGTTTTACATCAAACCCCCTTACAGCCCTTAAGTAATTATTCCACTAACTATATATTTTGAATACCCAAAATAAACAATTCAATTTAGATGACATTTAGGACCATAGGATCCTATTCTAGAAAGCAAAAGGTACAAAACTATACATCATAATTTTAAAAAGCCATTTGAATATATCAATTGGAAAAATAACAAGTGTGTATTCATAAAATGGTTTTGGATTGAATTTACGAAACTACCTATTAATAACTTTTAAACATATAACATAGAAATAAATAAATACTTTTTGAATCCTTTATCTTTCTTTTATGTTAATTTTCCTAAGTTATTCTTTTCGAGCAGTCGTAATGTACGAATGAAGTTGTCCATATTCTGTTTTCGTTATTTTGCGCGGAACCCTAATCATAAAGTGTAATCTCGTCTTCAAACAAAAAAACTAAAGAAAATCTCTGAAAAGCTGAGTTATTTCTTATTTACTCGACTAAATAACTTCTAGGAGCGTTCTTTGTTCGAAGCAATTTTTTAAAGTAAAATAAATGTGGAGTGACTTTACATTGATTTAAATTAAGTCGCCGGATTCAAAGAAACTTGAGATTTAAATTATGTTTATTTTTAAAATCTAATTTGTTTTCGTTTGAAAGGGTTGGACGAGGAAAATATTTATGAATTGTGAATTTGAAAATACGGGTCTGATTTGTGAAGCCACGTTTTTATGATTGTGGAATGTAGTATAAACAAAACACTAAAGAAACGTGGAAAAAATTATGAAGTGTAAAATTAAACTAGCGACGTAACTGAAGCCACAGTGTACACAGACGCAGTAGGTAATCTTTCCGAACGCAAAACTCACGGTAATGTCTGATTTGCATTCGTTACATTTCATTGACGCGACGTTCGCTCTAATTATAACATTACGGAACTTCTTCAGCCTAAATAATTTAATTTATTCAAGCGATAAACAAGTTTTTGAATGTTTATTGAATATTTAAATTTAGAAAATGTGTTGATTTAAATTTTTTTGGGAATAGAGCGTTCTTTAAAATAGTAATGTCTGACATTTTCACTTTGTTAACATTTTCTTTATTTTAAGAGTATTCAAACGTAGCCTTCACAAACATTCTTCGAAAAGTTCGAATTGCCTTAACGAGTCCGTTAACCTCAACGGGATATGATTCGTGACGTCACTCGGTTATGAGGTCGTAAGTCATGGGCGGGCACTTTAATTCGCTCATAAAGTGGGCATACATCACGCGGCGGTGCAACGAGCTCTTGAATCGAATTCTATCGAGAATCGAATTCTTGGCTTTCTTTTGATACACAGTGGAAATTAAACAGTTAGAAAACACGATTTTGAGTAATATGATTTTAGGTCAATTTTAGACTTAAAAATGGAAAGAAACGAATAATAAAAATTACTAATAATTAAAATGTTGTTTGTCAGCATCTCTATAGTTACTAGCAGTGCCCCGCGGTTTTATTCCCGATGTGCGATAAAAAGTAGCCTATAGCCTTCCTATTGAATGTGGCTATCCAGTACAAAAATAATTATAATTAAGAGAAAACATAAAATGAAAAAATAAACTTGTTGTATTGAAATACCTGTTTATTAAAGGTCAGTTAAAGTTATTGAACATATGTTTAGACATGGAATTCAAACAGCACTTTGCTTCCTTGCCTACTGCAATTACTATTATTTACGCTACGCCTGAACATCGTAAGGCGACGAGAAATTTTCTAGAAATTCCGTAATATGAGTATGCATTGCATTCATAAATTGTTCCTTTAAGTTTTACAACATTTCTTCGCTCCCCAGATTTCAGAGCGCAATCATAAAACTAACATTCGAATGGTGCCAACTAAGGATTGTTGGACTATATTTTTTATAGTTTTGGCAAAAAATAATAGGATTATGAAAATCGTTTCTAGTTTATTTGTGTATATAATGTATGATTGTGTTTATATTATTATGATCACAGTGACTGTAATACACAGTAAATAAGAGTAACTAACATACATACGTTCTGGCAAACTTTCGCATTTATAATCGGAGGATAGGATTGTAAACCATATAAGTTGATATTTTATGAAATTGAGCAGAAACTTATTTTCATTTATTCTTGGTTGAATTAAGGGTATGTACGAGTATATGATACATTTTAGACCTTCAATGTTTTAAATGGAGACTTAAAAAACATTTTTTCACTGAACCGTCCAAAAATATACCTCTACTAGCAGTACCCCGCGGTTTACCCGTGTTGTGCTGGTTCCCGAAGGAATTTCGTGATGAAAAGTAACTTTTAATCTTCCAGTTGAATGCAGCTATCTATTACAACAAGAATTATTCAAATCGGTTTACCTGTTTCTGAGATTATTAGTCAAACAACCAAAAAATCACACCCTTCAGCATTATTATATTAGTATAGATGTATACATATGACTCAGAGTTCGTAAACCCCTTCACTTTTCCTCAATGTTTTTCCTTCGCTCCTTTATAAAGGATGCTTCTTTACAATAAATTCAAAGTCTCAATCTAAGTTCCGTACAATGAGTAAAATCAATTAGTCCGCTCTGCACCGGGTTCCGTCCAACGTCGTCTTCACAATATTTAAATTGCTTCCCAAAATAGATTTTAATTTTGTATCAAAAACGGTTTTATTTATCATCCTCTCGGCACCCGTTTCAATGGAGAAATTTTAATCGAATTCGATACAGCCTGCAGTGGGACGGTTTAAATAAACAATCGTTTATTGAATCCGCTTTTCGTATTTCGATCTGTTTTGTTATTAACTTAGTATTTGTGCCGACTTTAGCGTTAGTTGCATTTTGTATTTTGTGGGTATTTACCCACTACTTACAAAATGCAATGATTAAATAATCAAAGGTCTTTGTTTCTCAAATTAGTAAATAATGGAATAAAGGTTTAAATTTCAAACGAGTTTATCATTTATAACACCTAACGAACATAATAATATTATGTTCGTTAGGTGTTATAAATGATAAACTCGTGATGATGTGACATAGTACTTAAAATCATATTAATATTATTAATATGATTTTAAGTACTATGTCACATCATATTAATATACTACCAGTGCCCCGTGGTTACCCGCGTTGTACCGCGGACAAAAAATAGTATTTTCCTTGAATAAAGCTATACATTACAAAAATAATTATTCAAATCGAATTGGTAATTTCTGAGACAAACACGTTCAAACTAACAAATAAATAAACAAACTCTTAACCTTTATTACATCAGTATAGATACATTCTCATTTATATGTTAGTAAGTTAGAGGAAGATTCTAAATATTATGATGTTTCACCGGCTCACTGCAAATAGCTTTTGGAACCAATTACTGCCTATTGCCTTTGTACCATTCAAAGTGTATCGACGGAATATACAACGACAAACACTCCCTGATCCCCCCTCACTATAGACAGAACTCTTTTAAAAAGTTATTCTATTAGAAACCTAAACAACTAAGTAAACCTTATGCATTCCACAACAGAGTTGAATTTCATTAGGCATCTGTCAAACTGTGTACATTTACAAAGCTTTTGAAGAATAATCACATTCGGAGAGCTTTCAGTGCATCAGTGATGGTCTGGAATCAGGTTACGGGACGTAATCTGCTTTAGCGAAAGCTCCCCAGTCGTCATTATATGAATCACGGTTATTAATCCTTCTTAATTATGCTCTTTTACCGTTTAACGGTGACTGTGATAGGACAGATGGTTAACGAATACTTATATAACATTTGCATACTAAGAACAAGTAAAATTAAATAAAAACTCCAACGCAACAAAGGCTGAACAGATTTTGGATGAATGCTTCTCAAATTAAGAAAAACCGCATCGAAACTGTTCCAACCATTTGAGTGCTACAATGCCTTAGACACACATACACAAAAACAGATATCGACTTCAAACTTAAACCCATCTTTTACGTCGGGGGTTAAAAATACTCATTGATGTGTTTTTGTTGATGTGTTTTTGTTTCATGGTGCCACAAAGCAGGCAAAAGATGAAATAAAAACAATAAATGTTTTTTTAAATCGTCGTTTGCGTCGTTTGTCGGCCCAGAATCGACCGAAAAAAGGTCCAGAATCAAAATTCACTTGTAATTGATGTAAACCAAATACTGATAAGTCACAGACAACCAACTAAGCCTAGATAATCATTCCAAATCCCTAGCACAACGGCACAAAGTCTAATACTTTAACTAAACAAGATATTAAACCGATTATTAAAACATTGTTTCGTTGAATCGTTCCTGTTTCCATTAGAACAAACAGTAATTCTATTCACCCGCGCCGTAATGGGTTTACGATTTGTTGCCGGGTTTAATCAAAAGATTGCTAACTGGCGCCGACTACCGACGGATCCAATGAAATCGTGAAACGTACCTTTGGACATTAGGTTATTTGTTCTATATTGAAACAATAAAATGTTTAGCATTTGTAGCGCTTTGGTACACTGAGGGTGAGGTAAAGATTAAGAGATTTGTACGCTCTTACATGTCTGTTAATACAAAGCGCTGTTTTGTAACTTAAATGACAGCCTATTAAAGTTATTGATTTTTTATTTTCTTTTTTTGAGACTGATCTTTTGTTTTCACTTTACTGTGCGGGAGCTTAAGTTGAAGCTACCCGCTAAATAATAATCGCACTAAAAGGAATTTAGGCAGTATTTAGTTCAGTACTTGGATAATGGCAAATCAGATTCTCGAATATTGTCTTTAAGATAAAAATCTATGTTTATCTAAGTACCATCAGTTCTTTAAATAAAAATATCGAAACTATTGCCCTGTAATGTCCAACAGCAAGCCAAAAGTCTTTTCATCTTACTTCATGTCAGTGATGACGATTCGGCGTTATGCCCACACTTGCCTACTGCGGGTAAGTGTACCTTATAAAAAACATTTAATGTGCGCTAAAGAGTTAACATATAGCGAGTAGATCTAATACCATGACTGTTCGACAATTCGCTTGATACACAGTTAGCACATACAAATTGTATTTGCGAATTTGTGCACCATTTCACGGTTGTACCCAGATGGTGTTTGTATTTAGGTGATAGCATTTGATGTCTTTAGCCCATGCTTAGAGACGGCAAATGCTTCATTAGTAGAGATTTATATGAGTGATTTTGACATGGAATGTTTGAAAAATTACGTCAATTAGTTAAGAGTCTATTTAATAGGCTTCTTTGAGAGCGGCAGTTAATGTTTAATACGTAAATGCATTTTAAGAATCTTTGATAAATAAGAACAAAATATGACAAATATATAGTAAAACGAAAGACGACCAAAACGTGGAGATATTGAATATCCAGATCATAAGGTGTATTTTATCGTGATTAGATAAAGATATAGAAAGTTCTGTGTTTTTGTTCTGTGTTTAGCTCGTATTAACAAACTGTTCTTAGTTTGTTTTTACACCATGAAGCTGACTTTCGAAGTTAAGTACTTCAGCCGGTTGCAACGCGTTAACAAACAGAGCAGATACCTAGACACCTATGTATTAAATATTGCATGGAAAAACATACTAAAAGACACATTTTTAAGTAAATAAAACAACATTGACTACGGTGCCCTAACCACGAATGCCTCAGGTTAACTTATTAGGCCTGCGCCTCACGTGCCATGTCGCGCGTCTACAACTATCCTAAAGTTGAAGTTGCTCGCAGATAGTGCACACACGCATGCGATACGTGACTTATATATTTGCTTTCTGTGTTGTTTCGTATCAAATTGTCGAATTTATTTGGTAAACATTTTAGTGTCACATTAATGTTTGGACTATTGAGGTATTTACATGTTATTTAAACCATTTGGTGCTTGGCGGAGAGTTCAATAATAATCACAGATTTTAGGATTTAGAAGTGGCTAAAAGGTCAAGAGTCCTAAATTCTTTCAATTTTTAATTGCCGTGACATACAGACAGTCATAGGTTATATAAAGGTTCTGTCGTTAGCCATTCTGATACAGAAATAACGGTGATCGCGATCATTACTGACGCAGATGAAGTTGTTTGATTTCAGGAAACCCCGGGCCCTTGACTTTCCTCCATTTTCCCAATGCTGTCGCTGAAATAAAATTATGACAAGATTTTGATGCAGACAATGATGCTCACTAAGATAATGTTTAACCTATGAATCAAAGGGCTTAGTGAGATAAAGGATCTATGCAAAAAATTATAAAAAGAAGTTTTTAGACATTTGTCACATTAGGTATTTTAGTACAATTTTGTATTCGCTTACTCGTAAGTTATCAATATTGAAACGGCGCGTACGAAGAACCTTTTATTATTGGCCAAAATTGGAAAACAATTCCTAGAACATTTACTAATTGACGTCTAGCGGGGAGTACTGGGAAACGTATTCTGTAAAATATTGTGGTTATCGATCTAATGAATGTTACTATTTGGACCAAGAGCCCGCGAACCCCAGACCTTCGTTATTTTATAAAAGCTGAAAGTTTGTCAGCGCATGCTCCCAACACCAGGTAAGAACGATGGACTATTATGAAGTTTGGGTTATCGTGGCTTTGGCAGGTATACGGTACTAAAGGTCAATGGTCGAAAACACCAAGTTGGCTATCGATTTCGATATCACCGTCAAAGGGTGACTTGTACAACTCCTCAAGAGCTTTCAAATGACATAGGTCATGTCACTGTTGAGCATTAGGATCAGCGTCCATGGCATAGGCCAACTCCAATCTTCGGTGGTCGAAAACACCAAGTTGGCCGTCGATTTCGATGTCACCGTCAAAGGGTGACTTGTACAACTTGTCAAGAGCTTTCAAATGACATAGGTCATGTCACTTAGGATCAGCGTCCATAGCATAGGTCAACTCCAATCTTCAATGGTCGAAGACACCAAGTTGGCCGTCGATTTCGATATCACCGTCAAAGGGTGACTTGTACAACTTGTCAAGAGCTTTCAAATGATATAGGTCATGTCACTGTTGAGCATTAGGATCAGCGTCCATAGCATAGGTCAACTCCAATCTTCAATGGTCGAAAACACCAAGTTGGCCGTCGATTTCGATATCACCGTCAAAGGGTGACTTGTACAACTCTTCAAGAGCTTTCAAATGACATAATATGTCATGTCACAAATCACACTTTATTATTTAATGAATTTAGATCGGTATTTTACACACCTTTAGTACCGTTTATCTGCCAAAGCCACGATAACACAAACTTCATAATAGTCCATCGTTCTTACCTGTGTGTGGGAGCATGCGCTGACAAACTTTCAGCTTTTATAAAATAACGAAGGTCTGGGACTCGGCAAATTATAAGGGACTCGGCAAAAGGCTGCAACTCAGCTGTTGCTGTGCGGAACGAATCCCGCACGGCGCTGGTTTTCAGTTGCCGCCTGCTCCCTGAGGTGGAGGGCGGGAGCGTGTGACGGATAGATATTATGGCTAGCAAGTTGAGATCAAAAACATTAACATAATATAGGTACTCTTCAAACATAAAAAATAATAACAGTAATACAAAAAAAAGCGAAAAAATAAAAAGTTTGCACTGTGTGTGTGTGTGTGTGTGTGTGTGTGTGTGTGTGTGTGTGTGTGTGTGTGCGCGTGTGTGTGTGTGTGTGTGTGTATGCGCGAGCGTGTGCGCGCGCGTGTGTGTGTGTGTATCGTGTAGTAGTGTATTTTGGTTATCATAAACATTATCATGAATATAATAAGGTTAAATCGTGAAGTAATCTTTTAGTTTTAACATCTCGCTATAGGCATGTCTCACGTTTACCGCTGCTATCTGTCTTCTTAGTAACGCTGCTTTAAACAGGCGTTTAAAAGAGTTTGTACTTATTTTTCCTCTTAAGGGAGGTGGGAGGTCGTTCCAGATCTTTGCAGCGGTAAACTTGAAGCATCCTCTATAGCGAGCAGTTTTGTGAGATTGAATCCTAATTAGGTTTAGACTGTTGGACCTGAGGCTTCTGTGCGTCACATCGGATACCCAAGTGAGCTTTTCGAACAAATACTCCGGGTTTTTGTTCCAAACCACTTTATGTACAATACAGGCACTATGGAGTTCTCGTCTAGCACTCATATTTAATATGCCTTTTTTATTAATATATGGGGTGATGTACTCTCTCCTTGGAATATCAAAACAAAAACGCATACAAGCATTCTGCACCCTCTGTATAGCTCTTCCTACATTGGTATTTATTCTTGGGCCGTACACTGAGCTACAATAGTTAAATGGTGAAAGGACTAGCAAATCGGTTAGTTGTACTCTAAGGTCTTCTCTTATAAATGAACGAATTCTGTATAGTGTCTTTAACTTGAAAAATGCGTTTCTGATTTTTTCACTCACATGTTGTTCGTACTTTTGCTCGCCATCCATTATTAATCCCAAATTACGTACTGAGTTAACCCGTTCCAACGGAACATTATCAATTTCAATAATATCATTGCAGTTTGTTACACGTTCTATCTGTTTTTTAGTACCTAGGATTAAAATTTGTGATTTGATAGGGTTCAAAATAAGGGAGTTTTTTTTAGACCACTCATTAATACTTCTAAGGTCAGAATTAATAATTTGGATGGCTTCTTTTGTGTTTTTACTGTCAAAAGAGTAATATATTTGAGTGTCATCTGCGTAGAGATGATATTTGCATGAGCGAATGTGTGGAGGGAGGTCTGCTGTATAGATCAAAAAGAGAATAGCGCTTATTATTGAGCCTTGCGGGACCCCACGTTCAACCGACATTATTTTAGAAAACATCTTTTCGCCATTTAACTTTTCTGTAACCACGATTTGCTTTCTATTGGCTAGGAATGAGGCAAACCACTCACAAGTTTCGTCTGAGAAACCATAATATTTTAACTTGGCCAGTAGTAACTTGTGACTTAACGAGTCGAATGCCCTAGAATAATCAAGCAGTACCATTATAGTGCTAAGACCTCTGTCCGATGCGTCGGATATGTCATCGGTGACATGTAGGAGAGCGCCTTCCGTTCCGTGCCCCCTTCGGAAGCCGGACTGAAATTTGGGAATTATGTTATTAGCATCTAAGTATTTTAACATTTGGTCTAAAATAACTTTTTCTATAACTTTTGATAGTACGGGAAGTATGGATATAGGGCGTAGGTCTTTAAGCTCAGTAACTGTGTTTTTTTTAGGAATAGGACGAACTAAAGCAGTTTTCCAGATGCTCGGAAATGTACTTGTTTCTATTGATTTATTAATAATGTATGTAATGACTGGGAGAGTTATATCAAGAGTTAATTTAACCATGTCTATGCTTATATCGTCATGACCAACTGCTTTCGTTTTAATATTATTAATAATTTTTGAAACATTAATTTCATCAATCTGTTTTAGTATGAATTTATTTTTCTCATTAAATTTGTTTTTATTTTTCGGGGTAAATTCTAGATCGCTTTCATTCAGGGGCGGCAAATTTAAAAAATGTTCATTTATTTTGCATGGGTCATTAAGATACTGGGGTATTTGTTTTGAGGTATTATTTTTGTTATCAGGTAAGATTGTGTTCTTTAGATTTCTCCATAGGACCGCTGGTTTTTTTAAATTTATATTTATATTGTTGTTAAAGTAAGCTTTTTTCTCACGTATCTTAGTTGCAGTTACCAAATTCCTAATGGATCGGTAGTATTTCATAGAACTGTCAGTTTTTTTAGTTTGCGCTACTACGAGAGCTTCATCCCTTAATCCCATCATAAACTTTAACATGTCTGTGATCCACGGCTTCTGTTTATCTTTAATAGTATGTTTATTTAGAGGAGCATGCGTATTAAATAGAAGAAGTAAGTAACTGTTAAAGGTTTCCACCATATCTTCGACATTATTACAAGTTTTGATTAGATGCCAGGGTAAAGATTCTAGGTCACTTTGGAAGGATGTCTGGTCAATATGATGCAATGCCCGACTGTGTCTGACCCGTTGAAGAGGTTTAGGTTTCTTTATATCAAAGTCTACTAATACGATAGCGTGATCACTTAAACATCTGTTGTGTTTAACTAATATATTCTGGCACTTAGAACTTAAATCGGTGATAACAATATCTAAAAGGGTTTCTGAATGGTCTGTTATTCTAGTTGGTTCTTTGACTAACTGATCTAGACTATGTTGCTGGCAAAAATGTAATAACTCCTGCGCTTTCGGGGTCTCTGCTTTAATAAGATCAATATTAAGATCACCTAACAGGCATGTATAGTCACAGTACCCCATATAGCTAACGGACTCACTGAGAGCGTCGAGCGCGTCCTGTATACCGACAGCCTCTGGCCTGTAGGCGGTGCCAAGCGCCAACCTCGCGCCTGGGAGCTGCACCTCCAGCCAGAGCTGTTCTAGCGTAGCGGCGGGGTGTTTGCGCACACGGACAGTTATACCGTTCCTAACATAGAAACCTACCCCACCGCCGGTTTTCTTAGATTGTCGGGCTTTGTGAATGAAGCTATAGTTAGATATGGTCGGTGCTAGGTCAGATTCATTATCTTTTAACCATGTTTCATTAATAGCTAAGATGTCGGGGTCATAATTCGAGAATGTAGCAAGGAACTCATCCGTGCAAGTGTTAAGGGATCTGGCGTTCAATAACCCTATCCTCAAACTTTTTTTTTTAGAATAAACCATCTTTATGTGGTATTTTTAAATAGAAACAATAAAATAATGTTATGAAGTGTGTGCGATGTTTATCATAGACGTGTAGTGCTTGAGTAGGTGTGGTGTGTATGATGTGTGTTATGTATGATTTGAGTGTATGTGTAGAGTGTAATGTGTGTACAGTAAGTGCGACCGAGTTAACAAAAATTTGAAAGAGCATAGTAAAAACGTTAGACATAAGAACAATATTTAAAGTTTTGTGGACATGAATATAAAGAGATAAACATTTAAAAACGACAACAGACAAATTAAAAAATAATATTATAACTAACATTAAGCAAAACAAGAGATCGAAAATTAAGCCTTTCCAAAAACCTTCAACAAGTCACATTCGGAACTCAGTCTATGACACTCTTTCCCGTGTTCTTGACGAACGAAGATCCTCCCATTTCGCGTCCATGTATATTTGTAATTGCGTTCCTTCGCTAATGGGGTTCACGGGCTCTAGGTCTATTATTATAATTAAAACTTTTATAGATTTTTATGTTCAAAATGCAATATTTTTTTAAAGAATAAAAGCGACCGGTAGATTTTATAGTCTGACTCGTTTCACAGTAAGTCGATTAAAAGTAAGCAAAAGGGCTGTAAATAAACATAAAAGTTAACGTTTTTAAGAAGAAGACATTTTTTAACTAAAGCGCAAGACACATAGTACGGATGAGGGCCGGGCGCGGGACGGAGGGAGTCGTGTGACTTATTCCTAGTATTTGTATAAAAGGTGATACACTGCTCCTTAGCAGGCCCGTTGAAGGCACGCGTTGTGTGTCTGGCGCTTAACATCTCAGTTAATGTATCAACATTACGTATCACTTTCCGTCTCACACCGTTTTAGTATAGTTTAGTATAATAATTTACTTGCTGCTTCAGTATAGTTGTAAAATAAGCACAACAAACTAACTGAAAGAAACAAACCCCTTCACCGCATTTGCTTGAAAATCGACAACAACAACAAACTATGAACAACAAGGACAAACACACCCCTCTCTGCTATATGTATAGGTATGTATCTGAGCCATGAGATGGTTCCCTACTTCCGATGCCTGTATCTCCAAAATTCATCCCCATACGTACTCTGTAGCGCTTGTGGTACTTCCAAACTGGTGTTCTCGTTAATTTGGACATAATGGAACTATTGCACTATTTTGGATACGACTAGATTTATCTAGGTTGTATCTAGATTGATCTGGATTGTGCAGATTGTTAAGGGTGTTTTCAGACGATAGTCTAACTTTATAGAACGGTAGTTTTACTTAGGTATATGAGCTTATAAACTAATTTTTAAAAGGATACGTAAGTTCATATGGACAATTTTTTTGTCAACTTACAGTATCCATTATGACTAATCATTCTAACTGTACTGATATCTTCAGTGAGATGAAAAGCCTTTGCCCAGCTGTGGGAAATTACAAACTTGTACAGTTTTATACTGTACACTTTTGGGCAAAGGTCTCGCACAACTCTAAGCCCATACGCGCACAAAGACACTGTTTTAAAACCGCACTTAAAGTGAGAATTTGGAGATGACGTTGGGGTTTTGAACTGTTACCGGTTGAATTAGCGGTTACAGGAATTGTGGTTTAGTAGAACTGAACCTTATGTAACGCAGATAGTTTTTAGTTTTGCACATCGTGAATCGGTTTGAATTTAGTATGGTTTAGTAGAAGCGAGTCCTTTTCACCAGCTTGACTTCGAACAAAGAAGGTTCTCAATCCGACCGTACCTATGTTCTTTTTTCGTCGTTTATGAACCGATTTCGAAAATTATCTCCATATAAATGAAAGGATATGCTTACAGATTGGTCCTCCTTTTAACCGATAAAAATAGTAGTTCTTTTTAAAACCTGGGTAGAAGTAATTTTTTAGTTGAAATATTATTTTTATTAGAGATTTTGTCAAAACAAGACAGGATCATAAGATAACAATAAGAAAAGACTAACCTATATATCTTGGAACTTATTATGTAAGGTCTAAGTAAAGAAAACTTTATTTCTTAGGGTCAACACTGCGTCAAGCGTGCGCCCACCGCGTGCGCTCGCGGCGGGCGCACGTGTTAGATTTTGAGACCCATAGAGTTAATTAAACGAGATAAGTGTCTAATAGGTATTATTTAAAGTCAAATAGTTCTAATCTTTTGATGGTTAGGAGGGTAGTAATGAAAAACAAGGAATAACCATTTTACATTATTTAATTTATAGAGGCATAACCCATACAGGTTCTTTTGAATGTACCACCCATTCGGAAGAACATCAGCAGAGAAGAATGGGCAAGAAACTCTGCTGGTTATCTTTTAATAATCATTAGGGAACATTACCTTACTTTATACATATAATAACATCTCCAATAACACTAATAATTCAGTTCGTTATTGAAGTATATAACATAGCACATAGGTACATAATTTAATATGTTGAACATACACAATATAAAATGAAAGGGCACATAAGACAATAATTATTAAAATAAATAGCTTACTCAACTTAGGGGTTATTGGGTCCTTCCAGTTCTGCAACTCACAATTGTATGCCCGATATTCGAATAAGCGTCGGTATTTATAATGAATTTGAGTCAACTGTCATTTCTCATTTCAACAATTTAAATACTTTTTGTTAATCAATTTGAACATATTAACTAAAATATTAAGAAATATTCTCTGTTGTAAATAATAACATTTTATAACATATTTACTTACTAATAAACATCCAAATGTAATCATAAAACATAAACAGCCTCTAATTTGACTATACCTAATCTATCACGGCCATACTGACAGTACTTCGTCCTCGAAGTAAATAAATGATCACGATACACTGTAATTCTAAAACAATACAATATTTCTAAACTTATACTATTATTTTATGGTACTTTGCTTGTACAATGTTTACTTCATACTCAACTAAGAGCTACTTGCATAGACATGATGGTCCCATTCAATCGCTGCTTGAGATAGACCAATCACCAAACAAGTGCACCAGCGAATTTTTGCCAGATACATAGACATGCCAGTCACATTCACCCGCTGCCGGTGAGATAATTGGCACCAAGTAGGTGGCCGACCAGCGGAAATCATTAGTTGAGCCTATAACCTAGACATACTGGCTGCATCCACCCGCTGGATGTGGGACCGACCAGTACCAAGTTATGGCCTACCAGCGTTTCGAATAAAACATTATATTAACAAATTTACTAATGATGGAAATCAGTATTTGAGCCTATAACCTAGACATACTGGCTGCTTCCACCCGCTGGATGTGGGACTGCCCAGTACCAAGTTATGGCCTACCAGCGTTTCGAATAAAACATTGTATCAGAAGTTGAGCCTATAACCTAGACATACTGGCTGCTTCCACCCGCTGGATGTGGGACTGCCCAGTACCAAGTTATGGCCTACCAGCGTTTCGAATAAAACATTGTATTAACAAAGTAACAAAGTAAACAAAGTAAGTCTCATTTACAAATTTTCTAATCATTGTACAAAATCACATGGTACTTTCAACAGCAATGTTCTCATCAACCCTTTCCCCAGGCCAAAATCGCAGTTTTTCTTTTGCTACAGTAATCATCTCTCAGGGTGCCTAAGCCCTTCAAAGCATAACAGTCATTTGGGAGAATTGAAGCAAACACATAAGGACTTTTCGTAAACCAAATTATTTTTTTCGGAAACCCATTTTAGTCGTTGCCTAGCAAGTTCGCGATCAGCTTTTAAACCAATGTTGGGTTGTAAGTTATCATTATCAAGAACATAATTTAATCGAGCCGGTACTATAGGTATGTTTGCTTTAACGCCTATCAACAGCCGCAAAGGTGAAAACCCAGTGGATTTTTCAATGGTAGTATTTATGAATTGCTGTACTTTCCATAGCCCGTTCGGCCAATCTGACAAATCACTACAAGTAGTACTTAACATTGCTGTTAAAAGAAGCCATTTTTACATTTACATCACTTATGCTACCACATAATAAAACTATTAATTCTGTGCATAAATTTCCCCATGACCGGCCCTCTGCGGGATCCCAGGTCTCAAACCATAATAATGTAGACCCTTTAAGGGCCTTACCTGCCTTCGCAGCATTTCCGACGCTGCTCCAGCCAAACTCCTTGGAGAGTGTCTCGATGTTGTTACACCACGACTCGGGGCCTAGATCACTTGTAGTCGAGATCGGCAGGGCAACGTCATCATCTTTACGCCGGGTGCCGGAAACAGCATCTTTAATCGCCTTAAGAAGATCTTGTAAAGCAGGGATTTCCATCCTGGAATTATACATAAAACTGATTAGGTAGATGACTGGATACGATCCCACTTCTGATGTTAGATTTTGAGACCCATAGAGTTAATTAAACGAGATAAGTGTCTAATAGGTATTATTTAAAGTCAAATAGTTCTAATCTTTTGATGGTTAGGAGGGTAGTAATGAAAAACAAGGAATAACCATTTTACATTATTTAATTTATAGAGGCATAACCCATACAGGTTCTTTTGAATGTACCACCCATTCGGAAGAACATCAGCAGAGAAGAATGGGCAAGAAACTCTGCTGGTTATCTTTTAATAATCATTAGGGAACATTACCTTACTTTATACATATAATAACATCTCCAATAACACTAATAATTCAGTTCGTTATTGAAGTATATAACATAGCACATAGGTACATAATTTAATATGTTGAACATACACAATATAAAATGAAAGGGCACATAAGACAATAATTATTAAAATAAATAGCTTACTCAACTTAGGGGTTATTGGGTCCTTCCAGTTCTGCAACTCACAATTGTATGCCCGATATTCGAATAAGCGTCGGTATTTATAATGAATTTGAGTCAACTGTCATTTCTCATTTCAACAATTTAAATACTTTTTGTTAATCAATTTGAACATATTAACTAAAATATTAAGAAATATTCTCTGTTGTAAATAATAACATTTTATAACATATTTACTTACTAATAAACATCCAATTGTAATCATAAAACATAAACAGCCTCTAATTTGACTATACCTAATCTATCACACGCGTCAGTTCACTTTTGTATGAAGCCACACGCGGCGTGCGCACGCTTAACGCAGTGTCGGCCCTTACAGTACGCCTTTACGGTTACACACAAATGGGTTCTTTAATAAGAAAATAAACAAGCTTTACAATATGAGTACATAACAATCGAAGTAAAAATATAAAGACGGTACAAAAATATATTCCTTATTTATAGAGCCTTCAAAGTGAAAACAACTTTACTTCACACCCGACCCCATGCTTAGTAACACTTTATGGGAGTCTCAAGGAAGTATGGAGATATCATGTCGACATTTTATGGGAGTTTCGGAGGCGCATGTTTTTAAAGTTGCGTAGGTTTCACATTATAGAAATTATCTTTATGGACCCCTAATGTATTGGCAGTTTATGTCCTGACAATTTCACAGCTGACTAATATTAAGTTAGGTATATTGTATTTTTATCAATTCCGTGAAATTCATGTTTACCTATATGAATGTGAGGTCTTTTTATTTTTGAATGCTATTAAAAATATAACGTCTAAATCTGAATACAATAAATGATACTTTATTCTTTCTTACAGAATTCTCTAAATTTCGATTTTTCAAGACGCGATTAGATTGAACTAAATAAAATAAATACTGAGCCCGGACAAATTCACTCACAGTTAATTAAACCTAAACTAATAGCTCTAAGCTTGAAATATGGAATCTAACTCACTAATACTATTACATATATGTACATACACTTTATAAGAATATATAATTGACACCCAGACGTCGTCGCCAACAACTATGTCCTCACATATTTTTGACTCCGTCTCGCCCGGAGTCGAACCCGCAACCCCCGCCAACACATTAATTAGGTCACACATGTCCACTTATTCACAGGCTTACTTTCAATTGAATGTAAGCGCTTTTGGCTTACTTATACTAAGTGATGTTTCATTGCGATTACAACGTGCAGCATAGTCCGTACTTCGTAGGGCGAGTTAAGCAGTCGGTCTCGGTTGTTTCAATCGTTAGAACATGTCGAAGGCCTATGGGCGGTCTAAAAACTTTGACACCAAGGTTGGCCACTAACCTACTCGAAATGAATGAATGAATATTGAAAATTACTTTTCTTTCTTGCCGGCTCGCTGTTTATAAATTAATACAATATACTAAATAACCACTTAGCGATATAAAATCCTTTACCGATCAAGATCAACTCGTTCCTCCAAACTTAACTCGATATATTCATTAAAAGCCCACACTATCTTCCGCTCGCAAACATCATCGTAATTGTGTTAGCAAGCTCGACCCGTCTTCTTTCGTATTAACTGGCAAGTTAAAGTTAACCGCAACTTTCATATTAGTTCGTAACGTGTTGATAGCTGGTGTATGCACTTTTATGGATGTTTTTATTGCATTTTTGTGCCAATGTATTTTTTCAACAGTTAGTCAATGCACATGTGGTTTATGTCTAGTGAAACGGAAGTTAAAAAGACATTTTTCCCCATAAGCTTAGATCAAGCATTAGATCATAAGTCCCAAAAATTATTTTCGACAGTTTGTCTCTTGTGTACTCCTTTATATGTCTCCATAGGCCGCCAGACTGTCTAACTACAGACTTCACTACAGACTTCGTTCAGTGTGTAAACAGAGTGTAATTGGAACTTTTTACTTTTTAATATTAATTCAAAAAGACGCGTATTATTATATTATTATACCCAAGCTAGTATTTCCTGAATAAAAACAAAATGTCAACAGGCAACCCAAAGCAGATAAGTACTAGTATTGAGTCAACAAACACAATATCCCAATCGCAGCGATCATCTGAACCGTACATCACCGATAATAACTTAAACAAGCGTACAGAGATATTAATTAGCTTTCATCAAATTAGTATACAGCTTCGATACAAATACAATACAGATCCAAAACCTTGTAGTCGCGAATAAACATTGCAATACAAGGTGTATTAGTAGGGTGAGTCTACACGTAATTAGCGTGAATATGTTTCGGTTCGATAACAAGCTATTAGCACACACAGACAGACAAACGACACAAGTTTATCGCGCAAACTATTGTACTAGTTCAATACACAGTGTAAATTATGCAGTAGATTAACTCATTATTATTCTATTAGCATCGTTAATTCGTTGTTGATTGCGATTATGTGTACATAGGCTTAGGATTTTGGTGACGATTGATTTGAAAATGATGGCGTGACGACCTGTTTTAAATGGGCTTTCACTATGCACACAGTTAAATATGGAAATTTAAATGATAAATAAATAAAATCTAGCTAAATTTACTGAAAAAGTAAAAAACTGTAGAATAAAGCACGTTGCTTATTGCAAAGTTGAGACAAGGTAAGTTTTTCGGCACACACCAATACTAAGCTGAGATATTCCCTAACAAATCTCAAAGCGGCGATGTGCCCTAACATTAAAAAAATAAGTACGTCCATCACTGCCTAGAGGATTAATAAAATAAAGTAACCTCCATTATACATAAACTAAACATCTGCATCGACCACACCACTAACACAACACCACACTTTCTGCTATTACAAATGTATGAAATTAAATTCAATAAAATGATAACAGGTTAGCTGTATGTCTGTTGTTTACAGCGGGCTGCGAACTGAGGGCAACAGCGATGCATTTGTGGTAGGATTAATCCTTGTTACAAGTTACGGACGCGAGTGGTATGCTGCAAGTTTGGTCCTCGGCTAGGGGTAGTATGGTTTGGTAATGGTTCGGGAATATTTTAGAAAGAGAACCAAAAACAGACAAAATGATTTTTTGTGAAAAGTTCTTCACAAGAATTAGTTTTTGGGAATCATTATTTCAAAAAAGTCATATTGTAATCGTTATGGTTATCTAAGTAAGTTGAGTTTTTTCTATTTTATTGTTTTATTTTGTGAAAAAATCCGACGGTTAGCATCTAGATAGTAGTTACCAGATTATACAATTATTTTAACAAGCTCAAGGTATATCGTATTAAATACTTCATTGCGTTTAAAAGTAAGGGCAAAAATACGAACGACGTTACCTATAGCAGTACGAACCTTCATTTAATGTTATTTTGCAGTTAGTTCTCAATTTCAGTATTAATCCCAAAATCTCCGAATCCATGGTCACGCTACAAACAAACGTTGTGGCAAGCCAATAAGATTATACTAAATTGTACTTAGCACTTAGTTGGGACAGTGCAGTGCGCAGTAAAAACTTTCTTACGCCTCGAGTCGACTGCTAACAACTAGCGTCATTAGAACACTGGTATAGGATATTCAGATACATAAACAGAGTCATGTAAAGCAGTGGATATTATTCATAGATGTTTTCCGAATTTTTAAACGAATTTTACGCGTTTTACCCCTCAAAACGCGTAAGTTTCTTTGTGAGATAAAAAAGAACAAAGTAAAAACGTAAAATAAAAAACATAAAAAAACATCAAAATCTGTTAGTTGGTTTTGACACGTAAACACAACATACATACAGTATGTTAAACAACACACTATCACAATGACACGTGAAATGTTAAAATTGTATTTAAATGAAGTAATTCATTCTAGGACAATAGTTGTAAAACAGACTTTTGTTGTAAAACACATTAAACTTTTGATGTCGAATCAGATTTTTTAAATGTTTATCGAAACTAAATATTACGAAAAACTATGAAATATTTTTAACATAATAATATACCGAACTGCGCTCCAGGACACAGATTATAGACGTCGCTTGCAAAGCGCCTAAGCTGAAGTGGAACTGGGCAGGCCACGTCTGCCGCATGTCTGAACAGCTGTGGGCAAAAACAGCCACTGAGTGGCAGCCAGATCCGGCAAACAGGCGGCGCGGCAGACCGAGGCGTAGATGGCGGGATGAACTCGACACATATCTCAGTAACTGGAGAGAAGTGGCCCAGGATAGGGATGCATGGAGG
This sequence comes from Cyclophora punctaria, assembly GCA_951394245.1. Taxonomy (NCBI): domain Eukaryota; kingdom Metazoa; phylum Arthropoda; class Insecta; order Lepidoptera; family Geometridae; genus Cyclophora; species Cyclophora punctaria. Next base: position 10,997,249 of record OX596175.1, read on the forward strand.
GATAGAGGAGAGGCCTTTGCCCAGCAGTGGGACAGTAATGGCTAAAATAATAATAATAATATACCTCTTAATGTGATGAACTAAATAAAAGGCAATTGAGAAACAAAAAACAGAAAATCTAGCGTATTTATCATATAAATATACATTTTATACTTCTATTTAAAACGAATTTACTCTACAAAATCAAATTCCGTAACAAAGTTTCAAGAATATTGTAATCTGTTACATTTCCCAAACTCTTAGAAGGAAAGAACGCGAGCGGCTCCGAGTGAGCCGTTCAACCACAAAGTAAAGGATCCTTATTAACATTCGTATTTCAGGATTCTGCTCTCAGAATTATTTAACAACAAAGCTCTCACGTGTAAACCACTACCCAAACAGATTTTCCCGCCGACGGCTTTTAAAAATACATCCAAATTATTTACTGAATACAGTTTGTGCGACATGTAGCCGGTGTGATGGAGAATATTCATTAGTTTTTAGAATAACTGCCATTTAAAGGTTTTTATTTTGATTTATTGTTGGAAAATTGACTGTGAGGGCTATGTTTCATATTTGAAATAAAAAGGAAATCAAAACAAATAATCACAATGAAGTGAAACGAAAACCCAGCATCAAGTATTTCCAAGAGAAAAATATTTGATTCCCATTAATAAAAGTAACAAAACACGTGCCTGAACACAAAGGTGAAGCTGAAGTGTATTCGAGTGACATTAAATTCAAGTGAAATCGATCAACGTCCAGCGATCAAAGTCGGCCCGTTCAGGTGGCGACGTAACAATAAAACCAATAAATCCCGAAACGATCGTAAATCGTGGTCACATTACAATGACGGGCGGAATAAACGAACGCGGTTGTACGTTTCTTTTAAATTGTCAATGGTTATTGTTCGAAAGATTTATATTTTTATTCAATAAAGTTCATTCAAAAAGTGATATAAATTAACATTCTGTACACGCAATTCCTGTCGCGTTTAACTTTAGATTTAACTTACTTATCAGGCGGAAAAGGCTACCATTTTTTCCAAAATGCAAATAAATTTACGAAAGGCAAACAAAAGTAGACTGTATATCATCAACCAATCAGGATGCGAGCCATAAATATAAATAACAAATAAATTCAACCGCTCCACGCCCCGACAGACAGACAGACCGGCGCAATGCATGAAACTAGCGTAAATAATTCAATACAAATATACGATTATATCTTTTTTGAACAACAAATGAAACTTTTTCAAGTATGTATCACTATTTATTTTGCAAATATCAACCCTTCAAAGAAGAGGATTAATATCTTGGATGAACATATTGACTTTATTTACAAAAAACACTGCTGGTATTGTAATCTAGCATTTCTGTTATTGTAGTGTTACTGGAAAAACATAATAGAACAAAAAGAAAAATAAACATAAAGATTATTTACATGATCATAAAGATACATGAATAAAATAGTTTCATCATTTAAGAAAATAAACTGAAAACATTAAATTCGAATTTGAATCAATGAATAATTCATGATCGGAACTTGGGTATCATTGAAACTAATAGTCAAAACAGTCTTAAAGAGTCCATTTCCACCACAACCAGTGCTCGGAGACCAGTGAACCGGCTTAATTTACTAGTCCGACCCGAGAATTTATTATAATTGCTTACAAAAAGTTATGATTTACGAAGTTGTTGTAAAACACTGCGGCTCCCTTGGGAGCTGTTAATTCGACCAAATGATGATTTCGATATGAACAAGCGAACTTGGTTGCTAAGAGAACTTTCGGCAAAGAATTGTTTGAATACGAGTAGTAGGTACTTAAGATTTGATGAATACAAATGGAGTTAGGCCGTTTATGTTATGAAATAATGCGAGGTTTGTTAACCTAATATTTGTAGACTTTATACGGCTTCGGCATATCACGAGCATTTTGAAATCAATCACCGAGAGCAGACGTAACTTTAAAGAGCTGAAAACTCGTTATTCTTAAAAACTTTTAGTGAGTAACACAGTATCAGTATAAGCTGATAATTATGCTGCAGGGTAAAGTCCTTTCATCTCATCGAAATTTGATCTGCATATTTAAAAATCTCTTTGATACTTATAAAAATCTTAATACTTAGTTTATTTATATTTCAATAAGAAAAGTAATTTTAGTTTAAGTTGTAATCAGTTATGTGAAATGTTCTTCAAACCACACATGTTGTACACTCTACCCACAAGTTCTAACCACAATTCGGAAACCAATTAATCTAAGACTGTAGTACAATGATTTAGGTTTACTTCGGGCGCGGAAAATACTAGAACTCAAATGTTTGTGGTTTCATTTGAACAATACCCTGCCGTCGGCTTAAAAGGTGTTTCTTAATTGTTCTTACTAAATTATTCATAAGAAACATTGTACTTTGCTCAGAACAAAAGATCAACTTAAACGACCTAAAATAGGTAAATTAATTTGACACTAAATTATAATAAATTCAAAAAAGGCTGATATTTTGTAATTTCTGTATTTATTACAATAAAAAACTGGGCACAAAGTTGCTGATGATAATGTTTTAAATATGTAGTGAAATAAACTAACAGGTATTACTCGATATCCTCTCTACGAGTATCTTAACTTCGAATGTATATTCTGTTTAATCAAAATTCCAAATATTTAATCGCAAAAATCCTTACAAATAGAACCTACTTTATTCAAGGAGATCGGTTAAAAGCCTCAACAAGAGGTCGAAAACAATTTGCAAATCACGCGAACCTTTTTATAAAGAATTTGTCAAATAAGACAATTGATTGGGCGGTGCTGGGAAGGGTTTCCGAGAGGGATGGAAATCAAATAGAAAATCCTGTGTTCAAGCAGATTCAGGTATATTTTCACTGTGAAATTTGTCGATAAACAAACCACAATAGGTTGCGAGCCTACGACCCGCATACTAAATACAATGGTGTGTTCCCACTGCACGCCGACATTGTGTCGCTTAATAGTTATTGTGTCGCAATTTGAATTAGCGCTAAAACGCTTTGTTTCTGGAATGTTATTTAGAACGAATATATTCTTAGAGGGTCTATTATGATGCTTTAACCGCTTATAGTTCTGCATGAAATGTAACTTTGATATTTCTTAAAGATTCCTCTATTTATAGGTCATTCATTTTATTACTTTTCATAATTTTTTTACCGCGTCTTCTGTATTTTCTTCCCTTTTTCTTTCAAGTCGTGTGAAGTGTCAATGGACACACGTCCCAAGAACGAATGTTGCGGTTAGTATGTAGAAGGTACCCTAATTCGCACCACCGAGCTTCCCTACAATTAGATGATGCCGTACAACAAAATAATTGCCATTCCGAAGAGATTGCCTCCGAATATGTTAACAATTCAGGAGACATTCCTGACAGATGTCAATAATTGGTAAATTGAATTTTCTGTTCAAAGATCTTAGACCCTTTAGTGATTGGGTTAAGAGGTATAACTGATAGTATTGCAACTACAACATTCCTGTCTAGGTGTTCATTCGCTCCATAGCATTGTTTAAGCATACTAAAACCTTCCAACATTTGATTATTTTCAATGGAACGAAGTACTAAAATGCTCAAAATTTCCATTTCACTTTATTCAAGTTAACATCCATAATAATTCGCACACGGTTATTAGACCTACACTAAGCTCAAAGCTTGCAGAAACAGAATCTAACAAGCTGATAACATTTAGGTATGGCATATACGAGTACATATATGAACGTCATAAGCACAAAGTGATGTCCAGTACCCATTTAACAACCATACCGACACATATGGTTGACTCGAGTCGAAGTGTAATACACGATATACTAGACTCTCCCGAACACGGTCAGAAGGTGTAGTCGTCAAATGGCATAATATTAATTGCCCAAATTGTAAATTTTAAACGGGGTGTCATGTCACAAAGTTATATCTAGTTATCAAAGTTCTAAAGTCACTACTCATTTTGAATTGAAGCTACGTTTACGGCTACGGTAAACGTAGTTTCAGTTCTAAATAGAAGTGCAATTTCATAACAATTGTATGTTAAACATTACACAAATCATAATTAGATAACATGTTAGTAGTGTTTATCTCGCCGTGCACGGTTTACTGGTTCAACCCTCCATGCAGCGGGCCGATCGACCCGCTACAAGGCATATATTTACGTCCACAAGTCACACAGACTTGATTGATGATAGTTAGCTTTAGCCACGCTAATGTTTCAGCAAACGGTAGCCGAATAATAGAAATTCACTCGTGACTCTCTGTTTGCCAGCCAATGATTAATGCCCGAACGAAGATTGATTTGCTTTAAGAAATATTTACATTATTTAGTCTTTTGACACCTGCCGAGTGGCTTATTGAGCTAATCTATTAGTAATCGCTTCTTGTAATTAAATTAAGCCGTAGTGTGACAGACCATACAAGTAAATATCTTTGAAAATAGTATTGCTACTTCATTGAACTTAATAAAAACATTTTACTAAGACTATCCTGAAAGGAAACAGAACATAAATCCTTTCATGGTATATTAAATGTCAACACTAATTTAATTTTCTATCCCACAAAAATAATATCGCAAAAATATAGCAGCCATCACTCCAAACTCCAAGAAGCTACAATTTGAAACGGGAGAAATGTCTTAAGAGGCGGACTTGCGCATGCGCGGGAACACACTTGAACTATGAAGCGATGTGATGGTAACAGTTCTGTGTGAGCCGTGAGCCGAACCTTCGCTCGCTCGAGTCAGGTAAACCCGCGCGCATCCGAAACTTTTGACCAGACGCGATGAATTGAAACAAGTATTAACAAGTGTTTGAGGTGTAACGGAGTGATAATGTGGCTCTTTAAGATTATCGTGTTCGGAATGTCAGTGTTACAGTTCACGGACTCAGTTGGTGAGTTTACTTTCAATATTTTGTTTGTAGTTACGAAGATCAATCAATTAAATTATGTGACAAACTGTGTTGATAGAGTAAGTGAGAGAGGAGACTTAATGCTTTTAAAGGCTGGTTATTAACAGTTATTACTATACGTTTGTATGTATTAGTTTTAACTACTTATTTGAACAAAGAGTGAGCCATAATAATGTACAAATCTAGTTTAATGGTTAGTTTATGAATAATATGGCATTGACGGAAGACTTGAGCACCTCTGTGAGTCAGTCCTTGTCTGGTAACAAAGTGAACTACATTTTTTTTCTTATTAGGTATCGTTTAGATATTTAAGTTCTTTTGAGAGTAACCCATTACGACAATAGTAGCATTTATATCTAAGCACTGCCGTGCTTTGGAGGACAAGTTGTTTCCGTCGGTACCAACCGTTATTTACGGACCATGCATGAAGGCGGTCTAAAACCTCCGGCACCAGGGTTGCTCACGAACCTACACGAACTTACTTTTTTATTTATTACTAGCTGTGCCCCGCGGTTTCACCCGCAGCGCTCTCGTTCCCGTAGGAATTTCAAAATTTTTATTATTTATTTTCGTATATAAAAACCTGAATAATTGATATATAGGTAAAATGCAAATAAATACTTTCTGTTTGATAAATAATTGTTTCAATGTTCGTACGTGAATATTATTATCGCTTAGTAAAGTAAATATTAGTCTGTAGTTTCCCACTGCTGGGCAAAGGCCTCTCATTTCACCGATGATCAGATCGATGAGGAGGATTAGACGTAAGCACCGCGCTTCCCTAATACTGGTGATCTCAAGCCCATAAGGGAAGATTATTATAAAATAATCTAATAAAAATATTGTTTTTATTTTTATTTGAAAGTGAAATATCATTTTATGCGAACCGCAGAATATACGAGTAAAACCAAACTTCAGAATAGATTTTAATAACTCGACCTAACCTAACATACATGTTTATAGTAGGACGTACTTTTTTAATAAAGCCGAATGGTTCTCGGAAGGTAAAAACTAATATTTGGGCGTAACATTTTGATAACTAAAGTATAAGGTTCTACTTTAGTTATCAAAATATTACGTCTATTATTTTAATGTAACATTATGAATTTTAATGGCTCTCTAATTTTAAGTTTCAATGACCCGTCACAGAACAGAACCCACCCTAACCAAAATGTATTTATTTATCAAACTCTTTTATAGTCTCCCATTGATTTGGAATGACTTTGCCACAGAAAAATGAATACACAATAATTGTTTGTTTTTTATTATCTTTTGAAGGTTTTGAGAGACTGCCTTTGTTGTTTGTCTCAAAATGAACTGAAGGACGTCAATCAAAGAGCTACATCAACCCACGCAATTGATTGCTACGCTTTTGTTTATACTTGTTCCATGAACCTGAAGAGATTTGTTTGATTGTTTCTACGCGCTAATCTCTGGGACAACCAGTTAGATTTGAAATGCCCGTTTAAAATTAGATAGCCACATTCAAGACAAAGATTAAGTGAAAATAAGGTGCTTCAGATTACGCTTGCGCGCTAGTAAACGTTAACACACTAAATGTCAGTTCCAACAGACGTTAGAAAATGAAAATGGTTTCCACTGGCCGCCCGAATAGCTTTAACAGACTGTTATTTAAGTTAGAAAACGACGCTTTTATTAAAAAAACATTCAACAGTTTAGAAAATCCTTAACTTTTTAACGTACCCATGTTACGATACCAACCGTTTGACACCCACCCTAATTGTTACTCATCACCCAGAAATTCCCACGGGTACAAGTACAGCGTGGGTAATACTGTCGTCGCTGTTAGTTTCTTTGTTAATTGATATATACATTTATTACTTTGAGGGTTCAACGACTTACTGTTTTGATATTTTAGGCTAGTCGCACACATAGAGCCGGCATAGCCCTCAGCAATCCAATTACCGGGAAACGGACCCGATGAGCGAGGCCGGTGGCAAGTCATTGTTATATCATATACTCTCCTTCTACTGATCTCAATCTAGAGCTATTGTAGTCCAGTTGTATTTCGTCCTGCCATCGCTTTCGGCTTGCCATCCCGTAAGCTGTTGCAAGTCATTATGACAAAAAATACTAACGACACAGCGCTGGTAGCAAATGGACACATTTACTAGGCACGTCTGTAAGCATCCTTTGTTTTTGGAAGGTTTCTTGCAGTTTCTATGGCGCTATTGATGTCCAGATGTTTATCGCACGTCCGACCGCCTACGATTAAATCCGCAGCCGTTGTCCGATAGTTTTTACAGTTTAGCCCTAATGTCACCGTTACAACTGTACTCGATCGAACTTAATCCTAAATCCCGAGCTAAACTGAAATCAAAACTGCTTCACTAAAACCGAGTTCAGTTGATCGTGGTTCGAGATATGTAGAAACGGTGAATCTTAGTGTACATTCCAAAAACAAGTTAGGAGAAGATTTTACTTTACTTAGATCAAAAAGTACGCATCATAGCTCAATTTCTTTAACACAACCCCTTAAAATATGACAAGTAGATGCGGCTGCTATGAAATCGTTTCTCTATGTGCATTTTAAAGTATAGATGTGCGCAATTAAAGGTTTAATTTGTGACCCAATAAAAATACACCGTCCCAATATTGGGTTATCATGTTTTGTATGAAAGCGTTCACTATAAAACTATGCAATTTTAATCTTTATTTTGTAAATGTCCGCTGCAAATACATTTCAAACGATACGTTTCGAAAACCAGTTTACTTTTTTATACATTTTTATTTCATTCCTAAACTATTTTTAAACGTTGTTTTAATTAATGGTTCTGTCCAATATACAGGCCTCTAGGTTTTAAATGTGACCTAGTTTTTTTCTGGTAATCTAAAACGTACTCTGTATACTAAATGTTTTAAATTGAATACAGGGATTTATGTCTAGTTTTATAATGATGCGGCGTTTTACGAAGAGTTTATAACTTTTTAAATTTTAACGAAAACTCGACTTCATACCACGGTCATATGAAAACAACCACGTGAAAAATGGGACTAATCTGTTATCATATCCTTTCATAGACCTAAAAAGACATTATTCTTCTTCTTTTCGAGTCGAGACCGAAAGATATAAAAGGTAATATACAAAAAAAAACATTCATGCCATTTGAGAACCTCATCAGTTTTGAAGTTGTTTAAGAATACATAGTTCTTGTACCTATATAAATTACAAAAAAGGCCTTTGCTTAACATTGAGAAGGATTCGATCCCTTACAAAAGTGTATCGTTTAATAGTAAATCAGATTTTAACGTGTGGACGGTTGTGACCACAGCCAACAAATCTATATCTATATCTATATTCTATATATATCTATATATATAAAACTCAAAGTGGTTAGTGAGGGATCAACGCACAGCCCAAACTACTGGACGGATCGAGCTGAAATTTGGCATGCAGGTAGATGCTATGACGTAAGCATCCGCTAAGAAAGGATTTTTTGAAATTCCACCCCTAAGAGAGTAAATTAGGGGTTGAAAGTTTTACAATTTTTTAAAATTCTTTAATGGATTTGCTTCAAATTTTGCATGTAGGTTCTTTATTTAATGTAGATAAAGATTACAAAAGTAATTTTGGAAATTCCACCCCTAAGAGCGTAAAATAGGGGATGATCGCTTATATGCAACTTTTTATTCCTTTGATGTATTGGCTTCAAATTTTGCATGTAGGTTATTTATACAAAGAAAATAACCACTAATTAAAAAAGTTTCGGAAAATCTACCCCTAATAAGGTAATTTAGGGGTTGAAAGTTTGTATGACTTTTTAAATTCTTTTAATGTATTTGCTTCAAATTTTACATGTAGGTTCTTTATTTAACGTAGTTAAAGATTACAAAAGGAATTTTGGAAATTCCACCCCGAAGAGGGTAAATTAGGGGTTGAAAGATTTATAATATTTGTTTAATTTTTTAAAGGATTTGCTTCAAATCTTGCATGTAGGTTCTTTATTTAACGTAGATAAGGATTGCAAAAAGAAATTTTGGAAATTCCACCCCTAAGAGCGTAAATTAGGGGATGATCGCTTACATGCAACTTTTTATTTCTTTGATGTATTTGCTTCAAATTTTGCATGTAGGTTCTCTATATAACAAAAATAACTACCAGCGAAAAACATTTTGGAAAATCCACCCCTAAAACGTTATTTTAGGGGTAGACAGTTTGTTCTATGACTTTTTTTATTCCTTTGATGCATTTTCTTAAAATATTACATGTAAGTTTTTTATTTATCGTAGATAAGGATTACTAAAAGGAATTATAAAAACCCCTAAGAGGGTAAACTAGCGGTATAAATGTTTGTATGGAGTTGGAAGTAGGTTCCAGCAAATCCGTACATAAACGACGCAGCCCCACCGAGTTTGGGCTCATTTGATTCATTTTGACGAGTACTTTGATACTATATGGTAACCAGGGTCTGGTGATGGAACCGGAAGGTGGCCATAGGAACTCCGTAATTAAAAGTCGAAGCCCTATCCAACGGTGTATCACACGTCACTATTGAGGGGTGGGCCTAGACTCCATACTACTTTTCCCATGGCGACTACGGTTTCACTCACGCAGTAGTAGATATTACCAAGCATTCCAATAGATAGTGCAGCTATTTAAGGACCAGCCACATAGCAAACGTTCAGCGGGCACGGGCAGGTCTAACTTTAATAGAAATACAGTCGATAAAAATAGGCTATCTAACAGTGAAAGAATTATTCAAATCGGTCTATTAGTTTCTGAGATCAGCGCGGCCAAACAAACAAACAATAATCTCTTTAGCTTTTTAATCTATCTTCTATCTATTATCTATCTATTATCTATCTATCTATTATCTATATATATAAAACTCAAAGTGGTTAGTGAGGGATCAACGCACAGCCCAAACTACTGGACGGATCGAGCTGAAATTTGGCATGCAGGTAGATGCTATGACGTAAGCATCCGCTAAGAAAGGATTTTTTGAAATTCCACCCCTAAGAGAGTAAATTAGGGGTTGAAAGTTTTACAATTTTTTAAAATTCTTTAATGGATTTGCTTCAAATTTTGCATGTAGGTTCTTTATTTAATGTAAATAAAGATTACAAAAGGAATTTTGGAAATTCCACCCCTAAGAGCGTAAAATAGGGGATGATCGCTTATATGCAACTTTTTATTCCTTTGATGTATTGGCTTCAAATTTTGCATGTAGGTTATTTATACAAAGAAAATAACCACTAATTAAAAAAGTTTCGGAAAATCTACCCCTAATAAGGTAATTTAGGGGTTGAAAGTTTGTATGACTTTTTAAATTCTTTTAATGTATTTGCTTCAAATTTTACATGTAGGTTCTTTATTTAACGTAGTTAAAGATTACAAAAGGAATTTTGGAAATTCCACCCCGAAGAGGGTAAATTAGGGGTTGAAAGATTTATAATATTTGTTTAATTTTTTAAAGGATTTGCTTCAAATCTTGCATGTAGGTTCTTTATTTAACGTAGATAAGGATTGCAAAAAGAAATTTTGGAAATTCCACCCCTAAGAGCGTAAATTAGGGGATGATCGCTTACATGCAACTTTTTATTTCTTTGATGTATTTGCTTCAAATTTTGCATGTAGGTTCTCTATATAACAAAAATAACTACCAGCGAAAAACATTTTGGAAAATCCACCCCTAAAACGTTATTTTAGGGGTAGACAGTTTGTTCTATGACTTTTTTTATTCCTTTGATGCATTTTCTTAAAATATTACATGTAAGTTTTTTATTTATCGTAGATAAGGATTACTAAAAGGAATTATAAAAACCCCTAAGAGGGTAAACTAGCGGTATAAATGTTTGTATGGAGTTGGAAGTAGGTTCTAGCAAATCCGTACATAAACGACGCAGCCCCACCGAGTTTGGGCTCATTTGATTCATTTTGACGAGTACTTTGATACTATATGGTAACCAGGGTCTGGTGATGGAACCGGAAGGTGGCCATAGGAACTCCGTAATTAAAAGTCGAAGCCCTATCCAACGGTGTATCACACGTCACTATTGAGGGGTGGGCCTAGACTCCATACTACTTTTCCCATGGCGACTACGGTTTCACTCACGCAGTAGTAGATATTACCAAGCATTCCAATAGATAGTGCAGCTATTTAAGGACCAGCCACATAGCAAACGTTCAGCGGGCACGGGCAGGTCTAACTTTAATAGAAATACAGTCGATAAAAATAGGCTATCTAACAGTGAAAGAATTATTCAAATCGGTCTATTAGTTTCTGAGATCAGCGCGGCCAAACAAACAAACAATAATCTCTTTAGCTTTTTAATATTCATATATAGATATAATCTACTAGCAGCGCCCCGCGGTTTTACCCGCGTTGTGCCCGTTCCCGTGGGAATTTCGGGATAAAATGTAGCCTATAGCCTTCCTCGATAAATAGACTATCTAACAGTGAAAGAATTATTCAAATCGGTTCAGTAGTTTCTGAGATTAGCGCGTTTAAACAAACAAACAAACAAACAAACAAACAAACAAACAAACAAACAAAACAAACTCTTCAGCTTTATAATATTAGTATAGATATATATAAAATTCAAAGTCCTGACTGACTGATAATCAACGCACAGCCTCAACCGCTACACCTAGAAGCATGAAATTTGGCAGGAAGATTCTTCAAGTGACGTAAGTGCACACTAAGAAAGGATTTTCGAAAATTCTACCCCCAAGGGGATAAAATAGGGGATGAAAATTTGTATGAGACTTTGTCAATTTTAAACCGATCGGGCTGAGATTTTGCATGCATATAGCTACTATGATGTAGGCATCCCCTAAGAAAGGATTTTGATAAATTCTACTCCCAAGGGGATAAAATAGGGGATGAAAATTTGTATGAAACTTTGTCAATTTTAAACCGATTGGGCTGAGATTTTGCATGCATATAGCTACTATGACATAAGCATCCTTTAAGTTTTGATAAATTCTACCCCCAAGGGGATAAAATACGGGATGAAAATTTGTATGAAACTTTGTCAATTTTAAACCGATCGGGCTGAGATTTTGCATGCATATAGCTACTATGACGTAGGCATTCCCTAAGAAAGGATTTTGATAAATTCTAGCCCTAAGGGGATAAAATAGGGGATGAAATTTTGTATTAATCTTCTTAGATTTTCGACTGATTGAACTGAAATTAAAGATTGGAGCTACTATGATGACGACGTCCGCATAAATAGAATTTTCATAAATTCAACCCCCATATGAAATGAGAGATGATGGAAGATGTAAATGTATTAGTTTGAACCTGTCAGTACCTAATCAATTCATATAATACATTGTAAATGGTCGCTGTCTGTACATTGAAGATATAATATAAGGAAATAAGAGGTGGAGTGTGTTACGATGCGGAGGTATAGTGTGTTACGATAAACAAATGTTTTAAACGATCTTTAACAAAACTTAATTTAATTCCACGCGAGCGAAGCCGCGGGCAAAAGCTAGTATATATATAAAACTCAAAGTGGTTAGTGAGGGATCAACGCACAGCCCAAACTACTGGACGGATCGAGATGAAATTTGGCATGCAGGTAGATGCTATGACGTAAGCATCCGCTAAGAAAGGATTTTTTGAAATTCCACCCCTAAGAGAGTAAATTAGGGGTTGAAAGTTTTACAATTTTTTAAAATTCTTTAATGGATTTGCTTCAAATTTTGCATGTAGGTTCTTTATTTAATGTAGATAAAGATTACAAAAGGAATTTTGGAAATTCCACCCCTAAGAGCGTAAAATAGGGGATGATCGCTTATATGCAACTTTTTATTCCTTTGATGTATTGGCTTCAAATTTTGCATGTAGGTTATTTATACAAAGAAAATAACCACTAATTAAAAAAGTTTCGGAAAATCTACCCCTAATAAGGTAATTTAGGGGTTGAAAGTTTGTATGACTTTTTAAATTCCTTTAATGTATTTGCTTCAAATTTTACATGTAGGTTCTTTATTTAACGTAGTTAAAGATTACAAAAGGAATTTTGGAAATTCCACCCCGAAGAGGGTAAATTAGGGGTTGAAAGATTTATAATATTTGTTTAATTTTTTAAAGGATTTGCTTCAAATCTTGCATGTAGGTTCTTTATTTAACGTAGATAAGGATTGCAAAAGGAATTTTGGAAATTCCACCCCTAAGAGCGTAAATTAGGGGATGATCGCTTACATGCAACTTTTTATTTCTTTGATGTATTTGCTTCAAATTTTGCATGTAGGTTCTCTATATAACAAAAGTAACTACCAGCGAAAAACATTTTGGAAAATCCACCCCTAAAACGTTATTTTAGGGGTAGACAGTTTGTTCTATGACTTTTTTTATTCCTTTGATGCATTTGCTTAAAATATTACATGTAAGTTTTTTATTTATCGTAGATAAGGATTACTAAAAGGAATTATAAAAACTCCTAAGAGGGTAAACTAGCGGTATAAATGTTTGTATGGAGTTGGAAGTAGGTTCTAGCAAATCCGTACATAAACGACGCAGCCCCACCGAGTTTGGGCTCATTTGATTCATTTTGACGAGTACTTTGATACTATATGGTAACCAGGGTCTGGTGATGGAACCGGAAGGTGGCCATAGGAACTCCGTAATTAAAAGTCGAAGCCCTATCCAACGGTGTATCACACGTCACTATTGAGGGGTGGGCCTAGACTCCATACTACTTTTCCCATGGCGACTACGGTTTCACTCACGCAGTAGTACTCGTAGATATTACCAAGCATTCCAATAGATAGTGCAGCTATTTAAGGACCAGCCACATAGCAAACGTTCAGCGGGCACGGGCAGGTCTAACTTTAATAGAAATACAGTCGATAAAAATAGGCTATCTAACAGTGAAAGAATTATTCAAATCGGTCTATTAGTTTCTGAGATCAGCGCGGCCAAACAAACAAACAATAATCTCTTTAGCTTTTTAATATTAGACAAGTGAAAGTGTATTTAATTTATATTTATAAACATTAGTAATTTATATTTATATTATCTACAATAAGTGTCTGATCGCAATAGAAGAAGCTGTATTAGCATTAGGAGGACAAAACTTACAGCAATATGGGTTGCCTCAGCCTGAAAGGTCTGAAGGGTTACAGAACCGGGACTATCAGAGGGAGACGAGTTACAATATTGATCATTTAGCAGAAGTGGTGTCAAGTGGTGAAAGCGCTCTCACCCACGAACAAATAGAAGTTTATAAAAAAATACTTTCCAGTATTGAGACAGGAAAAGGTGAGATCTTTTTTTTGGATGCTCCAGATGGAACTGGAAAGACTTTTCTTATAAACTTACTACTGGCTAAAGTAAGAAGTTACCGTGGTATTGCCCTAGCGGTTGCGTCTTCTGGGATTGCTGCCACGCTGCTGGAAGGAGGCAAAACTGCACATTCTACGTTCAAACTCCCCCTCAATTTATTACAAACTGAAACCCCACTCTGCAATATTTCCAAACAAAGCAATATGGCCGAAGTACTCCGTAAAACTAAATTAATTGTTTGGGATGAGAGTACTATGGGTCATAAGGGGGGATTCGAAGCTTTAAACAAATCTCTACAGGATATCCGAAATAACAATAGCCATATGGGGGGAGTGACAGTATTGTTAGCAGGTGATTTCCGACAAACATTGCCAGTAGTGCCTCGGGGAACGCGAGCGAATGAAGTGAAAGCATGTGTAAAGCGGTCTCATTTGTGGACATCAGTTATTAATGTTAGTCTTACAAAAAATATGAGAGTCCATCTGAGGGGAGATATTTCTGCTGGCCAGTTTTCAGATCTGTTACTTAGAATAGGAAATGGAGATTACCCAGGAGAGGGGGGTGAAATAATTCTACCTACTACTTTAGGCACAATTGTGACTACATTAAATGACCTCATAATAATAATTTATCCAAATATTACTGGCATTTCCAAGAAACCTGCCGAATGGTTATGCGAGCGTGCCATTCTCACACCAAAAAATGATCAAGCGACCATGATTAATGATATTATTTTGAGATCGTTCGATGCAGAAGAGTATTGTTTTAAATTAGTGGACTCAGTGGTAAACAATGATGACGCCATCCATTACCCGGTCGAATTTTTGAACACTCTGAAGCCTCCCGGTCTTCCAACCCACATATTAAAATTGAGAGTTGGCGCCCCAGTTATGTTACTGCGTAATTTAAACCCACCAAAATTATGCAATGGAACCAGGTTGCGAGTAATAACATTGCAACGAAATGTCATCGAGGCCACCATACTGACAGGTTGTTCCCGAGGGGACTCTGTTTTTATCCCGAGGATTCCTCTAACTCCATCGAACTACCCCTTCGAATTTAAAAGAGTTCAGTTTCCCCTTAAAGTCTGCTTTGCCATGACTATCAACAAGTCTCAAGGCCAAACTCTTAATTTAGCAGGGGTAGATTTAAGAGAGAACTGCTTTTCACACGGTCAGTTATACGTGGCCTGCTCTAGAGTAAGCTCACCAAGCAACCTGGTGTTTCTAGCACCTGAAAGAAAAACTAAAAATATTGTTTACAAAGAAATACTGTGATAAGTATTGTATTTCATCATTTATAATGAACAAGCTACATAACTGCCAAGTTGTTTCATCCAATACCGTTTTGTTATTTTTGCTTGAAAGAGTAATAAACATCCGTCGAACCATCCTCACAAACTTTCGCATTTATAATATTAGTAGGATTCAAAGTCCGGACTGACTGACTGACTGACTGATAATCAACGCACAGCCTCAACCGCTACGCCTAGAAACATGAAATTTGGCAGGAAGGTTCTTCAAGTGACGTAAGTGCACATTAAGAAAGGATTTTGATAAATTCTACCCCCAAGGGGATAAAATAGGGGATCAAAGTTTGTATGAAACTTTGTCAATTTTAAACCGATCGGGCTGAGACTTTGCATGCATATACGTTTGTGCGCGCTAATCTCAGAAACGGCTTAACCGAATTGAATGCTGGGATTAACATTTAGTCTTTGTTTCATTTTAATCGGTTCAAAAATAAAAAAGTTATATCAACCTAAAGAATCGCATTAGAGGTGGCTACGATACGGAGGTGGGTGTGTGCTACGATGCGGAGGTGGGAGAATGCTACGATGCGGAGGTGGGAGTATGCTACGATGTGGAGGTGGATTCCATGCGGAAGCTACCATGTGGAGGTGGGGGGGGGGGGTGTTACGATGTGGAGGTGGGGGGGGGGGGGTGTTACGATGCGGAGGGGGGAGTTTGCTACGATGCGGAGATTGCTACGATAAAAAAAGTTTTAAACGATGTATCACGAAACTTAATGCGGCAGACTAAATTCCACGTGAGCGAAGCCGCGGGCAAAAGCTAGTACAATAATATGAACAAAAATAATTTAAGCCTGTAATGTCCCACTGCTGGGCGAAGACCTCTTATTTCACTGAAGATATCAGTACAGTAAGGAGGATAGATAAAAAATGAATGTCACAAAAATATAACTAAAACAATTGAATAATGCAATTTTAAGTTTTCGTCGAACAAGTTCATATCTCGATAATTCGAAAGATGAATATTCAATCGAAACGAACAAGACTTGATTAAATCGAGCCGAGTACTTCCAGTCTTCAGTCCATTCATGTTTCTTTATAATTGGGTTCCTTACTTGAACTTCTTTAATAAATTTATTTTCAATATTTTAGAGTATCAATTACGTATATCTGAGTGCGTACAAGTTGTTTCGCAACTTTGATTTGAGGGCTTGGAATTAGGCATGTGATTTGGAGGGGTTTCAAGTGGGTAATAAGTCAATAATGAGAATATTAGACTTGAAAAATAATTTGTCATGGCAAGGTTTCTTTTATATCAATGAAATAATTGAATCAAAATGAAGAAAGTCAACCACGATAGAGACGAAATAGATAATGTTGACGGAACATAATGTACCTATAACATATCCGTCGGTAAGGGCTACAAAGATGAAAGAAAGGAAAATAAAGCTCAAAACAAAACCTCAGCAACCATTCCCATCTCAATAACAAAACCATAACCAATGATAATAACATCCAATTTCACTCCGGATATTCGTCGTTCACAACTAGGTTCGTTATAAATGCCTATCCCTTATAACTAAATCGGTTCCCACTCGCCCGAAGCAAGCCGGGATTTCATATCCTTTCGATAAAAAGAATCTACACCGTCCTAAGTGGGATACGATTTTTTCTGACATCATATCAGTAATCTTATTTTCCTATCACTTTATCTATTCGAGTCTTAAGGAGATTCTCATGGGTGTTTGAATATCATTGAGGGTTCGTGGAAGGGTGGTGGCGTAACGGCTGATATAATTATTGTGATAGAGGATCGAACTGATAAGGCGTGATGTGTGACGCTCTGCAGTCGTTGGCGATATCTGAACGACTCCTATTGACATTTTTATGGTTTGCATGATGGTGCAATATCGAAGAGATAATGTTAATAGCCTTATGGTATTTTTTATGTATATTTAAAACGGAACGCTTATGGACCATTTGAAATGTTATTGCTTTCAGAATTCATGTGGTATGATGATGATATTCCTTCGCCGATTTAGCTTAGATCCGTTTTGGTGCACTCACATGAGTCTTGGCAAAAAAAGATAATAAAACGTAAAGGGCAATAATTATTAATGAGGGAATAAGTATGGCATTGGAATATCCTAGCGTATAGGTTCGATTTCAAAGGTTCTATCGCCTCAAGTCAAAAAAACTGTACATTGTACGAGTATTCAAAAATTTGAATGTGCCACAGCTTTTCAACAGTCATTCATCCCATCATTCATCATGACGCTTGCCGCGGTGGAGATCTCAAACCGAAAATACTATTTTAATGTTAATGAATTCCTACACTCTATCCTGCATTAAACATTGTGAAAGTTTGTGAGGATGGATGTATTGTATGTATGTATGTTTGTTATTGAACAGATTTGGAAACACATTTGTTACTCGTTATCTCGAAATTTCCACGAGAACGAACACAACGCAGATGAAACGCGGTATCTACTAGCACTACAAATATATACTATTCACACCAACAATCTACGCACCGAATCTAAACAAATATATTCCAATTCCGAACGCGACAATTTATTCTAATATATCGAGTACATTAAACGCTAATCCATCTCCAGAGCGTGTTATTTAACAAATTGATGACGTAATCGCGTTCACGCTCGCTGGGCGCGTGACGTCACGACGTGTGACGTATCGGCAATAGATTATGTTGACGTTTCACTGCTCCTGATTTCTGATGATCAGTGATCACTAATTGCTCAATACTCGTGTTTAACGTCAGATACATGGTTAATGTGACTGTTGATGATGCATTAAGATTGGGTTGTAGTTGTCATGAGTTTAGTTGGTGATTGACAGCTATATTATAATAGATTTAGTTTGGACTGTGTCAATCGATTTAGAGGAGAGCTTAAGGTGAAAAGTGATAAACTGTGTCTGCAACAAAAGTGAGATTTTGATTTGCGTTTTTCAGATGTGTTCATTTGGACGCTTTGATCATTGGTAGGCCTCGTCGAATATTCTGTAGCTAAGTTACTTGAAAAAGATATTTTTTGTATATTGATAGTTACACGAGCAATGCTACGAATAATTATCCCAAACTAACCTACGGGAAAGGATGCAATGCAGTTAAATCCACGGAGCGCTACATATAAAATCATTATACAGGCAAACTTTAATCTAAAGTGTTTATATTCCATTTGTAGAAACATGATTAACAGCTGCATTGCTTAGTTTCCGACCGTTGAAACTAACTGTAAGTTTAACTATTGCGAGTGGAAAGTGAGTAGCAATTAATACGTATGTTTGTGCAATTACATATCAAAGGCATTTCAATTAAACCGAGATTGAATCACGAACATCTAAACGTGTAAACTTTAACAATTATAATATAAAATACACTTCAAGTTCCCAACTTTACGAATGAGCTGTGTACATTATGTAAGACTCGATGGTAATTTAGAGTTACTCGTGTTATTTAGTGCTGTACTCAGTGTAAATATTACGAGTTAGATTCATTCAGTTATAATTATAGTTACTTTGCAATGTAAAAAACAAGTAAAGTCATGTTCTAATTTTGGCTTACAGCTCAAAGCTTACAGGCTTACTTTCGAGGTTCTATAATATTATGTCCCATATAAACATGACCATTTTTTTAAAATTTGGTTTTTGAAGTTTCCTTCGCCTGTTTCGCGGCCATGGAAGTGCTATCGCGTGTGATGTGTGAAGACCCTAATCGACTACCATATTCGACCAAATCTAAATCAAACCGAAACCCGGTCACATAATGAAAACACGATAACAAACAATGTGTTTACAATTATACATAATCATAAACATATCAAGGGACGCGAACATGCGAGCTCAGCCTCCTCCGCCCACGTCCCACACCCCTCCAACACACCGAACACATTTTATAATACAATTCCAAAACAAAGGACCGCAATTTGATAAAATAACAAAATAAAAAGGAAAAAAGGCCCAATTTTCAGCTCATTTAAAATACGGACCTATCTAAAAACACCCCGCCACATGTCGCTTTAATATCGTAAAAATACGTTCCGAATATACGAAACATGAGCCGACATACCTATAAACAAAGGTACATTAGCACTCTCTCCGAATTTACGAATAATTTTCACTCATAAAAGATTTTTGCGAACAAAAAAGAGATTCTATTGAAAATTCATGCGCTCGTACTGTCAATCAGATTTTTTGTGAAATATGCTTTATAACTGTTGCCTGGCGCATAACTGATAATTCGATGAAAATAAAAATATATGGAAAGTTATTGCTGCTGTAACTTATTTCAAAGTGTACAGAGTAGTTGGTCAACTTTCGTACGAGCGTTGTGTAGGTTCAACATTCCTTAAACAGGCTATGAAAAGAAATGTGGCGAATAATACCATAAAATAGTAAGAAAGCGTGTTATAAACCGATCCTTCAGACGGAGGAAATAAAGAAATACAGCGCCGCGGGCGCGGCCAAGACCATCTTTATTTACCTCGCGAATAATCTTATTGTTAAAAAACACAAAACTTTCCCTTTGTCACTGATGAACAGAGGAACACAAATGTTATTTTGTTCATTTTTATATAAAACTGTGAGGAAACGAACTGAAAAAAGCCACCTCACTGCTCGGAGCACCAGGAAATTCAGGACTCCTTAAAGATGTCATTTTGATTTATGATGCAATGACTATGGCTTTAATTCTTTAACGTTCTCAAAGAATAATGTTCAATGGAAATATTTTCTGCATTTTAATGTTTCAACAGAGAAAAATATTAACCGGTTTATTTTTATTTCGAGATGATTGTGCGAAAAATTGAGACTCGGCTCCAGATACGCTTTGAAACAATATTACAATATTACCTTTTGTAGAGGTATTGCGATAGAGGAAATTAAAAATTCAATACAGATTCATTATCCTTCAGCGGTGTTAACCATATGAAGGTAAATACCGAAATGCAATCAAACCGTAAGCCGCGCAAATGGTTCCTTCCACTAAATGAAACCCGCAGACTCGGAGCATTTTGTTCTGTGCCAGAACTAGTAACCCTATTAAATCAAATAAGAATCACTTAACCCCTTTTTAGATAGGATATCAAAAGAATCCAGGCACCGGGACGTAGTGCAAACAAGCCGTTGGAAAAAGGCTTTGTCCATTGTTGAGGGCACGCCATTATGTCGGCATTGTGACCTCACAATACTGCGATTATAGCTAATAATAAGATTTGCCAGGAGCGGTGGGGAGGCCCGAGAAACGATTTCCGTCGCCTTTTGTTATTGGGGACTTCTAAATAAATCTTAGCTCGGATTATTCTACTGTTTGACTCGCTAGAAACTTGTTTCGGATAAATTATTTTTCGGAATTTTGTTACTAATACTTTTTTCTAGTAACGTGACCTCATACACGTTTTGGCGGGATCCTTTGATGTACCGTTATACGAGTATATTAACTTCAAATAAAAACGTAATTTCTCCTTCTATACAGTGAAAGATACAAATGAATTGATATCGGTATGTACGTATTATTTACAATCTTCACATTGGTAAATAACGTAAATAATGTGAGTAATAAAATAATACAATATTAAACATATTATTTACAAACATACCATTAATTAAATAACATGTACATTGACATAGTTACGTGTATCTCATCTGTAAAAATAAATTAATAATAGAAAAAAGATAGGTATATTTTTAAAAAGTCCAACGACATATTGGCGTAGTAACTTTAACTTCTCATAAACGCCATCATGACGCGTGGGACGCACGAGACAATACTAAACTATTTTAGAGCCTGTCCAGATGAAGCGTTTTACGCGCGAGTCCACTCGCGCGTATACACTCGCGCGTACTCGAGATACTAGAGCTACATACATTCCGTCCAGATGCTCTCGCGCGTTACCTCACACGCGCGTAAAACGCGTGCAATAACCGCGACTCTCGACTCGCGCGTCGTACGCGCGAGCGGCGCGCGAGTCGAGATACTCGGGCGCCATTGCTGCGTCCAGTATTACGCGCGAGTGCGTGGCGTATGGACGTATTTATTGCGATGATGGAGCGTGACAACTTCAATACCTCCCAGAGTAGAACGCGCGTAAAACGCGGTATCTGGACGCAGTGTAAAATTGATACGCGCGAGTCCACTCGCGCGTAAAACGCTTCATCTGGACAGGCTCTTAGTGGTCTGGTCATTTAACATTAAGGATGGGCTGTTTCTAACGGTCGGTTATCGTAACATATGTACGTTAAAAACTTCACCTTATTTAAGGTGTTAAATGTCTGTTAAATACTATTCTTTGTTTCATAATTTAAATAACAAGTAATTCAGGCGGCCAGTAGCAAGCTACGATTTCCACTTCATAGGTACGTCTATTGAGACTGGCATATTGTATTAGAGTTTACTAGTGCGTGAGCGTAAGCTAAAACAACCTGCCCTACATGTATAACATTTACCTGCAAAATGAATTTATGTGTAACATAATAAGTGCCCGAGGCAATGTGTAAGATTAAATAAGATAATCCAACTGACTTAGTAAATCAAAATCCCTTTCTTTGAACTGTACGTACAGGTGCGCCGTTCCAGAAACCAGAAACACGAGTACAATAAACAACAAAAACAATTGAGTAACCACAAATTATTTACGCGTAATGTAATGTAATTAAGAACAATGAATCCAGCACTTTGGCAGACAATTACGCAGTACCGTAACATTTAACGTACCTACCTGAAGCATTTCACACGTCAATGTAATGGATGTGGAAAATTACGTTGGGAACTAATGAGACCGAGCGGGCAATCTGTTTAACTTATCATTGCGAGAAGTTTGGCTCGGCGGCGGGCTGCGGTGTGAGTGACGGACTTTACAACTACTTTGAAAAGTTCTGTAATGGACAGTCAACTTTAGTCAGGTGTATTTATTGGGAAGTTTTTGAATTAACAATGTTAGTGTCCACTGTCTACTAATCTATCATACATTTCATAACACTTTCCACAAATATTGGCTTTCACAAATAATTGGTTCATAATTATTATACAATGAAAATACATTTATTTAATAATTGTTTTAATCAAAACGTAAATGCGAATTAGTTCACTAATTATTAACATGAAAGCGCACACAACAACATATTGCATATCATACACACTGAACCCAGTTATAGTATCAGCCTATTTTAACTATCATCATTACTAATAACGCTTGTACAACGTAACTTGAGCCTACCGGAAGAGCAATCGCCTGTCGCATGACGTCACGTGACGGACGGCCTCTCCCGCGGGATAGATCGCGTCCCGTATTGTCTCACACATTAACTCGCCTATATCTCATTAAGGGAATGTTTCCACCGTGTTTGGGAAACTAGTAATTGGGACAATTCGATAATGGGACGTAAGTACTTTTTGGTGACGAAAATAGAAGGATTTTTGCTGTAAAGGTTTATGTTAAAGCTGAATCTATACTAATATTATAATGGGGTGAAATTTGTAATTTTGTTTTTGTATGTTCGGACTCATCACGGAAATGATCAGTTCGAATAATAATCATTCTAATACCCACATTTAACAGAAAGGTTAGAGGCTTTTTTTCAAGGGACACAATGCGAGTAAAACCACAAGGCACTGCTAGTATGTATATATACGTTTGTAGGGTTCAGATTACTTCTAATAGAGCAATGGTAGATCTCTAACTTACCAAAGGATGAATTACGTAAGACCGTGGCCAGCACGAGCCCCATACGTGCTACGTGTTCATACTACAGAGCGTTGTATGTAAAGTATTGTGCGTCGTCCGAGACTCGTCCGAGCCACACGGTCACGGTATCACATCAACTGCTTTACATAACAATAGCCTTGTCCCGCGGTGTTACCCGCGTTGTCGTTCCCGCGAGAATTTCGGGATAAAATGTATCCCATATGATAATCTGATGTATAATTTATATTACTGTAAAGTTTCATCCAAATCCGTCCAATAGGTTTTTCGTGAAAGATTAACAAACATTTAATTATATATATATAATATACTCACAAACTTTCGCATTTATAATATAAGTAGGATGTATTAGTGAACGTTTGAACCCGCACCCACGTGGCACGACTCACGCCGCCTAGCTTAAATAATCATTATCGTTTAAGTACTCTAACAGTCTAATACTTACCAAAACTAATGTAAACCAAGTGTTTGAAAACGTTATATCGAGTGCTTTAAAAATGTTAAGTAATTTATTAGAGGTTGAATTATAAAAACCTTTTCTGTGTAAAAGGTTTAAAAAGCTAAGGTAGTTCTATAAGAGGTAGACGGTCGATAGTCTCGTAAATATCAAGGCTTGGGGTATTCTAGTAGCTAAGGAAAATATCTTCATCGGTCAACGACCTCCTTAGTGAGTACTGGTCATCGGGACACGTAATGTACAGACTTGCCTATTAGTTCGTGCAGATACTGTGTGTTCACTTGTGTGTTATTTAGAAGAGGGCTCAACGTTTTTTAAGTGATTCACTAAGATGTGTGATTTTTTATGACAAGTTATAAAACATCTACGGGCTCGTTTACTCAGCTTTAGGAGTTTTACATGTTGTCAAAGGAAGAAGACCTAGGCTTTTTTAAGGAATGACGAATATTACTAGTTAAAGTAGTTTACACTTATAGTTCTTCGATAGATACATAGTCAATGTGAGGTATATTCAAGGTACATTCATTCATGTAAGATACGCGAAGACAAGTAAAATGTACGTACTATAACACGTAAAGTTATGGAAGTCTGTAAGGTTCTAATTCCGAAACCAGGCTCTATCTTAAAGTAAAAAAAACTTTATGCTAATAAATATCTGTTTATCAACAAAAACAAAGTTAAGAAAACATTACTACAAATAAATGAAAGAGTAACAAACATTGCACTCGACCGCCTCAAAACGAACTTACAAATCACCCAAACACGAGTTAATATTTAAAAACAACAGTTATAAAAATAAATCAAAGGCACATTCGCCGCGTTTTTCCACTGTATTTTTATCTAAACTGCGTCCCTAAAAACACGTTTTACAATTTTAACGAGCGACAAAACGTGATTTTTACAAACAAACCATCCCTGAATATTATACGTACTGAATGGAACGCGGCGCTGGTTTCAAATGACATACAGATTTAACTGACAGACTCAGTGGAGATTAAAAGACGAAACATTAAACCTTTTTGAAGCTTACAACGTTTCAAAATTACATATATATAATAAAAAACTAAAAAGTTTTAAATCAGAACACTTTTCGTGTCATATTTCAACTTTACTCATACATTTAAGCAGCCTTATGTTATGAACATGTCGAACAGTGTGTACGAAGCCTTAATGCGATGGTTTATTTCAGTATTTACGTAAAAAATAAACATGTCTGCGACGATTTTTCCCGTAAAGCCTCCATCAGTCAACGCGACCGCGGATGAAGTCGCGACCGAGTGAACAACATTCACATTTGTCAGGGTTATAATAATAAGAGGGACGGTATTTTAGAGGCTTTCTTTACGGGAATGTTGCGTAGTTTTTATGTATGGTTTGTATTTAAAAGAGTTGATTATATGAATAATTATTTTTGTAATAGATAGCCACATCCAACGGAAAGGTATGGGCTATTCCCATGGGAACGGGCACAACGCGGGTAAAACCGCGGGGCGCTGCTTGTACAATTAACGATTAATATACATACACAGGAAACATAATTTCCATACAAGGACAAACTAATAATACATTTGGTTCACCGTTAGTGTATGGAAATCTGTCAAAGCAGAAATGCTTTTGAAACGTTACTAATAAACAATGGTTTGGTTGTGTTCGTGTCAACCGGAGCATGGGGCTTGAAATAACTGTAGATAAAGCAATATTAAACTAATAATTAATTACGTGTACACATTCTGTTTGGAGCATATTGAAATGTTATGTTGGTTATATTAAGGTTTAACACAAAAACAGAAGTCCTCTGCGACTGAAACGCCAGATAAAAAATGTAAAATAAAAGCGATGTCAATTCGTAAATGTAATTTTAATTCAAAATGTAGTATTGTGTGAACAGGCCTAAGAAACCAGTAACAAATTGTCGGAAAAATATATAATTAGAGACTAAAATGAAACGTTTAATAATGTGTCGGCGTTAAAACGTTGCCCGGTAACTCAAACAAAATAATCGAGTACGTTATTACATTAAGCCGCGGCGACTTATTGATAATAACAAGAAAACTTTTCCACATAAAATATTAAAAGCGAAACACGCTTCGAATACCGAGGCACGTTCATAAAAAGGGTCCTTTTATCAAAATGGTTTCGGCACACCCTTTCTGTGTTGGCCAAATTACCAGCTATTTCGCTGTTATGGTTCACTTTTCACCCATATTCTTGGGTTACAAGATTAGGGATGGGAATAGTTTGAATTTGCTAACGTGACGAAATGGACTTTTTGTCATATTGATGGTGATGCGGCTTTTGTGGCGTGTTGGACGTGGCCGCTTGATGGATATGTTCGGGGCCGTCTGCGAGGAAGGGTCATCGCGGATTTACTTCTCACCAAATTGACAAAGTTTTTCTGTTGGCTTGATGTTATTTTAATCCCTGCTCATATTATAGATATAAAAGTAACTGTTTGTCTTCCTATCCGTCTGTTTTATGTATGCTTTCAAACCGATTTTATATGATATAGATAAGACTTCAAAGATGGATATTAGCTTTTTATTTTTTCGCGTAGAAATTTCCAGTGTGCGTGGTGCCGCGGGACACTGTTAGTTGTAAATAAAATACACATACCATATAATATTAGCCTTCTATTTCTCGATCTACGGCCCTCAATCAAACGCATCATTTTTCACCGACCGCCGCCGCCGCCGTCCTCTCATTGTAGGCTGACAATTTGTTTTGGATATACACGAACCTGATAAATAACAAGATGAATCGTCGCTCGAATGCGGCAAAAAATAAGGGACTAGAAAATTATGAAGCTATATTTTATGAAGGATTTTTTGGAGCTTTAATATAACTTTTTAAGGAAAATTGGGGAAATCTTTGAGCCTGAGATGATTTTATCAGGTCTTTTGGATGAATCCGTCTAATAGAGATAACGGAAGACAACGTTCCGGAGGGATTGAAAGGCTTTAGTGATTCCGTAGCACTTGAAGTGAAATATTTTCATTTTTGGCAGGTTACATAGGAAACAGATATAAAGTTTCTAAGTTTTTGCATACTCAAAAAAAATGCACAACTATCTACGTTTTCTACGTTAATGAAACAATATCACCTACATAACATTGTAACTATATTTTACAGAAACTTCGCTATCACAGCTGAAGAAACAAAATGAAGTGAAATATAAGTAGGTAGTTGAAACACTGAACAGAAAAACTCTTCGACCGCCGCAATGTTGCCAGTATCGACGTAAAGCGGCATCTTCCTTTGTTCGGGACCGTTGGGCAGCGGAAGTGTTGGAGTTTCTGCTCATAAATTATTTGGCATACTTTACCACAAAAACTTGATTTAATTTAGTATTCTATTTTGAGGATTTCGTTTCGTATTTTCACATTACTTTGCGTAGTCGTTGTCCGCCCACGGTAGTTCAGGAAAATAAATCAGTATCGAAATTGGTGTGAAAATCGACTGTTTGCGTGACATAACAGGAAGTTTATTTTTAGATGACATTTATTTTTCCTTAAAACAAAATCGTTTTTATTTCAGTAGCCCTTAGACAAGAGACTAAATATCCTATTTTGGTATGCACAGAAGAATTCCAATACTTCGAGTGCCCTAATAGATTCTAATAGATCTATTTTGACGTTAAATACTTCCACCGCTGACTGGCGTATGAGCTTTCTTTTTTAAACGAAACCTTATGAAAATATGAATAAAGTTTATTATAATCTTTATTTCATCTGTTAGTACTGTAGTAGGGTCGCATTCATAGCCGAAACGAGGTTGAGGTGCATTTCACACTGGACCGGCTTTTAATAGAATACACTCACTACAAACGTTATTACACTATTGGATTTTCTAGCGTTCGGACCATGTTCGGACATAATATACACGATATACCTTAACATATTCTCATTAATATCACAAAATGTTGCTGAATATTTTATGTTAATATTGTGTAAGCAAACTAATTCGCATACGGTTGTTGGATTCAAATTAAACTCTGAAAGGCCTTTACATAATCGACTAGGGATGGCCTGCGCTTTTATGCGTTCCTGTTAGTTTATAACTCATTCCGTGGCTGAGGTTATCAAACGCAGAAAGGTATTTTTAAATTTAATATATAGAGTTCTAGAGATAAGCATGTGAATACAAACGATTTTTTAAATCAAATGTGACTGAGACTTGTGACTAACTAATAACTAAACGGCAACTGAATTAATTAATTTAAATTATTTAAAGGTAAAGGTATTAATATCCCTTTGATGCCTTTCAAATCACTGAAGATATCAGTACAGTAAGCAGGATTACGCGTAACCACACCGCTTGCTCACTTCGCTTATTCTCAAATAAATTACATCTTCTCAAATTGAAACCAAAAGCGTCAGATTTGAAACAAGTTCCCAAATAACAAACAAGTAATGAAGAACAAGTTATTATTCTGTAATAAACGAAATCGTCCATTAGCAAACAACTCGAACGCAACTCGAATGTCGCGAATCAAACCGTTTCAAGTAATCCCCTTCGTTTTAATCAAAGACTTTTGACGGATTAATTGTAGCTTAAAAGATAGCTGACGCTAAATGATGAGCGTCCCTCAGGCGCGCGGTAGTAGTTGACCAGTTACACTTATTGGGGGTGTCCAGTTATTATGAGAAGGTTGGTGATCAATATTGGTATTGGACTTATATCTATACTAATATATAAAGCTGATGAGTTTGATATTTTGTTGGTTTGTTTCAAAGCGGAAATCTCAGAAACTACCACCAATGGATAGGCACATTTAAGGGGAAGGATGTTGGTATTTTTATCCAGAATTTCTTTCTGGAATGAGCCCCGCAGGTAAAACGGCGGGACATTTCTAGTTAGTTACAATAGAAGTAGTTAAAGCAACAAAAGTCTCAATTTCTGCATCATTTGACCAATTATTGTGACTGTGACTGAGTAAAAAATCTAAAATGAGCAGTTTTTTAAGTATTCTCGTCTAAACTAAAAATATATTATTCTTTTAAATAGGTATTTTAGTTTTATTTTAGTAAAAAGACATTGCGGCAAATGCTTAACGTTTTATTTTAAGATTGATATGTCCCTCGCTGATATCGAGGTTTAAATAAATCATCGATCGTCATAGTAAAAAGTATCGAGGTAAATAAATATGAGTACCATTTTCAATATCTCTTACATTTTATCACAAACTGGGCAAAAGCAAAAGCAAAAGATTAATCCATTTTAATTAAACTGACGTCCCGCCGTCGCTGTACTACCGCCCGGTCTATCGGAAAATAGGTTACGAATTATGAAGGATTGTCGTTTCACAATTGAAATTGTTAAGTAAAATCAGAACTCCGGCACAAGTTTAAACTAAATGGCAATATCTTAATGGTTTTCTAATTAATTATTAAGGATTTAAATGACTAATACGTTTATTTTTAACTA
This sequence comes from Cyclophora punctaria, assembly GCA_951394245.1. Lineage (NCBI taxonomy): Eukaryota > Metazoa > Arthropoda > Insecta > Lepidoptera > Geometridae > Cyclophora > Cyclophora punctaria. The sequence continues at coordinate 11,026,263 of OX596175.1, forward strand.
TAAAGTAGTAGTACCTGTAAAGTAAAATAAGATAGGAAATAATTGCTATGAAAATAATGAAGGAATATGTCAGCAAACTGCCTACAAGCAGTCTACCGAACCTATAGATATCGGGTAGTCTGCTGACTGACTGCGACGCTCCTACACAACATGACATAGTAGAGGCGTATATAACAGGAAAGTCTTATGTCTTTTAAAAAATCGAAAAAGGTTGAACTGATTTTACTTATTTTGGTTTAAAATTCGAAAGTTGAGAGACAACTTTTTTGGCGTTAAAGTTTGCTTGGTCAGCTAATAAACGCAATATTATTGTATCTGGGAAAATACAGGCGAAAATTCTTAACATAAAATTCAAATTTTTTGTTATTCGGCTATTCCGACTGGAAACATAAAAACCCGTTATATTAAACCACAATAGTGTAGAGCCCTCACTCGCTAGTGAAGAGCGCGGTTCATGTCGCGAACATGCGCCATTAAGTGCTTTCATTGTTACGGGAACAAGATTTGTGTTTTATGTCACGCTAGCCTTGTTTAAACGGTGAGCTTTTAAGTAAACACAGTTCAGTAGGATTAGTACGCTATGATTAGTATAAGTACACTTCGTTGATAGAAAACTTCGACGATTTCAAAAAGCGGTCTAAATCTTCGGTAGCCTATCGGTATATTCATGGTCTTCCTTTTATTTCTGACGCTATGTTATTTAGCAAAAAATAATCCTGATGAACCCTTTCGATCGGTATGATAAAGCTACAGGGTGATTTTTTTTTCGTGTAGCGGGTTCGATTCCCGGTTCAAACGTGTAATTATTCAAAATCTATGAATGCAGTTAAAATTGTTTTTGAAATTGAAATAATATCTTCTTTCAGTAAAATGTTCTATCTACAATATTAAGGGTACTTTCCCTCCATGTGGCATTGCCGTGGGACGCCCTGTATAGTTAGTCTAAGTCTTCGTCACCAAGATGGGCCATTGAGTTATAGGCTATATTATGAGCAGATTATTTGTTTGTTTGAAAACTTTAATCTCAAAAACTACTAATGTTATTTGAATAGGTAATATTCTAATGAATAGCCATAATCAACGAAATGGAATATTTTTCATCACAAAATTTTCAAGAAAACGGGCACAGGTGGTTAAAGCTTGCTGCGAGAAAGACCATACTTTAGTAAAAAAAATCCTAAGAAATATGAAAAGAAAGTTACAGCCCCAAATAACTGTCCCATCGATATCATATTGGACACTACAGGAAATCGATTACCTCTCAAATCTCTTATGAATCACTACATAATAGAAAGACCCCTCTTTCACCTCACAATGCCGATAATAAGTCCGGTCGTGAAAAAACTAACGTATATGTGACCTCTTTGGCCTTATTAAAAGAACGTTATCGTCGGTTTTGAATGAACATGAGAGTGATATTAATCTTATTTGACAACAAATGTCAGATGAAAATGTATACTACTATCATTGAGGCTAATATAATAAAGCTGAAGAGTTTGAATTTTTAATTGTTTTGCCCTTTGAAAAAGTATTTTTATAATGGATAACCAACAACAGGAAAGGATATGGGTTACTTCTTATCCTGAAATTCCTGCGGGAACGAGCATAACGAGTAAAACCGCGGGGCGTGTGTAAACTAAAAGAGAAGTGGATCGTTAACGTTTCAATTCAATATGCGTATTGTTCAATTAAACCTAAGACGTTATGTTAGTACGTTATTCTCGGTTTATACTTCGTTTAAATAAGGAGCTATCAATAATGATTTACTGGTGCAGGGTTTGTCTACCTGCTTGGTAATTTTATCGAAGCAATGCATGAAAATGAATAATCACATAATCAGACGCGTCACATCTTATAAATCTCCTTGATTTTCCACACAATAACGTATTTCATTATTCAAAGTCTTAATTCTGTCATTTTCTGGTGGGTGAGTTTCATTAGCGTTGTTCTGTGTCGAACGTCGCTTTGTTTGAGATGTGGAGGAAATTAAAGTATGGAGAGATCCTTTTATATTGTCTCGAGCGGCGGTACTCAGGTTATTATGTTCCTTTGTTTTTTGTTACATCTCCCAAAGAATTTTGTGAAAGTTTTATTATGTTCTACAGTGCCTTAATTGCTTAACAACTTGAGCTACATCAATGTAATAAAAAGTGATTTTGTCGGATTCCGTTATTGTTTATCTTTGTCAATTTGGTCTGATTAAGTCATAGAACCTTTGCCGAGTTGGTTGTTTGTTCAATATTCATACCAACATCTGAATGCTAACAAACTTCATCAATACTGTGCCTGTTTCTTTCATCCGGCACTTACTATGCAACCGGGGCTCGAACAAAGGAACTAAAGTAATAGAATTTTCGGTCCTTTGATGTTACTCGAAAAATAATTTGGAAAGTCTTCCTTCAGCGAAAGCTAGCTTTTATTACATGTCTAAAGATATTTGATTTGGTTTGTAAGCAATTGATTTTATCTTTGAAATACTCGTGGAAAACTACCTTTGTTGTCTCTTCTGGAGCGCTATTTTTTATTTAATTTTGTTGGATTTGTTTACAGCGTCCAGTCATATCTATTGTATTTTCTTTCTTCAGCGGGTCACTCAGTTTAGTTTAGTTTACTGAATGTGTTAAAGGTTTAACAAAACAAATCTATCTAGTTAACTGATCACTAATCCTGGATCTATTTGAAGTTAATTGAAAACCAAACGTTGGCAGGTATCTATTCACGTTGGATTTGTACAATAAACAATATTTGGCTTGTCTGTAAACGTCATCTGTTACTCTATAATATATTTTGTAACTTCACTGGATAAATTTAAACAAAACCAATGTTGACAGAGAAAAACAATTTTATTTTATTTGGACTAAAATAGGTACTTACGCTTTTTTATCATGAAAATACAAGTTTATTTGTAAATTTTTCACCCTTTACCTCCGACGTTGAGTGGAATAACCGGTGTATAAATAAAATCATAGCATTTGATCTAACAGTAAGGCAAGCGCTTTTGATTTGCATAGTGAAGCGTTCAAGCGTTCCCTGACGGATCACAGAGCGCTGCTCACTTGGCTGGGTGAGCCGATCCGAAAGTGCAGAGCACGCGCTACTCCGTGCTCCGACACGGCAAGCACTGTGTCTCTCTATGTCATAACATTAGTCGGAATAGTTGAGCTAGGTGCTCGTGAAACAATGCAATTGGAATGCGATATGCAAGAATTAACATACAAGATAACGTATTCATATCGAGATTCCTTACAAGCCGCTCATTAAAACACATATGCTTAAAGGAGATTGTAAAGAGTACTCGTAAAGGAAAGCAGACACTTACAAACCATCAAAGCCAAAAAAATATCGTGAGAACTCCAAAGGATCTTATTAGACGCAACCATCTCAACCCTTCCGAGAGGCAATTTGGTCCGCATCAAACTTGACATTTCCATACTTAGGACCTTCGTCCGAGAATGATGGATGACGTACATTGATTGACCATCCTAATTTAGTACTTCAGTTACAAGTTATACCACTCTAACCAAAGGCCATAAGGTCGATAGTTGTTCGAGTTGTTTGTTTATGTTGTCCGTGATGGATGCACGGCGGTTTGGCTAATTTTGTAAGTGCGAGTGGACGTTAATGATGCAAGGTGTGGTTTGGTTGATTGTGGGGGAATAGTTGGAAATAAATTAACAGGAACTAATGTGGCAAATTAACGGAAACTAATAAAGACCTTTGCCCAGCAGTGGGACGATAAAGGCTAAACCACAATCAATGTGCCAATGTCTACTCGTAAAAAATCCAAGTTGTTTAATTTTTACTATCTTTTTTGGTACTGTTAGGTTGAGCAAAAGAATAAATATAAAGACATGTGTGACGTAAATGGTAACTCAACATTACTTGTTTATTTGCTTAATCTGGACGACGCCTAAGTTATATATCTGAGAAACGATATACTAAGTTAATAAAAACCACAAGTCCTTGTCCTAAGCTTCAGTCTCAGTCATGCAAAATTAAAGAGATAGATATTTTATTCTCCTATTTTCATACGAAATCTTGTCGCTCCCGGTCCTTCACAAAGGTTACGGCTTGTTATACACGAAGCCTCGTAATACGGTCAACATATCATATGGGCTATATTTTGACACATTTTTCCAAAGCCAAGGTCACGTGGGACCTCTACAATCTTCTCATTTTGACCCTCACTTTGTTTAACGTATGGATACACTTATCTGGAGTGAAATATATGAATAAAAAATAGTTTCGGCTTCTTCATACGAGACCCTCATCTCGGTGATGAATGATGTGGGTTATAAAACTGATGTAATACGGACTTGTAATTAGTAAGGGTCTGCAGATCTATGGGCTGGGGAACTATCTGTTCCCTGAGAGGGTTCTCTGGTTTGCTATCTTTTATATTTATATATAATACATTTTTAGTATTTCAATACTTGTGTGTGTATGTATACGAGTAAGTTCCTTTAATTTAATTAAAATTGGTTATGTACAATTGAACCAAATTAAGCACATTAGACGTTGAGCTAATTTACTAGCTCCAAACCGGTTCGAAGGCTTTTGAGCGGTCTTAAAGCCCCTACACCAGGGTTGGCCACTTACCTACACGAACTTACTTAACAAAGCGTTACATTCCTTTCAACTAATATAACCCAAAACATGTTTACAATTACAAAAGCACAAGAAGATCGCAACCCAGAAAAAACCCTGGTAATAAAAGTTTTATTAGATCGAAAGGAGCCGCGAGAACAGACATATAAACACGCAATAATATCAACAACCAAATAAAATGGGAACAAAAATCTCATTATAATCCAATCGGAGATCGCTTCCAATAAGCTATAAACGGCGAATAACGAGCCCCCGAGGATCGACCTTGCTTGAACCAACTCTACCAAATACCCCGACGTACCCCGGCGTACCCCGGCGTATCCTGGCATACCACATAGTACCCCACGGTATCCCATTCACACTGACTATCGTAAAAATAGATTCACCACTCTCTTTAAATTGAGACGTTCTATTTAAAATTGGAATGTTGCTATTATTCCCTTGAATGTGTTTGATGTACGAGTATCTTCAGGTTTATGATCTAGTTCAGAGTAAACATTTTGTTTGAGACACTAATATTTGAATATGAACTTCAGTATTTTATAAGTACTCGTCGTGTGAGTGAGTGAAAGGTTTATTTAAAATACGCGGTGACGTCCGGTTTTTCCTGCGTTGAATTCATGCGTTGCACAAACTTTTGTGTAGCTTCAAAGTGACATACTCGTATCTTATTTACTATGTACTAGTCACGATTTCATGCCTACGCCAAAGTTTATTAAAATATATATTCAATTATTTACATCCAAATATCTGTTCATTGTAACCGTTCACTTGACCATTCGTCAGGAATCCAATTAGTCTATAAAACAACATGAATTCGAGTGATATTCGTCTGCAGTAGTTTTATTTGAGCCCACAAGCCTAAAATGGCGTGCGGTTATTGAATATTGGCTGCCGGTTTTATTGAAAACCCACCAATTGTAAATACAGTGGCGAAGTATCGCGAGGATATTATTTTGCGGTTCCATGGTTAAGTATAAATCAAATTATTTTAGCATTTAGCTTCGAATCATTTTCAATAATTTAATCATTCGGATCAGATTGAACATCGCTTTTTATGGAGCTTCATAATTTTAATAATCAACATGAAGAGTGATTATGCAAAAAAATGCGTCTGAATTTTTTTTAAATTTTTATATTTAAGATATTTTCAAAATAAATCTGTAAACTTCGGAATAGAGCAGATACAAATCAAATTAAATTAACAATTACAAAAAGCTTCAACACAAAAAGCCTCGTTATAAACCCGTTAAAATGTCAAATTGATTATCTGCGAATAGCGTTGAAAAACAAATGAGTCGCGCATTGTTAACATCGTCTCGGCTCCGGTGCATTCAATAAAAGGATTAAAATAATTTAACCGACTGCGCCAGTGTTATACAGGGCCGCTGGGTGTAATATGTCATGGCAAAGTAACTAGCTCCCAGCGGGCTTACGTAATTTAATATCAGAATGTAATATGAATTGTTTCGGTTTTAAACATTGCGGTTTAGTTGTGCTGGTAGGTTAACTCAGTTTGATGTTGGACGTAATTTGAACGATGTATTTTGTTATATTTATCAAGATGAGTTCACAATTTAGACTGGTCAATAAAAATCTGTATCTCGTTTCATTTCATGGCTTTTATCATTCATTGCTTGAAGCCATTAGACTATTCAAGCCATTGGAATAATGCAGCTACAATTCATCGAAAACTCCATTAAACTTATTTCGAAAATAAAACTACTTTATAGGTCTGTTAGTGACAGCTTTTAGTCGCCTAATATATTAATAGAACATCCGTCCCAAGGTCAGGGGATCATAAAACTGAGCATAACTCCCAGCATTACATATTCACGAACCACTTTTTGTCATAACATCTCATTTTACTATCGGTTCAATATTTGTTCACTTGTTTTATGGATTGTTTTCCAGATTGATTCTATCGTAGATCGTTTTAGATTGAGTATTATTAAATGACAATAATGATGAAATAAGTTATAATATATATCTGGTCCTACACCTAGTTCCGAAAAGGTTTAGTATGTAAAGTAGTTATCAAACCGGTAGTTATAAACCGGACTCATAGTAGGGCCTCAGCTAACATCGTTCGATAACTTTTTTTGTTATAACGATCTATAAAGAAATTGAAAACGTGCCTAATAATAATGAGGTCAAAAACCTGTAACACATAATTTTACGAAATAGGCTTCATGTAATCAAAATAGGTCTTAAAGGTCAAATACCCTTGTAATTCACAAACGTATTTACGTAAGGTAGACTAGAGCCTCTTAACCCAGATAGCTGTGTGTCCGTTTACACCAAACCGCAGAATCAGGTTTCGATGCTAGACTTGTACCAATTAAAGCCCTAATTACGAATAGACCTAACTCGATGGTACAATCTGTTCTAGTTTAATTAAATGTTTAACTTAGTGTAAAGTTACCTGGAATCTGAGTCAGCTATTAAGTTATTCAGTAAATTAAGTTAACTGTACGTAATAAAACGAATAATGTAGGATACGTTACTATTAAAGAGGATCTGAGTGGAGCCGAGCTCAATTGAGCAGTCATTTGTCCACTCACTCCGTTGAATTACTTGCTTAGATATTTACCATGCACTTAGCATTGCCCCACAGCATTATTCACTTAGTAAACTTGATGGCACGTCTTTGAGATTATCGCGAACGAGAGTACAAGTTAACATTCAAGATAATAGGTTACCTTGTTTAATCTCATTTGAAAGATAAAAATACATCACCGTCCTTCCTAAGAAACACTAATCACATAATACTTGTATGTTTCTGACATTTCGATTTTCGCTGAATCTATAAACATGTCTCTTCATATCTCATAAATAAACAGAAAAATACTGTAACAAGCTCCGAGCTCCGTTTCCTAATACATTTAGAATTAATATGTTCTCCGCATTTATATGACAATTGAATTCACAATAGCGTTGAGTCGTGACGGCAAATAAGCTTAAGTAAAAGCTGATTCATTTCATCTCTTGGATCTCTCACATTATCACGTCTTACCACGGGTTTTAGCGATCTTTGTTCAGAATTCTGTAGAGATGAGTATTACTTTTGTCACACTAGTCTTCGTAATAAAATGCCTATTTGACTATTGTATTACTAAGATGTTTTTGTGGACTCACGAGCATAAAAGAATAAGTAGAAATCTGTTGTAGTTTAATAGTATTATATTTGGCACAAAATTAAATTCGTAATTTTTTGTTGGGTCTAAGAATAAAGGGCTTCCCCACCAGTGCTTTAATACCACGCAACGTTAATATACAAGCCATCACTATGCCATGTGACTTTTTCTATTGATGTTATTCTACAACTGTGCATTAGTAAGAGGAAGATACGTACTTCATTATGTTGGAATATGTCATTTTTAGATGACAAAGCAGGCGTTCGTAGCATGCGTTCGTAGCTAGCAACCGTAGTACCCGTCTGTAGTACGCGGTCGTATCACACGTTCGTAGCTATCACCTATAGTACACACGTTCGTAGTATCCGTTCGTAGCACACGTTTGTAGCAAGAGTCTGTAGCACGTGTTCATAGCACGCGTTCGAAGCTCGCGTTCATAGCACGCGTTCGTAGCACGCATACGTAGCACGCGTTCGTAACATGCGTTCGTAGCACGCGTTCGTAGCACTCGTTTGGAGCACGCGTTCGTAGGACGCTTTCGTAGCACGCGTTCGTGTCACTCGTTTGGAGCACGCGTTCGTAGCACTCGTTTGGAGCACGCGTTCGTAGGACGCTTTCGTAGCACGCGTTCGTAGCACGCGTTGGTAGCACACGTTCGTAGCACGCGTTCATTCATAGTACGCTTTCATAGCACGCGTTCGTAAGACGCATTCGTAGGACGCGTTCGTAGCATGCGTTCGTAGCACGCGTTCGTAGCATGCGTTTGGAGCACGCGTTCTTATTACGCGTTTGTAGCCCGTTTCCGTACAAAAATCCGTAGCCAGAGTCCGTAGCACACATTAATTATAAATTTATTATTTCAACATTTTCAGCCAAAAAATACTAGGTTACTATAGCATACAAGGTATAAGAGATGATTGTTTTTTTTTTAATTAAAAATGTAATGTGCCTGTAATGTCCCACTGTTGGGCAAAGGCCTCTCATCCCACTGAAGATATTAGTACAGTGAGGAGGATTAGGCGTAATCACCACGCTTGCCTAATGCGGGTTGGTGATCTCAAACTGAAATAAATAGATGGCGCGCATGTTTCTCTGTCTGTCTCTCTCTGGCGTGCACATGTTTCTCTGTCTGTCTCTGTCTCTCTCTCTCTTATAGAAAGCAAGCCAGATATTTTCGTTTTAACACAATAAAATATTAGCAATAATATATTTTGTTACAAGTTATTGGTACACCTGCGCACGTTGAGTGATCACATGCAGAATGATTAGAAAAGTTTTGCCACTGTAGTAACCGCTGTACGGATACCCTTGAAACATATTCCGATGAATTGATCTCAATGAAATTGATATCGCATACAACTTATTGCTTATTTTTGTGTCTCAGTATATGGTATAACTTTCATTTGGAACCAACTTAAGTTCGAATATCGTATAGCAAACTGAAAACTTAAAGAATTTTAATATTTAAATGTAGTCTTATTATAATTGTACCACGTTCCTTTCTATAAATTGTTTAATAATCAATTTCTTCTTAGAAACGCCATAATCAGCGCACGAACAGTCCCATTATGAGATCATCAAAGTATATGTATTTCATATATATATTTCTCCCACATTTCCGATCTGATAACCTATGTATATGTACACAAACGTTATATACTGATACGCTTTCTAAATACTTTATATACTTAAATTAAGTCACAGAGCAAATGATATGGTCTTACTACCATCGAAGTATACTTCACATCTGCCGTTCGAGTATGCATCGAGATCCCGCGGTAAGGCCCCCCGAATACATTAATATCCGCCCGCCGTCCGCGGAACGCTTCATTAGACATCTGGAAGATGTATCGCTCTTCCGACTTGTTACGTAATCATATACCTACTCTATTCATATACATTGTATTAAGCTGTTTGCTGCTCTTTGCTCAATGAACATTAATAATTACAACGTCCTAAGTACAACGGAGTAATCTCATTTGTAACGAGAGCATGTACGGCGGTTTTGATTGAAGGTTATATTTCAAAGAAATGTTTTGTCATTAATGGGTTGTAAAAGTGATGAACACAGCATAAAGCTTTACTTATTAGTTATTCGATATATATAATAATAACGCCTTAATACATAGTTACTTGTTAAAATATTACTAAGTTACACTATGTAAAATCATAGATTTATCTACTAATTATAGTCCCGTCAAATTTGGTTTAGTATTTAATAACAATGATATTTAAAAATGAATTTTCATCATAAATGTGCCGTTTATTTGCACATGCCATGATTACAAATCTATTATTTTTTCGCCACAATAAAAAACAATTTTATTTTTACAGATAATTTTGTCTGTATAGCTTGTATTGTACGCTAGTAAAAACTGTTTAATTCGCGAGCGCGTAAATTGAATACACGTGAATATTTTACACAACAATAGTTGTTCCAGAGTATGGAAACTATTTTCATACAATGTTTGTTGATCATTGAACGTGAAAACGTTATCACATAACCCGTGAATGGGCGCGTTTGGAACGAAACCCGGCGCCGGACGCTCGCCGGATAACCGGATTGCGATTAAAACGTACCTTTGAATTGGACGCCGAAACTGCATTCCAGTTAGTGGAGACACAAGAATTGTATTACATTTACTTTTGCTCTTCGCGCTAGTTTGCTTGGTTCGTGTGCAGATAACGGTTCATACGGACATTCCGACTGCACTGCTCTATGAATGCGGTCGGCACGCGTCCGCAGCATGAGGTATGCGGCGAACAGTTCCATTACACCGTTACACACTCCGCTCCCGAACTTCATTCGACCTCTACTTTCAGCACAATGCAGTCTAACTTTACGACTTCATGCAGCACCAAATTGAAATAAGAAACAAAATGGATGAAACGAGGATGAAATTCGACGTAAAATATTGGTATCATAACAGGGGATGTGATACATTTTGTGCAACTCCACGTATCAAGGCCGCACAGAATAGTTATTTGCCTATAAATCTAGATTCCGACTCAATAACTGTGACGGGTATTTGAACGTTGCCACCAAGGGAGTGTGGACCGACTGAAATATGGTATTCAGAGACATATTTAACGTTGAATCGTGATATTGAACGAGTAATAGATAGTTGATATGAATGTATATTTTATGTTGTTGACTTGTGACTTTATAATACACGGTGTATGCACACTCTAACATAAACAACAGTCTTGTATTCGCTTCATAAATCTGCATTCTTATTTAACTATCTCAAACAAACAACACAATAACGAGTAAGTCAAACAAAAACGTATAAAAAGAGCGCAAACTTTCATCTTAATTACTCTTTATTCTTACCTTTAACTCCCGAGGAGTTCCTGAAAGAAACAAGTCGAGTTTCTTCCTCATTTAAGATCGTCAACTTTATCCGGCTCCGGACGATGCCGGATAAACAAAACCAGGAACAAAAAGCGAGTTAATTCACCTCGATTTTCTTTTATTGCGGAGCTCGGGGCCGGCGGTACTTATAAGTTTGAAGGAAGTGTCGATATTGTTGGGCCGGCCGGCATCGGTCCCCGGCGGCCGGCGCCGAACAAACTACCTCTCGATATGTTCGGAAACTGCACTCTGGGAACAATTGAACAGTTTAATTTTGAGTCGGATGTGTTCGACAGGAAAGTTTGTTTACTCTCATTTGGATCCTTTTTTAAGTACAGCTGCGCTTTTGAAAATCGAATATACGTCAGTAGAAAACATAGGAGTAAAAATAACATAATAACCTTTTCGATTATAATATTGTTGCCTGCAAACCCCGCCTCTAATTAAAATAACTACGTAGTATAGTTAATGAGGGTAATTACAGACAGACTCCTTTGTGGTATTATTATAGTTTCAGTTACATCATCACAAAAATATTATATTTCATTTCGAACGTAATGAGGCAGAAATTTATTCAGCCCACGTTTTGCAATACCAACTTATTTTAAGAAAGGGTTAAAAATCGTATTTACGAAAACAGAGGCTTTATCTAAAAAAAGTATAATCCAAATTGAAAACGCCTATTAGCCCTAAAACATGAAAACTGAGCAAAAAATCTTTATCGAGCATAAAACCCCAATTTTAGAGATTCGAAGGTAAATAATGTAACCTTTTCACACAAATCGTCGACAAAACATGTTTAACAAGAAGCGGTCTCCTCCGCGTTGTGTAACCTTCCGATGCGAGATTTAATCGAAGATTCGGAGCTAATTTACTACATGTTCTGAGTTCGCCTGTACTTAGTCCGATGAGGCGATGACAGGTGAACGATACCCGCTCGATACCCGCTCGTGCCCGCTCGTACCCGCTCGCTCACCTCGCCCGGCTAACATTTATTAGTTTGAGAATGTTCATTAGCTGATTAGTTTAGTGTTGGGGGAGATTTCGTTTTCGTTAGTAACAAGTAGTTACTGAGATTGACACGATAAGGAACTTTGTAGGATTTGGTGAATATACTATTAAATTTGTGTTAGTCTAAGGAAAATCTAAGAGTATCTATTGAGATTGTTGTATACTAAGTAAGTTCGAATAGGTTTGTGGCAATCCCTGGTGCCGGAGTTTTCATAGACCGCCTAAAGGTCTCCGCCTTGGTCTACCGGTTGAAACAACCGGGATTGTCAATTTTACGTGCCCTCCGAAGCACGGGAGCGCTCAGATAGAAATAAATGCCACTATCGGCCACCCTTCCAAGTAGGGACCGAGCTACACGTTGCTTAACAGTCGCAATGAATTAACATCGCTTAAGTCAAGCTACGCCATGAGCGCGAGTGATGTATTATCTTCAGATTAGATAAAAATTATTTATATAAAAATGTCGCTCTAATTTCAAAATTAAACTTCTCTCACTTTTAGTAATAGCTGTCTAAAGCCACTATGAAATCGAAGACAGTTTTAATAATTTAATTAACCACTTCGATTTTGAAAATACATTTATCACCAGTCTAGACAATAATCTAATACTGGACTAGACTGTAATAGTGTTAATTGTATTGTTTCAGATCTGCCGAGATTCGTGGGCCCCGGGTCGAACGTGACCGTGGCGGTCGGCCGCGACGCCGCGCTCACTTGCAGGGTTGACAACTTACAGACCTTCAAGGTAACATCGATCTACACCATTGACAATAGGGTTTATATTGCTTTAGGTGTTAATGGATATTTTATTGAGTATCGTAAGTGATTCGGAATTCGATCAGTGGCTTAATATGGTTTGATTGTTTAGCTGAAGAATTCTTAATAGTCCATATGCCTTATTTAAATATCTTGATACTAGCGGCCGCCCTCTCTTAGCTTCGGGTGAATGGCCCCCGTTGAGGGTTGAATTTCGCAAATTGCTTTCTTAGTGCTTTCTTACATCATGAAAGGAACCCCTGTACCTATTAAGTTTCTAGGTACATTAGTTTTGGTTGTTCGTTGATATATATGTAAGTCGGTGAGTCAGTCATGTTTGCCATTTATATATACATTTGTATCAATAGGTTACATATTTCTAATCTCGAGACTCATAACATACGATGTCATTTTCCAGATCTTTTCCCTGTCCTTTTTGACTCGCTCTGCGTGTAACATTAACATTCAAAAAGGTGGAGCCACAAAGTTATCCCAAATGAAGGTGAAGTTGGCGGCACACCTGTCGCTCGGAGTTAAACGAGCCCTACAATCCCTTGTAAAATCCTTTTCACGCTTCGTTACCAATATTTTCGAACGTAACAAATGGCCGGCCTGTGTAACTCGTGACGTAGGTATTCGAAATAGCTCTGCTATTAAGGGTAAGCTTAATAATATTCTAATCATTCGAATATTATTAGAATATTATTTTGTGTATGAATTCCCCACATTTTAATGTCATTCATTTCGGAGGTCTCTAGGCCGTCTAAAAACGTCGACACCTATTGGGCCTACTCGAATTACCACTAACCTACTCCAAATGAATGAATGTCATCAATAAATAAAAAAATCGCAAGCCCTCTATCCAAGTTTTAGTAAACTACCCGTAAGATGTTCGGCGATTTACTTCACATAGGTAGGTAGCTCATTTCATCAAACTCATGCATCAGACACAGCATACTACAATTCAGTAGGATAGGGGTCAGTAGTACCTTACAACCAGGAGATAAATAAACCTCATCTTATTCGTTACTTATCTAAATATAAAACTAAAACATATTTCATAACTTACAAAAGCTGTTACATAAATTCAAGTAGCGGTCCACTCGTCCACTCGTCCACTCGTCCACTCGTCCACTCGTCCACTCGTCCAGTCTTTTGTGTCGCTTCATTCGGATCCGAGCCGGAATGCATTAGTGGCCCTCGAGCTCCGCCCTCATTACACCGCGGCACATTACAAGGGCACCACCAACTAGCTCCAGTTAACAACCGTTGGAGATACTTTCACATATTTTGCGCAGTGAACTTGAATGTGTAAAGATTCCTAATTTTTGTGTTCTACTATAATAGTTCTTATCAAATAATTGTAGTGCTTTGGGCTTTCTAAAACTTTTAAACGTCTGGATATTTACAGTGATCTACAAAGTAGGTCTTAGAGGGAACTGTATTGTATAATAATCTGCAGTATTTAAGTGCCAGCACAAAGTGCGGGTGCCATGGGATAGTGTCTTTCATACTAATACAAGCGATACCACGTCTCGAGACCTGCAACCGGCCCGCACCCGCACTGAGCGTGTCTTCTTGAGTTGCCCAGTGTCGCAACCAACGAACTAGAAATCTTGAATTCACCGACTAGCTTCTTGTAAATTCGCGTAAAGTCAACGGCGCTTTATTTATTTACCATTATTTCTTAACATATTATGTACAGACTATTTTTAGCTTTCATACCATTAAATTCCACAAAACATGTATTCCATAACAAGATAAACTACGCCTACGGCCATTATACGGCTTTAATAACAAGATACTGAGCCGTTATGCTCCCTGTACCGATACGATTCCACTAAAATACCCGCACGTAGTTCCATTTATAACCGACAACTCATAGCGAGAACTAATCAGGCGTAATGCAATAGCGGTGGCTGCATTCGCATCAATATTCGGAACATATGGGCCGCAGTTTTAAAGTCAGCAGTATAGATAGAAGCTGCAATTTACCACGCGACCGCCCGCCGCTTAATTACAGGTAGTTTGTTTTAGTGAACTCGAATACTATTGAGGCTCGGATTTTATTGCACGCTTTTTATGTTCTGCGCAATGTTCAGAGCGCAGTGTTCAGCGCAGTGTTCTTTAACTGGATTTAAATAGTGGGTTTTTTGGTTCTACTTGTATGAGGCTTTTCAAATTCTGTAGAGTTCGCATTTTTTAAAAGAGTGGGATAGTTTTGTCTTACTTTACATGTTTTTTTTAAATGCTAAAATACTGTTTTTTTAAGTAAGTTCGTGTAGATTAGTGGTTAAAATGCTCTTACATTTTTTATTGATATCTTCAGTAAATGACCAACACGAACTGCGCTGTGAAATTGGTGGTCCTTTGGTTTAACATTGTATATTTTCATTTTGCCTTTAACAAGCTGTAAGTTCAATAGTGGTTCAACGTGGGTATTCTATTGCCTAAGAAGTTAAGAACTTGCAATTTACAGGAAGGTTTAGAAGTATAAATGAGTGTATCTACCATCCAGCGATAATATTTGTCACGTTATGTTACTCACTCTAAAACATGTATAATAAAGTTATTGGTCCTACCCACACTACTTCAGAGAAGATTGCAAAACATATTTGCTTTGGATTTCAAAGTGAATTCCATTTTTATACCCATCTAGATATATTTTCGTAATAATCGGACAACACTAAAAGCTTTATTATAACGATGCAGCATTTTATGACATCTACTGCATTTTATGAGTACGTATCCATATATTTTTACTATCGTAGTGGAGTTTGAAGATGTTCCTTCAACGGTCGTAACGGGGCTAGTCGGTAGTTTCCCGCAGAGTATAACTAACGAGGTATTCGTGCATTGTACTCTATATAAACACATATACATATTATCTGGTGGAGTCTGGTTTGTATCCAATAGACTATCCAAAGGTTTTAAGAGAATTGTTCATTGAAACTAGATATTTCGAGCTGGTACTGTTACTATACACTCTTTGAATATCCCATTTCTCGTTGAATACATTGTCTCGTTCAGAGCGAACAGTGTTCAAGGTAGCCGATACACAGCATTAAGATCAGTTTATCCCAACAGAGATAAAGATAAATCTTATGAATAAATCCAAGTTAAGTTTTCAAGTAAATAGCGACTCTTATTGAAATAAATTAAAGTCGTCTTTAAGCTGCACTCCAGACACCATTAGTGCATTTCAATCTTATTTAAACCCGCTCCCATTTGTCAAGCTCTCGTCTCGGGTGCACTCGAGACCATTCATCTCGATCAGATAGATTTGCAAAGCAACCATCGATCGTTGCATACGATTCTTTAGTTAATGTTCTCTGTTCAATCACGCCTTCTATTACATCTATTGGGTATCCTCGCGCTGCACAATACATTTATCAGTGTCTTTGTTGACTATTTATTATTCGGTTCAGATGCTGTGATACATCGCCTATTACGCGATGTGCATCGGCCAAGTTGGCAAATATTGATATTTATAGTTATCGCCGAAACTGATACGTGGAACTACGAACCAACTATGTAGCAGCTTAAAACTTAATATTCAGGATCCGATACACATTATGTACAAAAGCCACAACTTAACTTTGATACACTTTAAACTGCCGGCATTTTACAACCTCAAATGGAAATTTTGTGGAGAACGTTTAGTATTCGGTATAAAATTGCAACAAAATAAAATTGTAGGGGCGATATTGAATAAGATATAAGAACGAGCTTGGGTAGTCGGCAAAGAGCGATACTTTAAAATGTTTATGTAAGCAGTTCCACAATTTGAAACGTTGCATAATAACGGTATATGTGGAATAATCAGGGGATTGCAACCTTTTGGGTGCTTTCAAATTATGCGTTTCGTGTCGGACCGCTGCGGTGCCGAAGCGGTGCGTTTGTCGTGTTGTGAACGTACGATCGTGTGTTTTCATACAAAACGAGCCGTGCGGCAACAGTGCGTACTAAAATTATTTCGCGGTACCGACGCCGCACGGTTGCCGCACGGCTCGTTTTGTATGAAAACACACGATCGTACGTTCACAACACGACAAACGCACCGCTCTGGCACCGCAGCGGTCCGACACGAAACGCATAATTTGAAAGCACCCTTTGGGTTCACCGTTGGAGAGTCGCGGCGACCGGCGTCTCGCGACGTGTGCGCGGGTGCTGCTAACGACTGCGTCTTATTGGAACCTGCTCCTCGTTCGAGCCGCTCATTTCACAAATGAACGAATATTACCCCAATTTCCACACTTTAGAAAACGCTAACTTGTCACGATGGTACGTATAAAGTCCTAAAAACGTATAAAGTCCAATTAAAACGAAATCCCCCGCGGCGCTCAATGAGAGCTGTTTTAATAATAATTTTATAGACGGGAATCGTGAAAGTACCTTTATTAAATAACAAAACTCAATTAAAACTGTAAATGAAATTAAAACAGAATGACCGTCTCTCATTACCGGCCGAGTGTATATAAATTGATGTTAATTTGCAAAGTAGAGCTTTTAAACGAATATAATGAATGACGAAGTTCCGAAACCTAATTAAATACAAACTCTGAGAAATGTACAACACCTAAAATGAAAGAGGAAACTTGTACAATAAATTCTAAACACGGATTGAATAATCTTGAAGGTATGAATTTCAAAATTATAAACTTGTTACAACACTCATTTGAGTCTTAAAAATTCTTTGGTAAGCAGCTTTTTGTTTCGCCTTTTAAATATTAATACTGATTTGCATTTAAGCCCTTCATTAATAAGCTGGGAATATTTTAGATTACTTGGCTGTTTCGTTTTGGAAATAAATTACTTTGTAAGTTGTTTACAAGTGGGTGAGGATTATGAAAATAAGCTTGTGGCGGACACTATGTAGTGCCTGCTCAAAGCGAGTACATCTTCACATAGTCTTTAAAGGCTCAAGAAAAATACCTTTTGTTTGTATTAAATTTGAATGGTACTTTTCCGTTACTCAATATCCATCGACGGTTTGCTAAGGATTGGAGAGGGTAAAGTAAATACTGAATACGCAATCGAAGAGGTTGTGAAGTGTTATGTCGGCGCCGAATGTGTTCCGAGGGATTTCCTAAATATACTGGCATTTGGTATTTCAAATATAGCATTCGGTTCCTTTTGTGACTGTTGTTTTAGAGTCCTTATGATAATGTACCCACCAAGATTTCCTTTAGTTCTTTCGAATAGTACCTAATGGCGTAAATTAGATAAATACATACATTATATACGTCTCAAATACTTTTTGAAAGCTAAGATACTAAGTGTTTAACTCACAGATCTTATAAGTCTTCAATACCGTTGACGGACCACATGATTTATTATATTAAAAGCCCGTTGGCACATTGGCAGAGAGCGTTTACTGTGTCTGGGGTTGCGAGTTAGATTCCTGCCCGGAGTCAACAATATTATGTGAAGACATAGTTGTTGGCGACGACGTCTGGGTGTCAATTATATATTCTTATAAAGTATTTGTGTATGTATATGTAGTAGGCGCAGTAAGTTCGATTCCATAACACAAGCTTAGAGCTTACTTTGGGTCTAAATAACCGTGTGAGAATTTGTCTGGGTATATTATATTATTATTCCATGAATACCTCCTAAGGCAACATTTCCTCATTGAAATTTCCTTTCCCAGGTGGCGTGGCTCCGCGTGGACACTCAGACCATCCTCACGATTGCGGGCCACGTGATCACCAAGAACCACCGCATCAGCGTGAACCACGGCGACGGCTCCTGGAGCCTGGGTCTCAAGGACGTGGGCCCGGGCGACGGCGGCCGCTACATGTGCCAGGTTAACACGGAGCCTATGATGAGCCAGACGCACCATCTGTATGTAGTCGGTGAGTATTGAGTCCACTCGGAGTGGTTCTTACTGCCGCTCAGAGACGTTCATAAATCGACAATTAACTATTTGATTTTTTCATACATGTAAAAATCACTCAATAAAACTCTACTAAGTAAGCATTTGCAGTAAGCAAGGCTTTTTACTTAAATTCCTAAGCCTGTTGCCAAAATTCTAGCCTGTCTCAAAACAGCTAACAACAGTAATCAGCTAATCTATGTACATAAAAAGTAGTTACTAAGTATTCAAGTGTATTCAGTACTATCTGAAGTGTCATTCCCAGTTAAGATGTCTAGTTTAAAAAGTTGTATCATAATTAAGTTGGCCCTGATACGGCGCAGAGTCTATTTCATTATAACTTGGTCGATCTAAGTGTAAATCAGCATCTGAGGCGAACCTCATTTGTTTCATGTTAGTTGAGTCTTCGCGTGTGAATGGTTCCTTGATAGATAAACGTGTGTAGAGAAGAATACAGCTGCAGAATAATGTGAGATACTTTTGTCTTCTTTGTGATCGAAAGGACAATAGGTATTCAACAGAATCAGAATTGTGTAAGTTATACCCATTCGTGAGTCCAATTTGAATGATGTAAGGATTCGTCTTGGCTCCTATATATAAACTGAATAATAAAGATATTTCCACGGGAGCTACGAATTAAAACCGCGGGAACAGCTAGTTGTATATACTTAAATTAGGTTCTTGAACTTACATACATTGTATTCATGTAGCACAAAGACTATTATGTAGGTAATACAACAAACAAAAGTCAATGTAAAATTCAAAAAGTACATTTTAACAAAATATTTTTCACAAATATGTAAAGAAAGTTATTCTGTTTGAGTTTCCATTCAATATCCTCCCCGAACGACAAAATATCGCACAGCTATTACAAATATGAATTCTCCACTTAAAATATCGCTTCGCAGAAATATCAGTGACGTGTTTCATGAATTTAAAATGTTTATTTGAATCGTATTTATTTATCACCGCCGGATTTTTGGTATGCGCAGTTTTATTCAAAAAGTCTGAAATTGCAATTAAACTAGTTTTCACTTAAGTAGATTAATAGCTCTTTTTCTCAACGTTTTCTCTAACCAAAGTTGTGTATAAAACAAATGTACCTGTTTCCAACATAGGCAATTAAAAGCTAATATTGTATTTTATTACAAACCAACCATGCTAAATCTTGATTTGTTTTTGCCCGAGACCGAGATTGCCGGTAGAAATCAGTTAATTGAACCGTTGGTAAAGCCTCAACAAAACAAAACCTACAACCCAAACCATAAACGACTTTCCCAGACAAACCCGTTGGCACAGTGGCAGTGAGAGCGCTTACTGTGTCAGGGGTTGCGGGTTCGATCCCCGCCTGGCATCAACAATATCATCAGACATAGTTGGTGATGACGTCGTCTGGGTGTCAATTATGTATATAAAGTATTTGTGTATGGGTATGTATTAGTATCAATTGACTAGATTCTATATTACAGCTTAGAGCTTAGTCTTATCAACCATGTGTGAATTGACCTGGTATATGTATGTATTAATTGTTCTCCCAGTGCCTCCCGATATAGACGACGAGGCGAGCAGCAATGAAATCCTGATGAAGGAGGGGGAGAGCGCGGCGCTGCGCTGCGTCGCGTCGGGCACGCCCCCGCCCGCCATCACCTGGCGGCGGGAGGACTCGCGCCACTTCAAGGTGGACAACCAGACGCTCGGTGAGGATCACTTAGTATACTGTACATAGACCACGAGGTCAGCAACGACGAGATCTTGATTAAGGAGGAGAGCACGGCGTTACGTTAGCATTTTGTTATGTAGGTCCGTTTTCAATTAGTAAGCGATTAAGTTATTTGGACTTCAAATGAAAGTTGGTTGGAACCTTAAATCTTTGTTAAAACTAAGGTCTAGGCTGGTTGATTCTGTTAGCCAACGATTAATAAGTTGACCGGTTTTGGAGAACTTACTTTCATCACACTTCCATACTATGTTTATCTTTTATAAAGCTTAAATGACTAATTTTTGATATTTATTTCATATATTTATAAAATAAATACATATAAAATAAACAAGGATGGTTGGTGATAGAATTTACATCAATGACAGTCATCTCAATTTGCGTCACATTATAATGCTTTTATTGTAATGAAAATAAATGTCTATTCCTTTCCGAACACGCGATAATGAAATTATTTTCTTAGGAATTGTTTGTTTGGCAAAAACGACGGATAGAAGGAAATACATACAACGTGGAAGTGGGGACGCTAATAACGAGCCCCTTAACAGATTCTTAAGACGAAACTGCTTAAGCTATAAAATGAGCATAAAGATAACTTGCCGAACAAACCTCCACAAATATTGAATACAACGCAGCATTAATGCGCCATAAAAAGGAAATTAGCAGAATTCCCGTTAATTCTGTCCAAACAACATCAGAACAAACAATTGTTTTATTTAAACTCCGGCCCGAATGGCCTTTATCTGTTATTCACACTACCGCACGGTGGTTTGCTCTAGAACATTATAAAGCTTCTGTGCAAAAACTGTCACAGTATTGCACACAAGTCGCGCCAGACAAAACAACTAACTGTGGCCGCACAAAGGGAAACTTTTGCGCCTCCAGCTATAAATTGAATGTTTAACTCCCTTATTTGCATTGTTTGTTTAGAACTTTGTATAAAATTGTAAGAGAATATCATTTTAGAGTCGTCGGCGGCGGAACAAGTGTGTAAGTATTGAAAGTTCGCGCTAAGTATCGCACAACTCACTTTGTTTGGATTTAATACGTTTCCTTTAGTTCTTACGCGCTGTTCTGGTACTTAGAAAATGTTTGCGGTATTGTTGTTAAAACCTCTTAGAAATTGTTCCTTCGTTTGCGCCTTTATTAAATACCTTTCAAAGGCTTCGACGTGTAAATAGAACATAGAGCGAACAATTCAAATTGTGCCAACGCATAACCGACGCCCGATTTTCCTTCCGAGATCGATACACAAAATCAACAAAAGTAATTACTTTCCGAAGTACTATCGAACAAGCAAATCGTCGTTTTACTTTGAGGAAATTATTCCAATTTTATTTTTCAATGAAATCATCTTATTGTTGAGGATTCCATTGAAACGTCTCCCGCAGATTAATTCCTCCTGATGAGTATTATTATAAGGGAAAAATTACGTGTTCAATGAGGAAACTCTTATCAGCGAATCAGGAATCGATTCCAGGAATCACATCAATAAGATTAAGGGGGCTTAGCAAACCCTCGTTAGGGACGAAAAGACAGTGAGGGTATATATATAGTTGTCCTTTGAGACGAGAATAAAAACAGAAAAGATTTGTTGGAGCAAATCATTAGGTTTTTGCTTTTGTGTGAAGATAATTCAGGTGTTAGAGCTTTATCTGATTTCTGAAGTGATTGTTTGTGATGTCTCTTTACCGAGCGGCTGTTCCTTTACTGCCTCTTTATAAAATAAATTGTATAAATGTTTGCGTGTCTGTAGTTTATGGCACGGGTAAGTCATTCGTTATCTCACTCCTTTATGGAAATGTCGTGAAATAATTCATCGATTGCCCCCAGAAGATGCCAAGAAGCACAATTCATTTTAAACATTCCCCAACAACTGTGTTTGTTTTGTTGAACAGTATCAAAGAGTAGCGGCCAGTGGCTCAACCTGACGGGGGTGGAGCGAGTGACGTCGGGCGCGTACCTCTGTATAGCCACCAACGGAGTGCCGCCGTCGGTCAGCAAGAGGATACAAATTAATGTCATGTGTAAGTTTTTCAAATTATAAGTAAATCATCAACAAATGCGGTTTGCTAAGTTCAAGCCTTCTTAACTATGACTATATTTCTACTTCATAACATTCCCGATCCCGTAACAGTGTATAAGTTAAATCAACATTGGTCTCTAGAGGAAAACCAAGGCCACCCGAAGATCACTAAGTCATCCCACACAAAACACTTACATTAAAAAAAATCCCCAGGGTCA
The DNA here is from genome assembly GCA_951394245.1 of Cyclophora punctaria. Lineage (NCBI taxonomy): Eukaryota > Metazoa > Arthropoda > Insecta > Lepidoptera > Geometridae > Cyclophora > Cyclophora punctaria. Next base: position 11,048,969 of record OX596175.1, read on the forward strand.
AGAGGAAAGTGCCGAAAGCAAAACCCTTATGACCATGACCAAGCCAAACCCAACTCTAGCTCCGCGTCTATAGTCCAAGATCCCAGCACTAACAACTCCATGTTACAGTCGCACCATCAGTGTGGGCGGGCCGGGTCGCCATCCGGGCGCCCTCTGGCGGGCTGGTGACGCTGCAGTGCACCGCCGAGGCGTACCCCACGCCCGCCACCTACTGGAGTCTCAATGGAGAACAGAGGATTGTCAACAGTAAGAACAATCAATACTACTTATATATTACAAGTAATAACAAGAGTGTTCTTTATGGTGTATTTTTTTGTTTTTCTCATGAAATACTAATTCGATTTGAGTAATTATTTTTGTAATGGAAAGCCACATTCAACGGGAAGGGTATTATATCCAGAAATTCCCACGGGAAAGAGCACAGCGCGAATAAAACCTTGAGTCACTGCTAGTGAATAAATATTAACAAGACTATAATATAATAAGATTCAGATTAAAGTCAAATCTAAGTTTGACTTACCCGCGTTTGACCCGATCCCGCGGGTCGACAATGAAACGGACATTGCTTGTAACACTGCAGTGCAGCAATTTGTAATTTTATTTACTGTCGTTTCGTTTAACTGTGATGGAAAAAATCAAGTCAGAGTTACATTGGTTTACAGACAGAGGTACTGAACAAATCCTGATCTTTTTTTTTTTCGTCCCATTCGAAGGTACTACGATTTAAACAAATATTTATATTTGCGTGGTGGATTTTTCAACGTTTCGTAGTCGGCAAATTGACATGAATATTTGAAAATAAGTTTATTATTCCTCGATAACGATTCGAAACACCCCTTTACTAAGTTATTAAATAGTTGTAACTCGTTAAAAACGTCTTATCAATGGAAAGTAATATAAAGTATCTCGAGCCATCGCAGAACATAATGATGCAGTAATAAATGCAGAACTGCCGAAGATCACCGTAACGCTAACAATTTTATTAAAAGCTATTAATATTTTATTAGCCGTAACCTTCTTTATAATAAAAGTTGTAAACTTTATAACAGATACTTGGAAGTAATTCTGAAATATTTCTCCGTATTAAATTATTTCTGAAAATTATATTGCTTTTGAATAAGTTTGTAACTCATGTACCAGTGTTGCGTACAATCGTCAGTTAAGTGATACATTAAATAGGGATTAGGAGACACTCGGTGGCGGCAACAAACTTCACAATCCGCCATTATTAACGCAACTAAGTTTTGATTTTAAAATATTAATTCACAGACTTAGCTAATTAATTACAAGTTACGAAATTAAACTTTTACACGTAAATTAACCGTTTTCTCCAGTTAACTATATATTTACATCTGGAATATTAATTTAAAATAGAATTCACGCCTCCGAATTATAATATCAGCATTTGTGACTGTTCAAACGTAGCTCGAATTAGATTTCATTCATACAATGTTTCTCTAATAGTGGTGAGGTTGGTTTTTGTTAAGATTCGGTTACTAAACATTTTAGGAAACATATTATGTACCGGTTACCCATCAATGGGGCGACAAAAGTTATCTGAATTTATTTATATAAGAGTTCAAAATTTCTTAAACACGATTCCGTCTGGACACGTCCACTAAACTATTTATCTTAATAGGAGCCATTTTCTATGGTTAAAAAAGCAACCTCATTAGTTAAGATTATGAAGTGAAATAGGGACTGAGCTGTACGTTGCTAATGGTCATGCTATACAACCCTTCAACCCCCAGGCACGAAGCACCGCATCAGCGTGTCGTCCCGCGGCTACCGCCACACCCTCACCCTCATAGTGACGGACATGTCGAGGGAAGACGCGGGCGCGTACCGGTGCAACGTCGAGAACAGCCTAGGGAAGGCGCACGCTGAGCTGTTTTTGCATTGTAAGCTTTATGCTAATGTTGTTAAGGTCCATTAGATAATTTAGAGTGGGATAGTCGTCAGATTAACTTTTTCAGTCTGTTTTTAGTTAATTTAGCAACAGTTGTCGGTAGAATATGTTAGTCTAAAAAGGTAAAAAGTATAATGATAAAGAACAATGTCTGTAAGACATCTTGTCTCATGTGTGTGCTTCCTAATAGGTTTCAGTTTTCATAGAAGACTATCTCAAAACTGTCTGGAGTAACATCTGCACAGGCTCAAAGTGAAAATATATAACTTCATTCTAATACATAAGTAGCTAATACCTATTATTCGTTGCAGTACTAACAACGACAACTACTACAACGACCACTACCACTACAACTACTACCACCACCACTACGAGCACTACGTTTGCTCCTCCCACCACGTCACTGATGCCATGTGAGTTAAAGCAATATTTCAGTTGTGTCTTGTGTAGGGAAATTATTCAATATTAGATCGATGAAACCTAAAATGATAGTGATGTAACCTTGTAATTTCTATACTAATATAATAACGCTGAATTTGTTTGAACATGGTCATCTTAGAAATTACCAATTCTTAATTCTTTAACAACTCCTATTGAAATGGATAGTCACATGCAAGGAGACTATTTTTCATCCCGCAATTTGCATGGAAACGGGCAAGACGCAGGTAAGATCGTGAGACACAGCTAGTATCATTCTATTTAGTATCTTTAAAAAAATAAAAAGAGATTCAATGAGAACTAGCTGTCTATTTTGAAGTTATTTTACTATTATTTTACTACTTAAAGGCATCGTTTATCATAATATAATACGCATGAGCATACTGTCTGTTCGTCGGTACTGTGTCGGGAACTGCGGCGGTTTATTTCCGTTTTATAAAGCGTTGTCTCTGACTCATAAACCACAAAGAATGACAAACTAGTGACAACATTCATTACATCAGTAAAGTGATAGTCACAACCTCATGCTATTGTCACAAAGAGTCGCTATCTCCAATACAATCTCTCCCACAACCCTCCAGACGACGTGGAGAGACACCTGGAGCAGCTGCACCGCGGGGTGCTGGAGGACCCCGCCCTCGACAACCCCTACATCGTGCTGAGCCAGCACCAAATGCAGAACCTTGGTAACTTGCTTATGATAACACACACGAAATTCTACAGTAAAACGGCGGTCAACAGCTAGTAAAGCCATATTTTATTTTACTTTCTTATCTCCCGTAGTTTCGCTTATCACGTCAATCTTCTCCGCGTCATTATTTTTGTTTACTCACACGATTTTTGTTTCTGATACCTCGATGCGATAGTGTTTTGTTTTATTTTCGTGTTTCTCTGCATTCCTACCTTGAGAATTGAAATTCTTGGTAGCCAACTTTGCTAGTATTTTCTACAGTTTTTAATTAATTTACGTTTTAATCATGTAAGTAGCAAACTCCATTGTTTTGATTTTTTTAATATTTAAATCGTTATTTATTAGTACTTTTTGTAACTTAGGTGATTATGTGTTTGCATGTATGTTATACAAATAAAAAAACCTGTTACTTTGACCTCTAATGCATAACCGAATAAATTTTATAGTTAAAGTTCAAAATAATTGGTATTTACAGAAATGGTGACGACAATGTGACCCGAGACCGGGGCCCACGGCCCTTGGAGCGACAGCTGGCCGCCCGCGAGCCGCGCGGCGCGCGCGCGCTGCGCCTGGCCCGTGCTGCTGCTGCTAGTGTTCACGTGACGCTCAGTGACCGCCGCACAGTGAACGAGAGATCGGTGATCGGTGATCGGTGGGTTAAGTCAGTGATTATTTGGTGACCGATGTTAGTGATTGAAGCATGACCGATATCAGTGATTTATCGGTGATCGACGTTAGTAATTGATCAGTGATCGTCGTCAGTGATTAAATGGTGATCGTCGTCAGTGATTGATCGGTGACTAACGTCAGAGATCGATGTGTGATCGACTTTAGTAATTGCTTGGTGATCGTCGTCAGTGATTGATCGGTGACCGACGGCAGTGTATGATCAGTGATCGAGATCAGTGATCGATGTCAGTAATTAATCGGTGACCAAATCGTGGATCGGTGACCGACGTCAGTGATTGCTTGGTATCTAACATCAGTGAAATTATTCCACTGGGTTACCAACTTCAGTTATTGATAAGCTATTGACGTCTGAGAGTGACCGACGTCAACGATTGTACAGTGACCGACAGTTATGTGACCGACGTGATTGTTAAACATTGAAAATAGAGTTTGTGATTTAAAATTAATGGTCCTATCGATGTTGGCCGATGAACGAAATTGTAAATGTGATTTTGAACGTATTGTAAAATATCCTGTTAACATTAATTTTGTAATATATTATGAAGTGTAAGGTTGTTGTGAATGGGGTCCTGTTAAGTTTAAAATGTTTATTTATATTGTGAACGTTCGTGTCGGATCTCTTGGTTTTCCTCCGTTGTAATGGTTATAATGTAAATTCCTATAGGTAGTAATATTTGCCGATGTAATAAAAGAATATTAAAATATTCTGTTTCTAATTTACTTAATTTACATTTTATTTGATTTGTGGTTTCATCAGCGTATTTCGACGATCCTTAGGTTCTAAAATACGAATTGCTAATTTTACGTAATTTAAATTTGAACAACGACTGCTTTAGCGATTTAATTGTTTAATTAAAATGTATATAATAAATGTAATTGAAATTGATCGTTAGAGACTTATTTTTTATTGAATTAAAAGATTAACACCATACTCGCACATGCCACTTTCCCGGCGTAGTAATCATTCCAACATGACGATGTGAACATCCTCTTTCTTTCTAGAGATTTATGACGGTGTTATTTGTTTGAGATTTTTTTGTTTTTTTTATATATTTGTTTGAGTTTGAGATAAATTAAATCCGTCATAGACTAGACAACTTAACTCAATTAAAAATATGTCTCAATATTGTTAAGAATTTGCTGTAAATAACTTTGCACAATGCTAGTCATATCAACTTTATAGATATCTGCCAATTGTATAAATATAATAATGTTATAGATATACAAATATTGTTTTTTCCGTATTTTCAGTATTTTCCCAAATACATGAAGCCTGATTATTATTTATATCTGTCTGAACTATATCTGAAACTGTTAACCTGATAACAAACCGTATAGTTTTGTTGTAAAAAATAAATATTTGGAAAATATTTGTGTATTTTAATTCCCACTAAAAACTGTACTAAACGCTCCCGCATAACATTATTCACCAAATTTTGCCCGCTGCTCCGATCGATACCGTTATCTCAATCTATCTTCATTAATAATTCATAGTCTCATTAAAAAGTCTAATAAATTGAAGTAATTAAACAATCGAACATCAAGAAGACATTCGACGCAACAGTTCCCTCGTAAAGATAACCGACCGATAGTGAACTCAATAAACCGACTTTCCGACCCGACTGTACTTGGTACAACCGAGTACAACCTCGTATTTCCCTTGTACGACTAATTAATCTCTCGAACGTTTTGCATTTTCTCCCCCGAGCTAATGTGCCGCATAAAATTACAATAAAACAGAGTTATCTTCTACTAATGGTGCTGGCTTCTTATTTATTGCACCTGGGCGATAAATTTTATGGTCGCCATGACACCCGTATGGGAATGGAGATTTAATTCTTGACAAGCACAATAAAAGTTTTCTTCAAGACTTCTTTGAACTACTTTAATGGAATAAATGTTTCGATTATTCAAAAGAAATAACAGATAGAGACTTTAATAAAAATACTAATCATAGTCCAAAGCAAATTATATTTTTTAGAGGTCATTGAAAAAGTTCTTAATGTGTTCGTAAGGATAACATAAATAAAGCAATAGTTATACTTGACAAGTAACATAAAATTATTTTTTTATAAGCTCTACATACGCATCATTTCTTATTGAATTATTATACTAGAACATTGAAGCGTTTAATCGATGAATCTAACGTAAATAAGAAAAATACAATTTTATGAAAAAACTGATGAACCAATTTGACAAGCTATGAACCGCCGCAAGAAACACACACACACACAAAGACAAAGACGTCAAACTGAAAAAACCCTCTTTTGCATCGAGGTTTACAAGTAGACATTGTCCTTGTCTCTCGGTACAGGTAAGATCATTTTGTTCACGTTCAAATTCACAATGTAATTTAAGGGAATCTTTTTAAATATCATTCTTTCAAGGGTTCATTTCTACCACAACAATGTTATAACATAGTTATGCTACATTTTGATAAATCATATTAAGCGTAGCATAGCAACGTATAGCCACTGTTCGGGTGGAAAGGTACCCTAAAAGTCTCTAGATTCTAACTACAAAGCTATTGCGGACATAACGTCTGTTTAAATCAGAATGTAAAATAGACAGCAGATGTCCCGATCAGTCGCTGTTCTCGATCACATATAATTCATTTCAAATTGAGCGGCGAATTCCAACAAATGAATGAGTATTAATGAGCCTCGGGTGTCGCAGAATTGTTCCAATTCCTGGTCTGAGTAATTATCCCGAAAGGTCAGTCCGACCTCTCATTATAAATTAACATTTTAATTGAGCAACGTTCTATGTTTCCAAAGAATAAACAAGCGCCAGTTAAATTATAAATTCATATGATTACGAAAATAATACGTGTACCGGTGCTGTAACGGAATTTATGATTCCGTTTTCTATTTTTGGAGTTGTGGGTGTGTATGAAATTGAAGAACATGTAATATAACTTTACTTTGACAAGGTTTTCTGCTTCATTGTAGCTTCTATTGAGGTAATTACATTTCTCTCTCATATAAGGAGTTTCCTACCGATTTGTACACTATCCATTAACAATAGGTAAAGAGGCAATTTCTTTGTGACCCGCGGCCACACTTCAAATAAATAAGATTCTTGATCGTAATTGAACGACCGTCGGTCTGTCCATCGCTACGGTGTGGGAACGGTTTTTTATTTGGGGTTTGGTTCAATTTAGGAGAGTACCATTGTGACGCATTATCTATGGATAAAAGACCACAAAGCGTTCCTCATTCAAGTTATTTTTGTTCGTATTTTAAAAGTCGTGCAAGGTGCCTTTTGTTCGCTGTCATCGTAGTACCTTTTTAGTGCAGTGTTGTGCTGGAACGATCTAGTCAAGTTTAACGTCAAGCGTAAACAAAGGTGGCTTGTAAATTGCTGCTAATATACTCGCTAAGTTACACAGTAAGTACTTCGCACTTCCGTGGGTATGGCGGGTAGATTTCTTAAATCTCTTTAATCGTATGCCTTGTGAGTCCTCACGCACGGTCTACCCGCCTGCCCGGCGGTATTGTCAATCTGTGCGGTAACGTTCAATAGGCGAGGACGGGCCTGACGACCGAGGCGTGACGTCGCCACTTTTATTACACACTGTTGCTTCCCTTAAGGTGGGCCTTAGCCACATTGGGGCGTAATTTATCGCGGTAAGAATCTAATATCTTCTTCATATTTGGTAACAGGTTTCTGTCTTTTGTGATATTGAAAGGTACTTAATAACTCTTTCATTTCATTAAAGAACGAGCGAGCGAAGACGGAAAAGTTCCAAAGTGTTTGGGAGACTAAGTGAAAACGCTGCTTAACAATGACACAAGATTCAGTTGAGACATTTAAAGCATACTAGACTAGGTTATTAGATCATTCTATCTAACCATTTGCAAAATATAAATAGATGTTTATTTTGGGTAAAAGTTTCTTACATTTAAAGTTAAGTGAGATTTATGTACAAACCTAATATAATAATGTAGAGCCAAAAATTGGCCAGAGTATCTAATAAACTAGAGTCAACAATATTTAAACCTATTGTTGCTTTCCAAGGCATGTTTCTTATAAACGCATTAAGAACGTTATTATGCCTTTAATGGTTATTTTTAGATAAAATTGTCCTGAAAACAAGAGAGTTTTGGCAGAAGGCTCCGAATGGATGCGCCAAACTTGCGTGCATTTATCTTGGCCTTAGTCCATCATGTTAATTATTTAGTTCACGGACACAGTTCGAGCGGATTTATTACCATATGACATATTCAAATATGGCCGGAACCAATACCTATCTTAAATAGCCTTTTAAGATGGAAATCATATCTTAAAGATTGTTTTTTGCCCGCTTTAGGCAAGCGTGATGATTACGCCTAATCCTCCTCACTGTACTGATATCTTCAGTGGGATGAGAGGCCTTTGCCCAGCAGTGGGATATTACAGGCTAATATTTTAGTATACTTTACTTTTATATATATAAAGTATTAGCCTGTAATGATGAGGAGGATTAGGTGCATGTAAATAAATAACAAAAATCCGTTCGTTTAGCCGCCAGAACTTTACGATATAGAATCAATTTCTAAATATAACCTGCTATCTGAGATAGCAAGAAGAAATTACGGGACCAGCTGTTAGTCATCTCAGGCAAGCGCATTGAATACACCTTCATTTGTAATAACTTCAAAGAGAGATCTTTTCCCTTTAATCGAATCTTCCAAGATAGTTACTTTTGCATTAAGTTTCGAAGTGGTTGACATCAGCTAACTTATTTTACTTTTTCTTCATCACATTATACTACATTAGAGAATCGTAAATGCGTTAGTGTTCACTCTGACCGTGAATTCCACTTGATTAACTTATTTAAAGTGTAATTGAATGTTGAAAAATGTATGACTTTTATTCACTTTCATTTATAATACTAGTTACAAAAATTAAAGGTCATCGTGCACTTTGACGGCGCTTTTTGCACATTATCTTTTAACTTAATTTTTGAACCTTTTTTATTTTACCTTTACGAAATTGAAGAATTTGTATTAATGCCATGATATTAACTTGTAATAGAGCTTGTCCGACTCGCTTCAGCTCGATGCGTGGCCCCACCCGAGTCTAAGTCGGGGCGAGAGCAAACACTCACTGTTGTGTTGGCCCTCTCTTGTTATCACAACTTTTATATGTGGAAACATCAGTATTATTACAAAGCAACTCGTATTTTTACAAAGGATTTCGTACCAATTTTATCATCGTCGTATTTATTTTGGATAATGGTTTATTTTTGTGGCAACCCTTTCAAGGTACTCTCGTTATGTATGGCAATGTAATACAACTTTTAACTAGTGTAAGTTGAACTTAACAGCCTCCGTGGTCTTGAGCGCCCGGCTCACGATCCGGAGGCTCCGGGTTCGATTCCCGGTGGGGATATCTCACAAAAATCTCTTTGTGAGACTGTCCTCAGTTTGGTTAGGGCATTGCAGGCTGAATCACCTGATTGCCCGAAAAGTAAGATGATTCCGTGCTTCGGAGGGCACGTTACGCCGTCGGTCCTGGTTACTTTCTACAGATAGTAGTCGTTACTTGAACCATGTCAGAGGCCTTTGGCGGCTCAACAACTCTGACACCAGGATTGGTCAGGTTGACCATCCACTCGATGAAGAAGAACTTGCCTTCCGAAGTCTTCAGTCGATGGGACGGTTCAAAATATGACGGATAATTAAACAGCTACATTGTTTTTAGTTGAGATAATATAACATTTAGATAGGAGATTATAATATTTTTGAAAGTAGATAATAACTTTTACGTTAATCAGGCATTCAAGGAAAGAATTCTTATAACTCTTTCGTGTGCCTGAAGTTTGTTGGTCCGGAGCGAGCGGGGGCGAGGGGGGCGAGCGGGGCGCGCGGGGAGGGTCAGCGGAGGATTTTGAATCGCTCTCGGTGAGAAATTAAAAAAGTTTCCAAACCTCTCGGTTCTCCCCGGGAGTTCATTACGATTCTCGTTTTGAGGGTAGTTTTCAAAATCCACATCCGGTTTTTTGAACAGTTGAAAAGTTTGGGTCGTTTATAAATTAATGGCCGTGATTTAGATCGGTTGTAACGGACGTCTGTTATTTATACCAACTTTCATAATGTTGTTTTTAAAATAAAATTATTAATTACGAAACCTGAATTTATTGCGAGGAGTTTTCAAAAGTACTCGGCTCCACCGTGTGCGCCAGAAGTGCGCACGGCGGAGGGGATTCATGCAACTTTTTCTACGAGTCGAGGATACAGGTCGATACATATACAAGCACGTAACTTAACATTGGTTCATATAAATAAACTATAGGTAATAGGCACTCGTTAAGGAAGCAAAGCAAGAAGTATAACTGAACCAGTTATTTTCCAAAATACATATATATTTCCTAAAAATCGGTGTCAGCGATCTTTTAGAAAAACGGTTGTATACGACAATTAAAAACAATGTTTCACTTTATGTACTTTGGATAGTTTACATAGATCCGAAGCATTTAAGTTTACGAGCGTTATGGCACTAAACGTTACGTGTAAGATTAATTAATGTTTCAGTTGGAGTCATAAAAAACTTTACTACGACGTAGAAAGTAATAAAAAGTATCTTTTAATTAAGTGTTAGGGAGGAAGTCTTAATGTAGTTTACGTTCAAATAAATGTAAGATAGGTTGTATTCCGTTCACCAAGTTAATTATGAAAGGGGCTCATAAAAACTTTGATTTTTGAAGTTTACAGGTTCTCTTGCAATGAGCGAATAATACCAGTACAGCACTATCAGGTGGATGACTTCAAGATGGTTCAGGATACCGACATACAAATGTGTACTTGTGAGCATTGAACACAGCTATTTCCCCGATAGGTATCTGTATTGACCAAACAAGACGAAAACTAGATTGGATAACCATGTTTTAGGATCGATCGTATCGGTTTTTTTATTGTCAATTTTCCTTATTACAAGGAAACAATGTGAACGTCCATTTCATGAGGCAATCGTCCGGATAGTCGCCAGATCGATTTGCGTCGCCAACTGGACACATCTGTCCTTTTTCAGATAACTGTAATTGGAACTTTTCGAATGAACGTTACATGAGGGTTATGTTCTGTGTTTCTGCAACTTCGACGGTTTATAGCTAACTGATTGTGATTAATCCGAAGAGCTTTACGATCACTGAATGTTTTATATTGATACAACTTTAATTAAAATTCATATAATGGAATATATTTTTAATCATAATATCAATTCTCACCTTGTATGTTTTAAAGTATGTCGCGTGGATATGTTACTGAATCTGTCAACAATTAATGATAAGCATACGTCAACACCTCAGCCGCCGGCCGGGCCCCACGTACCCCATCAGGAGTACTAAACTAGTTATCTAGTAACCAATTAAATCGGAGTAATAGTCGAGTCACGTTCCAAATTAATGTTCCCAATGTCCTCCCAGCGCGGAGTGGTCCAACGCGCACACTTTTACATCCGAAACCGTTTTAAAACATTAATGTAATTGCTTTCTTATTTGATGCGACGCCTGAGCTTCACTTCTTTGGAAGTACAATTGATTACACTTTTGTTAGCAATAAAAGTGTTCTCCTTCCTTTTACGGAATTTTATTTTGTAATTATTGTTTCTTTTGCAGAAGGTATAATGTTAATATCTGTAACTTTATAATTAGAAATACTGATTTGAAGACTACACTAATTAAGCTATTTGTGTATGCTACTATGGAACTCTGTTCTTAAAACAAATATTTAGATCAAAACAAACGCACGCCTACACAAAACATAAATAAACAAAAACATAAATTCAATGAAGTGTACATTACATTATAATATTTCCAACAGCCCAAAGCCGTCCTCAACTTCTTACAACCCTTAAATTAACCAACACGATCCCTAAATAGAAAACGATATCACCAAATTAAGCGAACGTATAAAGTATTAACCCTTTCAACGCTTGAGTACATTAAATTTGAAATATGGCCCGAAATTGGCCCATACATAAATCAGAGCCGATACTTGCGTCGCGCCGCGCCCGAGGTTTGGGCTCACTCCGCTCCGCGAATATGACTCGTTACACGTAAATGACTTAGTGACGACACCTATCAATTATTGTCATTCTTTTGACATTACTCAATTTACATTGTTTTTTGTGTTAAATTTACATTAATAATGCTATTATGGAGTTGTTATTCTGCTATTCTGGAGTTTACGAATTACAATTAAAAAATAAAACATAATACCTATATTTTCGCATTGCTTAAGTACTGAAGTAAAAATTCTTTGTAAAACTATATTGGTGTAGTGCATTACGAGCAGTATAAAGACAACACTATACTCGCTCCCCAAATCCTCGTAAAGCTGGGTCACATCGTTTGCACCTTTCAGCGACAAAACTAAAATGGGACTTTAAAACACCCGACCGGTTTTATGACGTACGAGCACGAGCCACCTTGTACCCGCGCGGAGGGTCGAGATTCACACGCGGCCGTGGAAGGGTTAATTTACGAGAACCTCCGGCTCATTAGGTACTTCTTCTAAAAAGATAACTTAAAAATAGAAGTTCATTTTTTGAAAATATTTTCTTAAAAGTCAAGCTTATCGGTACGATAAAAAGGTGTCTACAAAATGTTGACGCAATATTCTTTAAATAAAATGATACATGTATATTCGCAACTAAAATTGTAGGTAAAATGAATCAACTATAAGATTGGTACGTTAGAGTGGCGGTGAAGATGACTAGATTAAAGAATATAAAAGTATAGTGTAGCCGTAAAGGGTGAACAATGTTATTTTGAAAGTACACCGCTTGTCGCCATCGAGCATCGCAGTCTCTCCACCGTGGCTTGGCACCTTCGTAATAAATGATTAGAGTAATAAGTAGGCAAGCGTTAAAAGCTAATACCGCCAACGTTGAGGTAAGCAAATAAACTTTAAATCTCGTAAAACCTTTGATAGTTAGTCAAACACGCTTAAACTTTCAATATTCAAATTAAATCTTTGTGAAGAACATTTGAAAACCAATTCCGAGAACTGAGGGAGGCATCAAACAAATCGCGAAGTTTGTTCAATAGTTGATGCAAATATCCCGCGCCGAGGTTTATTATTGAAAATGACGGTTGTCCGCCACTTTCTGATTACTTTCGTCTCCCGGCGGGAGTAATTGACTGTCAAACCTTTTTAATAGACTCGGCTACATCAAACGAAACGTAATTTTGGTGCAAGGAGTGAAATACTCCACATATTCCATGAGAAGTGCTCGTTTTGATTGGATACTCTTTTAACTGACTTCAAAGAAGGAGCATGGTATTCATTTGCTATCGAATTTCGTTCACCGACATTACTGCCTCTAATGAAAAAAGTATTTAGTAGTTCCATGGTGACCCCATACTTTCATGGAACTCAGTTGATGTGTTTCTTAAAGTGTGTGTATTTCACTGCTTCAAAAGGCATGTTAAATGGTCGGTCCCAGTTGTTTCACTCGTCAGACCATGTCATAGAACTTTAAGGAGTCTAAGATCTCCGACACCAGAGGTGGCCACTAACCTCCCCGAACTTACTTAGTGCTAGAATTAACATAGAATACTTTGAACCTCATGATTCTCATTCATCAATTAACATACTAAGTACGCACCTTTTTAAGTAGTTTAATTTGGTTTAATTACTGAAAATGTTCAACATAACGGTATCATAACGAGAAACAAAAAGCCCTTACATAAGAAAGGCCATTCCCAACCGTCATGTCATTATGCCCGTTTAATTACAAAGAAATAAACGGCGCAGGTATTGAGTGACCTTGTTCCCGAGAACACTTCGACATGCACCTAATTAGTCGACTCGGTAATTACCGGTACCGCCGGTGAGACTCAGAGACGCGGTCGTGGATACCAAAGAATTATGTGAGGGTTTAATGAGGAACCTTTAGAATGAATGTATGTGCGGAGGTTCTTATAAGATTGTCTTTGATTCGTGGGAGGGACGCCTTCATGACCATAGAAATAGAAATGTACGTTTTCTCACTCTTGGGTGTTGTTTTTTCCTAATAATCATCAAATTTTGAAATCTCGAAGGACAGGGGAAGTTACCTATATTGTCCCACTACTAATCTCTGCTGCTACGGCACAATATAGGTTGCGAAGACACATCCGATGTAGTCATTTAATTTTGTGTTTCGATTTTAAGGTACGGTTTACTCATCTGTTTTTGAAGTAGTATCTCTCTCTCTTCCTCTATGAATATTTTTGAACAGAATATATTCAGATTACTCTGAACTACTCCCCTCGGCTACATTCTGAATGGGGTGTGTATTCATATAACGATGTTGCGAATCCGTTTGATGCACCGCACCTACTGACCCGATCGGTGAACTAATTGGTTTGTACTATTGATTCTAACTTGATTCTTAAGGGTATTATAATTTCATTTTAGTTATTTACTTAGTTAAGTAAGATTTGTTTGTAAAAAAATATATAGTTTTTTTTTTCTCTGAAATGTATACATTATGTCCAAACATATTATAAAAACATATTTCTTGGGCTACAACAAGATATTACAGTCACACATTTTTAAAAAAACCTGCTACGAACGCTCTTTAGTGGGTGTGTTAAAGATTAACGCTGTGTTTAGTAAAAGCAAAGTTCACCGTCCGCCAGGAAACGAAACAAAACTAAACAAGATAAGTAGTTCCACGTAAGTTAAGTAGCATAATATATACTTGAAAGTATATAGTTGAAAGCTTAGCGGTGTATGTACTTGTATTGATGAATGAATGTATCGGTATCATGCTTTGGTCTGTAGTCACAAACATAATTTAATTATCAAATAACAAATATCGGAACTAGTGAGTCATGTTTTTACTCAGTTAAGTTTTATCGGCGGGCACATAACTCAATATTATGGCTGTATTTGTGGCGAGGTGGTCTTTCAAAGTGATTTTTACTGTTCCATTAATCTATTGTGTCGGGGAAATATATCGAAAGGCTTTCTCTGAGCTGATTTACTTTATTTTCACTTTTATCTCGGTTTGAGGCGAATCGGTTTAATGTAACCTTCAGTAGATTTAACTTCACGGTAGTTTTCGGTTCCCAAGCTTTCTGTCCACGAATAGTTTCTTTATATTTAAGTAAAACGTATGCATAAAACTTATTTTTATTTCAGTGACTAGCTTGCACTTATGTATTTAAAATCTGCAATGCACATTTATCACCATAATCTCGCTAAAGAGAAAACAAATATAAAAGCGCTTTCAAGAAACGCAATCGGGCATAAAAAATATTTTAAAAGCTCTCAACTTAGCGCTATAATCTTGCTTTAGTGTTTAAGGTAGTAAATTTTCATTTATAGCCGCGTACCCACCTAGCGCACAGGCTCGCGAGCCATGGCTCGCGAGCCGCCATCATAAGTCGTGTATATATTAACACACAGCGCTCACCGAGGCACCTTTGAGCGCGTCAAGTTTACCGTTACCCCGAGCCATCTGTTGTCGCTCGGGGCCGAGCCGTGCTCAGCTGAGCAAACGCGCGCCCGAGGCAGCCCGAGGCACGTCCACACCAGCCGAGCATTTGGCTCGCGAGCCTTGGCTCGCGAGCCTGTGCGCTAGGTGGGTACGGTTATGTTTTGGCTCGCGCGCGAAGCTAGGAAAATAGCTGCAGCTGAATATACACGACTTATGATGGCTCAGCCTGCCTCGCGAGGCGGCCTCGTGAAAATTGAACAAAATTAATGAGGCTGGCTCGCGAGCCGTGGCTCGCGAGCCACGGCTCGCGAGCCTGTGCGCTAGGTGGGTACGCGGCTTATAGTGCTTTTTCGGTCATTTTTCAAGTTAGCACTTTCAGTTGGGATTATGAAATTCAGAGTGGCTGTGGAAGTTGTAGCGCGGTGCGTCTCGGGAGTGCACTGCGTCTTCGGGCGACTCCCGCTCTGTGCTCGGAATCAAAATAAGGCTTTAATTTCATTTGATGAACGAGCTGGAAGCGAAGCGTACCTGTCTTCATTTCAGCGAAGCTATTTTACGACTATTGTTCTTATCCATTGTCTTATGAAAAATATTTGCTGTTATTTTTATGTTCAAAGTTTTTATAATTTAGAAATCTTTAAGAAGTGATTTATTTGATGCATGATGCAGTAATTGTATAATAGAATGAAAGATATTTCCCGGTGAGATGAGTCGTTATCAACTGGATTACAACACCACTTCGCACTCACCCCTTCACTGAAACTTCAACAACTAACTCTAAAAACCATCGCACAATTTGTAGCACAACCTAAATACAAAACTTACCATAATTGGTGCTCTTTAATTTTCTTTGAAATTTATCCAACTAGTTTATTCATTGTAGTGTAAGTTAATGAAACTTCTTTATTGAATAAACCGTTCAAGTTTCCTCTGAAAGTTTACTCTCGGCGAGAACGTACCCTTTAGCGTCGTAGTTCATCATTTGCATGGTCTATTGTTTATGTTTACTAAAAGCCTAAAATATTATTTATCTAACCGGAGTCCTTACTTATTCCACTAAGATACGATTGTTCTAAGTTTGTTTTACACTTTTCGATAGTTTACCGTAGAATAGAAGTAGCTATTTAAATCCAAGTTTTTCCTAGAATAGTAGAAATAGTAAGTATTTAAATCGAATGAACCAATCGACATCGCCGAGGTCGTCGATCGATTATAAAGATACAACTTACTTCCAAGTAAACTAAAAGAAGTGACTTAATACGTTTACTCCAACAAGTGAAAAGGTCACAAAGAACTTGGTATACATCTGTTATGATTCTGGCCCAAAACTTTGTGAAATAATGTAAAAGTACGTGAAACACTTTATGTACAATTTATTCAGTAATACCATTTAGGGACCAAATCCTTTACTTTCATCCCCTATTCAATATGCCGACAATAATAAAAGAGGGTAACATTGTATGGTAATGACGTCATAATATAACTTGAATATCGTTTTGAAGAGTACATTAAGTTGGAGAATATTCTTCGAGTAGAGCCGTTACCATACATACACTTTCCATGTGAAGATTAAATGTAATTTATTATTGTAATCTATGAGTTTTGAATGCAAAAACCCATGGAATTTCATATATTTTTACATGAAGTACTTTCTAGAATTAAAACCAGATAAAAACACAAATGTTTAATTCAAACAAGCGCATTGCGTCACGTCACGTCCAACATTCGAAATATGAATTAGAATTTATTTGTTTATTATTAACCCTTGTGTTACCGAACAGATTAAACAGATTAATTACAATACGAGTACAGGAGTCAGGAAGACGAATTACCCTCTCAGCTGACCCCGGAGTTATCAGAGCACTCCGCAAACGTTATCTCGATGAAGGACCTTCATCATCCTCACATCAAACGTCTAACTAGCTTTTAACTACGCCTACATTCTCAAATGAACTGTATTCCATGAGTATGAAGGTTTTATTTCGAATTTATTGTTACATTTTAATGCTGTGTTTTTGGTCGAGAGTAATGATAACAACTGCATAGTGAGGGATCGGTTTATTTGATTTGTTTTTTTAAAGTTTGATTGTATAGTTTAATACAAAAGATTGACTGTGTTTATTAAATACTTTTTATTATAATACAAATATTTCAAAAGTATGTTTGTAAGAATTTACAGTGATACCCAAAATGACCCTTGTTTTTATTACACACAAAATTGTGTCCAACATTTACTCTATGTGTTTCTAAATGACTTCCATAAAAGTAATTGGTCCATATTCATTAAAACCGCAATTAAATTATACATCCCTTCTGAGGATTTTTTTAGTATCACACCATTAAGTTATATTACATGCAGACACGGCTTTCGAAGCGTTAAGAAGATTAACTGGAGATCCCGCGGAAGGTTTGTTTCTATACCACCTTTATTTTATTTATGGATCTTGAATCTTAGGAAGTTAGAATTATGGGAGTTTGTTAAGGGATAAATTGAAGTATATTATCTCGATGACAACCTTATTAAGTTATGATGATGATTTTGAATTGCTCGTAAGAAGACAAAATAAATTGTTTACATAAATACGTCAAAAAGGCAAAATAAACTATCCACGGAGAATGTATAGAATGCCCTTTATAACGGAGGTTACTGTTGACGTTGTGTGTTCCTCAACACGTTTCGGTCACGTCCGAATCAAATAATAAATCGGAAAGACCGAAACAAATAATAATGGCATTGACGTACGTTTCAATTAATAGTAAATATACTATATAATTTTATTCCTAGAATACATACATCGATGGGTTCCGGGCTAATTGTATTAAGCGACACTCTGAGCGATATAGACTTTTATACATATTTGGAATCAGCGAATTTTTCTGCGTCATTTGAGCTGGGTTTGGTGACGATTGGAGAACTTTTTTGTCGCTTAATACAACCGCATTTTTGGGCCTATTTTAGACTGCAATGTATGAAGCGACACAAAATAGTGACAAATTTAGGAACTGTGTACTTACGCTGACTACCAAATACCAGGCAGTCGTTTAAACGTGTTCTCCTGGAGCAACAATTTACAGGCAACGTACGTTAAAGCATTTAGCCTGACTTTATAAATACATAGAAATGTCGCTTAATACAATTACCCTCTTTGTTAGATTCTTATCCATTGTCGCTTAATACAATTAGCTTTACATTGTAAATATACAAGAATGTCGTTTAATACATTTAGCCTCTTTGTCAAATTCATACCCAGTGTCGATCCATACATTTAGCTCTGTACATGAAATGTTAGATGTTGTCACTTCAACCATTTAGCTTGCAATAGATAATGATATGTCGGTCGCATGAACTATTTAGGATTTCAACAGGAAACATTTAAAGATTATGGTTAAACCTATTTTTTTAGTCAATATTTGATTTGCAGTGTCGTTTCAGTTATAACAAAAGTAAAGTTCTAGTACTTCAAACAGTTTTTCTTAAACGGAATAAGAATAGTATACACATTAATACAATCAAAATTTTATATGGATTGACTATTATGATGTTGGTTAAAACAATGATTTTGGCGCCACCGCGATACACCGCGCGAGTTTAAATGCCCCCGCCACCCCGCGCGTACGCTTTAAGGTCGATTTATATCTACAGACGTCTCTGTAGCAGAAGGACAAATACGCAAAATCCCGGAATAGCAAAATCCCAGATTAGCAGAAGGACAGATTAGCATAAAGGCAGAAGTACAGATACACACAGAAGACGCAATAACTTTTTAAAGTTATTTAATTCGTTTTATTAACTTTGGCCAAACTTATCAAACATTCCATTACAGTAATTGTATTATTCAAAAACCTCGTAATAACTTGATCAATTTTTTTATCCTTCAGTGTAGTAAGAGAAGAACGTTTTTGTGGTAAGCTATTGCCGGTCATCTTCAGATCTTGGAAATATGCTTCTTTCTTTAACAGCTGTACAAACAGGAAGAGTGAAGGTTTCGCAGGTATTTTGGTATTAATCCTCCGGTGCCATCCCTCAACACCATTCGTTGTCCTAAATTTTTCGTTGTAACAGCTAAGAATGTCCTTTGTGATTTTGAGGATCCATTGGTTATTGAAGTACTTTTGAAATTCGAAAAATTCTGGTTTTTCGGGACACAAATGAAATATAGAAAGGTAGGCTTCCGGAATCAGAATTGGTGGCAATAGAGGTCATTGTGTGCACAAAGTTATTATTTTGTGCCCACCTTCAACTGCAGTTAACCCAATCTTTTTACCCATCTTCCAGACATTCTTAACAAAGTGATAATAGCAACCCTTGATATTCACGTGTGGATAAACATATTTGACAGCATTTATGGTTGCCAATTCGAAATCGCATTTGTAGACCGTGATTTTCATTTTAAATTGGTCTCTGAGTATTAAAAAAAGTCTTCTATACGTAGTTTCTGATTTGTTTGGTAACAGAATGTAAAGAAGGGGTACAAAGCTGACAGTATCTTCGTTATTATTGGTAATGTCTACGTGTAAGGTATATAGCTGATAAAAAGGGTGTCGGTGTTACCTTAAATGTTCCATCACCATAATATACCTCATATTTAATTAAAAGTTGCTTAGCCAGTGCAGTTCCAAAAATTATAATTCTTTCATCCACACCATCATCATATAAAAAAAAATTATCCACTAAACAGTGTGGCAGTTTTAGCTTCTTCATGTCTTTGCATTCAGTGACTTTCAGATATTTTCGCCGCGATCTATATAGAATATAGAATTAATTATTAATCTATATTAAAAGAAGAATCTAATTTGTTGGCAATTGACGATGATGATTTGCCTGTTTTTTTCTATGAAAAGGGACACTCTATATAGATCGCGGCGAAAATATCTGAAAGTCACTGAATGCAAAGACATGAAGAAGCTAAAACTGCCACACTGTTTAGTGGATAATTTTTTTTTATATGATGATGGTGTGGATGAAAGAATTATAATTTTTGGAACTGCACTGGCTAAGCAACTTTTAATTAAATATGAGGTATATTATGGTGATGGAACATTTAAGGTAACACCGACACCCTTTTTATCAGCTATATACCTTACACGTAGACATTACCAATAATAACGAAGATACTGTCAGCTTTGTACCCCTTCTTTACATTCTGTTACCAAACAAATCAGAAACTACGTATAGAAGACTTTTTTTAATACTCAGAGACCAATTTAAAATGAAAATCACGGTCTACAAATGCGATTTCGAATTGGCAACCATAAATGCTGTCAAATATGTTTATCCACACGTGAATATCAAGGGTTGCTATTATCACTTTGTTAAGAATGTCTGGAAGATGGGTAAAAAGATTGGGTTAACTGCAGTTGAAGGTGGGCACAAAATAATAACTTTGTGCACACAATGACCTCTATTGCCACCAATTCTGATTCCGGAAGCCTACCTTTCTATATTTCATTTGTGTCCCGAAAAACCAGAATTTTTCGAATTTCAAAAGTACTTCAATAACCAATGGATCCTCAAAATCACAAAGGACATTCTTAGCTGTTACAACGAAAAATTTAGGACAACGAATGGTGTTGAGGGATGGCACCGGAGGATTAATACCAAAATACCTGCGAAACCTTCACTCTTCCTGTTTGTACAGCTGTTAAAGAAAGAAGCATATTTCCAAGATCTGAAGATGACCGGCAATAGCTTACCACAAAAACGTTCTTCTCTTACTACACTGAAGGATAAAAAAATTGATCAAGTTATTACGAGGTTTTTGAATAATACAATTACTGTAATGGAATGTTTGATAAGTTTGGCCAAAGTTAATAAAACGAATTAAATAACTTTAAAAAGTTATTGCGTCTTCTGTGTGTATCTGTACTTCTGCCTTTATGCTAATCTGTCCTTCTGCTAATCTGGGATTTTGCTATTCCGGGATTTTGCGTATTTGTCCTTCTGCTACAGAGACCTTTTATTTTATCAATGCTCTAACCGCCAATTTCTGAAAACTTCATTACTCAAGTATGATTACAAACAATTTATTAAAAAAAAAAACAGTCGCATAAGCTAATTAGCCATACATTAATAAGTTTAAGATATGGTCTTTAAATCAATTAGCTTAAGTTTGAAATATGACTAACTCTTTGTTTAAAGCACTTAGCTTAGAGCCATTATTTGCGTGACTAGGCGGTTCATTTAGCTTGGAACAAGAAATAATAAACCTAGGTGGTTTAGTCATTTAGCCTGGAATAAGAAACAATAATCATAGGCGGTTAAGTCATTTAGCCTGGAACAAAAAAAAGTAAAATATGGGTCATTTTGTATTAAGCGACATTTATCTTCGTTAAAAATAGGAATATTAGAAAGAAAATTAATCTAATT
Organism: Cyclophora punctaria; assembly: GCA_951394245.1. Lineage (NCBI taxonomy): Eukaryota > Metazoa > Arthropoda > Insecta > Lepidoptera > Geometridae > Cyclophora > Cyclophora punctaria. The sequence continues at coordinate 11,070,479 of OX596175.1, forward strand.
ATGGGGAATATGATATAAAAACAGTAAAAGCCTTCTTTTAAAAGAAATAATACGATATGCTAAAGTTATTATTTTTTTTCTAAAAATTGAAACTTTAAACTGCTCTGGTGTAAAGTTTCAAAAATGTCGGTTAAAACAAATAGCCCGGAACCCGTCGACATAATAATACATGTATCTACCAGTAAAATATTAAATTTGACCCAGTTTCATTCATAAAGGACTTCCAGGTAACGAGCTGACAATATAACTACTTAATCTAAAACAAATTCAACAAAACTCAATTACATTCGAGTATTTTAATTTACAAACCTACAAAACCAATTTATACAAAAAACTGTAGCGGTCGACCAATTTTGACATGGACTACGTGCCAGAATAAAGTTTTTTCCGTTTAGAAGTGGATTGTATGAATACCTGGCGAGCCCGGGGCGAAATGAAAGTTGGCAAATTAGTTGAACAAACTCTTCCGCCGCGAACATTGCGACTCGAATTACTGTTGCTTTTCATTTATTTTTTGTCAAAATTAACTCATTGACGGCGCTCGCTGTTGACAGCGCGGCTAACAGCGCCGCGGACGGGTTAATAGGCTCGAGAGCTTTACGAGTGCGGGGGAGGAGGAGTTTTCATTATTTACATATGGAAGGACAATTGAGTTTATGATCGTGAAGTTGATTGTTTGTTGTTTAACTCAACTTAAAAAATGGTATTTTGGTAACAATAAAGTGAGAATTAATAGGATTAATTTATATTATTCTTCACCAAATGAAGTGTTTTTCAAAGTAATCAATGTAATGAATAATGATAAAAACATAATATATTATTGTGTAACTAATGAGGCTAGACTTTTTCTTGTCGATCTTAATATACTGTTTAACTAATTCCACATTAAGGTAAAGTGCTCAGAGAGAAGCAATAATTCAAGAGATAACATAAAGGTTATTTATATGCTTTATTACCTCGCCTTCATATAATCAAGATAAGGCGTAGTCTACAGGTTTAATTTACTTTCACGGTCTAGATTTTTATAGTTCTCAGTCCAAATAATAAATCAGAATGCTGAACGAGGACTTTTCAGTTATTTTCTTAGCCGTTTAATAAGATTTCTGCTTTTATAGATATTTGGGTTTAAGCTTTTGCAATTTTCTAAAGGGTATAAGTTTCCGCAATTGAATTTTACTAGCGGAGTCTAGAAGTAATGTGAATGAAGAAACACGTAAGGGTTCCGAATGCTTAAATTATAGTTTTTTGAAGGTTAATTATTCAAAACCTTTATTTCAACATTACAGTATCTCATGCGATCGAATTTCACTTGATAGTACCCGTTATTCCCGTTAACTTGTTTATGGTTTTCCTTTACATTCCCCGTTTGAATCCTTAAGTGTTTCAGTTAACTTTTCTCCGGGAGGTCGAAAAACTAGACGTTACCAAAGACATTCGACGTCCCGCGGGCTCCCGGGAGTGATAACTGATGGTTTCTTTTCCTGAAAACTAACTGAAGCCGCCGTCCCGCGGGGAACATCCAATTTTTCAGGATAAAAAGAATAAACCATTCATAGACTTCCGACTTCGAAGCTTATTTCGGTTTCATTATTTTGCTTTACGTCACTGCCGGCGAAACATTACGAAATGTCATATTATGAACTAAATTTACAAGGAATTTGATGTTATTTAAATACAAAGGAAGTCTTTTAACTTTTGTTCCATCAAGCGGTTTTATTTTAAATAATATTTTTGTATATTTTTGCGTTTTAATAAATTGTATTATGTACTTCCCGGCGTCATGATACTTCTTTGAATTAAAAACATCTTTTTTAAATAAACGAGCACAGAGAGGTAATGTTGTGAATAAAACATTCATGAACGAGGAAGTGGAACTTTTTAAAGTAGACAGCCGTTTAAACAGAAGTAAAGGAAAAAATCGCTAAATTGTTTTCTCAAAAGTTATTTTTCCTTCAGGAAATATTTCAGTTAACTTTACAGTGCCCACTAAGTAAAACTCCAAATAATTAAGCGAGCTTAATTTTTGTTTCAGAATTAATTACACATTAACATTAATGTGAAAAGTGTTTTTGGCGAAAATTAAGTTCTCTTTACACAGTTGGCTTTTAATTAAGATATTTTTTAAGATAACTCGGTATTTTAAGGAGTTTACCTTAAATTGGCAAATAACTGAAAAGATAAAGAAAGAAAGAGACAGTTTTATCTAATATATTTATCTTTTAGAGTTTCTTTTCGCTTCGTGATCATTATCGGGGAGGCGGAGGTCGCATCATCATCGTTTCAGAACAATGTCTGCCGTCCGGGGCGTCGAACAGATGCCACGCAAAACAATATTAATTATAAAAATCGGTTGACTTTAGAGGAATTTTCAAAATCATATTCTTACTGATAAACCTACAACAATGAGCATGTATGTAACTTGAAAATGTATTCCGTATATGAGATACCGCAGAGTTCTTTCACTTCAGTTTAGTTACAAGTAGGTACTATTTAAAAAGATGAAATATTTTATAATATTTATCAAACTCTCAACATGTCGAAATAAAAATATAAAGTTAGAATACGAATATTGTGAAACTTTACTGTAAATTTAATAGCTCACTGCGGCGACTCGCGGTATTAATTAACGTGAACGTACCTTTTCATTTACTCAACCTTTTATAAAAGTATATTTCTATTTACTTTTACAGTTATACGAAAATACATTAGAGTTCATTGCAAAATACCGTCAATCGTTTACGTTTTACGACATTAGCTCGACAGGGAGAAAAACATGTTCCCAGTACCTACTACGTTTAAACACCGTAGCACAGTAATAAAGTAATTGGAACAAGTACATTAGTCAATTGCTTGCGTAATATTTCTAAGATAGAGCCGTGTCTTGAATCTAATATTTTAAATTAATTAACTCCGGCCCGATGCTCGGGGCTATACATTCAGGTTAATTACACTAATGGATAACTTACCAACTATTCGAGTACATTCGGAGATACACGTGTTTTGCTGCGTGGGAGATATTTCTACTTCAGCGAGCCCTGAGGCCTGAGGCCGAGGTCTTTGATAACGTCATCAATACATCCTCCCGCTCAGATCAAAACGATCACCATTCTGTCTGAGCTCAGCCGTTTCTGACTTAAAGTAAGTTACTAAATAAAAAAGTAATCTCCATAAAAAAACTTATGTTTCCAAATAAAATCACCATTAAAAGGCGAGTAAAGAAAAAGTAATTGAAAAAATATTTTACAACACAACTTTTGACCAATTAAAACAAACCAACATTAACGATGCAGGATAGCACACTTTACAGTGCGGAGATAAGGTTCTTTTTTAATTAACAGAGGAAGGGTTGAAGTAATTCTGACCGCATACCTCTTTTTACGAACAGTATTAAGAGTAAACTTTGAACAGAGTCCATTAAGTGAATTAAAATACCCTCATTAATATGCGGGAAGATTAATGGACTCATTAATGTCTCATATTACTCAGAATGGAATGTCATTAACTAAAGACTGTTACACGACCTGATGTTATGCCAGATTTGTATTATAAAATTACATATGTAGGTAATGTGTTTATATTATTTTAACATTTGCTACCTTCCCAACTGCCTATTTTTATTTAAACGTGCAATGTAATTTTGTTGATAAAAATATTTTTAATTAAGTTAAAATGTTGATTCCGACCATAGTTGGAAATGTCTGTTGTTAATCGATGTTCAATAAACGGTGGGTATTATGCAATTCGTTGTAAATGGTTGGTAGTGCGGCGCGGGCGCGCAGGGCGGGCGGCAGCGGGCGGGGCGGGCGGCGAGGCCAATCAGCCATATTGTTGCCATGGACCATTATACTTCGGGCGTTTTTGCATTTTGTATGAAAGTCAAGCAACGTCCGTTCTTCGTTTCAAAGAGTAAAATTGCTTCTCTTTGTGGAAACGCAAGGCACCAGTAGTGCGCCGGGAGTTTAAACTTTAAACAACGATGTATAAAATATGGGTTATTACAGTTATGATACACAATGCATTTGCTCCCAAGGTATTTATTTAAATTTTTAATAATACATTCTACATTTTCCTAGTTTAGCATACAAAAGATACAAGTCAATTTTGTAAACATATTGTGTTTATCAGGATTTTCTCGGCATCAGACAAATAATAAAATATCATTTGTAATATCATCACATCATCAATAGCAACAAATTTGATAATTTATTAGAACATACTACGAGCTACGAAGTACAAACTGCTACGGAATTGCGTAGCTGTGGTCGCTACGATATTTCCTAGAAAACAAATTTAATTTTACTTTAACTTTAATATTCCATATTTTGTAATATTGTAATGTAAAAAGAAAAAAGGCTATTAAGTGTGATATAATATAAACAACAAAATATTATTTTACGTCATTTAAATGTAAGGACATGTTTTCTTCACGTTGTTAGTGTGTTTGATGATAAGTTGTGCATTATTAAGAAGTTTTACTAAGTTTGATGTAGAGTCGGTAACATCACTCCACTTAGTTAAAACTAAAATTAAACTATTTTCCTTATACAAACTTAAGACGTACACGCGCTGTACTCCGAATGTTGAAAGCAAACCTCGTTGTCAAGTTAGATTAAACAGACGCGAGTATTTCGGTGCATTATGTTTGAGAATGTGATTAGTTTTCATAGTCGGTTGGCGGCGGGAGATGCGGCGTGCAAACGTACGGCGCGGGTTCGAATCACTCGTGTAAACAATTCAATCCAAGAATCTTTGTTCCGCTCGACATATGGCGAGTGGACGAGTCGAGAAAACAGTTGAAAAATACTGTTTCATGAGGAATTATCAGAGTAAACAGGAGCGCGCTGCGACACAGAGACAATGGACTCGACAAAGGAGCCATTGTGACTCATTGTTCACAGCGAAACAAAAAAATATGTTGGCTTTTTGTGTTTGACTAATTGTGATTATGCTCGTTTCGTTTTGAAATATTTGTTTGCGATGGTCCAGTGGGAGCCCCGTGGTGGGGGGGGGGGTGTAGAATTACCAAAAATCTCGTAATTGGAACTTAGCTCTATTAGCTTATTTGATTACAGTATAAACAATAAAATTTATTGAGAGTATAAACTGACCCAAATATCATATTGTAGTACACATTTATAATATACACACAGTTATATAATATTGTACTCTACGCACAGAATTTGGAAAATCTATATTAATATAATACAGCTGAAGAGTTCGTTTGTTTGAACAAAATGTTGTTTGAACACACTAAGCTCAGAAACTACCAATTAGATTCGAATAATTCTTATTGTAATGCATTTAACGGGAGCAGCCCCATTTAACGGGAAGGTAATAGGTAATTTTTTAACCCGAAATATCTACAGGAACGGTCACAACGCAGGTAAAACCGCGGGGCGCTGCTAGTATGTCATACTTTACGTTGCTGTCGCCCACCATTATTTACAGATGTGTCCTAAGGTTATTCTTGAAAGAGTATGTTTTATTTATTGAATGTTAATTACAAAGATAAAAGTCTGTTGTAAAAACAAAATACAATATCGATGTTTCACGATAATAAAACATGTTTTCTTCGCCGCGAGCGCCCGTCACCGATTGTTCGCGTTATTATTTTAATACCGGCATTAAATGGTGACTTTGTCCCAAAAGTCTTTTATGTATTTATAGAGCTTTTTGTGATACTTTAGATATGAAACGGTTAAATAAATAAAATATATATACCGGCGGAATTGAGAACCTCCGCCTTCGGTGGTTGAAGTCGGTTAAAAAAGATGCTGCTGATTATAAAACCTTTTTTACAATTTATTTTAAAGTCCATGTCACTGGAAGGTCTGTTTACTTTTGTAGTCCACTATGTAACTGTACTACATTTTAATTCAAAATATTTTCAACTGTAAAGAAAGTTTGTTTGATTCCCATAGTAAAAGGATCCAGCGTGATATAATTTGATACAAAACAAGTGAACAACGAAACTTCCTCTCGCCATCAAAACAATTCATAAATATTCAATCAAATCAATAAAACTAGTTCAAACTGAACAGCTGTTTTCCTTGGAACACCGCCACCTGTCGGCGAAGCTCGGGAACTAAATAATGATATGTAAAGTATATGTAAATCCGTCACCCGCCGTAGGGGCCGTGCCGCGGAATATAGGCTCCCTTCAAATTGAATATGAAAAGCGTTTTAAAGGAAACTCTTTAGCTTAATTTAAATTTTAAAATTTTGACTTCATAAAAAGGCAAACCAGTAATTTCTGGTTCACTCCGGTGTACACTTGTTACAACCCTCGAGTTTGATTCACTTAAGTCATCGATTGTTGATCTGATTTCAAACCAACTAATGAATTGCTTCAAAAAAAGCTCAAACTCAAGTCTTGTCCAACTTTAGGCTGTTCCTATTTTTTTAACACATTTATTTTGTTTCTCTCATTTTTGAAATACGAAGCAAGGCTTGGTACAAGTTAAAGTCGATAAGCGAGTTAATTAATAAAATATCATTATGTTTATTATTATACTTTTTCCAATCATCCTATAATACCTAAAGTACTCAAAATATGTATTACTCCCCTTACCCTTTGCCTTATGTAAATAAATTAATTTCAAAACATCCTCTCAATTTGATAAATCAAAAGCCATATCGACTATAATGACAATGTGTGTAATCTATAAACGTCACCCCATGCCCCGTCTCGCGCCACGTGTCACCGCTCATCGCTCATAACTTGACTGCAATCATAAAAGAGTCGAGTAATCACATGGATCATTGCGTCGCAGGCTCATCACGCAGTGACGTCACCGCTACGTCTGATGTTTGTCAAGGAGACACAGAATACATAGCAGTCACTCATTTAAATCTTTTCTTATTTTGGTGACGGATTGTTCTACATTTTCGTGATAAACAAAAGTCTACGTAGATAATAGAGGTAAAGGATGTTTTATTATTCCAGTAATAGCCTGTCAAAACTTAAATGCTAAGACATTATTTGAACTTGATTTTAGTTCAGATAATTTAAGCTTAGTAAGTGTTAGTTCATCTTAACATTTAGGATATCGCAAGTTTATATCTTAGTAGTTATAATATCAGTTAGTATCGTGTAAAGAAAGAAAGAAAGAAAAACATTTATTCAGACGATCACACAACAAGAAACGAAAAAACAAAGCAAAGACAGAAAGAGAACAACAGATATTACATATAAAACAATTACACGGACAGAACTACTGTGTGAGGCCTGAATAGGCCTCGTCTCAGCGTAATGCCGCCAAGATCGTGTGACCCTGGCAGCGCTGATTTTCAGACGAGGCCTAGACTCCCAGAGGCACGCCACTATTAAAATCAATAAATATACCTACATATAAATACATAAAAATAAATACATCAATATACTACATACAAATACCCCAAATTAATCCCATCACAAATACATACATACATAAATAGTATTTATAAATATACAATGTAAACTAAACATTTAAACCTTACAATCGTCATTCATTCATTCACCGTATCAAGCACCTAACAGCTATCTGTCATCTGTCATCTGTCACGCCATTCACCAATCACTCAGGTCGGTCACTCACTCGAATCGAATCATTTATCTGTGGTTCATACCATCCATCCATACATAATAAAACAAGCACGCACGCAGCCATCCACCGATCACCAACCACCTAACAAGAAACAAAGGAAAAATACCACGTGAAAGGTTATACTACTAAGAAGAAACGACATACATTAAGAATAGACATTCAGAATCTACGAACATTAAGAATCAACAACGTTGAGATTCTGCAAATATATAAGAGTGTTTCAAGTGTGAATAAATATGTATGTATACGGTGTACCAGCGGCCACGACTGCCGATCGACCCCATGCACTCCGTGCCAGACCCAATGGTAAGTACGACAGTTCAATAAACTACAGACTACAGAATCTATCAGCTTAACTTCTGTAAGCTGAGTAATCGCTGTTTTATTGTACTTCGAAACGTCTGCAACGTTTTCAGGGCGCGACATGGCGGGTCGAGGGTGTTCCAGCATCTCGTGGCCGCATATCTGAAGGATCCCCGAAAAGCCATAGTGCGGTGCTTCGGTGTGACGAGAACGAACACGCCGGCACGCTCTGGGCGTTTCCTGCGCTCCTGGGCCCACGTCAACTTGCCGAGTAGGTACCGGGGAATCCCGTTACGTATTACGCCGAACAAGAGAGTAGACAAATGAAGTTGCCGCCGCGCGTCCATCTTAAGCACGTTGTGCTCATTCAAAAAAGGAGTAACATGCGAGCGCGGCGGTATATTGAAGCAGTAGCGGGCGCAAGCATTCTGTACTCTCTGTATTAACTTGGCAGTTTTGATGCGGAGGCAGGGACCGTATACAGTGTCACCGTAATTTAGCTTGGATAGGACAAGAGTCTCACACAACAGCTTACGCATTTCAACTGTGAGGTATTTCTTAAACCTATATAGAACTTTTAACCTAAAGAAGCAATTTTTGACACACTGTTCCACATGTTCTGAAAATGTCAGCTGACTATCCAGCACCAGACCAAGGTTTCTCGCCACATTGACTCGCTCAATTCGTGTATTGTCGATGGTGATGTTTAGTGTTACATTTTGAAGTTTCTGTGTAATCATCTTTTTGGTGCCAAATAACATGAATTTAGTTTTAGATGGGTTGAGAAGTAGGCAATTTAATTTCGACCAATTACTTATCTCACGAAGGTCCGAGTTAATTGCAGCCACCGCATCCTCACTATCCTCGAGTGCAAATGAGAAGTAAAGTTGAACATCATCGGCATATATGTGATATTGACAGTGTGATATACTGGAAACTAAGTCGGCACTATAAAGTGCAAATAGGATTGGCCCGAGTATGGATCCTTGTGGTACACCACGTTTGACTTCCTGTGTAGTTGATTTCATGGTGGAACCGTCTGGCAGGGTTATTTCAACATACTGGGTCCGATTGTACAAATAGCTACAGAACCAGTCTATCGCACTGTCATTGAGCCCATAATGTTTTAACTTAGCACATAGGAGCTCTATATTCAACCCATCGAAGGCCCTTGAAAAATCCAGTAGAGTTAGGACACTCAGTTTGTTCTGATCCATGGCATGAATCAGGTTGTCGACAACATCTGCCATTGCTGTAGTGGTACTGTGTCCTTTTCGAAATCCAGATTGTACAGCGGGCAGAATATTGTGCACCTCGATGTACCTGGTGAGTTGGTTACAGACTACCCTCTCAAGTATCTTGGACAGACATGGAAGAAGGCTGATCGGTCTGTAGTCTTTCAGTGAGGAGGGGTCTCTGACCTTAGGCATAGGATGAACAATGGCTGTCTTCCAGGCACTAGGGAAGGTACCGCTGGAAATGGATGCATTGACCGTGGATGTTATGGCCTTAAGAGACTGTGGGAGTGTAAGTGTCAGCATATCTAGACTAATTGAGTCACAACCCATGGCATTAGATTTTAATCTCTTAATGATTTGTAAGACCTCTGTTTCATTGGTTGTCTGCAGAGCGAAGGTATTGTCGGAGTTGTACTTATTAATGGTGAAATATGCTAATTGATCTGGTGACACCACACCGTCCCCTGGCACATTGAGGAAGTGATCATTTATATCATTCGGGTTTCTTAAATGCGGAGGTAGGTCAGTAGATTGCTTTTTGTTGGGCAGTACAGTGGTTTTTAGTTTGTTCCACAATTTTTTGGGGTATTTAATGTTCTCATTAATGTCCTTTGAGTAAAAGCATCTCCTCTCTGTTTCCAGGGCATCAATGACAAGCTTTTTCATTAGCTTATATTCTTTTTCCCTCCTTTTGTCAGACCTAGACTGCTTCCAATGATTATGACTCTCATCCCTAGCCCGAATCATTTGCCTTACGGTTGGAGTAATCCATGGCTGCGGTGGATGTCTGAACTTACGGGTTTTTAGGGGCGCGTGCCTGTCGAACAAAGAGAGCATCGTCTCTTGAAGAAAATTGACCATGGTGTCGACATCACCGCCCGCACGATCAATATCCGTCCAATCGATGCTATCTAGGTCGCGGGAGAAACTGTCATAATCCATACTTGCTAATGGCCGATACGTAACCCATTGAGGTGTGGGTGGCTCTTTTTTAATCTTAAATTCTGCTACGACCATGGCGTGACCTCCGAGTTCTGGCTTGTGTATGACAGTCACTGCCCGCGTCCTCATGTCCGTACATATCACATCGATTAGCGTGCTGCTGCTGTTGGTGAAGTGGGTGGGCTCCGTGACCACCTGATTCAAGCTCATGCTACTGACAAACTGCGAGAATAGGTCTGATGATGCACCGCTTGTGGCAGTTACGTTAATATTGAAGTCACCGACCAGAATGACACCTTTACAGTCTGAGAATGACGTCACCGAGTCGGTCAGTGCATCAAAGAACTCCAGTTTGTCTTGCCATGGTGGGCGGTACGCTGTCCCTATGGCGATGGTGGTGTTCTTGACCCTGACCTTAATCCACATCTGCTCGACTGTCGTCTTCGTAGGGTGTTCAGCTGCCTGTGCATGTAGGCCTCGTCGTATATAAAATCCTACGCCCCCCCCACGTCCACGCTTTATGCTCTCAGGCCTAGGGCTATGTATAAATCTGTAGCCGCTTACCCTAAACATGGTTACATCTTCACCACTTCGGAGCCACGTCTCATTGACGGCCAGAATGTCAGGCTTTACCTACTCGAAACATTAGCAGTAAACCTAATAACTAAAGCTATTTAAACTCAGAACGTTGAACAGTAAGCTGCTTAATAGACAATACGATATGCAAGCAGTTTAGTCTGCAGCGCCGCGCGTGTGCGCGAGCCTTTAGTAAGCACTTGTTACCCGCACTTACAAACATTTAAACACATGGTAATTAATTTATTATCCTCCAATTTTCAGTATTCGATATCATTCATTAATAACAAAAGATTAATATTGAATTAATTTCCACGAAAAAAATATTTTCACTCAGTTGTTAATAAATGATAAATACTCATCAGCTACTATTTTTATATAACTTATCCTCCTCATTGTACTATAATCTTCAGTGAATAGAATTCTTTGTGCTTCATGTAATGGTATCTTAAAGGCTTTTATTTGATATCTTTTTAACCAAAACTGTTAGTTCTATTCATCAATTTGTATTTGTATTTACTACAGTCATGTTCTTAATAATCTAAGATCTTAACTATAGCAGCGAATTAAGGTTGAAACACTGCTAATGGCTTTTTACAAAATGCTGTTTCATGTTACGCCCTATTTTCGTGAACAACGAACAGCTAAAACAACGTCATGTACCGACCTATATCCTAGCTATTGAATACAAGTCTGGTAGATGTAGACACCTAGTGAGACATGGATGTCTTACTAGCGACAATTGCGTCACAAATGTCGAGACACGACATTAGGAAAAGTCAACTTTCATGTTTAATAGTCGCGTATACATTCGCGTATACCTTTGTCACCCAAAGTAAAATAAGTAAGTTCCGTTAGGTCAGTGGCCAAGCCTGATTTCAGACTTTAAGACCGCCTAATGGCTTCCAACATGATCTAACAAGAAAAACCTCCGCAATCAACACTTTTACGTGAACTTTTAGAGTTTTAAATAGAAAGGGCAATATTGGTCCATCTGATTGGTAACCGAGCTACACGTTGCTTAACAATCGCAATGAGCTTAGTCAAACTAATACATAGAACTTTATTGTAATCGAATGAATGTACTAACATAATATAATAGAACAGACGTTCCCCAAACGACGCGGCGCTAAGAGTAGTGGTCGTCCACGGTGGCAACGTTCGAACACCATTTTGACTAATTAATTTACTTCATAAATTCTCGAGTCAATTTGATAGTAAATAGTTTGAAAAGTCCTCAAAGCTAAATTAGAGCGGCGTTTAGGCGACTTGTTTACAACTGCCAAGACAATTAGAACAAATGTTACTTGTACAACTGTCATTAGCAAGATACAGCTTCCAATTATTTAGAAGTAATTTAATAAAGTTTAAGTTTATAGGTGTCCGCAGTAGCCAAGTGTGGTGGTTACGCTTTACTTCATCACCGTACTGAAGTTTGAGATAAGAGGCCTTTGACCTGTTATATATGACATCACAGGCTTACTTAAGTACAGTTCAAAAGATAAGTAATATACTTATAATATAAACAGAAACAGTTTTAAACGTCAGTACCAAGCTAACTTCATGTAAACGTCGAGTCGTAATACACCCATTAAATCCTTTTGAAAGTAATTATGTGCAACGAATTTTCTCTCATGTAAATCCGTGAAGCTTTATTAATGTTGACCCAAAATAAAAACGACGTCAAACACATTTTTAAAACAAGTTTTAAACTGACGCGGTCACGAGCATAATAACTAACATTATAAATAGCAATTTGCATGCACACTGCACGCGTCAAGCGCTTTCAAGGCGAGACCTGTTTCCAAACTTTCATTCGGATTTCGTTTGCAGCGTGTAGTAATATGGTACAAAGGTACGTTCGCAAACACAAGTGCGATGTTTGTCCTGTATAGTGCACAAACAATTTCTCTGTTAGTTCTAGGACGTGTGACACTAGAGTGTTTCTTTGTTCCAACACCTTTGTCTCGTTTGCGTCTCAGACACCCGCGGCACGAGTTTTATACTTTTGTTCGTAATTATACTTTCTCCATTCCATTACTACGTATTTTAGAAAATATACAATTCTTGTTAAAAGCTCTTAATATTGCCAGATTTTTTACGAAAATATTTTAAAATGAATTGGAAATCTGATGGCAATGGAAATGCGGGCCAATTGAAATGAAATATGTACTATATGCGGAAAATATAGAATTGACGATCAAGTGTCATGAATATTTTTTTCATGAACATACCCCTTCAAAGTCGTTTATATGAACCATCACATATACCTCCAAATATTCTAAACTTAATCATACCTACATAAAAGTCCTTTGTAATATAAATTACTCTCTGTGATTGAGAGACAAAGGGCCTCGCGTGGCACCCAATCGAGTTATCCCTTTATAGAGGGAATTGCTTCTGGCATTGATCTAATATTAAAATGAATAGGGGTCAGTATTGGTACCTTTCACTCGTGATGGCTTGACAAAAAATATCAAGTGTTTTGATTGATGTGATATACTTACGTTTTGTGTGCGAGTGTACCGCCGCGTTGGGTTAAATGAGGTTTGCAAGGTAAAACATAATAGTAAGGAATAGTTTAGGGATATCATACAGATAATTGTGAGACAACTAGTACAAATTGATAAATGACCTTATGTCTAAGTTACTTAACCGTGAAAGCTTATTTTGCAATAACAATACTAGTTTGAGATCATCAATTATGCATTATGTAATAGCGTCTAATTACTTTACTGACAACTTCGCCGCATGAGAGGCCTAAGTAAGGTCGACAAAATGTATGGTGTACCTTAGTGTCAGAGACTTCAAACTACCAATAAGCCTTACGACAACCATCACGGTTGTAAAGCAATAGGATTGCCAGTTTCAAGATTCATCCTGAGCCCATAAACGCTCAGATACATATGCCACCCATCCAAGTAGTGGCTGAGCTACACGTTGCTTAACATTGGTTAGAACAACGCAAAGATAACTTCAACCTACATATAGGTGAAAGATTTAAGAAACACCCTCCCAAAGGCCTCTTGATTGACGTCTCAACCCACCGGAGGACATTACTTAACCACTTTCTAACATGGAAAGTAAGTTTTAAATTGAAGAAAATATTGAATCAGCATTTGTGTCGTGTGTCGCGTCCCGAGGCACGTAACAAACAGTATTAGAGGAGGTTCGGCCGAGGTCCGCGCTGAGTCGACGCGCTCAAATGAAGGTCGCCTGAGCCGAGGGTAGTGCACAGTCTCGTGGAGACACGGTAGGGAACCTCTCAGTGAGACAACGATGAAGCGAATTAAGAGGTGTATCAATGTTGTGTACCTTGAAAAGGTTTGTAGGTAGAAAAATTAAGAGAAAACGGCGCCGGAGAACTATAGGGAAAAAAACATGGTCAAAAGATTTTAAGTTAAAAACGAGTAAATGAAAGTAATAAGCTGTAAAATTTGAAGAAAATAGCCACTCAATAACTCAAAAAATTTGTTGTAAAATGAGGAGAAATATTTGTTTAAACATCATGCGTGTTGATATTCAATTCCAAGTCAAGATTCATAGCTGAGATAATTACTTGACACGAGACAGCATAACCTTGTTACTTACAACTACTAAGTGCACATGTCATCATGCTTTAAGACCATCAAAATTCAGATCAAAATCCTTTTATTAGTTATTTCATTAGTCCTATCTTATAATATAATAAGTTCCGACTAAAAACAGTGAACGAATGAAAAGACCCTTTATCAATAACTATTAGAAATACTTCTGCACTATTTAAAATAAAAATAGTAAGAAACGCGGGCGGCCAAGGAAACGCTGGAGGGAAGGCCTTGTCTCCTTTGACGGCGAGCGGTGGGAGACCGCGAGGACAGGGAGGGTTGGAAGTGTTTGGGAGAGTCCTTTGTCCAGCTGTGGGGCAATAAGGTTAAAGAAAAAAATACCGATGTACTGCATTCACTCGGTCTGTGTATTGAAACAGGTGGCAAGTCTTTGTCAGCAAGTGATATCATTCGGTTCTTTATTGCGCGCTCTCAATCATCGCCCCCATTGAATATGTATTTGGTAAACGTGACGAAAACCTTTAGGCACTATGAATAGATAAATTACGTGAGTACGATCCTTTGTCTTCCCGCCGCGTTTTAGAGGGCTCTTGTCTTTAAATGTATTATTTCCTTTTATTGAATTCTTTTTTCGGATTCGATTTTGTGGGATTAGATGTGGATTAAACAACTGTAAAATATACGGAGCAGATTCAATATTCATACTAAGTAATTTATGAATGTTTCAATACAACTCTACCTCTTTAAATTAGTCAAAATATATGTTTTTAATGTCATGAATAATAGAGTGGAACGTTACAAATTATTACCTAGTCTATGAGCAGCATTCATCATTTAATATTTATATCCAATAATACGATATTATGTTTATATCTGTCTGTGCTAAGCACATTTCTTTGTATGATTAAATATTAAAGGCTACAGGGTGGCTTTTTTAAATTGGTGAGTACGGGCAAGTCTAAAACTATATATTTAAAGAGATACGAAGATCTTTTCTTAGGAACCATGACACCCTGCATATTACAGGCAGTGTTTAGACTAGCTTCTTTGACGCAATTAAGTCTGTCTAATAGTAAGTTTAACAAAAGTTATTGTTGAAATTCATTCACTCTAACAGTATTTAAAAAATCTGACACAAGACAAAGTTTTAGACTCCTTCTCTTAATTGTGAACTCCTTTATCGGTTTCCAGAGAAAAGTACAAACTGTCTGGACCAAAGTATGGTCAGCTTTCAACTACTACAGTAACTAATTCAATCTGTTTCCACTGACTGCATTCAAATTGAACCAAATATCCTGTGCTTATTCAAGTTG
The DNA here is from genome assembly GCA_951394245.1 of Cyclophora punctaria. Classification (NCBI taxonomy): domain Eukaryota; kingdom Metazoa; phylum Arthropoda; class Insecta; order Lepidoptera; family Geometridae; genus Cyclophora; species Cyclophora punctaria. Next base: position 11,085,985 of record OX596175.1, read on the forward strand.
AATGAGAATTCAATAAAAAACTTATTGGTTATACTTTGGTTTTAATACTGGTTTCACACAACTGCTTTACCTCAGATTTCAGCTTCAGCTTTTCTATTAATCGTCGTTATCGGCTACCTTTTGAATAACTTCTAACAACATCGAATTAACCTTTCAGTCCATATTGATTTCAAGTTGATGTTTTGAATTTCATTTGTATTCAATATTATTTTATTCAAATAAGCGCCACTGAAGTAATACCAATGTTTTACTTAATATCAACGAGTATACTGTTCAATCGCGGACCTTTTTAACAAACTTAAGTAAAGATTTGCAATCGTTCCTTTGTGAAGACTTCACTTGTAGTGATGTGACGAGGGTCGGGGCTCTTTGTCCGCCGGTCGGGAGCTCGGAGAGATGCTAATCTTGATGGTAACACTTCCCTCATGGTGCCGTGACGTCACGCGACTATCAGGGAACTTAGTGGAACTGACTGTCCGACATATCGGAGAGAGTAAGTGTTTTGGAAGAGGAAGTAGAATATATAGTGGTTGAGTATTGATTGATGGAAATATCTATATAGTTATAAGAGGTTGCAAGAGCGAGGGTGAGCGGAGTAAGTTAAGTGAAAGAAACATGACAATGGAGTATACTTGTTCAACAAGAGTTCACTTTTTCAATGTCATCCCCTAGTCACCGTCCGCCATCCCTGCGCCGTTATAACAGTTTTTTTTTAAACATTTCAATCGAAATGCTGTTTCAAAAATTCAACGCTTTAAAGAGGTTAAACATCATTGAAAACTTCGTTAAAAACTTTCGGGACAGGTTACGTTTTCTAAAGAATCTCTGAAAATCTTAAAACACTAAAATCCACACAACTGGCTTCCGAACTTGAAAGGCGGTTAGTTTCGAAGTGGTTGGAATTCTGAGCTCATCCATGAGTTCACTCGAGAGGATGCTCTCTCTTTCTTCGCTCCCTCTAATCGTCAGAACTGTTTTATTGCCGTATAGTTTCAAAGGCACCGGCAGCGAAGTTTTTAATAGTGTTGTGTCAAGTCGCCTGTCTCGAACTTAATTACTGATCTTCGCAAGCAACATTCGACCTTATAGACAAGTGTTATTGTACCGGCTACGAAGGCTGAATAAGGCTATTATCGCTCGAAATGGAACTTTGATAACGTTAACTGGCTTTTGATTTGGTGAGATTGTATTCTGGTGTTAAGAGTGCTGTGTTTGTTGTCGGTTTATCGGGGATCGAAAGTTTCCTCATTTTAAATGATACATATTTTAACATACACAGTAGGTAATGTGTGTATAAGTATACGAGTTTATTGAAGAAATATATAAAACCACAACATTACTATACAAAATGTATTGTGTCATTAATCTACGTTCAACGAGTAGATATATTTTATCGTCATATATCAGGAGTGGCTCAGTGGTTTGAATGACATTTTAGACACGTTCTAAATTGCTTTCCACTTTTATTACAATACGATATATAATATCATATTTTGTGTTTTTCCAGACAGCTGGTCGGTGTAAGTTCATCAATTTCTCCGCGAGGCCGCCCCCGCCGGGCCCGCAAGGGCTCCCTCATGTCTGAACTTCTGACAAGTACTTGCCATCTCATTATTCTCTCAAATTGATTTCCATACCCATTAACTCTAATTTCACCGAAACTGTTGTGAAAACCCAATTAAAATATTATTCAACACTTCAGTGCGAGGTCCGCCGAGCCCGGCTGATAACGAAATTGTAATATTTTATTCATAACATGGTTATTTTGTTCACATGATTTAGCCGCCGCAATAAATCTTAATTACACAAATAATACATTAAGCTTCATACAGATTAGTGACACGATCTGAACCCCACAGAGCAATCTCGCAAATTATTCAAATTATCGAGGCGTTAAAGCTGAAGTGCTGCAAAGTTAATTAGTTGTGGAGTTGCCGAAGTTTGTGGACTATTTTTCAAGTAACATCGACGTTTGGAGGTGAAAGGTGAACTCCAGTTTGTAACTTAATGGGTCTTGGGGCGAGTTGGGCAGATAGTTGGCGGAGATTATTTGTTTTAGAAAAACTTGGGCAACTTTGAGTTTTGTGGGTGAATTTTCTTCTTTTGTTAATTAGAACTTTCGAGCTACAGACAGAATAATTAAATAAAAGCGAAACAAATTAAAGTCCGAAAATTCATAGTAGGTAGGTATGCGACGCAAGCGACGTCTGTTTTTGTCGATTATTGTATTGATATTGTGCATTACACCAAACAATATATCTGCGTTACACGAACACATTAAAACGGTGCTAATTAACACACAATTATATATCGATTCGATTCGATTCGCGAACGAATTCAATTCATGATCGAGTATAGTGATTACCGCGCGGAGAGGGCGCCACCGTCACAATTGCCGGTTTAATTGAATCATTCGTGACTCGTAATACATACGGTAAATAAACGCCGCGTTGTCATGTGCATCAATCCAATACCGTATGTACCCGATGCGCCAGTTCGATCCGGTTTTATTGTGATTGTTTATATTTCGTCATCACAATAATATAATATTCATTATGATCAGCCTTTTCACGTTTCAATTGTAACGTGTCTGATTTTAATTTTAAGAGTTAACTCATCTCAAAATGGTGAAATTAAAATGTCCTTAAATATAAAACCAACAGGTAAAAAGAATGGGGGTATTAAATTAGAATTAATTTGCTCACGGCTGGCCGTCAAGAATAAAGCTAATTATTCACGGCGCGGCGCGCGGCGTGGCGGCGGCGGCGGGCGGCATAAATCCCGGGGATCTGGAGATCCCGCGGACGATCTCCGGCGCTCGCCGCCGCCGGCTTACGGTTATGGTCAGACCAGCCGAGCTTACTGCCTTCATGCGCTTCACGTGTTTGTTTTATACCTACAATTTGACTAAGATATTCCTTTAACTCCATATAGTTTTATTACTTAATAACCGTAGCAAACTCTTCGTATTTTCTTACCAATTTACGATCTTATACAGTGAGTAAATGTTGAGCGGATTAGATTAACGAGAGCCAAACTCAATGACCAATTGGTTACAGAAAAGCCACACTAACAACAAATCATAATAAAACCTTGTTGGTGACTACTCCATACCATTTAAATACATAAATAAAACTGCTCATCCCGTCCCTTCTAAGTATAAACATCATACCGACTAAGGCTCTTCAGCAAACAGCATTCGAATTGAAAAAAGGCAATGTTCTCTTTTATCACATCATTCTGATGAAATATTCAGCAAGATGCCGTAAAAACTGGATTCTTGTTGGGCACTCTAAGTGGAGGCCGACACACTGGGAGGGTTAACTACGTACGGAATTCCTTATTTTATATATTATTCTATTCAATAACGAGTACTTATCAGAAGTTTCTCAAAAAGTATGTTTTATAATAATGCGTGTTGGCATCCCTAGTGTTTTATTCAATTGACTGTGTGTAGTGAATACATTTTATTCGAGGATATTCATACCTCTAGTACTTCTAGCAGTATTGTATCGTCGCCTAGCCTGGAGAGGAGTCTTTTCTTTTCTCCACTCCTGAAGACTCTACCAACTACCAAAGAGAGGAGTCTATAACTATATCTTGCTTCTCTGTATCCTATCGAAGTAAACCAGCCCATAACTATTTGCAGTACTACATCGCCGGCCATGCGCCCCCGTCAGCCTCACTTCAACCGGTAACTAATCCCGTCCGACCCGAAACGATTCCACAAACGGCCCGACAAATAGAGTAACTTCATTTTTTCCCCGCGCCCAGTGTGCCCGCCGTTCTATTAGCCTTGGAGCCACTCGATGTACCACATTTACGACATAATAGCATTTTGCAATCTCAAAAACTCCGCTTAACTCGAACAGTATTAAATAAATAAACATAATCAAAGTTGTATTGGATTGCAATTGGTTGCATTGTGATTGGACGCCGCTGTCGGAATGTATCAAGTAGCCGGATTAATGGAATGTAAAAGGCTTCAGTCATGTCAGCGAGAATTATTTGTTATTGCTTTTTGGATGTCGATTGTATATCGTGTTAATGAATTACTTTTGGCTGAACTATCGACATAACGGTGATTGTAATAGAATGTAATTTAATTTTTTGTGGTTTGACAGTTACAAATAAAATAATATGCACAATACTAAAAGTTAATTTATGAAACAAGTTTAACGTGTGTATGTTGTATAGAGTTAATTGGTAATTGATTTAATATACATTTCCTATGTATGCAAAAAATTTTAATACATTATAGTAAATAGTAAATACATATAGTAAATATTTCAATATTATATACTTTAACGAGATTTTTACTATTTTAAAGGAAATGCAAAGTCGAGTGCAAAACATATTTCTTAGAAGTTAATAGAATAGTGAAGGTTGGAGTATTGGCGGCGAGTGGTGCGCTGGAGGCGCGCCAGGTGCGGCGACGCCTCGGATTGGCCTCTTGATAAACGGGACCTTGCGTTCACTCACATTCATACTCTCTATTCATGAAGCTAACGTCGCTTAACCATTTTATGTATAACAATAGACGGTTTGGTGTAGGCGTGTTGGATGGCGAGACTAAGGGAAATAGGGATACGTTTATGACGTTTTAGCGTATTAATATTCGCTTAAGTTTCACCCCAAGAATGCTTAAAGTGACCATCACTAAACTGTTGGGAGTTCGGTCATTACTGACCAATCCGCTTTGTATCGAACGACCCTCCAATAAGCACCGTATCGCCGTGTTTGCGCTCCATGCTCGCTTTTATTAGCACTTCTGACCACTATGCCAATATTTAGCCACCAATGTATTGCTTTTACTAACAATATTAGCCGCAAAATGGTCGTAAGTACGATGTAAACATGCGGTAACCGCCTCACTGCCGCGGTCTATTGACGCCTTGGCATAATGCCCGCTACCTTCTACGTATTCGACAATGATTCAATCAAAATTGGGCCTTAATGCAGGAAGTTAAGGTTTAAGATGGGCGCAGATTCGGTTGCGTGTGTGGCAAAGTAGATTTGCGTTAGTTATGCAAAAATGAGTTTTATGGTGGGGAGATAAGGAAAACGAGGAGGAAGTATGCAGATTGATACGGCAGCGATGACTGGCAAGTACTGCATGATAGTGGAAGTAATGGCGGCTCGAGGGTCGTCCCAGGATATTGTGATGTTCATTTTTTCCCAGCCTCCTGCGGGCCGCTGGGAGCATCAACGTTATTTGCCGACTGAAAATTGGTTTCAACTTTTAGTAGTTTGTTTTTATATCGCTTCGGACGAACTGCTCTAATAAATAGTTGAGTGGATGTTTTAAATGCGCCCGTTTTAGTTTAGATTGCTGGTGGATATAATTTTTGTGAAATGTTAATAAAATTTTATTAGAAATGCGATCCAATTTCGGACATAAGTGGTAATATAAATAATAACATCATAAATTGCTACTGCATGGAAAAGTGCGGCGGAGGCCATTCATTACTATTCATATTCTACATCAGGTGTACAGGATTAGTTTTATGTTTGAGAATAAAACTCCAGGTTATCGTTGCTTCAAGCATTAATCGCTCGAACACTGCTCTGTGAATTTTAAGTGCGGTACACAAGATTCTTCATACAGGGAGAGTCGTAAGATGATTAAATAAATTAATATTTCAGGACATATTATTATACATAGGTACACAAATACTTGATATGAATATAGAATTGACACCCAGACGTCGTCCCAACTATGGCTGTATGTCCATATTGTTGACTCAACCCCCGACACAATAAGCGCTATGACAAACCACTGTACCAATAATTTAAATAAGTAATATTACAGGTATACGATCAAAATTCATATAAGGTAATAAATAAGCTTGTAAAGTAATAAATAAGCCTGTCATATACCCACTGCTGGGCAAAGGCCAGATACAAGAACAATGAAATTACTGAGCATTGACACTGATTGATGATCTCAAACCAAATAAAAATAAATTAAAAATGTGCTCCGTGTGACCCAGGAATTGAAGAGGGGACCCCAGTTTTGGCAGGTGTGCAGATGTTACTAGACTACGAGACGTGATCACAAGGCACAAAAATTATAAGTCCGAGTAAGTTTAATAACGAGAATTAGTCCTTACACAACGTGGTGCCATAATGTTCTTATTCCCTCCGTACACAAACACAATAGTCTCTATCTCTACTGTAGGTGAATGCAAGAGCTTTCCTTCACCTATCAGGTGATGTTTGTTCCCGAGACAAGTGCCGCCCCAGTTAAGGTGAAGACAACAGAAATCAAACCTTTTGTCTCGCAGCTTTAACCTTAACTCGTAAATTGATTTTGCTATCACACTTGTACAAGTCATAAACTTATAGTCTGAAGGGTGCAACATTTTTATGGAATCACTACTTCATGCCTATGGTCATATACGCCTATAAAACATAACAGTTCGTTTGTCATTAGAAGTTTGATAATTAAGAAAAAGTGTATTATCAATATAAAACATTAACAGCTTTCAGTTTTGTATTGAAACTACGATTACATTTACATACACTTTACTTTTATTTAGCAAATAGTTTATAACTTTTACTTTTATTAATTTACTCGTCACTGGTATAGGCAGAGGCAACATTGCTTTGATCGTAAACCTGCACACATAAATACAGCTATAGAATGACACTAAAAGATCCTTTTAGTATCCCTTTCCGCTCCATAACACGGTCTCTCGGGCTTAAATTATCTACATATCTTCATACAACAACCATTTTTAACTAATCTATACCAATAAAGCTGCTAAGTTTGTTTGTTTCAACGCACTAATCTGGGAAACTACCAATTCGATATGAATAATTATTTTTGTAGACGATAGTCAAATTCAAGGGGAAGGTATAGGCTTTTAATCCCGAAATTCCCACGGGAACGGGGACAATTGGGATGAAACAGGGCATCGCTAGTATTCAATATTTAATAAATAGTCCCCGCTACCGTCTACAGTGTGCGCCGCCAGTAATCCGGCGCGTGTTCTGTGAAACAGCGACTTCCGGGGTACGTCTGCGAGACAGCGCACGGTGCACCGGCGACCTATCCTTTACTTGTTTTATGTGTTTTTTAGACGGTTACTCTAATATAACCTGGAGAAATTACATAAAAATAACTGTGTAATCTTTATAATTATATAAAAAATATTACGTGTCACGTTCTTTGTCCGCGATGGACTCCTATACTACTGAACTACATTTGATTTGCACACCGTGTGCAATTTGATCAACCAACTTGAAAGATAGGATAACTTGCATCTCAATTTATAGTGATTATTATGAAATGAAATGAAATAATTATTAGAGTGGTCCACCCCTTTATTTCTATATGGTAAAATCACGCTGGCCGGGTCAGCTAGTGTATGTGTAAAATGCGCCTTGCATTATCGATTTTAAGTTTTATAAAATGGTATCGTATATTACATTATCATCATAGTACAATTTAAAATTCAATTACAAACTAGCTGTAGTTAAAACTAGTCTTATCCTACCTTTAATTGAGACAAATTCAATTTTCACTTATATTTCTGTGAGTCAGAATTCAATTATTAAACCTAAAATAATATTATCTTCAATTTTAATTTACCACATTTCCAGCTCCCTTCACTATTGGCTTTACTAATAAAAGCTGAACGTAATATTATTTGAAAGCTTTTTATTTTGAACCATTCACTAACAGAGAGGAATCCTTTGGTAAAATCTAGTTAGTGGGAAGAAGCCACAAGTCTTCTCTCGATATTGGAATGAGATCCGAGAATGGATTAAACTTGTCGCCTCGAGATTCCTCGAGTTGCCAACGGATTCCCGCTACTACATAAATAACTAATCAATTCACAATTCTACATTCAATTTATATTTCAAATAGAACGAATGGTACTTGGAAAATGTACTTGAAATATTGTTGTCAGGGGAAACGGAGCGCTTGTTGATGTCACGCTTGAATACCTGGAACTGGTCTGGAATTTTAAACTGAGTTATAAAATAATTTAGTGTGAGAGAGAGAATTTGTTCTTACTCGTAAGTATTTAATGAGAATGTTATATTATCTCAAGAGGGTAATAGAATACTTCAAGTCGTTCTAACTTTTGTTCAATAAATAACAATAGCCCGAAAGTTGTAATTCTTGGTTTTCCAGAATTTTATCCGTTATTTAATTTGATAGATACTGCCTGTGAAGAGGCTCCATTTGATCCAGGCAACAAGTTCGGCCGACTGTGGTCCTTGGTATACCTACGCAAGCACAAGTTGGTGGAGTATAGCCCTTCATATAAGCAAGCTAATTTAAAGCTAAAGGTTATTACTGTAATCTTTTTGAATAATAATTATAAGAAAATCAATTTAATTTGGAGGAGGCGGAGGATCCTCTTCACTGTACTGATATATTCAGTGAGATGAGAGGCCTGTGCCCAGCAGTTACAGGCTAATATGTTGTTTTTATTTCATTTAACATTATTTTTCAAAACTTTTTCACTGTCTTATAAACTCCTCTAAAACGAAACCACAATACAAATTGGACCGATATGCAAACCACCGATCCAAGTAAAACTTTATCCAATTTTCTTATTAAATTCAACTTAATGTTCCGCCGAGTGCATCGCTCTGTATCGGAGGAATCACTCTCCATCGAGAACCTTCTTGGAACTCTCTCGCTTTAAAATAAGTTAGACGATTGTCTTCTATCGAAGTTTTCGCTACAAGTACTCGTACAAATACTATCAGCTGAAATAACTTTCATCTTAATGTGGTTTAGTGAGAACATATTTTCGAGAAATAGATTTTTATATATCTTATCTGATGTGTTCACCGAGTGTGTTGTCGTTTGATAACTTTTAAGTTTTAAACACAAATGTGGAATATTTGAAGTGGTTTTACTTGTTTAACTACATAACTCTTTAACATTATGTAAGTATAAATTACATTGTAATACCTATGTAGTAGGGTGTTACTTGCAATTGCAATTTTGGGTTGCAATTTAGTTAAAAATATTCAATTTTCAAATTAATATATAACAAATAGTTTTTCCAAAATGATTAGACCCATCGAACTAAACCTCTCTCGTTTCAGTCAGCTTTCAATTACCCGTCTCCGCTAAACCCCAGGCTTATCTTATCATATTGATTGATCGCCCATTTTACATAAATTAGTCAAAATCCATTGTCAGAATAAAGTCTTGTTACAAAACTTAAGGCGAATTCTCGTCGAAGGAACGTCTCCTTAAATGCTAATCAGGTGACGTTGTGATATTCGGTAACCATTGAAGAGTTTGATTGGCGGAACGTTCCGGGTGCAGTGGTGGGCCAGCGAGCGTCAGTCGTCAGCGATAGAGCCGTAACGTAATGAAGAAAGTTGAGTGCGACCATAACTCACGTCCCCGGCCGGACATAAATCATTTGAGACCATCTGACGTGTGATGAGGGACAAGCCGTGGGCGGCAGCGGGTGAAGCACCACCAAACCTCTTTGTAAGAAACTATGACGATAATTTATAATTCTTAATGTATGTAAGTAAGAAGCATAGTAGGCTCGTTGAAGCGAATTAAACAAAACAAACTTCTCAAAAGAAAAGTATCTGCATAATCTGCAATGAAAATCAAAGATTTATTATTTTGATTCCAATTTCAAATGAACCCGCTACCTCTTATGACTTGACCCGACAGCAGACTCGTAATGAAAGTAGTAGACACTTCAACGATAACATTATCGTTTTGAAAAACCCCCATTTTTTGCTCATCCGAAACCACTTGACTCGAACTAATTTGAAAAGTTCTTGACATTTACATTTCAAAATTACATTATTTGTTAGTTCCTTTTCAGGTAAGAGTAAATATGATTCTTCATTATTTTTTATTAGTTTTTAAAGAGTCTAAAGATTTAAGACACTTCATTATTTTCTTATATGTCTTTAAACTAACTTGACTATTATCTTCGCTTAGCCATTATTAAGTAACGTTGCCAAGTTCTGAGGCTACATTGTACTACCTAGGTTAGAACATGAAACTTTTTATTACTTTTTAAATGAAGGCTATTATAATAATGATCCACTTTGTGTTAAATACTAGAATGTGACCAAACGTAGCGTCTCATGACGACACACATTGGAACACCGAGCTCGAGTGCTCGCAGGCGCAGACCGAATCAAAATGGTAGGCAGAGTGCTGTCAACAGCGAAATGAAGCCGGTTTTGTAATATTTGTCTACAATGCTTTATGACCTCGTAAGTCGAAGTAATCAGAGAGGGGTAATCGATGCGAGTATAATAGGACCGAAGAGTTTATTTTTGTTTGTTTGAATGCGCTAATGTCAGAAACTACCAATTTGATTTGAATAATTATTTTTGTTATGGATGGCTACATTCAACGGGAATTTATTTCATATGCTATATTTCATTCAAATATTCCTACGAGGACTGGCACAACACCCGGTAAAACCGTAGGGCGCTGCTAGTTTGGTTATAAAAGAAGACTATGAGTTTGTAACACGGGACGCGGAGTGACTCTTTACAAGCTTCATTATATTGTTCACAGCACATAGTCTTAAGTTTTTTATTTGTTCTGAACTCATTGATATCAACTTTAATTCACGTTTTAAATGCTCCCAGCGCTTTGCATTAGTTTGCAACTTGTACTGCTCCGCTGTAATTTATAGTTTCAGTGTTTTGTCCAATATTTACTGTTATCGTTCTTTTGTTTTTATATACAAAACAATATACAATTAAAAATTTAGAACAAAGTTTGTGTTCCTGATATAATTTCAACATATGGTAAAGCTACTTCCACACAATCGACGAGTATCTAGGATGCTATGCGTTATTGGAACATATTTTTATTACAAAAATATTGGCATCCTAATGGTAGTAAATAAGGAAACAAACAATATGTTATTCAGAGGAAATGGTACTTCAGAGACATGACGTCAGTGGAGTCAACATTGACACCACTCGGCTCGTTACGTTTGACACCACCCAAATGGCTCCCTTCGACGGTAAAAAAATTAACGTGTTTTTTGCGGTGAATCCTCTATCGAGCACATAACTCAGCGACGATCGCGGCGGCTGCGCCCAACGGGCCGTCTGTATCCGCACCGCGCTCCTTCCTACTCGCAATTATGTAAATATGCTCGACGTACTTACGTGGTTTTTATTCAACGCTTTTTTGCCGCTACTTTACGGCTGGAATATAAAATCGGATAGTAAAATTGCAAACTCGATTGTGAGCGTATCGAGACGAGTGTGATCGATGTAGGGGCGCGCGCGTTCGGCCCGCGTGTGCCCGCCATTATGAACTCGCGGCTTCGTATTTATTACATATTTTTCCTTTTTCTTCGAATGAATAATAAAATATTCCTCGTGCGTTGTTTTAGAAATTGTATGATGTATACGAAAATAAACTTCGAAAGTGTTTCGGAGCGAAATAAATTATTTTACTGTGTGTTTTTCTTTCCTATTACCGAGTTCTTTTTCATAAACATCTTAACCGTCGGTATTGATACAATGTGCACATTTTTCTTTCTTGCGCAGTTGAGAACAAATTATAAAGTAATGTTTATTGTAAAACGGTGCTGGAAGGGGAAGCGGACGCGTTGGTGATAGCATCTGGCGAATTAATGTGTTGCTCCGTGTCCGCCGCGGCGGATTAGCGCCGCGCTCATCGTTATCACCTTGAATTACGTCGCCTTGGTGTATTGCTTTTATTTAAAGATGTCATCAGGAAAGAGTAATTTGTAATCATCGAGATACATAAAACCTTAGTGCGTACCTAAGATATAGGTATACTCCTTTGCAATGTATCGCTCTGAGCTGTTGATCAACAATCTTAAATTATTTTTATAAATATTGTTATTTGAAAATATATAGAAGGTTGGATTGTCAACTATACCTACGTTTTTAAATAAGAGTACCTGGACAAAAATGTCCCAAAAAGTATGAAATAAACAAGCCTAAAAATTATAACACAATAGTATCTTGTTAACGCTCTAATTAAGTTAATGAGCATCATTAGGAAGATTCTAAAGAATAATTGAGTAAGTCGCCGAGGAATATTTTGAATATTTTTTAATTCATTTTAAGGGGACAGCTTACTGAATAATGACTGTATAATTATGGGACAGAGGCTATACTTAGCCACTGTTACATAAAACGTAATTTACTATGAAAAAATTGGCTAGTCCACAAAATATTTTGAAAATAAGACGGACAGAGTTCAAAAGAATAATAACCAGTAATAATAACGTTAGTTTACCCTAACACCAACAACATTAGCACATAAAATAAAGAAAATATCTGCTAGAAGACAGAAAAACACCCTTTTATCTGAAAACGAAGGAACTCACTAAGATATCAATGAAAATGTATGGAGTCGGGTCGAATAGTGCATTAGTACCGGGCGGGGGAGGGGGTTGTACCACGATGTCCACTCTCGCTGCTTAACATTTATTTATAATAGCTTCGATTCGAACCACATCACCAGAGGTGCGATACTTGCGACTAAGTTTAGTCTTAGTTTTATTATGTTCTTTTCACGTAGTACAGATAGAGAGAGATGTTTTTAGACAAAAAGTAAAAAGGTTTGTCTTGGTGAGTGTCCCTGCTGGCGAGTGGCGAGTTGAGCGAGCGTCCCACGTGTCGAATTCCACCTTTCTCGCTAGTGGCCTATTGAACTTGCCGACATGCCTCCCGCTGAAAGTTGCTATTCATTACAAAAAGAATATTGAAATCAGATCGGTAATTTCTGAGATTAGCGCGGTCTTTCTAGTATTATTATTAATCTATATTATTTCATTGTTGGTTGATCCAAAGATCCCGTTGCAAAGATATTCATCAATACTTACCATACTTATTTAAGTAAACGGAAAGTAAAGGTTCAGTTTCTCTCTACTACATTGTAATTGTATTTGGTGTAGTTTCTCTTTTAAAGAGAGTAAAAGTAAACACCCATCTCTGTTTCAAATTAGATAGGCGGACCACGAGGCGGACAAACGAAACAAGTAAGTTTATTTTGAAATCCAATGTATTTCATAATTATCATTTAATTAATAGTTACTGTTATTGAAATCATCATCATATTGACGCCATGCTACAATGACTATCAACACACACATGTACTTTGTAATTAAATATCGTTCCCACAACATTCGCAGTCTCATTAGCAGTCTAATGTAATTGTTGAACAAAATATAAACAATATGATTCGTATTTGATTTCCGCGAGCCTTATAAACACGACCATTAGCCCATGATTAAATTGTCTAGCGTACCGATAACTAAATCGTAATGAAATTTCACTAACGCACCCTAGCAAGTAGGAACGACCTAACTTAAAGAAATATTACGCCGATTTAACACCAACACATTTAGTAATAGAGTTGAATCTTGATTGTGGCGTGTTTTAATTAAAATATGGCGCCTCGTGTACAAAGCAAAGTTGGCAATAACATTCAGATCATCTGTTACGAATGACTTAATGTTTGTTGATATCAGGGCTGACACTAGGGTAATTCCGTTTTGATACTCTACGGATTGTAGTTATTAGATCTAGATTAGTAAATAAGTTACAGTACTTCAGCTTGAAAGATACAACATAATGTTAACTGAACGTCAACATATCATTAAATATAACTTTAACAGAAGCATAATACTTAAAAAGCGTGTCTCGTGTTCTAAAATAAAGTTTTTTGGGTAAATTTCCTGAAACCACAAACCTAGTTCCAGTGGAGGTGTGAAGCGTACATTATGATAGCCGAAGTGTTGGAATAAAGACGTTCCGTCAGAACTTGGAACTCGGCCAGCGGCAAGCGAGCGCACAACACTCCATACCTTCCGCTCAACTTATATGCATTCATGTACGTTGCAGTCCAAACCCATAACCAGCTAAAACAAATACTGCGCGGCAAAACCAGTCAAAACCACTATGCACCAGAGCGCTCAGTCAAACTCATATTACCAGGAAAAAATAATCAAGACTATTAATTGACTGAGAGACTAGGTCAGTCCAAGTTTTGACTGATTTTTTCTAGACATATTAGTTTTGACTCAACAGCTATCGAAGTTGGTATTAAAGGTTTGTTAACTGTCTATGGGGTTTGCTTGCAACATGTATACCAGATCTAATTTAATCATCTAGGTTGGTAAATATAAACATTGTAAACGCTGAAATGAATTACTGTCCATCGTACTCGCTAAAGCCCAAAACATCTGCTCCTATTTGGTTCATCTCGTTTGAAATATTTGTGGAATTCCAGGGAAAGAGTATAGTGATAACAACTTTATGAAAATGTCACAGTAATTGTGTTCTAGTTTCGTGATTATAGAGTAAGTAATGAAGTGGGTCAGTGGCCAACCTTGGTATCGGAGTTTCTAGATCGCCTTAAGGCCTCCGACCCGGAGGTTCCGGGTTCGATTCCCGGTGGGGATACCTCACAAAAAATCTCTTTGTGAGACTTTCCTCAGTTTGGTTAGGGCATTGCAGGCTTGAATCACCTGATTGCTCGAAAAGTAAGATGATTCCGTGCTTCGGAGGGCACGTTAAGCCGTCGGTCCCGGTTACTTTCTATGGATAGTAGTCGTTACATGAGCCATGTCAGAGGCCTTTGGCGGCTCAATAACTCTGACACCAGGATTGGTCAGGTTGGCCATCCACTCGATGAAGAAGAAGAAGAAGGCCTCCGACGTGGTCTAACGATTAAAATAACCGAGAATGTCGCGTGCCGCCCTCCTTTGCGCTCCGAATGATATTCCTTTTGCGATCATCCATCCAAGTAGAGGGTAGCTGCACGTTGCTTAACAATTACAATGAACTAACACCGGTTAGTCAATCTGCTCAACGAGATTTGAAATGCTAGGGGCAGGAGACTTAATTTTAATTATGAGTATGATAATTTACTTTGTTTACATTTAAATCAAGGACTTTATTGCTACCTTACTCTACATGAATGGGCAGTAAATAGTATGTACAGAAGCAAACGCATCCGGGCTTTAGTGGGCTTTTTAAGATACATTTAATAGGCGATTCACAATGCTAAAAATGTCATTAAGCAAGTCGACCCGTTCCAATGCTGAATATACTAAGAACCTTGTCATTTTCAAACTTTTTCAATAACAACTTACATGTCAATGATAGCTTTCGAATGTTGTATTTGACAAAGTACTACAGCTCGTAGTATTTTAACTAGCTGACTGTTCATGTAAGGTAAAGGTAAAGACTAAAAACGCGAACTAAGACTCCACATTACAACAGAGTAACACGTTACTGAGCATTATTTCGAGCAATCTCCTGTCCGGTCCCATTTGGTCGTGCTCCGACACATTCCGTGTTAGTTAAAGCTGGTGATCAGCAGTTTGGAAGAGAGTCGTGAGGCGCTGACTCGGCGGCGGTCGCGCCCGCCCGCCGACAGAGTCGCAGAGGACACGGCGGTGTGTTCTAACTTTCATTACACTTTATGTATTTACTTAGTTCGGTAGTTAGTAGCGAGGTATCTCGCTTCCCTTTGACAATGTTTATACAATTGCATGTACGTCAGACATGCACTTAGCTATTCCATTGTAATAGGAGCTTTGTTGTGGAAATTAGAGATTAATTTGATTTAAGTGTTAGTTTATTTTAAAAGGGCAAATTTTGGCATGTGGCATGTACTGGAGTAGTTGTAAATAATATTTAAATTAAACAACAAACAAAAAAATATACCGGCCGAATTGAGAACCTGCGCCTTCGGTGTTTGAAGTCGGTTAAAAATAGAAGAAGAAGATTTGTGCATTTTTTCCATAATAATAGAAATTTCAAATTTCAATAAAAATGACCTTGTTCTTTGTGCAAAGTTTGTAAACAACACGTGACTAGTGGCTCGCTCACAACATTATTTAATTACTATAAGAATAACAAGCCAATAAATTCTTATGCTTTATTGTGACCACAATTTTCGTTTTACATCTATCATAAAGTATATTTATTCATGGCTCGGAATAATAAACTCTACGTTTTTCCGATAAAACTCGATGAAGATATAAAAGTCATTTCTGTACTTAGACTTGCAATAAAATAAAATTTACGAATCATAACATTTATGAAATGTCTTTATTGTTTCTTTGATATTAGATACCAATTCTTTTCACACATTCTACTTCATATGAAAACAACAAGCAAATGTTCTCTAGAAAAATATATGATTAAACAAAAACAGTTATTAATGAATAAAGATGTCACAAAGAAAAGCTTGACAACGTCTCATTTATAAAGAACTTGACGAACGCGCGCCGCGCGCCGCTCGCCGCACGCTATCACAACTCGCAATCAATTCAACAGTTATAATTAACTCGCAAACTCGAGCACACTTTATTCGAACCGCTGAATAATCTTTATAGGCACGGAAACGTTATAACTCATTTCTCCCCAAAACAAGGGGAAGTGTCGGTTAACGGCGGGGAAACACGGGGGATTTCCTAAACATTTCCGGCAGGAAAGCGTACCTCGTATACCTGATGCTTTTTTGTTTCGGTCGAGTGCCTTTAATTACAAGTGGGGTGTTGTTAGGTTGCAAATGAATTCGACAGCCGATAAGCAAAACGACCTTTTTGTGCCTCACCAAGTAGCAAAATAGAATCGTAATGTTTTAATGTAATTTTGATACAGATATATTTATACACTACCCACACGTTTTACTTGAGTTGTTCCTGTTTCCTTGAGAATATTAGGATAAAAAGGGCATATAAATAACCTTTCTCTTGAATGAATCTGGTCAATATAAAAATTATTTGATTCGAACTGTTCCAACAAACAATAATCAAACTTTTCAGTTTTCTTGTCAGATGACAAATAAAATAATAATGTGTGTGGGCTGTAAACTTGACTCTCTAAACGAACCGCCTCAACGTTTGATAAAGTTTATTTTTAACAAGCTGGAACAAGCTAAGATTTATCACTTCATTTTGTAATGAGGGTTCTGGGAAGCCTCGATCTAGATAAAAGAGAAGGCTAAAAATAGCTTTCCTTCTTGAAATCGTGAATGAAATAAATTGTCAACTAATTCTGTTACTGAAATACAATGTTCGTTTATTTTTTAAACACTCAAGATATAAATGTGTTATTATAAACCACAAACGATTTAAATTTTGAAGTCATTATTAATTAATTTAGTTAATATTCAGTTGTAAGTTAAGAATCTTTCTGACTCCTTTACCTCACATAAACAAATGAGCCAAAGAATAATTTTGATCAAATCACCAATGTGTCAAAACATGAAGTTACTTAAGTACCGACACATTAATCATAATCCGTATTATTTTCCAAGTCTAAGTAATTCGGAGTTGATTGATAAAAGTGAATGTTACGTAACACAGATAGAGAGCGCTAAGCCGGTAACTTAGCGAATGCTTGCTACAACTTGGACCAACTTGGCGACAGTTAAGCCGATTCCGTGGGCTTAAACTCGAACCCGAGGTGTTGGCCAGATATGAGAGACAACGATTAAACTTACAAATTATTGTAATATTCCGGTACTTGATGAGAACTATACGGCTTAGCGTGAGCTCTGTATGAATAGTTTTAAGCTACCTTTCTTAGGAAAGTGGAAGTTTATTTAGCGTAAGTCTTAGTACGAAGATTGGATGTTGCGTTTAATAAATGTTTTGGTTTTCGACGATATCAATACGAATAAGTAAGTTCCAGTAGCTCTGTCAGTGGCCAACCCTGGTGACGGAGTTTTGAGATCGTGAAAAGGCCCCCGACATCATCTGACGATTGAAATAACCGGGCTCGACTATTTTACGTGCCTTCCGAAGCACGGTAGCGCTAAGATACTAATGAACATAATTATCAAAGTAAATAAATAACAAAAGCTTTTTTCTTTTATATGTTTGTGGACTTTATTGAATATTATGATTGCTCCATAGACGTAATGTATGTACGTTGGAAGTTAAACACAAACAAGGAAGTTAATTACTCGCGTCTGTTTTGCTTGCGCATCGCTCAATATCAGCTGGTCCGTCTCAAATAACAAAACAATATAATAATCCGGTCAAATTAAACCAAAAAATGAGGGTGAGTTTGCATAAAGTCCCAACAAGCTGAAAATCAGGAAAATTGTTGAAAACATAATTATAAACAATGTGTAAAAGTTCCCCATCATTCCCGTGTATGGAATTTTTTTTATTCAAGGTCAAATGTCAAAAAAGAGTGTTTTTCGCGAATATCTGAAAAACGGTGCAATGTAGCAAAAAAAAGTGTATGATGAAATGAAAGCTTATAAAATTCTCTATAACTTTAATTCTATCCACTTTTTCCATATTCCCAACCGTTATTGAACTACACGCTCCAGAAATGTCAAAATTAAGGACCTCGGGCAGGTAACTATGGAGCCTGCCCCAATGCTCAACAGTGACATGACCCATGTCATTTGAAAGGTCTTGAAGAGTTGTACAAGTTACTCCTAGGCAGTTATATCGAATTCGATGGCCAACTCGGTGTTTTCGACCACCGAAGAATTACCACTGGAGGTGCTGTGGAGCCTGGACGGAATGCTCAACAGTGACATGACTTACGCATTTGAAAGCTCTTACAAGTCACTTTTTGATAGTTATGTCGAAATCGACGCCAAACTCGGTGTTTTCGACCACCGAAGAAAAAACACTAGGTGTATGTGCAATAATGTGCAGTTGACCCTGATCGTATTGCTCAACAGTGACATGACTAATGTCATTTGAAAGCTCTTACAAGTCACTCCTTGACAGTTATATCGAAATCGACGACCAACTCGGTGTTTTCGACCACCGAAGTATCGACACTGATCGTATTGCTCAACAGTGACATGACACATATCATTTGAAAGCTCATAAAGAGTTTTATAAGTCACTCTTTGATAGTTATATCGAAATCGCCGTCCAACTTAGTGTTTTCGACCACCGAAGAATGGAGTTGGGCTATGCCATACCGAAGTATCGACGCTGATCCTAATGCTCAAAAGTGACATGACCTATGTCATTTGAAAGCTCTTGAAGAGTTTTACAAGTCACTCTTTGACACTTATATCGAAATCGACCGCCAACGCGGTGTTTTCGACCATCGAAATATCGACACTGGGTGTATGTGCAGTTGACCCTGATGGTATTGCTCAACAGTGACATAACTTATGTCATTTGAAAGCCCTTGAAGAGATATCCAAGTCACTCCTTGACATTTATATCGAAATCGACGGCTAACTCGGTGTTTTTTAACCAAAAATAAAAAAATATATGTACACATTAGTTAATAAAGGACCTTGAGAAAATTCCATTCTTCGGTGGTCGAAAACACCAAGTTGGCGGTCGATTTCGATAGACATGTCAAGGAGTGACTTGGATATCTCTTCAAGGGCTTTCAAATGACATAAGTTATGTCACTGTTGAGCAATACCATCAGGGTCAACTGCACATACACCCAGTGTCGATATTTCGATGGTCGAAAACACCGCGTTGGCGGTCGATTTCGATATAAGTGTCAAAGAGTGACTTGTAAAACTCTTCAAGAGCTTTCAAATGACATAGGTCATGTCACTTTTGAGCATTAGGATCAGCGTCGATACTTCGGTATGGCATAGCCCAACTCCATTCTTCGGTGGTCGAAAACACTAAGTTGGACGGCGATTTCGATATAACTATCAAAGAGTGACTTATAAAACTCTTTATGAGCTTTCAAATGATATGTGTCATGTCACTGTTGAGCAATACGATCAGTGTCGATACTTCGGTGGTCGAAAACACCGAGTTGGTCGTCGATTTCGATATAACTGTCAAGGAGTGACTTGTAAGAGCTTTCAAATGACATTAGTCATGTCACTGTTGAGCAATACGATCAGGGTCAACTGCACATTATTGCACATACACCTAGTGTTTTTTCTTCGGTGGTCGAAAACACCGAGTTTGGCGTCGATTTCGACATAACTATCAAAAAGTGACTTGTAAGAGCTTTCAAATGCGTAAGTCATGTCACTGTTGAGCATTCCGTCCAGGCTCCACAGCACCTCCAGTGGTAATTCTTCGGTGGTCGAAAACACCGAGTTGGCCATCGAATTCGATATAACTGCCTAGGAGTAACTTGTACAACTCTTCAAGACCTTTCAAATGACATGGGTCATGTCACTGTTGAGCATTGGGGCAGGCTCCATAGTTACCTGCCCGAGGTCCTTAATTTTGACATTTCTGGAGCGTGTAGTTCAATAACGGTTGGGAATATGGAAAAAGTGGATAGAATTAAAGTTATAGAGAATTTTATAAGCTTTCATTTCATCATACACTTTTTTTTGCTACATTGCACCGTTTTTCGGATATTCGCGAAAAACACTTATTTTTGACATTTGACCTTGAATAAAAAAAATTCCATACACGGGAATGATGGGGAACTTTTACACATTGTTTATAATTATGTTTCGAACAATTTTCCTGATTTTCAGCTTGTTGGGACTTTATGCAACCTCGAATGTCTAAATTTACCGGGGTATAATGTTATTACAATATTTGTGTTGCTCCTTCAACTTCAAATAAAAACATTCTGGATAAACAATCGAGTAAGTTATTGGAGTTGTGGAATGACTTAGTAAAGTTATGTAATGGCCTACAAAATATCACACGGGGCAAAGTTTTTTGTCTTCATTGACATCGTCCAAAAACATACATTATGAACGGAATTAATCAAGATCTGGTCTATGTGTTTGGAAGCTATAACCTCAAGCCTGACCAAGCATTCAAGCCTTAGTATGGTGCTTAGAACAGATCAATATGTAATAACAAGTAAAAAAAAACTACTTCATGCATTGTCGGTACTTAATATAGCTAAAATGTAATATACATTTTATTTGCAATACATCGACGCATCGTACCGGAAAAGCATCGTGTGAACCGTACTTGCAAACGTCTTGTAAAATTCCGACTATAACTCGTAAAAGTCGACGTTGTACTCGAAGTTCAAACTACAACACTACCACCCGAATTCCTTACAATTTTTCCGACACTTATTCCCTCAAGTTTATTTCTCATAAAAGAACAACAAACACTTATTCAACAGCCTATAACTCAATACAACGCAACACATGCCGCGGTAATGAAAAGGAAGTACTACATCACTACGATGTGCATTTTGGGCGAAAAATTGAACCGTAATCCGACGTGTTAAGAGCTAGCGGAGCTTGCATCTTGAAGTATGTAAGTCGTTTACCGCGCCGTGCCTTGTGGTGTGTGAAGTAAGCTCTTATGAGGAGGTTCCTTCGCGAGCGTTCATTAACATTTTATTCGCTGTCGACTATTTACGGGGAATTTTATTGTGTTTATATCTGAACGAAGTGTTTTAATTGCTGCTCTTTTGGTTATTATGCGTTGTTTTAAGCGAAAGTGGAATTAAGCTTAGATTGTTGTAGTAAAAGTTTAGTCGTTATGAAATAATTGCATCTGACTGTCTTTATGGGGCGTTAAAAACTTAATAATGTACAACCAAATTGAAATTTTCTATCGTTTAAACCGGCTCAAAAATAAGAGGATCTCGAATAGTAAATATTTTTAATAAACATCGTTTTTGTTAAGTAGCTTATTGTTATTAAAGTATGTTGATGCTTTTATAAAGTGCTCGTTTATTGCTTTTTTGTACGATAACAACTCGAAGAATAATTATATTCTTGTAAAACTGTAATAAATAGACTTCAAAGCACCCTCTGGTTGAGTAGCCATCCAGTGCTTCCATCAGCGCCCGCCCGCCCGCGCCCGTGCCGCCCGCCCCCGCCCGCCCTCGCCCGCCTGCTGCACGCGAACTAATGCACCCATCGAGACTAGACTAGACTCACAATATTCACTTATGTTAACCAAAAATTCCATTCACTTTAAAATACTAAGGCGTTTAACATTTTATATTTACATTCTTGATGGGTTTTCAATATATTTTGGGGTAATATATTTTCAGGTGTTCAAACTTAAAACAATTAATGAACTTTGCTCACATTTTAAAGATACCTAAACCACTTTTCCTTTCTTGGAAGGATCCTTTACAATATTTTCTTTTGCAATAAAAATAAAACGTAGCTCATAAGAATAACAAAAAATACAATTATTCAATAGATAACTAAACTATAGAAAAGAAAACCATCCAAGGGATTAACTACAGTCGGAAACTTCCTATAAAATGTTAATTATTCATTGAAGCTTCACATAACCTCATTACTCACTACTAACAAGCGGGTCTGAGCTAGCAAACCATCGATGTACGGCGTCCGCGCTAAATCCTCGCGTCGCGATGCCGTGCTTTCCACCGACATCATAACAGGCATCGTTCCACGCGTTACTAATTCATCGGTGTACTCTTTACATCGCTCCTCGATCGTAAACACGTTTTATTGAGTTGTGTACACACCCATCGATGAATATTAAAATAGAAACAGAACGAGCGATGCATATTCAATTTTCATATCGAGCTTTGTTTAGGGGCATTGCAGCGGTGTATTAGGTTTTAGAGTTCGGTATCGGATTTTGACAGCGATAGGTAGTTTGTTCTACTAATAGAAAATATAAATGTACAATTTTTGTCTGTTCGTTACATTTGAACAAAAAAATACATATGCAAAATATATTATAATTCATGGTACACAAAACAAAACCTTTTGTAACAATCAAAAAGTGATTTCCAAGTTTGAACCTCAAATAATGTTGAGGGTATTAGCGAGGACAAATCCTTCTTTATAAATAAATAATTTGCGTCGGTGAGAGCTATCTATCATGTCTGGTAATGGCCACCACTCAACGGGAAATGTCCAACTTTTTAATTTCTTTCACAAATCCACCTTAACGGTTAGCTGTGTTTATGTTGCTGACATTCAGATGATTGCGGCTTTTGGCAAATTGACCGGATAATATAAAGTTATCTAAGTACTGGTTTTTATGCGAACACTACTCATTTTAATTGAAACTACGTTTACTGATACGCTTTATTTGAAATATTTATCTGTATTTTTGATAAAAATGTAAAATAAAAGCGAAGTGTATCCGTAAAGGTAATTTCGATTCAAAAAAATTATGTCCTAATGCTAAGGAAAGTCATCTCCAATCTCTACCCTATAACATCTTTAAACATGTTAGAACACAAAAGCCACCAGAAAGAGTGACTTTTAATAAATTTAGCACAAACAATATCTACACTCTTTCTTCCTCCGAGTATATCCGACTACAAAAGGACAATACCTACTCGAGACAGTTTTAAGATAAACTAGTTCATCCTTTAGAAGTCGAGATCCATCGTTCTCAACCTTGTTGATGCATTATTTATAATACGTGCTCCGAACAAAGTTTACATTCCAATCAATCATCATATAGCCTAACTATAGTTACTTGCAGCGTTCATGTAACTGCGTAATTATCATGTTGTTACGTTCATTTTCATTCAAACACGTCTATTCATATAAATAATGTAATATTAATTGATTTGTCAAATATTATAGGTAAATAATAATAAAAAGTTTGAGCTCCTCTGCCCTCGACTTTCTCTTGAAATCCACATCTCGCACGGTACGCTACAAACGCCGGTAACTTTGTGGAATACCTATTTATTTTCTTTTGCAGCAGCGTTGGGCGTCACGGTCGAAATTTTTACGAATAAATCCCTTAAGATTCGTTACAAAGAGTTTCATTTGCATCTTGAGTACACGAGGATCCGGGTGGGGCCACGACATTAGAGAACTCTGACGGGATGACGTCACTCTTTTAATTGCTACGAAATACTGCTTGGTTTTTTAGGATATCAGCTAAGACTTTTATAAAATCCTACTGAACATTCAATTCAAATGTTAAATTTGTTTTTTATACAAATAATTTGTTAAGAACCATTGACATTTTCAAATTGTTTTTATGTGCGAGTTTCGTGGCCGCACATGAGCCCGCCCTCAGATTTATTAAGGCAATTAAACTTGGAACAAGTTGACAGTTTTTTCTTTTGTTTCGAGGTAGCATAATGAGCGCGAGACGCGAATTTAATCCTCACACTCAATGGACGCTACCTTATATATACAACCTTATTACAATACATTCGTTATTTTTAAATACTTACGTAAATAGGGCGGATTTTATGTCCTAAGTTAAGTCTAGAGTTGTCTCATTTAAATAGATACATTATGCTAAAAGTACTTTTTTGTTAAATAATACATACTAGCTTTATTCGAGCCTCCCTTATTCTCAATTAAATCGACTTTTATAATTGTCACAGGAACAGTTGGACCAACGTTTGAGATAACGTAACGATTATTTAAATCGTGGAACTAAATTCACATTTCGTTGAAATTGTCATCGATCAAAGAGTAACGTCCAAAAGTTATTAGTTTTTTATTCAGATCATTATTCTTTGGGCAGCTCGGAATGGGTTCGTGACTTTCATTCAGTTCCCGAAGCAATCATTAACAAAGTTCCCTTTTTATTCTTCAAAATGCCTTATAAAAATTTGGTATCTAGGTTTCTTTGACAAATTATAATACTAACTTGATAAATCAGCGTCTTGTCTTCCAAAGTAACGTTACAAAAATACTTAAAAGTTTTTCATTAAAAAAACGTCTCGTCACTAAATGTATTAAAAGCGTAATATAGAAGTTTTCTCCCGTCCGCGTCTGTCAGGCAAGATATCTTTATCAAATCAAAGTGAAGAAAAGTTGTTTCGTTTGTTTACTCTACTAAAGGTACATTTGTCTGATCCGCTAGTGTTGTGTTCTCGTGACATAGTGCTGATTATTTATTAACCACTACTAGCTAGAGTATAAAACAGAAACGTTATTACTTCACTGACTAAGTATTTCGCTGTGTACTCACCGCCTATGTACGACTACACAAATTAGGGATTAGTTTCCGTCAGCGGTTCACCGGCATATAGTCTGTATGAATTAACTTGACTAGCATTTTTTTAATAATACTTCTTTTAAACGTCATGTGTTATTTTCTATTGAAATTGGTTAGGATTAGTAGCGCTCGTGGAGTAATTTGAATAAGCGATGTCAGCTCACTGCGTTGATTGATAAGCAACGTGTAACTCTCTGAACCCTACTTGGATGGGTGGCCGATAGTGGCATTTCTATCTGACCGCTTCCGTGCTTCGGAGGGCACGTTAAATTGTCGGTCCCGGTTGTTGCAATCGGTAGATCATGTCGGAGGCCTTTGGGCGGTCTAAAAACTCCAACACAAGGGTTGGCCACTAACCTACTCGAATTAACTACTCATTTCGAATTGAAACTACGTCTGATAAAAATGTAAAATAAAGGCGAAGTGTATCCGTAAACGTAATTTCAACTCTTAAGGGCCTTCAACATGGATATATGTATACCTCCTCCTGCCAGTATTGATATCCTAAGTGAGATGACAGGATTTTGCCAAGCAGTCGAACATTACATTATTTTGTTCATGTGTGTCTTTCTTGGAAGATAATAATAATAATATTTAATTAATTTACAAGGAACTCTCCGCAAACAAGAGAGTAATCCACCGATATCAAGATTACAGCCGGGGGCGTTCTCCAGGAAACCGGATTCCAGTCCGACATGATGACCAGACGTCAGATGAAAATCATAATAATAATATTATATTATACTAGCCGCGTCCCGCGGTGTTACCCGCGTTGTATCCGTTCCTGCGGGAATTTAGGGATAAAATGTATTCCATGAGTTATTCTGAAGTATAACCTATATTACTGTAAAGTTTCATCCAAATCCGTCCAGTAGTTTTTGCGTGGAAGAGTAACAAACATACATCCATACACCCATACATCGATCCTCACAAACTTTTGAATTTATAATATTATTAAGTATGATTTTTGGTCTTTTTAATTTATATTGTCTTGATCATTTTGTTATTTTACGTCAAATAAGTAATCTTGTTTTTATTAAGTGACTGTTTTGTTGTTTTGACTTAATAATATGACGATACCTTGATTAATAACAACATTATTGAATTAAATATAGGTCTTTAATATTATTTCGTAAGTCGAATCTTTGATAAACAACTTAAATAAACATGAGGTAATATATAGTTATGTTGGGACAATAAATGTTATATTCTCTATTTGCTTATCATAGATGTAAGTAAGATCTACGCAAGTCGTAGCTGTCACCTTCCTAGATATGATAGCACAATGAAGGGTATTTCAAAAAAATAATTTATCAAATAAGCAAGCCCAGGGGGATTTGGTCCGCCGCGATGTGTCTCGCGTTTGAAGAAGGATATACGAAAGTATCTACCGTCCGAGACGTCAGGGCAAGAAACACGAGATTACTATACTTTACATAACATCAACTTACCAAGTTTATTCATGTTTATTTATCCCGGGGATGGATACATAATGTTTTCGGTTTATTAGGGCGGTCACATAAACTAAGCGGTTTAGTGGACAGTCTTTCAGTTTTCAACCAGTCGCTGGCCTTTATTAAGTAGTGATTATGTTTCATTACAAGTACCATGTCGTGTTTTATATACCTACGAGTATCGTTAAAGACAGTTTTAGATAAGATAGAAAAACTTATGTATCTAAACCAAGTATTTTCAGTCCATTACGGAAGCACCTCGGACCCAGCTACATTATCAAAGTTCAATCTTGAAATTCTTTTCATCGTGCTCTCACAAAGCTATCTTATAAATTAACAAAAATTCTCTATTAGTTGGCATAACGTCAAATCTCGCCGGAGTTCAAAGGAAACCTTATAAAGCAACTAGAAAAAAGGTTAACATTGGCTCGCGACCTCGTTCCCGATCCACGCCACATTTGGCAGGCGAAGCTCCAGAATTTTAAAACAAAGAAAAAACTAGAACATACACTCGCGGGGTCTTACACGACTATCGCTCTTATAACCACAAACATAAGGTGTTTATATTCAAATTTTTATATTAGAAATACGAATCGTAAAAATTGAACGCGCATTGGGCAGTATCCAAGTGGAGTATGTTATTGATTCGGGTTTTCACGCTTTTTGAACTCAATTGGGAGTAAATATGGCCGAATCATTTATTAAGTGCTAGACCCGAGCGGCTTGGAACACCGAACCGTGTTCCGAATGAACGGATCTAAAACTGGCAAACGCAGCTGTGTTCTTTATTATATGTTTGCGGATCATTTTCAGTTCGGTAAACATCGAATTAATTAAAACAATAACAAACATCCGACTGTCCAAACTTACATGTAATGAAATACTCAGATTAATCAGATCCATTTTCGGTGGTCCAGAGTCGCAGCGAGGGCGGGCGGCGCGGCGCGGTGGCGGGCGGGCGCGGCGCCCTGACGGACGGACAATCTGATAAAATTTGAAAGCTGGCACCCATTAATCCGCTGATAGCGTAAATGTATTAGTCTAGTTAGCTGTCCCCTACGAACCAACTCTATATGTGTTCACGAAAATCTGATATTTTGTAGTTTATTGTAGCGCTACAGACAGTACACGATCAAACGAGTCTTGAAACATGGCAACTTATCTAATAAAGAGTAAGTTAACTGCGAGTGGAGTTAAAATGAAAAATAGTATCTGGGAAAGTTCGTATCTCATGCATGTGTAACTTTAACTTTGTTGCAATAACATCACTATGTACTCGTGATCGATTAACATAAGTATCCATCATGCATGATAACTATTTGTTGGAAGCGGTCGTTTCAATTAGCAGACCATGTCGGGGCGACTCCGACGCATGTCAGCCACCGACCTGTTTGAGCAGTATTCATATTGATTACGTTCAATAAATAGCTCAAATACTAGGGCGTAACGTTTTCCATAGGAATTTAGACAATGATTTTCCAATATTTATTCCAAAATTCATTAAATGATTCAGCCGCGGCAAATTTATAGACCCTGTAGGTCGATGTAGACTTATCCTTCCATAACAACTGTGTGTATCGAGTATAATTAAGTCAGATGTGATATTATTAGCCGTGACTAGCAGACTAAAAAACTTCCTATTGTCTATCTTGAGCAAATATATTTTCATTACATTATTATTAACTTCATTACATTATTATCTGTATGACGTCTCACGAGTACCGCGAACGAGCGTGTAGGTAGGTGCAGTGCGGGGGGAGTCGGGCGCGGGCGCTAACATTAATTCTAATTACGCACCGCGCGATCTAGTTCCGAACTTGCGAATAACTCGAGGGAACTATATATTAATTAAAATCTATCGGCAAATCCCCGCACTGTACTCAGTGGCACAGCGTAAGTGAGTAATGTAAACACATTGTTTTGTTCACAATCTAGAGCTTAGGATTAGGTGGTCCTTTGTATGCACGTTATCTTGCCGGATTTTATTAATAAGAATACAATTACTATGAAAATGTACTGACATAGAACATTATATTAAGATTAATTTTAAAATATAATTAGAACATTTATATGTCTAAGGTTGAGATCAATGAAAAGTCACTTCTAAGACTATTACTGTCACGTGTAATACCTGTAATGATTGGTTGTTTATTGGATACTGTTTCCGTCACACTGTGGCACAGTCACCGTCGGTCTCTGTAAGCCGTTGAAAGTTGGCTCACGTGTGCTCTCGGATTAACAACAACTTTTATTAATTTTTCCTCCGACCACGTCACATTGTATCATGTCCAACTTTTGATGAAACTCTTCAGAATAAACAGTTAATCTTCTCAAGTTGGCTGATGTTTGCAACTAGTTTAATATGGTTGTTATAACTCGAGTGAGTTGATCACTTGCTGAATAAAGTTATGAACTTGTTAAATAACTTTATTAACGTAAAACGTTTTCATATTAGATCGAAATTATGTACGAGTATGGTACGCGAGCACGATTATGTACCTCTTGAAAGGGCCGTAAATAGACATCTATACTAATATTATAAAGCTGAAGAGTTTGTTTTGTTTGTTTGTTTGTTTGTTTGTTTGTTTGTTTAAACGCGCTAATCTCAGAAACTACTGAACCGATTTGAATAATTCTTTCACTGTTAGATAGTCTATTTATCGAGGAAGGCTATAGGCTACATTTTATCCCGAAATTCCCACGGGAACGGGCACAACGCGGGTAAAACCGCGGGGCGCTGCTAGTATTAAATATATGTAAATAGGAAATAGAAATATTTTTGTTTTTGGCTCCATACAATTTATTCAACATACATTGAAAACAAAACATTGAACAATCAAACATGACCACGATACCACAACCGTTGAATACAACTGAAACGTTGCATCGAGGTATTTAGTTATGAAATGGTTATTTCACCACGAAGTCCCGTGTTAATATCGTGATATATTAAATATCATAATGCGAAACTAAGAAGATACAAACAATATATAGCTGGAAAGTTTGAATTTTTGTTTGTGTGCGCAAACGAAATTACAATGTCGATTCTTATTTTTATATTGTATACATACATACATTCAAGATGTAATAGCCTAATTTTTATCCTGAAATTCGCACGGGAACGGGCACAACGCAGGTAAAACCGGGAGGTGCTGCTTGTAAGTTGCTGTTAAATAAAGTATTAACGAGAGGTGAGGCGCCGGTGCCTTGAATTGTCTTGAGTCAAGTGACCGGCGCGCGAGCCCGCACCAGGCGCGGTGTCTCCACACAATAAATCAAACATCTCTCTGGGACGTCTCGGAAGCGGCTCCGCCGCTCCCACTTTTCTCTTACACTCGCAGAACGACCGCTTACTTCCTCATACATATTACATACAAATGATACGATTACCATTTAAGAATTATTTGTTTGTTTCAGAATGGATAAAAGTATTGAACTCCTGTAAATCTTTGACTTACTAACATATTCGACTTGTTGTAATATATTTCTCGATAAACGACTAAAATAAGGGAGTTTTCCTTCCGCATTGTGCTTTAACAAGTCTTACTTTCCTCGCTTAATGTATATTTTTTTAAATGCAAAAGTCATTTTCCTTACAGTATTTCAAAGCGAAGTCGTATAAAAACGCCCGGTGAATTAATTAGCACGAACTATTGCAGCGCCCCGAAGCGATTCCTTCAAAACTGCGGAACATTTCCGTTCACAATTCCGTCGGTTCGAGACCCAAGTGCCAAAGTGAAATAACTTAGTTTTACCTTTTAGGGGCAATAACATTCTTTTTCTCCTTTGCCCGGCCACCCGTTAATATTTCCAGTGGAAAAATCCGGATATAACCGGATCAAGGTGTTAAACACTTGAAAACAATTTAACTGATCCGAGCGCCGCGCAACTTGGGATTGATTCCGAATAACACTCGGATTGTTTGCAACATCGGGTGATCGGCGAGTTTTATACTTTACTTCGGGACCAACAACAAACACACTTTTATCAGATTTGCGACTTTTGATGTCCGGAGCGGGGCGGCCTTCCGCTCCAAATGCAAGAGGCCCCGAGTTCAACATTCGTTTCGGAGAACGCTTTCTGCTAAAAGCCCAAAACACGAGTTTGAAGGACAAAATATTAAAATGAGGCGAATTTAATCCGGTTCTATAATCAAGGCGCGCGGGCCGGCGGCACAACTTTTTAATTCCCAGCGGTGGCGCCCTCTCACCGTGGGAGCACAAAGTTCGCGATTAGTCTCAACTCCGCGGATTTTTTAATGAAATTCCCGCGCGGGCCAGGTCGGGCGATACGCTAGTTTTATTGCCATAGTTTTAAGTTTTTTTACGATAACTTTTTGGATTTGTGTGACTACTCTTTCCCCTTTGTTCTATGGTTTATTTGGGTAACAGAAACTTCCGAAGAATTTCATTTTCAGAAAGCAGCTTTAGTGGAATAACACAACAACGGAGCAGCGCAACATAGCATTATAGTTTATAATTTAAAATTACACTACAAATTCAACTCGGTATAGCATTATTTTCATTGAATTTATCATAACGTTAAAGAGCGATGTGATTGATTTAATCTACTAACCTCCTACTTATACGAGTATCAATAGAAAGGTTCATCAATATCTTGTGGTACAAACTGTCAAAAGTAATTCTTTAACTTGACTGTTTTATTATTTATTTATATTCCAGCCGACAGACCGCGCCAGTCACCCCGGTCGGTCTACAAACAACACGCGCAACAAAAACTGTTGTCCGCCGCCGAACAAACACGTGTCGGCGGACCGGAACCGCGCGGGTGCGTCCGCCCTTTGTCGCCACTTCCGCCCGCCCTGCGCGGAACAACCTCCATGCGAACAGGCTCTATGGTAATATTGTAATTTGTAAATCCTTTTTTAAAGCGGAGTTGACTTTTTAATTCAATGTATTGTAGTTTGGGATTTAAATATGTATTGTTTAGAGTGAATGTTTTATGTTTCCCAGTTTTAAAAGCTGTACAAAATGTGTAATGTTTTTATGAAATAATTAAAGATATAATATCAGTTATCGTTACCGTTCATAATAACAACCACTGACGTCGTACTGCGCTCTATACTCGCTTCAATTACCATTAAACTGTAACAAATAGAATGAAAACAATACTCCGCAGCCTCGAGGAACTAATAAAAAGTAATAAACCGTGCAGTGTTTAATTTCTCATACATCGTCCGCTCGGTACGTGAGGCCAATGTTCAACTTGTGTATAAAAGAGCAATGGTTATTGTGAACACGAGTGTTGCGATACACACGCACGACTCCAGGATATTAGTTCTCTAATACGTGCGACTTGTACTATTAATTAAAGCTAACATGACATAAACATTGTTCTTATTTTTAATTCTGAGCATTTCCATTTAAATAATATTTTGCAATTGTTTTATTTGCTGTTAAAGATAGTATTCAATTAAAGTTTAATTTAAATACGTAATGTCCTTATTTAGGAAATTCCCTAGTTTGGTAAATATAAAGTCAACGTAAAACGAATGTTCTTTAAGTTTCATAATACTGTATCCTAAATCCAAATGCAAACTCGTACACAAAGCTAAAAACCGAAAAGCAAACAGAAAGTCGTCACTTCAGTTTAGCGTATGCACGTGTGCACAGAGTCGGAGCCAGGGCGAGACGGGGGCGGGGGTGGGGGCGACGGCAGGGGCGACGCACGGAGAGCACACGTGACCGTTTATCGATGAATCGTGAGTGGCATTCATATAAAGACACAGTGCAGCGACATACGGTAATAGAACAAGTTACTTACACATTAAAGCTTTTTTCTAACCCAACATATTATGATCCAATGCCAAGTTAAAAGGGAGTTAAAATATAATAAACTAGCCGCGCTCCGCGGTTTCACCTGCGTTAGGCCCGTTCCCGTGGGAATTAGGCGCTGAAAAAGCCTATAATTAACCTTTGACCTTCCCGTTGAATGTAGTAATCCATTACAAAAAAAAATATTCAAATCGGACTGGTAATTCCTAAGATTAGCTCGAACATACAAACAAACAAACTTAACTAAACACACAGTTAGTTAGACCCAAACTAAGCTCTACTGGACTGTGACTTATAAACAAATTATAGTTACTATTAAAAAAATATAATTCAAAGTGTTGTATTGCTAGAGTAGATCGTGGCTCTTTTGTTTTACCGCATTAGTATTAAGACCAAGAGTTATGTTCGACTCATCATCAAAATATTATCATGACAAAAGATAATGCATTAACTTTTAAATTATGCTTCAGTTTTCAGTGGCGTACAAATGGAGCTTGCCCCAGCTTATAAAGTTTAAAAAACATGCTACGAAAAAAGAGTTAAAGTTGCTTTAAGAGTTAAATACTCGTCCTCACATTTCAATATGTTAGTCTATTTTACCTGATAACAACAAATATCCAGTCCTACTGTATTCCCTACACTGTGTCCGTGTTGGGAGTTTGCCTATCGCATTACTTAGTTTGATTGTGTTTAGTTTATTGGTACGTTTGAGACAATGCGACCTCTGTTGCTATTCGATGCTAATTTGTATAGATTCTGTTTACTGAACGCTGCTGGATGTGATCTATTATCTGCATATCCTATTTACTTACAGTTTGATTGTTTATCATCCTGAGATATGTTTTGTTACTGTACGATACCACGTCGTACGATATTTATCACGTCTAAAACAAATATTTTGATGTACTCTTTTTTAAGACTAATTAAGGTAATCAGTTACACGATTTTGAATACTAAGGAACAATCAAATGCTGACAAAATAATATAAAAATGATTTAAAAAAAAACAATAAAATATTCTTGTCTGGTTTTCTTTATTAACGATCGTCATCCATCATTTATTTCACGCAAAATATAATATAAGTGCTCACACACATACTGTTACTTTGTTTGATGCATCATCTTTTAACCTAAAAAATATTTATATACATTTTAGTTGTACTGTTTTGATTTAAATATAATTTATCTTTGTATTAAAAGAACTCAATAGAAATGTGCACAATAACAAATGGTTGCGATCAGTTATAAGGGCGATCACCGTGGTGACGTCACGTCGTCGTCTTACTCGTGACTCGAATGCTATACGACGCGACACAATGTAACATACTACTTCCCAAAGTAAGATAACAAAAAGTAAAAAAATATCATAAGCTGAAATGCTGGTAGTCATTTACTATGATATACTCGTAGCATTTACTACAAAATGATTGCAAAAGTCAAGTATCTGCTACGAAATTTGTAGCACTTGCTACGAGATAGCATAGTACGGCGTAGTACTCGTTACACCGCCGTAGTAAGATATGCAACGCTACGTTGAATTGTAAGGGTAATTTAATTCGTTTTTAATAAAATAATTATATCAGAATTATATTTATCTATAAATTATTAAATTAATTCAAAGAGTACCCGCTGCAGTATCTTCGTAATAATTGGTTTGAGGTATTAAGCGTCACTGAATAATAATTACCTCACATAGCTGGGGCAAGGCTGCCGTGACACTAGCGTAATTTAATTAAGTCTAGACATTGCTTTAATTATATAATATTACTCTCACCTGAATGACTTGGTCAATATTACAGTAGCTAATAGTATATATTTGGACGTCATTCGCTGCAGCTTATTATAGGTAAATATTATGTTAATAGTGGTGTCATCTAAATAACGCACTGAAAGCGACAAATTGTACTTAAACAAACGAATGAACGCGCGTCTCACGCCAAGCGTTTTATTATACATTCACAAATTCACAAATAAGATTCAATTATCAGTATTCGTAACGTCAGTAGACGAGGTCATTGCCCTATAAAGGGTTGGTACGTCCGTTAATATACTTTACTTACTTATGTTCTTGAGCTATTTCAATAACGAATTTAGCAGTTACAATTGAATCTGTAAAGTATTTATATAAGTTTAAAATAGTTTTCACAATACAATTAGAATATATTTACTGAGGTACTTGAAATTAAGTTTTGTATCATTGTACAATTATTTATTTTGAATTAAAACTAAATTACCAAAACATTTTAGTTTAAAAGATGATATAGTTCTATCAATTATATTTATCTAAATGGGTATGCATGTTGTGGACAATTACATTATTTATAGCCGCTTAATCGACCAAATTAACGGACATAAAAAAATAATTTCTCGCAAATGCTAAAGTGCTTATGGACTTTACTTAATTTTCTATTTACTTAGAATATAAAACTAATGAATAATATTCATTAGTTTTAAATATTTTTGTAGCTAGACATTAACGCCTCGTTACGATTAAATATTTAATCGGTACTTGTCTGTAAAGGATTTATTTTCGCTTCTACAAATATTCGTGAAGAATAGTCTCCCTTCGTCTTGTTAGTAATCATTATGAAGTTGTTGAATTCCTTTATTTCTTTGTGCCTGAGTATCCCAGCAGCACTCGGTCTGAATTTATTCCTTAAATCTGCATAAAGGATTGAAAAGCCGCGCGAGGTGGGAATTTAATAAGGTTATATTGAATATCGCGCCGTTCGGGCGAGATGTTTCACTTAAATTAAAATTCGTGCTAGTACTTCTCGTAAATTATATTAAATATCCCTCTCTGAGGAAAACGATATCATTTGATATTACTTTATTCTGAGGGCAATGAAAAAAGAGCTCAAATCGTGAAGTAATACAATTCAATACGGTTCATTTAAGATATTTGAGAACACGCATGTTTGTCGCGTGTTATTGTCTCCGGAAGCGGTGACATTGTGCGATATTGGTATTTTTCCAAGTTTAAATTCAACGTTTATGGTGTTCATTGTATTCGGCCAAATAACAAAAATTGGTGTTAAATTTGATGTCCCCGCATCGCGGCGGCGCGCTGCCAGCGGCGCACTTACACCAGCGTTACATAAACTCGCGTCATATAAACGCTCCCATACATTCCACATCACAATATTCGAGTATTTCACAAAGGCATATTGTACCAAGTTTGCCACAATGTTAGAAAATATCCCTTTATCCGGCGCCTGGCGACGAAATTCGAACAAATTTTATATCCACTAAAACTCGTAAAGCCGGCGTCTAGTCCTTTCACGGCCCAGCGCCGCGCCGCCACTCTACCCTGACCCCACGCGCCCTCACAACCGCTTGCCTGCGCGCTGATTCCGCTCACCTCCGCGGATCATCTTATACCAGTCGTTCTGTCATTATTTCAATAGCACAATGTAAGGGGTTCTAATGTTTGCTTTTCCGTTGAATTTCTTTTTAATATCTTAACAGGGCGATACAATGAGTCGGACGCCTTTTTAATTCATACTGTGTACGAGTCACCGCGCTCGAACCAATTTCATTAAGTTTAGGATTTTATACGAAATGTTTTCACGACGTTGTGCGAAGGTGAGCGAAGCTGTGAAGAACATGCGGCGGTCGCGTGCGGCGCGGGGGTGGCTGACGAGAGACATTTAATTATACAAGTTTTTGTGGTTCGTGTATCTTAATAAACGTTCCTCGGCGACGAAACAAATTGTAACCGTTTTAGTACTTTTCACCCATCCCGCCCGAACGTTCCGAGCCAACAATTACACAAAAGAAGCGATCCTTACAAATCCCTCCGTTATTTCACTAAGCCGAGGAAATATTATAATTGCATCCTCGATATTCGTTGGAGGAGAACTATGGAGGTCGCGATAACACATTAGGCGCGTATTTATACTATTTACATCGAATAAATAGTGCCACCGCGCACCAACTATCCGATAAAAACAATATCTCCGCCGCGCCCGCGCGGGCCGCCCCCGGTCCTGCATCGCGCTCGGTTTGCAACTTATATCTGTTTTTGCGAGTTATATCGTATTTGCGTTTGTTCATTCAATAAGTGATGATATATTTGCGGTGTTTCAAACAATACGGATCGGATTTGTTTAGGAGTTTACTCTGAGTATTGATTTCGATGCGAATACTTCAACTTCCCTGCGTTTATTAAAGATCCATTTCGGCTCTTTATTTGCTAAGACAAATAGTATTAAATTATTGTCAGTAATTGACGGCCTCCTTTGTTTGTGGGTGTTTAATTACGGAATACCCTGGGCAGAGCTAAGTAAAAGCTTCTCAGTTTACTGACAATATACAACTACCGTAAACAAGCCTTAATATTAAAATCTTATTTTATTAACCTGATGTGTCCCACTACTGTGCACATGTCACCCAATCAGCTTACAGCCTTCTCTATCATGTATTAATTAACATCTTCAACTACTTCAATAACGTCTTATATAATATGTGTCAAAAGTTTAAAAACTCGGAACATGTTAGAAGCACATCGTAGAGGCGTGTTCCAGATCGTCCGCTACAATAATTGTTTCCCGCGCGATCTCAACTTAGATTGAAAATTCACAACTTAGTTCGCGAACTTGAGACGATCGCGGTGACGAGAGGATAGAACTTAGAACATACTCGTAGTATAAATACTGCAGAGAAAATATCTTAAGCTACCAGTACTAGCTTATCATATAGTTTTAATTAATAACAAGTAAGTTGCGTTAGTAATCCTCTTTATTTTTCTGCACATCTACGGCTAGAGCTTTTAAAAAGGAGACCATAACCAATTGTATACGTGTCTATAACTGCACTGAGACAAAAATCAGCTTACGCTAATTATGTCTATATGATACATATTACGTTTATTTTTATTCTATAGAACCATTTAACCCTGTATATTCCATAGAAATATTTAAGCATGTATCACAACAAACAAAACAATACAAAATAAAAAAAATCGAACAATTATTATCAAGCCATCAAATGACATGAAACAAAAAGCTCTTAGAAACTTTATAACCATGAAATATGAAACTTACATTTCATAGCGAACTAGAAAATGACGATTCAAAATCTAGCTCATGCAGCACTTGGTAACAAGCGGTCAGATGAATTTAAATCTTATGTGAAAGTACATTAAGTCCATTAGTCTATCTTTGGACATGTGGTGGTGAATGGAATTATCGCAAGTGTCAAAGTTAGATTGCGCGCTCTAACTTAGATGACGCAGACCTCCTGAGATATGAGCCGGCGATGTACGTCGAATAGAAACACAGTGGTGCAGGCGGCAGCGGGAGCGGGTTGGAAACAAATGACAGATTGAATATATTAGGGTTTAATACATAGGTATGTAGTTAAAAGTTCCCGAAAAACCAGTATTAAGTTACTAAGCAATTACAAGTCTCAATTAGAAGTCTTTAAGTCGATTCTCGTATGTGTATCCAAATTAACAATTATTACCAGGTGTGTCTGCAGCGTATCTGATCCCGTGAGAATAAAGGAATAAGGTTGTATCAACAAGGTATAAATAGCTGCCTAAGACCGTCTCCAAAGTCTTATCTATATGCCTATCAGGTGATTAGAGTGAAATAAACCTTCAAAATCGGGTTAGTAGTAGAAAAATGTAAAAATGTGTAATAACTGACTTCTTCTCCCACCGAGTCCACCCCCTTACCTGCCATTAAACAAGGGGCTGAATCCTCGTCCTGCCTATCCTCGCTGCACGCGGTCGCTATCCTTCAATCTCTACGGAACAACGCGCCGCCTCTTCACGAACATTACCACTACGAGTATATGACGTTTGATTTACACAAAAAGAAAGTCAAGCCATTGGTAAAGATTCAATGAGTGATCGAGTTTGAGACAGTTTTTAAGGGACGAATGTGGTAATTTAATAGACATATGTGGGTTAACTCCTCAGTATTTTGTATATCATTTCGTTGTTAGTAAATTAAGTGTAATTAAACGAAGGGTTCATCAAAATACCGACTCTTATTATAAAAAACGTCACTCTCACGAAATTGAACGGACGCTCAATACAGCGTTCTTTAAGGCTGCCATGAAAACAATGAGACATTTAATTAACATTGTTGGCTGTACCATCGACAACAAAATCCTCAGACATTTTACAAAAGGGGACCAAACAAAGACCGTCGCGTCCACTAGTTGACGTGCGGACGGCTTCTTTGGACGTGTTCTTAAAACTGAAGGCAACGACGCATAAAATAAATAAAAGATTTACTACAATACATAATAATAAATCAGACTGTTTTGATCCCCAACAAGATTAAATATTCTATTACTACAAAATAAGAAACGATATTCATACATAGCTCATAAACATACGAGCTTTCGCAACAAAATCATAAAATTATAACGCAGCCATGTTAAGAGGAACATAATATGCACATTAAACCGAACCGAATGCTCATAAACTTTTCAAACGGTAGTACAATGCTGCGCAAACACGTCAATATTACAAAGTTGTCGAGTGACGCGGCCGCGGCGCTGCGGCGGCTCGAGGGCGGCTGCTCGCATCATTCGCCGCTGCTCTCGACTGTACTATCTAAGTGCATGTGGTATTCTGCACAGCGTTCTACGATCCAAACTTTCATTTCTATTGGAAATTGAAATATTTTCAAATTCCAGAAGTGCAGATAAATTATAAATAATGAAATAGTTTTAGTTTACAATACGATCCGACACTATTTCTTGGAAGAAAACCCTATATCATAAAAGCACTGACGCACAAAGCATATAAGCATTGAATACGTTACATTAAGTTTAATCGTAATTCACAGCGTAGCATATACTGCACTAAACATGTTACTTTAGACATGATCACATGCCAAATAACCAACACATGACACTGAGCATGAACATACTTACATGCTGCATGTATACATATGATATAATATACATACATGTGTGTATACAAGTATGTGTATGTGCATACATACATGTGTATACCAACAAGTCGGAGGGAAATCCCATAATGTACCGATCCATTACACGGGCGACGCCATTGTCCCAGCCTAATGAGCTGGAGCCCGCGGAACCTCACCTGACTCCCACCTCCAGGGTCTATTAATCACGCCACAAAAACCCGTCTAGGCGGTTACACAAAAACTGGATTGACTTTATTCATTCAGTTTCAAGTTTGAGCTGTCGATTCAGGTGATACTCTAATTGTGTTTGGAGACGCAACTTGTGTTTGGACGAAATTGCAATGCTGCTGTGATTGAAATTGTAAGTGTTTCATCTATTTTATTTGTGTTAGATGTTGATCAGTACCTAGTATGTAATTTGGTGTATCCATGTTCAAATCCAACCAATGACTAGTCCATTAAAACGTGTTTACGATTTTTTTTAGTAACTAATATATCGTATCTTTCAGTAAAATGTTCATATACCATAAGGAGTACTATACTATATTATGCTAAACATATACTCGTATAATTATTAAAATAAACGTTTACGAAAATAAAGTAAATTTCTTAAATAAATTAAAAATACGTAATGTAAGTCAGACTCGGACTTTAGAACGTAATATTATAAACACTGTTTTAAAGATTTTAGACAAATAGATTAAAGTCCCTGAACAAATATTCATGAATACACAAATTGAGAATCTCCACCATTTTCCACTTACCTTTCTAAAGTCGGCTTCACTGCACTCCATTAGCTCAGCTGGACAATCCAAGAACCTGCTTCCTGTGCATCCACTCCTCACCGCATCATCACATCTATTCATTCGCGCCATCAACTTCGGATCAGATAACACGAATATATACCTTCAATTATTAATTCACTGAACAAACGCACTTTCAGATAGTTATCTTTAAGTTACTTAGAAAGACGATTAACACGTTGATTTCAAGTTACCGATTTAGTTTAGCGAACACACAGTCTTATTCATAAACGCTCTTCAACCATAGCACTGGTTAATAGTGTTTTGTCTCTTTTGCTTTTTGTAAAATAGTGTATGTCGGAAAGGGATAAAACATTAGCAAGCTAGACGAATGATGAAAGCCCTAACTAAATTAATCACAAGTGAATAGTGATTTTCGCGATAAAACACTTTATTAAAAACAAGTAAATCACTCACTTTTTATTTTGCAATCGTTTCGAATGGCGTGCTCCACTCATGGTCGCGAGCAGACTGACGACGATTAGAAGTTACGCGATGCGAGGGTAGTGTAGGAAGTTTAAGTGAAACTACCCACATACTGTCAATAATAGAAAAGTGTGCAAATTCAAATCGAAATTCAAACTATTCGCACAGACTTGAGAGATAGAATGAATCACTTTTTTTAAATAGATTGACTTTCTTTTTAACCGACTTCAAAAAGGAGATTCTGTCGCCGTGTGCTATTTTTGCTATTGTGTGTTAATTATATTTTGTATATATCTTAAGGAAGCATGACCCCACCACCATGTGGGACACATAGCCAGGAAGAGAGAGAGATATATGTATATATCTTTCGTTTATGGATATGGTCCGAATCAATTGCTTATGTATAATATGAAATGATTACAAAATAGTCCTAAGCTTATCGATTTTCAAAAAGGTGGTAATGTAAGAAAAAGAAGCATTTGTCATCTCTGTACGGATCTTGTTTCATAAAACGCAAGGTCCTAAAAGCGACGTTCACGCCGCACGAGTCAGACAGTTTAAAGTATCAAGTACTTCCTACAAAGTATGCAGCGAAGGAACGCAAGGAAACACTCTTAATGTTCTTTAAACTAACCGCAAGAAAATTGAAAGCAATTTGTTAGTGTTTAACATCCACTTCTTACTAAGCCTCACTTGCAAACAATTAGAATATTACCACGAACTAAACAGATACTTACTATGGTGTAAGAGAGTTCACTTTACGCTGGCTGCGAAACGGTAATTGAATTAACAAACAAATATGTTCTGTTTAGCGGTAAGTAGGTACATTAAGACTATTTACTGTGGGTGATAGTGTGTGATGACGTCATTACATATACCACGGCGGAACTACCCACATTTGCCGGGATCCGGCTGTTTTGTGTTAGTTTCGTCACAGCGCAACGAGACCGCAGAATATAGAAGAAAATATGACTTTACAAAGCTATTGTTTATCAAAAGTGTAGGTTCTTCATTAAATCTAAAGTAAAGTTTAAGTATGTACCACAAAATACCTAATTATAATATAAAAGATACTAGAAATTAGTTGCCAAATGTGAAAATTTGGATGAAAGAAAATTGCTTTGCTCTTTATTGTTATCCATTTACGTGTATCGGCATAGTACTTATTATTCTGTGGTATCGGTACTAGCTATGTCATCTGCACACGTACAATCATAAAGTACAAATAACAATAAAAATACTTCGCAATACATACAAAGCCCCTCGGCGGTGCACCGCACGCGCCCGCACTGTGTCACATGATACACATAATTTCACATGATCTCCGCACTAACTCCCAGTTTTCGCGCGATCTTCCAGCTTTTACACTTTACACCGTTCAGCGTAATTTCAAATATCAACCGCAGTCTCAGCTCGCAGGGACTTCACTTGGATTGCATCAAATTGTACATATTTACTGCGTATACAAGGATTTACTGTATATATACAGATCGAGGTACACAAGGATAACTCCACCGTTCGTTTGAGCTGCGGCTAAATCTGGGTTTCAATATAATCGCTCTTCAAGTTTGTTTTCATAGAATCAAGTTGGGTTTATACAGGACTAGACATTTGAGTTGGGATAACTTGACAGTGATTTTATTCCATTATTCCGTCTCTGTACTAAGCTAATATTGATTCAATTGATTTGCTGATCTGATCAGTTTGGTCTTCTGACACAGTTATGAAATTACTAAAACTTACTTTATCTCCGAGCAGACTAATGTACCTAAATAAAATAGACAGATCAAAACTCAACAGCTTAACGAATCTAAGAATCGACTTAAGGTCGTCCCTAGGAAGCAACGATGCATTGTCTATTTTCTGTCCATGCTTTGTCCTAAAACTATCACTTTATTTGTCTTACGGCGGAAGGACGCTATTAGATCATTTGAAGAATTTAAATTAAGATTTTTTCTTTGTGCGAACAAAATATTTAATGAGAAAGAGATAAAAAGAGAAACAAAGCAAATTCTCTTAACATAGATGTCGGAATTAAAAGCGAGTCGTTGGCAGCGCGCTCAAAGCTGCGCTCGTGCGAGTCAAAGCTCCTCCGGGGGCGGCGCGGAGACACACGGCCGCTTTACATTTATAACGCGCCCACGGGTCAGCAGCTACCTCTCGTCTTGCTCTCCCTCGGCTAGCATTCAAAAATACTACTCCTCGGACAAAGCAACTTAAAACACACGGAATTTTACTCAACGTAGCACTGAGCAAATCAAGTTGACATGGATTGCATAACATTATAACTGACTAGCCATGCCTCGCGGTGCTACCCAATCCCCTGGAATTTCGGGATAAAATGTATCCCATATATTATTCTGATGTATAACCTCTGTAAGATTTCATCCAAATCTGTTCAGTGGTTTTTACGTGAAAGAGCAACAAACATACATCCATACATTACATCCATCCTCACAAACTTTCAACAAAATCACATAAGTAGGTGATTTATTACTCAGTCTATATTTATCTATATACACATATATATATATACAAGGTATATATATAATTCAAAGTCTGACTGACTGACTGATAATCAACGCACAGCCTCAACCGTTAATGTTAGTATAAATGATATAAATATTTTTTTTATTTTACCCATCCATATTAGGAAAAGGTTAACCCAATTTTCAAAATATATGGAAGGGTTGACTATTTTACACGATAAAGCAAGTTGTAATATTAAAACTTTCGTCGTTTAGATACTAGTAGCGCCATCTCTGCGGTGGTGTTTGAAGCTTTTAGACTGGTTACGGCTTCTTCTGGTTGGTGGCTGTACATTATTTGAAGGAATATAAGTAAACTAAGTTCAAGAAGTTATACCTAGATGTCACTATGTGAATTTTCCTACAGATAATGTACTGCGAAAATAATGTCTATATACATAAGTACGTTCAAACAATATTGAGGCGGGTATAGACAGGGTCAGTAACTGACATCGATTTCGAGAAATGTCAGCGCTGACCCCAAAAATACCCAATGTAAACGGATTTGAAGTCAGTAGAGCGGCGGGAAGTCAGCGCTGACTTCAATATTCGCAGACGAATATTTTGAGGTCAGTCGGCGCCCCCCGCCACCCGCGCCCCGCGCCAGTGGTAAAAACCCCGAGGAAATGGGAAGTCAACGCTGTGCCAGTCACTGTAGCTGTGTTGTGGATTGACGCCACGTTGCTGTAGATTTTTTTCTGCTGTTTTCGCAAATTCATTTTTCTAACGTGTGCTCACCGTACACAGCTTACCATGACTACTGACTCCATGTAAACGAATGTAGCCATGGATGGCGGCAGTTTTGGCGCCTATACTGACTTGTGCACTGACCCTGTATAAACCTGGCTTTACATTCGAGAGAGGGGTGGATGGACAGTTGATTAAATCTCGAATGCACCCCTTCTACATTACATATCTCTAAACAAATGCTATTACCCTGTGAGAAGCACTACATATTCATTTTGGACGGGGCATCGGATATCAATCTATATCTATGTCTTCTACTATGATATAATA
The DNA here is from genome assembly GCA_951394245.1 of Cyclophora punctaria. Lineage (NCBI taxonomy): Eukaryota > Metazoa > Arthropoda > Insecta > Lepidoptera > Geometridae > Cyclophora > Cyclophora punctaria. The sequence continues at coordinate 11,129,727 of OX596175.1, forward strand.
AAGCTAAATAGTTTGATTTCCTATTTGTTGGCGGTCTTTTTATGTCGGATAGCCACATTTAAGCTATTTTTCTTCCCAAAATTGTCTCAGTAACAAGCGTAGCTAAAACCGCGGGCCGTGGCTGTTTATTTACAGGTAACATAAAGTAACTATGTTTACAAATAAGGAACGGAATGAAAGTGCACAGTATTTCACGTGTTATTTTTATTTTCCATCATAAATAAATAAATTGTTCAACTTTTACTTAAAGACATTGTTATGTAAGTACAAAAAAGTTTAGCTTAACGTTATTTATAAAAGGATATGACTTCATTATGAAAGTGGATATGAAATCAATTACCATGAAATACATACAAATAGTTGGACTAAGTTAAATAAGTATTCTATTAACGTTTTGCCAATATGAAATGAGTCTGTAGCTAATTGTTATAAGGTTTACATTTACATACACACGATTCAAATGGAACATCAACAGACTAAACTACGGATATTTCAACGATATACAAATAATTATTTGTTCTAAGGCAGTGTTAACGACGTAACATACTTTGTGCGAGAGTCGGGTTCATGGCCGGGAGACAACCTTTGACGACTGAGGAGAATACCCCTACATGATACTAAGAATAGCCTTTAGATCGGAACAAAAAGCGCTGCAACCTTTTTCACTACATTATGTATCTAGTTTTAAAGGATGAATTTGAATCTTTTGCTACAATACCAGCTTTGAGTCTCCAGTATTATATAGGTATCTATAATAAATTGTAAATTTTTCTGATGATGTAAAACATAGTATATTGTGATATATTTGTTGTAGCACAATGATCATGAACCCGCCGGTCGCGAGCGAAGCCGAAGTGTACTCGCTAAAAGGCAACTTGTACTTAATTATAATAATAGTTCGTCTTCCAAACAAAACTCACTATTTTGTATTCAACAATGTTTGATCAAAATCAGATAATTCAAATTCTGTTCAATTCTCTCCTAGTTAAACAAGGTAATTAAGTTGTTAAACACAAAATAACTGGTTTTATTTTCTGTTTTTATTACAAACACAGTAGACTAGATAATATCTACATTTAGCCAAAACATACATTAAAACTAAATATCAAAATCCGACAATAGTTACTGAGAACCTCTAATTAAAATTACTTACAATATTTATACATTTAATATTCTCTTTACACGCGCGTACAATAATATAATAATATTATTTTATCACATTATTTTAATTCCTAATAATATATTGTATAATAAAGGGTTTCTTAGTAACATTTATTTAATTTACACAATAATTTAATGACTAGGCTGCCTCACAAGGGCGACGCGGACCCGCGCCTCACGCCGTGTTCAGATTTATTTATCAAAACATCGGGGTTGTCATTTTATTTTGTTATTTTCACCAAGTGTGTAGCAGCCTTTAACAATGACTAATTTTGCTATATTTTTTTATTAAATGTTTCTCATATACAAACCAAGTGATAACATTTCGAATAATATTTCCTTTATTTTTGTTACAATTCTGTTCATATTTTATTTATATTTTTACCTTGACTGTAGATAATAGTTACTATGCATCGCAATAAAATCGTCAATGAAAATAATAATGAGTAAAAATACCATACAATGCGACTCTACTACAGTTGACTTAAATGGTTTTATGCTAATATCCTTAAGTATTATAGTTGTATTCGATATGTCCAATGCAATATTTCATAATGTCTAATTAATTATTTCACGAGTTACAATCAGTGTTGGGCCACATTATATTAATTTTATAACCTTTATTCCCAAAAAAACTAATACGCTGCGCGACGAGAGGATATTTGCAATGTGAATAACAAACAAATACCAACTTAACTAGACCTTTACAGGTACACGTGTACACGTCTAGACAAAATATGGCTGTCGTCGATACGGAGAGTAATTGAAATTGATTTGTATCGTAACATGACTTGGTAGGAGGGCTCGCAGATGCGCATTAATTTGCAAAACTGCATCGCGTCGCTAGTGTCTGTCTGGCTCCCGCGAGGAACACCTGTCTACAGCGCCGTCCGCCTGACATACCGCTCGCCCCAGCCACCGCCCGCCCCCGCCTCGCCCACGCCCCCGCCCACTCGGCACGACGCTCAATAAAAATGGCGGCCCACGATGTGGAAATGGACGCAGCCCTAGTGGAGCCAGATTCACAAAGTAATGGTGATAATAATGCCATGAATACTAATCCACCTCAGGGGCAAAACACACTGCCAAACGAAGAAAGTATTGCATCAGGGCAAAATATTTTGCCGCAAGCGCAGCTTGCAATGCCGGAAGAACAGATACCGATGAACCAAGAACCAAATGCATTGCCCGCACAAAACATGATAGTAGAAGAACAAAATATTGTGCCTGAACCTCAGCAGGCAATTCCAGAAGAATATATTAAAATTCCTGAGGAACCTAATGTATCGCCTCCAAAGAATATTTTGCCTGAAATTCAAAATATTTTGAATGACCAAAATATTTTACGCGAAGCACTTCTTGCAATGCCGGAAGGAAATATACTAATTGGTGAAGATGTTAATGGACTGTCTCCACAAAATGTGATGCTTCCCGCCCAAGATGTTTTGCTTGAGGTTATATCACCTGAAGCGCAATCTGATGGTGAGCAAGCCATGCAGCAGAACATGATTCCTGAAATACCAATCGTTTTACCTGAAATACAAAATATATCAGCTGACAATCAAAATATTTTGGCGGTGGCACAAAAGTCTCCAGAAGATGAGCCGGTACCGATACCCTTTATCATTCCAAAAAGCGAAGAAGCCAGGAAACTATGGCATGACTATAATACGAATCCTGATAAACCGCGACATTCCAGAGAGATGGTTAAAGTAGATTTAACTCCGGAGTATATGTGTGACAAGGTGATTCCGGAGATTCAGTTGCGTCCGGTTCTGTACGAGCCGTCGATCCGGAGGTGCATCGCCAGGAAGTACCGCATGCAGGCCTGGAGGGAGGTGTACTTCGCCGTGACGATGGATTGGAATCAGATGTCGACCGATGCACGGGCGCGCCGAGGTATGAAGCTTGTTTTTCACTTTTTTACATATTGTTTAGAAAATAACATGCAAATTATGTGGTGTGTACAATTATCAATTAATCGTATTGACTCTCCATAACCTTTACCATATTTTAATTTCATTCGCCGTCTCCCTTGTGGTCATACACCACAAGGGTTGCTTAAAACTGTGGATTAACATGAAATATTACCTCATTACTCTTTATTATACATGTACAAAAATATAAATATTCATATGCTTCTGTTACAGCTAGCGCTATACATAAGAAATGGAACGAAGTATACGATCTATTTGCCAAGGAGTTGAAGAAATGTCGGGGAAAAATACAACTAATCACGGCCAAAAGAGACAACTTGTTGAATTCGCTGCTATTTCTGGTGCCCGTAATATATCAAAAACAAAATAAAATTAATATCACTCCGAGACTAAACTCCGGAACTCAGACTGTAGAGAAAGATGTATCCATGGAGAAAAACCTGGGCTTTGGACACCAGCAAATGACTGGATATTTGGGACAAAAAATGTTGGATATTCTGACTTCGAAATGGAACAAAAGCGGGGCGGAGGACGATGAAGATTCACACTTTGGCCGGATGATAACAAGCATGCTGCGGCGCCTGGACGACGAGCAGCGCCACTACTCGCGCGTGGAGATCATGAAGATCATGCACAAAGCGAAGGCCTACCGACCGAAGCATCCGCCACTAGTGATACTGTAAGCGAACAACCAACATTAAACACGACTTCAATAACTTTACTAAGTTTTTTGTCGAATAAAAAAAATGTGCAATGACGTACATATATAACGAGTAAGTATCTTGATGTTAACGTGAGTACAATAAATAACCTTAAATAATGAAACATGTTTTGACAGTTGCTCAATTTTGGTCCAAGTCCCATTTAATGTTTAACTATTACCAAATGTTAACAAAATTCAACTATTGTGTGCAGAATTCAGTTACCACTAAGTGTTGTGATTTAATGTTTTAATCTGTATAATCTTTCTTGAGAAATAAATGTCTACACTAATCAAATTTTGTTTAATTGTTACCAATTCTTAGACCGCAATAAAATAAGTTACGTAATAAATATTTTTTGTGTTATTGATGAATAATGTGTGGACAACATATTGTGCTTGTTTAAATCAAGATTGTTTCGGTAAATGTAAGAGTTTTAAATAATTACTAAGATTTGTTTGAAGGAGAGTGGCCATTGTCAATATTTATTGCATAATTTTATGACTCGGAAATAGCGAGTAAATTCTTCCCTTATCTGCGATATATTCACTGCGATGCGAAGTTGCGAATATTAGAATTGCGAAGTTTTTTAATACTTAGTTTTTCAATGCTACTTTCTGGAAATTCTTCTAATTGTATATTCATAACGTAACGTAAAGTTGGACATGCGTTCGAGCAGATATAAATATTTGATGTGCATATTAATCAAGGGCGGGTTCGAGAAGAAAATGTAATGTGGTCTAACACTAGTTGTTTAATGATAATGTGTCCACGTCTCAATCACTATTTTATGTTTCATAGTTTTTCACTGATAACTTTAGTCACTGAAAGTTTCACAGTTCTTCTCACTTCATCAACCTTAACTTAAACTGGTGGGTATGTTTTATTTGTCGTGAACTTTTTTAACTTATTTACTAACCCCTCATATGCCGGAACGCGGATCCAACCCAGACACAATTGAATTTCTATTGTGTTTCTAATGCCGGCATACAAAAGGTTAAAAGAGATATATTTACTAGATATCATTTGCAAGACGGTTATAGAAATGTTAGTGATGTTTGATTGTTATAATGAACTGCGAAGAAGCATGAAGAATGCCTTTCCATGCATATTAATCAAATTCCTTAGAAGCTCTGCCTCCATTCCAAGTGACATAATTTGGGGTCAACTTTAATTGTAATAATATATACCGCGTCTTAAACATTGCATTCAATATTAATGAAGTTATATAGCCTTTGTCACTTTATAAACTTTTGCCAACCTGATGTGATTTTTGCTGTTGTTATTCAAACCTTTAAACCTTTGGATACGCTCTGTGTTCAAATGTGGTTTAATCCAAATGAGGACTGGAAAACTTATCATGTTTTCGCGTATTGTCTCAGCGCGACCTCCCTTGGTCTTTTGATCCTCTTGCATTGAAAATCCCCACTCTTTCTCCCTTGGAACAATCAAATCCACTCACATTACTAGAATCCATGTTAAGGGTAAAGTGTTTAAACGTCGAGTTGTGCGAGGAAGTTGGAGACGTGGTGGTGCGTGTGCGGTGGGTGCGTGGCGTGGCCCTGGTGCGGCGCGTGCGGCGCGTGCGGCGCGTGCGGCGCGTGCGGCGCGTGCGCCAGCGCGTCCAGGTCGGCGTGGTCGCGCCGCGCCGCGCCGCGCGCGCGCCCGCGGGCCAGCAGCAGCGGCGCCGGCAGCAGCTCCGGCATCACGCTGTGGTGCGTCACCAGCGCACTCAACGAGGAGAACTCCTTTGTGAAGCCCTGACAACAAGCAATCCTTTCCTTTAAATTCATATATGGCTTTATAGTATAATACTTATCGCTTATTTGTAGAATTTATACAGTGTTAAAAATACAGCTGGATAGTAGAAAATAGTCACCTAGAATGTACATCATCATTACCATATAGTTTCACCTGTTCCGGTACCTCCGTGTTATTGAATCTTCGAAGTTTTTAACCCACTTCCCATTAAGATAACCCACTACGAATTTTTCAAAAATGAAAGTTATTTTAACATATTTGTGCTCAGTAGTATAATGCTCTACTAGTCTCTGAACTAGTAGCTAGTAGTAGCCTCTGGTAGCGTACCTTGATCTTGTATCCCTTGGGCGTGCGCAGGATGAGGTAGTGCGCGATGCCGCTGGGCTGGAAGTCGCGCGGCACGCGCACCGACAGCGCGTGGCAGCCTGCCTGCGTGGTGGACCCGCGCACCAGGAACGCGCCCACCGGCTGGCTGCTCAGCACCTCCAGGGCTATCTGTATCAGTAACCATATAACGGTCAATTGTAGGTAAAAGGTGACCATAAAAATTGCCTATGTGATAATTACCTAGATACAATCAACTGGTACATTGTGGTATGTGACGGTACGTAATTTCGCACTTCAATAGAGTTCCTTCTTACAAGTGGAAGGTATACACTGAGTAGATCTATTTTAGACAGGAAGTCATTGATTTCAAAGCGGTAAAAATGGTTCAGGCTATTATGACCAAAGCGGACAGTTTAAAGACTGGACTATGTCCAGTCAAGGAGGAGAATGGGCAAGTAAGTCCGCTGGTTATTGTTTAGGTGTGCACCGTATGTTACCTCTCGTGGTATCCCCTGCTGGAACCAGGGCGCCTGGCGCAGCTCCGGCTCGGTGCGCGGCACGTTGTTGTTGCCCGAGCCGAGCGACAGCCCGCCGCCGCACGACGACGCCGACGACGACGACGTCGTGTGGCTGCATGCCGCCGACCCGCCGCTGGAATGCACAGACAATCTACTTGGGAACAATCTACAAGCACAAACAAAACACAACGTTAACACAATACACAGAAATTGGTATAAAACACATCACGTTCACAAAACATATAAACTGGCACGTAAGACAAATAATACTGAGATAATATACGAGTATGGTCCTGCCGTGGAAAGGTTGAAATGGTACCATAACATTTGGGGAAGGCCATGTTTTATGCAGAGATTTGGCAGATGTTTGGATCACACAGCGTCCAAAGCATTGAACCCAAAACTTATCAACTTAACAAATATGTTGTTAATTGGTCGAGTACACTAATACGCTCTAGCAGGGCTAACAAGCACGACACGCCAAAGCTTTGTTTTTGTAGGTCTCTTCCCTGAAAATTTTCTTTTCTATTTCCTATTTTTTATTTACTCTCTATTTAGTCTGAATAAATAGAATGGCATTCTATAGCGAACTCCCTTCTTTTTCCTTAACGAGTAGAGCATCCGACCGACCTGTTCTTTGTGTTGTTGCACCGCCTGAAGTCGACGTCCAAGTCGTGCGTGTCGTGGCGTCGCGGCGTGGGCGGCACGGAGTCGCGGTTGCTCTCGCGGGTGCGCGCCTCCGCCTCCGACGCCTCGTTGATGTAGCCCCCGTTCATACATAAGGGTAGGTTGGTGGGCCTGCAAATTAAGAGTATAAGAACATTTTTATCAGAAATGGTTTAGTAGGTATCTAAATGTATGCTACCTGAATCACTATTGGATCTGTATTCATAGACGGTATTTACGAAGTTTCTAAGCAGTTTCTAAAGGAGATAAAATAATGGCTTTTACTTACTTTAGCATCCTAAATAATACATGTAAAGTGAGTGAATATTGCTAAATTAGTTGAGATATATTTATAAACAAACTAATATTTGCACCTCATTTATAATTTAACAAGGTAATATAGTCTGTAATATGAGAAATTCTGCGTTATGTGAGTATTATGTATACATAGTAATTCAAATTCAGCCAAAGAAACGCCATAATATGTTTACAGGTTCATAAATTGCATCACGAACGCAATACCCGGAGGAGTACAGCGCCTATTTCACGAACCTTACGTTTACGTGACGCGGGACCGCACGGCAACAACAACACGTGGTTAACGATCGACTCGATTCACAGAACAAAGTACTGCGAAGATTCTAAACTTAAGCATTAGCTTGCATACTATAGGTCACGACTGGAGCTATAGTTTCCTGGTCAGTGAAATCATCTGAAAAAGTGCACACAAGACACGAGATGCCTAACAAACTTTTAAGGACGAAAGTACGAAGAAATAATCAACTGTTGATAGACTGATAAAAAGCAGTTTTGTTCGTGTCAAACAAATTAGGCTGTCATGTCAGTGGGCTACAGTGGGCTCAGGCCTCAGGCTCTTTTTAATTCACCTATAATGTCCCAGACAAAAGTATCCTTAACATCATCCAAGCATCCCCAACCTGTGCTAGATTAGGCTCAAGCTGTTACCAAAATATAATACGAAAATAAAAAGTGCTCCTCTATAAGTAATATCATAAAATATTCGAGCACTAGACGGCCATGCTCCGTGTAGTTGGTGCTAAGCATACAAACGATCAACATTGGAGAACAAACATTTACTTTGGCGTAAATATTTGATCCCGCTCTGGAACTACTTCCAGTCTTACACTAGGTGTTACTACCGCGGCGTGTGAACGTAAGTGGATTACAATGTGCTACAAGAGTTTTCAGATGAGATAAAAAGCCAATCATTTTACTTTATGCCATGTAATAATTATTCTGCAATCTGTCTGGCCGTCTGTCTCCCTTTTTGTTACGCTCACACGTCAGAAACAAATTGATTTTGATAAAATTCGCACAAAGATAAACTGAAAGACATGGACTGAAAGCATACTTTTATACTAACATTTCCGCGGGAATAGGTACGCCGTTTAAACCACGGGGCTAAACAAAGGGTAATTAGTAATTATTAGCCCTGTTATAACAAGTATGATGCTGCACTACGATACTAGTAGAGATAAAAATCATCAGTTAATATAGGGGACGACGCTTAGGCTAAAGGAAGCCTGTCTCTGAAACATTGAGAGACATCAATTGAATTACAACAACGCGTTCGGTTATGGTCTGCTCTATAATTGCATCAAGTTCAAGTAGCTCTTGCAGCTGGTATGAATAGCGCTAGTTTTTGTGAGATTTTTGCGAGACCAGTCTATGACCGGTTTGTATTGTAAGAGATTGTTCGGTTGTTTCTTAGAACAAGTCAGTGTGTTACAAGGCACACAGACAGAAGGGTGCAAATAAGGAGAGCCACTTTAAAAGTAAAGTTACTTGATTTAGAACTAATCAGTCAATAGCTGTCGTGTACTCGTAGTTGGATATTATGGTACCTATCGTACTACTTTTAAACCAGAAATATGTATGTACTAATAAAACCGTTATCCTAACTTAACTTCTGTTGTTGTAGGGACCCTTACTTTGTCTTTGTTTAAAATTTGCTATTGAATTTGTATGCACAGAAATGTCTTCTTAAGATACTTATGCGTCAAAAAATGTCTATTACTAACGCTGTAGGTGTCGTTTGTAATGACAATTAGTTATAACAACATACGTGGTAGGAGTATCTGCAACAAGCGGCGTAGAGTCGTCATCAGAGGGCTGCAGCAGCGCGCCGCTGAAGCCCAGCGCCAGCCGCCTGATGAGCGGCGGGCGCTCCCCCAGCCGCCGGTAGCAGCTCACCTCGGTGGGCGAGCCCGACTCCTCCGAGCTGCTGGGCGACACCTCGCTCAGACCCGACCCCGACAGGAGGTCGCATTTCGAAGGGGATCTGGAATGGTTGGGGTAGGGGTAGAGTCATTAGTACGGTCTTAGGTCACATGCTCAACGGACGCGACCATTCGCGGAAAATGTCACAGTCAACAAAATATCGGTCTTCCGTGGTGTTAATGCTTTATATTATTTGATTCATATCTCTAAAATTAATGTGCTGTACTTACTCTCTCTTTGTAACAAAGTCAAAGTAAATAGTAAAAACGGTGGTGTATGTGCATTGTGCATTTTCCAGAAGACCAAAATTAGAGTTCAATTCCAACGTCACTGGAACATTTCCAATTTTCTTTCGAAACATAATGCTGAAGGTCATATTCAATAACAGAAACAGCGTTTTTGCTCAGCAATGAGGCACTACAGGCCAATACGTTTCACAGGTTATAGTGATGTACGAACCTGTCTCCGCGGTGCGGGTAGTGGTGCGTGAGGCCGGGCAGCGAGTCGGGCGCGCGCGTGCCCAGCCCGCATTCGCTCCCACTTAACTCCTTGCTCTGGGGACAGGACAACACACGCTGTCGTTAATAAAACAAAGACTCCATCAGCCTAACAACTGATGATTTTTATATGGGACCATGAAACTATACCAAACACTGCTGAAAGAATTTCTGAAATCAGTTCATAACTGCCTATAACATAGCTGTATATAATATAGCAAATAATATTTGAAGTCCTTCTTATTTTGATGACAGATAACAAACCAGTTGCGACTTTAACTAGACAATAACTAGACCATAATACTCGTATAAGGCTAAGTTACCTAATTTCCTGCAAATTGTGACTTGTATCAGGTCATTTAAGTCCTAAATAATCATTTAACAATGCCGTTTCCTATTATATTGTGCCATTTCTAATAATTCCCACAACCATTTGCAATATATCAAATTAACAATCTAACTCCGTTGACTCGTGATCAGATAGCCTTTATCAATCGGAGCGATTCCGGTCCTTAACGAGATTAGAGGCATAATCAGCATTCCTCTGTAGAGCGGCCTCCGCAGCCGAAGACTCGGCAGACACAACCAGCACTACAACTTCAGTATATAAAACATTCTAAAAACATCTCGCACTTCAATCATCATTTCCTACATGTTATCGTCCCACAAAAACCAAATCCTCTTCAGCCAATCATAATAAATATAATTCCGAACATAATCCCTTTAAATATACTGTCGACTACAAAGTATTCAGCTACAAAAAAGTTTGATGTATGCCTAGCCTTAGACAATAACAAGAAATCAATGCGATGACAAACCTCCCGGTGGAACACTCAACGTAATTTCAAACCGTAAATCTTTTCAGAATAGGGTTGAAAATACAAAAGATTATAGTGAACATCGCGTGACGATAAATATTGAAAGGGAAGTATCTAATCCTATTTCGGTTTTGTTTTGGTTTTGAGGTTTTTGTTGTTTTTGGAAAGGAAATGCTGGTATCGTGTTACTGTCTACTGCATTTTAAACAATCCGAGTTTTGTATTGGAAGCTTCCGAGGAGTTCGCTATTCATCATGAGGATTCCTTTTTTAAAATTGAAGATTGAAGGTGCTTTAAAAATAGAACAAAGAATAGTTCGCATAGTTGTAAAAGCTGATAGGTATTTCGGTAGTTCCAGAACGTATTCCCCGCGTGTGCTCGGGCCCAGGCCCCGGGGGGCTCCCGCAATGCGGAGCTCCCGCGCTCCCGGCACAATCTGCACCACCCGGAATCACATCCCGACAATATTACACGCTTCAAACTTACTTTAAAATCTCTTTGACCTGCTTACTGTACGGTGAATATTGTTATATACGTATTTGACGCGGTTGAGGAAAATGTTACGTGAACTTTTGTGATTTATTTTAGTTTTGATTTTTTCTGGCGAGATGGTGATTTGCTATTCAACTATTGCTTTATAAAATTATGATTGTTTACAGTAAGTCACGTCGTACCGGAATTAAAACCTAATCCATCGTGGAGATTTTAACGAAAGTATTCGTACGAAGTGAATAAAACCAGGGAACGAGTGTATCGTTTGAATAAGACTAGTCTCTTGGGAATAACTTAACAAGTACCAAATACAATCCTAGTTCAATCGAAGTCTGTTGTGCGCCTCCTCGGCCCGTGTCAGGTGGCGTCTCAGAGATGAAATATTCACAGAGTCACACGCGCACAAAGGTTTACGACAGTTTTCAGGTCACCGGACTCGAGGAGTACTCCGGGGGAACTCTCGCGACCCATTTCCTTTTATTCTGCACTCAAATAATGAATGTTGAACTTTCTCACTGTTGACGTTTTTATTCTATCTGTAGATTTGTGACTGGAAATATGACTTGGAAAAGTGTTGCTCGCGAAAGAATAGTTGTCGTTGAATTATAGATGAAAGACAAGACTTTCTATTTTGTTATTTATTGGGAAATAATTATAAGTCTTAGTATGAAATAAGATAAAAACAACAAAACCTCTGATCATTAGAAGTTGACTCGCAAAGAAAACGGAGTAAGTAATCTGTACCTAATAGATAGATAGCGGCCATTAAAGTGGAAGCTCTTATTTTTAAGAGCTTAAAACTTAATTGAGAGTAAAGCAATAAATCCGGATTGAGTTCGAGATAAACATCATTAAGAATTCAGGACACTGTCCGGTAATCTCCCGCATCTCTTCCTGTTCCACTAACTGATCGTTTATTTTAGAAAAGCTCCTTTAATCCTGATAAACTTATCATAATAGGTACCTCGAGAAGAGTTACAGTTCTTGGACTATTTGTTTTTAGAATTCGTTAATAGTCAAAATACCGCTCGATAACCTTCGTGGAATGGGTTGCACATATTTCAGTTTTATTTTATTGTAGCGACAATAAAGATTGAAATATAAATTAACAAATTCCACATTCCATAAAGCAGAGTTTCGAGATTACCTTCAGGCGAGACACAATAAAGTTAGATCCATTGACCGATATTATTTCAATTTATGTTCGCGTGTCGCGGCGCAGTTACGCGAGCGCTCCCCGCGCGGCGCTCGCTCCGCCGGAGTTTTATTTAAAATAATTAGCAAATCACACGCACCATGCCGACTCGCTGCGTAATTGAAAACGTTATGGAACTTACACGGTAAATTATAACCCTATTTGTAATACTAATACTTTTTCTACAAATAGAGCTTGTACCAGATAAGCCGGTTTTGTTTTTATGTTCCGAACACGAGTCCACGTTAAAAGTTAATTGTTTGATCCTGTGACTCACAATTAATTGTTTGCGTTGATTACTAACACGCACGGGAGGGAATTGTTACCCACTTTGTACAAACAATGTTGTAACTTTTAAATAAATAAATTCAAACAATATCGCATCACAGAAATAGATCTCGTCTCGATAGGCTGAATAGGCACCTCAACAGACCCTTGTCTATTACGAACAATGCGAAAAATATCCTCAAGATAGGCAATACCTTCGACGGAAAGAAATCCAAACATAGATTGAGGGTAACCGTCCGAGTGGTCCCTCTTATCATAGTGACGTCCGGACGAGCGGCAATCAGTCGGCCGCCATCCAACCGACTCACTCACGTTCCGCAACCGATTCCGCTAATAATCGGATTTGGAACTGATTGCCGGGACGATTGTACTCCCTTATCGAAAACAGTTTATCGATACTTTGGGCTCTCCGTAACAAAGTAATGGAGAAAATTGCATTACATTTGCTTACTTAGAAATGCGCGGAAATATTTCTGAATAAATTTCGTAGTCTTAAGCTAAATAATTCTGGGTGAAATCTATTGAAAGGAACGTAAACTGTTACGTAACAACAGAAATAAAAGGAAACCAACCGCTTTGAAAGTTTCTATTTTACTTTCCGTTAACTTTGGAATCATTTAAACTTAGAAATCCTTTAAAAGAGAGTTAAAGGTAATTAACGGGCGATAGAGCGGCCGAGAGATAAGCTTCGTTTAGATTAACACAAATAAATCTTTGTAAGTTTACTGTTAAAAATACTAATTGAATTAGGGACGTTGTAAATAGTTCACTTAAAAAAAGGACTGCAACAGTGCAGTCACTATCGTCAGATATTTGTACAATAACTGTTATTGTCATAGTTTATCTTTATGTGAATATATCCATGTTTCGAGAGACAGTCGGAACTCGCGAGGAACTTAAGACGTGTTGCTCATTATCTGAAGTGTCCTAGCCAGTGCGCCTCCTAGAGGACTGCGAGCTAGGTCGTCATTAAACATGTCACATCCCTATTTTTCAAACATAATTTGTTTCTGTATATTGAATTCTTAACGTCTATAACTGGTATACAAATCCTGTTTGCGCAACATACCTGCTGGTAATTATAATAACTTGTAATATAATAGCTAATGTGTAATGGCCTTCAGCCACATCATAAGGTTATAATTTAATTTTTAATTTTAGCACAAATAAGTTATGTCATATGGAATAAATATTTATTTAGAATATATTTAAGGAAGGATTTGCTTGATCTGTTTTCTTTCACAGCTGATCAGTGCGGTTGGAAGGCGCGTGTTGAATGGTTGTGAACATAAAACTTGATAACGGTGTCGTTCCTAGTCTCACGGCGACCTCGAATGTCCCGAGTGACCTTGGGGCGAGGTCACTCTTGCCATGTGACGCGAAACATTCGCGGCTCATGCTTTACGACCTCTCTAATTCGGTCAAACAATGTGGCGCATGATGCTTTCGATGAATGTAACTTAATATAAGTTAGTAAAAGCTTTCTCTTAACTTAAATACTTATTCACTCCAAAAGCTCCCGAGATACCGTCGCTACATTTAAAGGAAGCCCCTCGATACAAACAATAAAGCTCGAACTCGAAAAGTATTTCAAAGGCAATCCTTATCTGTTGAAATATTTTTATTTAAACTATAAAACGCCGGACGGTACAAAAAAGCGTGCCCTCTTCAATTTCACCACTCCTCGTAATGGGAATGCCATCCGAAAGTGACTTTCATTCGAGAGGGACAGACGAATGTGACTGTGAAAGTGAGAGGGAGAGGCACAATCAGGGTCAGAGCGAGTGTCGAGCGCGGGGAAGCTTAATTGCGAAGGACTAAGCTTCGATACGAGTACAAGAAACGGTTCCAGTAGACACGTAAATAAAGTAAATTGCATCGGAAGGGTTCCGCGCGGAGTCGCGCGCTCACGGAACCCTGCCGGCTGTTTATTATAACAAACGTTGTCTGAAGGTCTCCGTTGTTTATTGTATCGCTGAAACATGGTAATTGTTATCGCACAATTCGAAATTTATCCATCTGTTGAAGTTTCATTCTGTCTGAATTCCTTCGATGCGACAGTACTTTATTGTGCGTTAACAGTCATAAGTCAGTTTATTTATATACTTTTAACAAGATATCATATTTACAGGAAGGGAACAAGATATCATATCATTTGATAACACTTAATCGTCGGTCAGTATGAGTAAGTCTGAAACTACATGAAACACGAAGATCTTATGAATCAGAATACACTTCTCACAGGGTTAAGTTAAAGGGTTTACATACACGCTCCTGTATACCGTGTAGTACGTATGTACACAGTAGGTATGCACTACATACATAATACATACTTCACCTCCGCCGTGATCCTTGAAGGAACTCATAAACCGAAACAAAATCTGAACAAATAAAACATCGGATGAGGCGGAGGTCCTTCGCGGAACCAAATCAAAAATAAAAAGTATCGTAAAGTTTTATTGTAGTTCGGATCCGATGGCGTGAGCCGATACTGTTGCGGTAGGAAACGCTGCAGGACCACGGGAAATCACTTGAGTGAGACAATATATATTAGTAAAGTAATAATAATATTAATACATCGCGGAGGACTGACTACGGAGAGACGAACATTACACCATTGATAAGGGCATAGCTCTTAAGTTGAAGATAAAGCAAAAAGCATATAGGCGTGAGGAAGTGTTAACATGTGATGTCATATTACATTACAATGTTATATTACGTGACTATAATTTAGAAATTGTTATAAAAAGTAGCCAACTGTGCATTAAGGCACTACGAGATATGTACAAGATAAAGGCACTATTCTATTTTAGATACTTATTCTAACAACAAACATCGACTTACTCGTAGTCGAGACCGCGCCAGGTGCGAGTCGAAAGAACTTTACTTTGTCAGAGACGAGGTTTGTCTATTAAACTTTAGGACTCTTGTTGAAGTATAAGAATCTTACAACTTTGGGAAGTTACGAAACTTAAATATTGAAAGTAAATTATGAGGTATTTCGGCATTGAAGCAAGGATCTCTTATCATTACACAACATGATTACCAAACATTTTAAATCATTTATTTTACAAGTTGACCTTTGCATGTGACCTTATCGTAACACAACATTACTAAAAAGTCTGCAAAAAAAGCAACGCAAAACCTATACAAATACATAAATAACAATATTCTCTTTATACACACCCGGGCCAACCCAAATATAGCCATTAGTGTAGATAATTATACATAATGATTTATACAAAGGTATGCGTTACTAAGCGCCACTTATAACCTCTATAAATTACAACATGGCGCCCGCAGCTCTGATTGGATAATAATAGTGCTTTAAAACTATTACCAAGTATTACGGAGGAAACAATTTATGATGTATGATGATAACAGTTGGGAGTGACGGATGTGGGTGACGCGTGAGGGACTGGCAGTGAACTGTTCTACGGAATTTGAGGAGCGAGATGGTAATTGAAATGAAATAAGTTTCGTTGACATATTAAGTTGGTTTACTTTGCTTTGCGCAGTAACTAAGGTCTAATCTGTTATTCGCTACATCCTTTTGCTGCACCAAAAGGATGTTTATGGATCAAAATGCTCAAAATTATTATTCTCTGTATTTCTTGCGAAAAAACGGAGAAATACTCTTAGTTTTGTTGTTAATAACCTTTTTAAATCACTGAAAAGAAAATAGAGTGTTTCTATACTAACTGAAAGTAGTTAATGTCGAGCCAAAAATAAACAAACTCAACGTTTAAAATGTTTTGACTTATCAGCGGAGTGAAGTTAAGAGATTTGTCTTATAATAGCTCGCGTCCATTACTACTAATCGCGGTAATCTCTTTAAGGTGCCGTTTGATTAATTGAAACTATTAACTCAATCAAGAGTTTTAACAATGTTTTAAAATTGGAACGAATAGGAAGTCTTTTCAATTTGTCAATGTTATTTTGTTATAAGATTGCTTTATGTTTGCTTTAAATGTTAGAGTAAATATTACTTGCATACTTATAGTGTGCATCAACTTCAGTAGTAGACTGTATTTCTACCCAATTTACGTGAAAAATAACCATTTTTATGTGTTTGACTATGAAAAAAAATAAGGTTATTCCCACTGCCAAACTAAAACTACCTAATAGCTAATTCATTAGCTAAGGACACGAGTCACTGCATGTTCAGTAGTGACTTAATTAACGTTACATCTGCCAATGATCGGTCATTACTGGTCGCTCCGGCCGCGCGGCCGGTCCGTCGGGCGCGGGCCTCCCCGTGATTGATATTCAATGACACCGGCCCTTAACGGACCTCCGAACAGATACATTTAGTAATTGAATGGTTCGATTGTCACGTCCAATGGAAACAAAGATGCTTTATTTAAAGGCTGGATTGTCATTCGTTCATTGTTTAGGTTCGTCCATTGATGTGACCAATTGTGATATTCAATAATGAGGAAAGACACATTCAAATCAGTAGATTCTGTAGATTCTTTGAATGAAATATTCAGATTTCAAACTCAATTTGATTTTCTTCCTATTTAATGAACAATTGTATATCACTAGCAGGAACCTACTCGTATGCTCAAACTTATATTTGTATATTGAACCTAACTTCAGCGAAGTTGGGTTCTACAGCGTATAATATAAATGATAAGGCACAGGTGATCTCACATTGACATTAACTAAGTAAAGTGTATGCACAATATTCACCCATAGCGGCGCGGAGGGCTGCAGTTGCGACGCGAACGCCATTCGAAAAGCATCTCCCACGAGACTGTTCAGCTCCTCCGCCTGAAACAACATGGAGTCCATAAGATTACTGGGGGAATATAACAAAGAAGGGACTTATACTAATCACATATTCACAACATACAGCTAACAGAAAGACCACTCAAACCTAATGAACATAAGTATAATCAAGAGTTATTAAATATCTTCTCTGTTACTGTACTGTTAAAAAAACGTAATATAATGTTAATTCAGGTTGAATGCTGCGTACTGCATAGTGTTACTTAAACTATCGAATATAACAAGCAAAAACGATGGCAGTTGTTGTAAAATACACTGTTATTAAAACATGTTTTGATTTTCTAATTCACACATACGAAATTAATTTGGAGATGAGGAAAAAGGGGAATATAATCTGAAATAAAAGACGAGAGGTAATCTCGTCGCGCGCGGATTGTTCCATGAAAGTGTTAATTCCTTTGCCTCGTTAACAGACTCGTCTGGGAACCGCGTACCTACACATTTTAGAACATTGCAGTTATTTATTAAATCTACCTACAAAGTTTTACATATTATTTTTCCACATTTAGATGACAGATTGTGTCTGTACATTCTTTGATCCACAATCGACCACTGGATATTAATACTTTTGTAGAACAAACAATGAATTAAACTAACTTACTCTGATATAATCACGGGTGTAAATAAATATAAAACTCTCTTGTATCATCTAAGTCTCATAACGTCATAATCACACAAGAACCTTGTATACAATTAGGCAGCCACATCATGAATTTGCAAAATATGATCCTGACACGTGTATGAATAAGAGAGCTATAAATAAAGGTGGTATATGTGGGGGGTGATAGTAACCATATCGCGCACGTGGGCGCGGGGTAATTAGTTGATTAGACATGCGGGTCTCGTGCGGGATAATGGATAATGCCGGTAACACTCAGTGTGTCGGGAAGAACGATTCTATTATGCAATACTGTCTATTGACGATCTATACTAGAAACTATACATCCCATAGTCTATACGTTTACATGGTTCAATATCTACATGAAACGGAATCGTATTAGCAGGGGATAGCTTTTGAAAGCCATGTTTTAAATTCACATTACTATTTCCATTAAAATATTGACTTATATTGAGTACATATTATACGAGACTAGTAAAACCTATTTGTAAAATAATTAATGTAAGATTAATTCAGTAGTAAGACTGATGAATTGATGAAAATAAGTTATATAAATGAGTAATAATTTTAATTTTTACACTTTATTATTGGATCGTTAACGGAATAAGCTTACATTAATAACGACATAAAACTTTCCCAAGCAATAGACATCAACGCGTGTTAATGAGTTCACAGCATACAAGGGTTTTATTACTTCAATAATAAAACGAAATTTTTATATAAACGAAAATACAATGAATATCATTCAGAGCGTTATTTTATAGACCTCACAAGTATTAATGTCCCAGTTTCACTAAATAACAGTTGGAGATATACTAATTTAATTTATGTGTTGTACTGGAGAGCGGATCCCTAAAGCACTAAAGTAGATAATTAAACAGATACACTGATAAAGTTCTAGGCCATTCAATACAATGTTTAATTTGGTTTGCAATGGTTCTCGAGATGACTTTGTATATATCTGATTTTAGAACTTTGTCGAACTAAATGAAATAACTCAGTTGATAGATACATTTTGGGACATTGTAATAAAAATATATCATCCATCATACACCATTTGCGTTTGAAACAGTGGGCCCATTTACACCGAAAGATGTTAACAAACAACAGAAAGTTTAGGGCATTAATTATATGTAATGGAGCGTTGTGTGTGTGTGTGTGTGTGTGTGTGTGTGAGACCGTGGTCGGTCGCCGGAACGGGTTCGCGTCCCACGAGACATTCCGTGTCACCCGACACCGACGGATGCCATCATCACTAATTTAGGAACAGGATTCGCAATAACTATCAATAGAAAGAGTATTAATAATTTATTACATTATTATTCGACTCGTAAAAGCGTAAAGTGAGGTAAAAAACTCAACTCAATGTGTTGTGGACTACCGCCAGTGGGTGTTAGATTATTTGTGAATAACATTAAAATGTAGCCATAAAAAGTGATTTGACATATTCTTTTTGGAAATAGAAAAGAATATGTCAAATTGTAGCTCTAATAATTGAAGCTCAGCGAAGAACATCATTTGATATTTGATTGAATAAATATGTAAATGTGTGAGATCCGCGCGGAGTCGCCCACGGCCGCGCCGCCGACATTAACATTTGATTACAACCAAAGGCGTGGTATCAACACATCGAAATGTCACTCGAGACATTCAATAAAATAACAGACTTTTTCCAAAACAAAGACCAAATTAGTTTGGTGCTAGGTAACCTATGGGTATCAATTTTCTTTGTTCATAATTATTACGTGACATACCTAGCAATCAGCTCGGTATCTTGAAATAAGTAGTTTTCATTATTTTATCATGATCTAAAATTGTGTCACACATAGTCAACTTACGCATTTCAACGTTTCTTACAGATAACATAATCTTATAACAAACTGCATTATACAAAGTGATGCAGGGTATCAGTCAAACTGAGTCTTTGTTGACGAAGTTCCATGTTTTTGTAAAATGATCCAGTGAAGTGAGTACGTGTAACTTTTTTTATATAAATTGTGAGCAAACAATGGTGATGCTCTAACAATATATTCATAGATCCATCCAGTTTGCATACACGACGAGGCGAGATGGAATCTCATTACTATAAGCATTTTCCCGTGACGTCACGGTTCCCTTGAAATATCTTCACTGAGTGAGAGTGCTCTACCTGTTAGCGACTTTGCCGCTAGACACTTCGAGAGCTACAAGTACCTAACGATTTCAAAAATAAAAATTTCAATAGGATGATGTGGGAGGGGGTTCTTTTAAGGTGTTTCTTTATAGTTTGCTCCCTTTATTTGTATTTCTCACTAGTCAGTTTGGTGGCACTCTGCAAATATAAGCTTTAGCCAACACTTTACTTATATGGCTTCTGTACGAAGTTATGTAAGCTTTACGAATGTTACACCTGTCAATTAAAAGCAAAACAATGTTATTGCTCACTGCTAGCGCTAGTTAAATAATAAGCTATCCACTTAGATGAATACTTAATAGACAGCTTCCAAGTGACGTCATAAAGTTGTGCTCACACGGGATACTCGGAACCGCCTGTTCGGTATTAATAGTGACGGAGTTTGTTCTGGTCAGTGCCGCACTCGTCTATATTTGAACTCACTACACAAACACAACACTCCACTACACTACGCGTTCTCCTACTGTAGTTGGGCGTAATACTCACTATACCGGGTCATCGTGTAATAAGCTAGTCGACTTGAATTTACAATATTTATACTTTTCACGGCGCATAGAAATTTTCAACTTTTATCTGTCTTTTTTTGTGGTCAGCCAAAAAGGGAAGGGTTATTAATAAATCATATTTATAGCATTCATAACACTGACTTTCTTTGATGAGAAACTCGTGTGTCGTACATGGCGCTGTTTCGACCCAAATCGTTGAATTTATTAAAAGTACAAAAGTAACGGTTTGTGATCGAATGCAAATGTGGGCAGTAGGGTCATTTCGCCGGTTTCGCGACCACCTTTAGTAGGCGACCATTTGACGGGCTAATGCCCGTTTTCACCGACATCCCCTAAACCACCACATAAGTATGGGACCCCTTACTTAAAAGGTCCTCTAAACCAGCCCCCAAGTTAAATTTCGTTTCACCATCATTCCTATCACCTAACTAGGGGACACATAATTATGTGACGTTTATTTTTCGATATTAGGGACGTGTTAGTGACTGATGCACGACTGATGCGTCTTTGAACTTGTCGATACTTTTAAACACTATAGTTTTTTATCAAATTCTCTAAAGTACATGCACATATTGATAAAGTTTATGATAAAGATTGTTTTAATAATAATAATTAATATTATTTCGTTCATATTTTTAATTAATTTAATATGTTCTAGCATATTTACTCTATACATGCATAACGAAACACGCATTTAATCTGTGGTCATTTGTATTTGACGGTTGAGTTGACACTTGGATTACCTACTTTGTTAATTGTTTGTTGTGATCCTGTGTTGTGATCTACGCTACGGTTGTGATCGTTTCTTCGTACTTTCATCAATACTTTATTCGTCAATCGTTACTACTAATCGTTCTCATGAGGAGAGGAGGACCATCAACTGCAAAAACAGACCCAATATTGGACCAAGTCTGCGATTTGATGGCTCGAGGTTGCAGTGGTACTTCTTGCTGATGTTTTAGACCACATACAGATACCACAAATGAACTAACTAGTGAAGAATAGGCTATAATTTTAGATGCTGAACCCATTACTGTAAGTACTGCCAGATATATTATTTACAAACTTAAATTATATTGCCCTAGGCAATTTAAGTACTGTACTATTGTAATAAATTGTGAAAGGACTTGTCTATCTTTTTGTTTTTTTGTTACTCTTTTCACTTAATATACTGCTGAAGTTAATCTTATCTTAACCAATGAGATAGCATATATCTAGAAATAGGGCAGGTTACTTATCTATCTTTCTAATATCTTTAAACAAGCAATGCTTGCTATATGTAATCTGAATCTCGGAAATGGCTCTAACGATTTTCATTAAATTTAGTTTGCAGGGGGATTCAGGGGAGGTAAATCAATCTAGCTAGGTTTAATTTAAAAAAAACTTCAATAAAAACCAAACAAAGCTCGGTCACCCAGGTTCTGTTAATTATTCCAGATAAAGTCGCAATAACTTAATATAATAAAAGTATTCTGGTAAGTGTTTTAATATAATTTGTTTTCAGAACATGGCAATAAATGAAAACGTGATAGAAGACGAATGTGAGGTAACACCATCACGTTCAAAGATACCAACTCCTATATGGAAAAGGCGAAGGCCAATATTAAAAGAGCAAAACCATCCACTCAATCAAATAAAAGGTATGTTATCACATAAGAACATTTATTAAGTTATTGTTATGTAACAAGTTATCAAAATAATTTGTAATTTGTGATCGTCTAAATCCATATGTGTTCTGGGATGTAGTTGTGGTTGTGACATTCCTTATTATTTGTGCTGTCCTCTTGTCGTAGGATTTAAGTAAGGAGTCAACAGATGATTCTGAAAAGAAATAACATCTCTACTTTTTATAAGTTCATAATACTTATTACAATTTATTTACTTTACAGGTGGAAACTTCAATCTGAAGAATTTATTTGGTGTACCAAAGAATGACTAGAAAATCTAAGAGAAATTGTATTTTTAATAATAAATAAATTGATTATCTATGATAAATGGATTGTATTATTTATTATATATGTATAAATTGCTATTTTGATAAATAGCCGAGTCATGTGTTGAACCTGGCCAACGTGCCACAACATCTCTTATTAACAAATTGGCTGATGCTACCGTCTCAACATTTATAGACATATATCCCTTTCTGTTTCTGAATAGCTCTGCATCATCTCCACCTTAAAAAGTTCAAATAACAAGTTTAGTTTAACTAAAAATCGGAATTCTAAAACTAATATAGGTATAGTCTTGAAGTTTCACCTGGTGAATATATAATAAAATTAATTACCTATGCAAATGAAATGGGAACACACAAGTGTATCAGAAACATTGACGGCGTAGACTATGGAAAAAAATATACTCACCTAATATCAGGGAATTCTAAAGCGTGTTCAATCTTTTCCAATAAATACAACACTGACGATTTACAAAACATAAATCTCCGAAAAAAGTCGGTTTCGTCAAAACTTTCGAAGTAATTTGGTCATTTTCGATATACGGCGATTATTTACGTCGAATATAGTAGAAACATTTTCTAAATTATCTAAAAATTCATATAAATCACTATCCATCTTCGTTGCTTAAAAGACAACGCACTTATGGGTCGGTTTATGTGCCCAGTTGTCGACCACCTAAATTTAGGGGACCTTTTAGCGTTTAGTTGACCCCTAACGGTTGGTGAAACGGAACCGCCCCCTAAACGGCCCCCTAAGCATGTTTAGGGGATCCCCTAAACTTAGGGGATGTTGGTGAAAACGGGCATAAGTTTCTTTAAATCAAGATAATAGTATTTGTAGAGGTAATGTAAATAAAAAATAAATTTTACGTAATTAATAAATAATTATGAAATAAGAATTTACACAGTTTGAAACAATTAGGTTAACCCAGAGCCGAAAAAAAATTGCTCAATGCGCATCTTTATTCAGAGGAGTGTGGAAGTGTCGCGAGTTGAAAAAAAAATAACGCGGGGCGCGGCGCTCAAAGGTAAGTTTTTATTACTTATTTCATGTTTTAGACACAAGTTAGATGTTAAATTGTACAATCGATAAATTTTCGTCATTATTTAGTTGTAATTTGCTATTTTTAAACTTAATTGTAAGATAAAATCCAGTGGTCGGTAACCGAAATGCGTATTTATCAAAAACGTTAGATAGCGACCACATGGTCGCAAACCGACGAATGCTGCAGTATTTTGTTATAATTAATATGACCCTAATGCTTCATACAAGACTATTAAAATTTTGGCTGCAGCATTCTTTACGTTTCTCTTTATAGTCCTTTGGTAAACGACCACCAGTTTCTTTGAAAGAACTTTGTTTATTTTACGTACAAACATTAGGTGCTAGAGGTGGTCGCAAACCAAAATAATCGAAATAAGGTTATTGGTTTCCGGCCACCATAATTTAGTATGAGAGAAATAACGGCCGCAAACAGAAATAAGTATGAAAGGTCATTGAGTATGCGACCACGAATGATTATTTGAATTTGTTTGTTTATTGAAATGTCCGTATAATAATTCTTTTAAACTTGTTAAGCTCACACGATTTGTTAACATATTTACATTTTACCGGGTCTTAATCGCGTATTATTTTTAATTCTCTTACCCGCGGTAGATCATTGTAACATGATCGAAACGTCGGAGGTAAGAAAATGTGGTTGTACCGTAATCTGACGAAAACTAATTATACTATTTCTCTGTTTCAAACAATAGCTGGATGGAGCTCCCAAAAAAGAAAAAGACTGTCCAGTAAAAGGAAGAGAGAAAATGAAGACATGAAAAATACTACACCAGATAATTACAAATGACTGAAGTTGATTATTTTTAATAATATATTAATGAAGAATAATGATTTTGAATAAAAATAACATTATACCAAATGATTACATATTTCTTATTATTAAAAAGCAATAAAAATATGTTTAAATTGATCATAAATGTTTGATTGGCCTAATATTTTTCATACTAAAATAGCGGTCGCAAACCAGTTCACTGGTGGTCATTAACTGATAAAAGTGGTCGTAAACCAACGATTTCGCTATATTTTCGGTTTTTCAGCTTTTTATAAAAAAATATATTTGTATGTATTTTATTTTATATGTTTTATCCAAACTAGACTATGTTTAGGACGTATTTACGTTAACGTATACTATTTCGTGTGTAGACAACATTTTTTTTACTGATCTGAAGTGGGCAACCCAGCTAACTGGTCGCTAACCGGCGAAATGACCCTACCCGGAATCAGTCCGACGCGACGCGATGCGAGCACGGGGCCCTCACCGTTCCGCCGTGACTTATTATAATTGCAATATAATTATTAAGATAACACTTAAAAGCATAATTACTTTTTATATGGAAAAGATGGACTTGATTTCTTTGAAACCTCCGGCGCAGTCCATCATATTCAAAGGATTTTTACCTTTTCTGTACCTACCACCCGCATACTCTTGTAACATATATGCATAAGTATATTCCCGGGTGTGTACGCAACGATTTTATCATGAAATTTGTGCGTTAAATTTTAAATGTGTTAAAGGGGTTAAAGCTCGATATGTTTATTTACTTATAATACGAAAGTGTGCGTAGAACAAACTGACAATATCTACTCAATGTTTATATTAACGGAGCGGATATACGGAGAGGGCGATAAACTTTATTTTTACCAGCGCTGTGATGTGCGGCGGCGCAGTGTGCGTCCGCCTTTATTGATAACTTCCTCGTAATAAAACACTCTTTCTTGTTAATATGTTTTAACATTTGAACTCCTTTGAAGTTCGGATTGAGACTTCTCCGGCGGAGGTAGTTTGTGTCACTCCGCCATGTCTTCCCGCCTTTATGGGACATGTGTTCAATACAAACAGTTTGATGATAAATAGCTGCATTCGTGGAAAATAAATGTTACCAGAAAAGTTTATTTTGAAGAAAAGAGTCATTAATTCATCGTTGAGTTAAGCTTTAATAGAACTGAATACCAAAATAAGCGAGTGAAGTGAAAACGGAAACAATTATTACATCCAGGGTTTATAACTATCTCTTCAACATGGTTTTGATATCCGGCCGGGTTCGACCCACCGTGCAAGAGTACAAACAATTAGATTACTAAGTTGTGACAAGAGGAAAATATGTATTTACTAAGCAATTTAAAACCAAATTGTATAATAGACTAAAGAAAAAATCTCCATTGACTTACTAATCCATAATTTCAGTTCCATGAAAATAATCGTAATTACAACAAATGTGTAAGTGTATTTCGGTAGATATACGAGTATGTGTTTTCCGAAGCTGTAATCGTCTATTTTTACGTAGATAATAATCGATGACACGAATATGAACACAGAATAATAAGTTTTGACTTGAGTCGTTTCACTCCAAGTCGTAGTACCTACCTATAACATCTATTCTGAGCGCATCACTAATCTCCGATTTCCTGCACTAACTGTTGCGGACCGCACTGTTTGTAATAACAAGTGTTTTAAAAACTCTGTGAAATGAAACGTTGAGATTATCTAGTATCGGATGCCGGGAGCCATTTATCTTAATTACACACCCGCTCCGCCGGGAATATTAATAACGAGAAAACTTGGCGGATTTGTCTTCGCGGCGACAACACGGTATTACAAGGGATTCTGCACGAAATGTGCCGCCTTTTATATTTTACTTACAATATTCTGCTCTCATTTTTTTAGGTAACAAATATATTACATATTATATTTTTCATCTAGGTACGTTGTTGTGTTTGACACGTGTTAATGTTAATGAGTCGGTTAAACCTTTATATTACCCATGGAATTGAATTATATAAAAATATAAAGTACACCTAATTACATGTAATGTCTGCAATTAATACAATTAAGCTCCAAAGAACGTCATCCAATAAAATTCCCAGTAGATTTCCAATTTCCATGCACCGACACAACACAAAATCACGATAACTGAGCGAAACAAGAAGCGAATAAATAGAATGAACGAATAATATCGATAAGGTCGCTAAAAGAAGAACAATCAATCAGGGAGGAAGCGGTCGCGGGAGTCGGTCATTAGCGACGAACGGGACGGGCGGGCCGGCGGGACGGCGCGCGGCAGTACGGCGCGCGGGCTCGCTCCCCACCGGGATCACTCGGATTGTATCACTTCCGGACTGCGTTACAGAGAAGAGCTTACAGCCAATATTGCCCAAATTGATATGTGAGATAATATGCTTTTTGGAAACTGACAAATATGGCTTAACCGATAGAATATTTGTGCTACAACTTGATTTAAAAACCTAACATTTTTATATCTTTAGTGTAGTTTATACGGCAAGAAAGCTCATACCTACTTAGAAATCAAGCGATCGAAAATCAAACTTGCCAAGCTGTCTGAATATCTTGTAATAGAAGGTATAGGTACCTATTTTACAAGTTACAAGATAAACTCACAAGTACTTATGAACTCCGGATGTAATTATAATACACTATCTCCCTACATGAACTATCAATTAAAACAATGTCCCACAAATGATAATGGCCGACTAGGTTATATTTATTATAATTATGGGAACCCGATACTTGTCGTAAAAAATAATGTGTCTTTTTATTAATTTTAATGTTAATGGAATTTCGTTATGGTTGTGTTATTGAATATTTTATTTAGGATGTGTATCTTTACAAATAATATGTTATCCGTTGTACACAAACGCGGACCAGTTCCCCCGACTTGGGCGCGGTGAGGGCCTCCGCCTCGCGTCGGTTCCCTTCCCGTTATCACTCTTATCCTCACATTACTCGGTTAATTAAGCCACAAATTATTGAGACAATTCGACTAAGTCGGTGAAACCTTTTTAAAAACCACTTGATAAAGTTTTATATCAACTGTGTATTTTGAGGACAATTCGATTACATTCAAGTTATATACCTACGACATACCTAGGTAAGATACAAATACAAGATACATAACTTCACACAAAGATAAAGACAAATATACTTTTTAAACTTTTTCCAATCATCTTAAGCGAGTTGTAGAATCATTTGATATTTTCAAAACATATAATTACTCAATAAAATTAAGAACCATTGCTCATTATTTATATTGCGATGCATTATGCAGAAGGTACCGGCCCCGCGACTCCAGGCGAAGGAGGCTTCACTCACACAGCTGTAATTACCGTTTCATGTCAAACATAAATTATAACGTTTTATAGGTACCTACGTATAAAAAATTGTATTATTAGCATATTTTGCTATATTTTTAAGCAAGTTTTTTAGTCCTATGTAGCCATATTATAATCTACGTAGCCCCGTATTTACATACTTAGCTGAAATAGTATCAACGCAGATCTCTATGTTTTTAATAAAGAATTATTTTTGTACCACGATGCGATCGAGTAAAGGGTAGTGTCGTTTGTGAATACAGGCAGCGTATCAATCACCAGACATGCGCGAGAAAGTATCGGATAGGCAAGACCGCACGGAGGTAATCTCATTTGATGTGTGTTTTACGGCACTTGACCCAAATTAATAGTTCACTCTTGTGTTACTTTGTATCTACGGTTCACACCCACTTCCTCGGGAATACAATGCCTCCTACGAATACATTTTACTACTAGATATTTATCTGGTGAAACATTTAGCTTGCATCGAAAGTTCATCCGACTCATCGAAGAATTGCATAACTCTTAGCAATGGTACAATATTATAAGGTGGTATTATTTCTGTCAATACAATTCAATTGATAAAGCAAGTTTTATTTGAAGTCCAAGTATGGTTTCAATTGATGTTGCACATATCGAGCCCAAAGCTCTCAAACTATAAACAATAAAGCTAACTGTACTCGGAACTTTCTTCAAAATGCTTCATGAAGTGAACGTCACATAATAAACCGCGCTCCTCATGAATATCGGATCGAGTTCGATTCGTTTTATTATTCGGTGCATTCTTATTCAAATCTGCCGCTACCGTTTCCTCCGCTTTACGACGTTATATTGTTAACCTTTAATATCTCACCTACTCTATGGCTCCCGACAATTTGAAAATACAGTTTTATGGCATTTTTGTATGAAAGCGCCGAATTTAAGATTAAAGTTATTGTTCAATTAGGTACCATGTTTGTGTTACGATGACTTGGTTACTCGACTATAAAATGTAAAGATACTTCCATAAAACATCTTCCTTTTTCTTCCTCAATGCTCAGATTTTATTATAGTTATTAATGCCGATGCATGGTTATATTACAACATGGTGGTACTCATTGTTTCCGTATGTTTACAACCGGGAAAGTGTCTTTGTGATAGTCAATGAGACCAGCAACGCCGCCCTTTCAGCGAATGATCACTTTTGTTGCAACTAAATACGAGACAAAGGCGCTTCAAACAAAAGCTGTTAAAAAACTCTTCAGTGGAACACAAAGGGCGGAGTAATTAAGATATCAGGTAGTCACCGCGGCGCGGCGACCACCCCGCGCCATTGTTGCACTTCTACAAACAGTGAACAAATACACACAACCAACTCGCTTGCCTGTAAACTGGCATTCAAGTGATAATTGTTTACTGAAGTCATTTCTTCTTGCACGTACACTTCATTACAAATACAAGAATATTGACTATGCGAGTACACAAGCAAATACCGTAAACATTGTTAAGAAACCTATTTAGCACTAAACACTATAATGTTGACAGAATCAAGCCATTCTTGAAAACTTATTTTGCTTAAACAAACTTATACTATTTTGCCATGAAAAGGTTGATAACAACACCACTGTTCCAATGTTTTAAGTATGTAGAACCACAATAGGTATGTAGATTGTGGTCTTACATGATATCGAAATTAAAAGCTTCGAGTATTGATACAAAGAAAGTAGAGTTGGAAAGTAACATCGACTGCATATCGAACGAACAGTTCGAGGACAATATCTCGAGTGAGTTGGGCGAGCCAGAGAGTAGTGTATCACATACCAGAGGTGAACTCCCACGATTAGTCGCGCGCGCAATCCGCGGGTCACTCACACCACAACACCTCGACTAATCAAATAATCAATCACTCGCCGTCTCCGTCACCCGACACTCGCGGTCACACACTCACACGGACCCGCGCACGACCGCACCTCGCGGATGCTCTCTCGCGACTGAACTCAAAACTTGTTTTAAAGGAACCCGATCCCCTGGTACTGGTACAATGGAAAACGCGAGCGCCCGCGCACCTGTGTACAATTACTCTTTTATTTTTTAATTTGAAAAGGCGACGAACTTTTCTGCATATTGGCAACGGTTGATGACCTTTGCGGTGATCGTCGTTAGGTGTTGATTTGAATATCGAACTGGTTTTATTGCCAATTTGTGGTCAGGACGATATGGTTATTGGTTACAGAAATAAGATCAGGCGATACGATGATAGATTTTATAATTTGTTGATGAATAGGTTTGTGTGCAGTGTTGTGAGCGGTGGCGGCGGGCGCGGTGCGGCGCAGGAATGCGGTCCCGCGCGGCGCAGCAAGGTCGCACTCCCCGGAATGCGCGCGACCACCGCAATAGACGCTACAACACTACTTATACTAATATGCTGCCGTCATCGCACGCAACACTAACTAATTTCCCTACTTATCCTGCTCACTTTACTGTCTAACCGGACTGTGTGAACAACATTCGCATCACTAATGTTTCCAACCATTCAAATGCAAAAGCTTTTTAAAAGCTCTTCTCAATTATCGAAGCTTCTTAACACGTTTAAAGCTAATACTTTGTATCAAATAATACTCAATAAAGTTTAAACCATCAACGTCTGCGTTTGTTAGAAAGTAAACGATTTTTAATTCGATATCGAAGTATGTACAATGGTAGAGCTATAAATGTTTTATTCGATGGCTGCCGTCGGCCGCAGCCGACTCGGCTCGCGACTATGAATGACAAACTTTATGATATGACTCGACTCGTGTATAATTTACGATTACGATCGCAACTCAATAACGTGCCTCTTCCACTATTGTTTGGTGGCTTTCGATACCAACACACGATGCACGGTGGCAGCCGCGTATGATACCCGTTGGAAATATACTCGTAAAGCTATTGTTACTACTTAGAGCTTTATTACAAAACAAACATGGTTTGAATTATCGAAATATTATGCGATAGAGTTTAATAAAGTTCAGAATTTAATTATCATAAATATTTTATGTGATTTATATAACTACACAAAAACCAAGATCAAATTCCGTGTTTTGACATCTGTAAGTAATTCGTAACAAACTAATTTCCTCTGAACGTATCGACACGCCCTCAGCAAAACGTGTTAAGTTTTAATTTACAATGTTTCTGTAACCGATAAATGAGTTAGGAAGTCGGAGGGGGTGCGGTATAATAAACGCAGTATATTCGTAGCTCGAACATGGTCTTAATTTCCTGTTAGTGCGGCCACATGTTTACACAACACAACTAATTCTATTAGGAGCCGCGGCGACAAACCGGCGGAATTGGTTCGTGTTTGTTTGTGCGCGACTGATTTTACATCTGCTAACCGGTAATTGGATTTTGGTGCGTAAAGGTCGTAGCACACATATCAACTCGTAAACGGAACGTAAACGTATCAACTCGAGCCGTTCAGTATTCTTTGTATGAAACTCCCTACTGCAACGCACACTTATCGGAATCGTAGCGTAATCGCCTCGCCTCGGGACAAGCTCACAAACCGCAGTACGGTGCGTGGTCGACTTGCCGTACCCGCGCTTACGTCTCTCCGTACGCTGTCTTACGACTCTCCGTACCCTAGCTTGCGTTTCTTCGTTCCCGCCCCCGGCCCCGCGCCGCGGCCTGCGCTGTGAACGTGTGAACCAGCGACCGGCGAGCCGTAAGCGCGGCGTCGCCTAGCCGTAGCCGAGTCGATTCGGAGCTGCTGATCGCACGGTGACGCGCTTACGATAGGTTGACGCCTGGTTGACGCCTGGTTGACGGCGAGGCGATACGGTGACGATCCCTTTCCGAGTTGATATGTGTGCTACGACCTTTAATCTGCTTTAGTTATCGGTTCACCGTGATTTAGGAAAGAGTTAATTCCGTGTCCGGCGAGATTGATGGGATCGCGGTGGAAACCAGACTTCGACTCCATCTCTCATTGGAGTAAGGAAATAGGCGTTCCAATAATTAATTGTGTTCGAAGACTTCACTGTTCTTGAACAACTGATAAACGGACCACTTATTATTGCTTGCTCCTCCACAATATAAGTTCAACTATCGCTTAACCCGAAGATTAAACTCTCTGGAGTGTAACACAATAAAAACTGTCGATCCGTAGACAACGACTGTAATAACGCTGAACTGTGAACAAATCGTATTAAAACATTTTATTGTTTGCCTCAAATTATATTATTACGCCATTGTCAGCTGAGAAATTGGGAGTGTTACGTAGAATTATAAACTTAATAACGTCATAATCATTGTAGTCACACAATCATCGATGTAGCATTATATGTATATGTGTTCTTTTTATCACCAATATTGAATCGCTATCATTAAATAACTTGTATTACTTATTATCATTTTATTGAATTTATGTACCTTTGGGAGTATTATCCGTAACTCTTGATCACTTCAAATACTTTGCGTCATGTGTCAACTAGCTTTAGTCTTGCCATGGTCTTCGTAATATTCTAGTGTTTATTATATAATTGGAAAACTAGAAGTATCCTTAATGTGTGGCGTGTTGTGGCACAAAGTACCGCGCAAAGCTTTTAAGAGTAGCGTCCGCGCGTCTAATACAACACTTACTTTGTCTGCACTATGTCGAAGGCTCAGCACTGTTACTGTTAACTCTAACTTATAGCAAAGTATTAAAAGTTGAGAGCTTTTTTACTTTTATAAAATCGAGTTCTCAATTGGTCTATAAAGAATGCTATTAGGACACTCTGTGCTCTGTCTGGACCCACCATTCTATATGCCTCTACCTATGTAGAGACGGTCTTCACTACGGGAGAATTGTAATATCGCTCTTTCGAGATTGCAGTGTACTACCTATTAAGAAACGGAGTCTTTAAAAGCCATCTTTGCATGTCACGTTACTTTACTTATTTGATGTGATCGGGTGATATCAAAAGGCATAGCATAGTTCTAGTGGAATTGATATTGATTGTCGGCGCTAGATTAACAGACTAAAGTTCATAGAGCATGCTAGCTGGTAAGGGGCAGCTGGAGATACCCTGGCGGCAGTCTGTCTTCATCCATGTGGTGATGTGTGCGACTGACCTGTTGTGGCGTGTTGGTGTGGAAGGCGTGGCAGTAGTGGTGCGGGGGCGCGGCGGGCTCGGCTCGCGGCTCGCGCGCCACCAGCGCGAACAGCGCGCGCGCGCTCTCGCACGTCGCGAACACGATGCGCCGCAGCGCGTGGCTCATGCGCACACTCTACACACAACACACGTATGTAATACAAGAATAGCCTGCTTAGAGCTGCCGTCTGAGACACAGGCTCGGTCTAGTTCAGACTACACTATGTGCCAAATGTTAAGTTCTTTAGTCCTGTTCATATTAATTTATCAAGATAGGTACATAATGATGCTTCATAACTTGCAGCTAATGTGTAACTTGTCATAGTGTGCTTGGTGAATCAGATGTTGCGTATAGTTCGCGCGTCAGCCGGCGGTCGAGGGTTTACCGCGCGTAATTCTGATTCAGACTTCATGTTCGATTGATAGAGTAAGATTTATCTCAACATACCTGGTCATCAGGATCGCATATCTTGACCCCCGAGAGCGCGATCACCACCAGCACCGGCACCGCATGCCCACTCTCCTGTCGACAAAACATCCACTCTATACCTAGTATCGTAGAACAAAGCATTAATACTGTAACCCCGGGCGAATCCATCCCTGATCCCACGCCGTTCCCACACAGTCTGGAGCCACAATAATACGCAGGCTTATTCCCCGGCTTTCATTGTAACACAAACGACTGTTTTGAATGAATTCTTTTCCTTAAAATAAAAGATAATCCCTAATCCCGGGCGGAGGGTTGTGATGAAAGAACATGCAGTATTATGTACATTGTTGCAATAAAGCACGAGTCGGGCCGGCCGGTGTCGGAGTAATCAAGACGTCCGGGCGCAGCGCGCGGCCGGGACAATAGTCTGCGGCCATTGTTCACAACTATTGTGTTACTCACTGCTATTCGATGACTATTCAGCGATTGATTGCTGTCTCACAGTCCTCACAGACCGCGCGGCTCGGATGCATCCAAAGCTTCAAATCAAATACTACTCTTGATGGCGTCGTTTTTTCTCCATATTAGATAAATCCTTTCCGTCATTTTTATTTCCATTTAATGTAGACAAAGTATATAAAGCATAAGCATATTTCTTTGCCGCAGAGATCAGATCGTAAAAAAGCCTTAAAATGTTTATTTAAATCATAACGCGGGTTTCATTACAGCTCAAAGCCATTACAACAGAATAAAGAACACAGTTGTCATCGAGACCCCCCCGCGGTGGGGGCGGGGGAGGGAGAGATCATTAAGAGTTTTAATTAAGAAGTCAGGCCTCGGCATTGTGCCTGTTTACCTGCACTTAGAGGTTTATCATTATTATTAATGTTTTCCAGAATGTCTTTACCAATTACTTAATTATAAGTTAATTATAATTTATGCAAACTGTAGTCGTTACACCAAGCCTCTATTAGTATTCGCGCGGAATTCTATCGACTGGGCCGAGAGTCCGCCGCAAATGACTGACATTATACTAGAGACGGACCGTCGTGGAGGAAAGGACTGCTCGGGGATGTATTAGCGAGCCCCCACAATACACGGCCACTAGAACAACTGATATAATTTATGCAAATAGGAATAATATTTTGAATATGAGTGCTCGTAGGGAGCTTCACTATGCTTGCACTGTACATAGAGTACTTTGGACCAAAAAGCCCGAGTATTTATTTGAGAAGCTCACCTGGGTGACGTCGACCTCTCAGAGACAACTCCGTTCCGCCACTAAATCTCAACTACAAATTCCGTTCCATAAGTCTACTCGTTACGAAGGTAGTTTTAGATTCACTGCAGCAAAAATTTGGAATAACATTCCTCCTCCTATGAGAACTAAAACTACTATTGATAGCTTTAAGTTTAAATACAAGTGTGCTTTACTGAAACGACAAATTGCTGCAGAGAATCTAATTCAATCATATTGCTATACTCTTTCCCTAAATTCATTTTTTTAATTCATTTTTCTAATCCTGTTACGCCCTCGTCATATCATTATCATACACACACACACGAAAACACACACACACACACACACACACACACACACACACACACACACACACACACACACACACACACACACACACACACACACACGGTCGGTGGAGATAAAATATTACTTATTTCATAATTTTATTGTTATTTCATTTTGCGAGACGATGTTAACTTCTGCTAAGTCTACCAGAGCGGGGGGCGTCTGAAAACCAGCGCTGTACCGAGACTTCGGCCTCGGTACAGCATTCGCTGAGACGCCTCCATTTGCTACATTTTTTATATTTTTATTTTAATTTTGTTCTTTAGTTGTCTTTTTGTATTCTTGTAGCAATAAACGTCTATTTTATTTTATTTTTATTTTATTTTATTTATAACTAACTTTTTATTGTGCTGCTCGTGGCCCTTAATGTATCTAGTAGGTAGTAATATGACACTTACGTACATTTTACTGACTACAGCACAAAAAAAATATTAACATTCTAATATTTTTTTCAGCACAAGTTTTAATGTATTCTCAAAGAAAAGCACACCATTGTGAAAATGATTGGAGTAATTTAGAAAATGTCACCATAAACAATTCAGAAGCAGCTCGAAAGAATACCTTCAGGCGATCATGAAAGTCCCGCGCAAAATGATTACACAAACATTTCGGACTATAAAGAAAAGAACTTACGAATTCAAATAAAGTGAAGAAACGGTAGCGGTTTGAATATTCTTTTTGTGGAAGGCTTCGTATTTGTAAGTTACTTTTATATTGGAGAATGATTCAAAAGGTTGAAACTGTGTTTCTCTCAATTGATATCCCGAGTATCGGTCGGAGCTGAACGTTCGGTATTGAATGGCGGGCCCCTGAAACCTTTCTCGGCGGAAGTTACAATAGTATTGTGCTGTTCGTTGCGGAGGGTCGTGTAGTGTCCTCGGGGACCAGTAATGGGAAGCGGTGCGGACTTTAGTGTCGTGGTGGGGGTCGTTTACATGGTAATGGTGATGCGGCGCGAGGCGACCTTGGTGCGGGGGCACCTGGGACCCACTTACGTAACCCCCGCCTCTAACAATCCGGCGTCTGAGCTAACTTCGACACTATTCCACGTAATTGTTTAAGTTTCAAGTTTTAAAGCTTTCTCCGAGAAACCATTTCGTGGAATTTTAATTAAGTTGAGAATTTAGATTAATTTATTAAAATAATTTATAAAAATCGTGTAACATATGTGACAGACGTCTGCTACTTATAAGGATGAACATCGAGTTGCTTCAAAGTCACAAAAGCTTAATAAAATGTAAAACAATTTACAAGTTAGTAGCAGCGAAGGGTTTAAAGCATTTTATACGGAGTTGGAACACGCCGCAGTTCATGTATCAAAGTTCCAAGGTCCCGCCCCGTGATTTACCGCCGAACTTGCTGAATTATTGCACCGCGCAAGCAGGCCGCTGCCTAACGAGGGCGAAGTACGCCAGAGGGAGGCCCTCAGGCCCGCTCTCAGGACATTCATATTTCAAAGACATTTTAACGTACCTAATTAAGATTTATACTCAAGGTGACAACAACAACGTGCTCCACTAGCTGACTGTAAAGAAAATCATCGTGAAGAAATCCGCGGATTTATTGTCGGGTCTATGGTGACAACTAAGATGATGGCGTAGGTGCGGAGCAATGCCGGAAGGGATAATCAACGTCCGTTATAGCATATCTATAAATATAAAAGACCTGTTTCTATAATCTTACTTATCACTTGCTTTATAACTACCCCTGGCTGTCACAAACTAGGCTAGCACTAGGGCGTCATTGTGACATCAGCTGTAGTAATGGCACCTGAGAACCCTCCGCGCTCCGTCTTCACTCGGCGACAAGGTTGACGGGGCGCCGCGAGACAAACGAAATCAGAGAGTTACTATGTTAGATATTATTATGTCTCATTTAAATTGGCCCTATTGTGAAACCAAACGTTAGCCGTTTAATTAACGACCACGGAGGCTGTTCACATACGATTATAATTAAAATGAGCTAATGTAGAACCGATGGCTCGAGTTGGAGTGTCTTCCTCCATGGAAACCTCGTCAGCCTCACACTTGCACTACGGGACCCATTAGTGCGCGCAGCTGCTCCGATGAGCGTCGCGACGACCGCGGATGCTCATACAACGCGCCGCGCCCACTGCACTTACAGTTGACTACACCTACTTAATTATGATTTAGTTTAAAAGAGTTTTTCATTCAAAATACGACCGGCGTAGACATGCCGGTAAGATCAAGTTCAAATTTTATTTTTGTTATTGCTGTATAAGCACTAGATATTATTCATATTTTGTTTGTTACGAGCTGTTGTCTATGACAATGCTTCAACAAAATCACTGCACTTAATATCACTTCGTTGCCAAGTGCGAAACACTTATCAAAATTAACACAGCAATTGTGGCAAGTGTTTGAGCAAACACCGACGAGCGACCGAGTGTTTGTGATATACTTCACTTTCATTCAGAATTATTATCAATGAGTATCGGTCGGGCAAATATGAGCTCTCGTGCAACTTATGTACATAATGATTCCATTTTATTTGACTTAAATAAATAGCGTTGAAATGCACCTATCTTTAGCATCGGCAGCATCAAGCTTATATTTTCTCATTTATGAAATAGCTATTTATCAGATAACTATACGTATTAGGTACTAATGGCAATGGTTGACCATAATTAATTAATAATTATTCTAACATTTTAAAATAAAAATAATATCAACCCAAAAGCCGCTTGGCATGACGTGATCGCCTTTTAGTTCGCAATACACAAAATAGCAGTCGAATATGACGGCAGTGCACTCGAGGCGTAGTTTTAGTTCCGAAGGACTTGAGTGGTTCTGCGGCGGGAGCCCTCACGTCACCTCATCCGGTATAATATCTCCGAGCGTTTAAAAGGAATGTTTAAATGTACACATTTTAGTGAAATGGAATGTAATAGCAGTTGTTGTGATGATGTTGTCATTATCTTTTCAATTTAGAAAAATAAGGGATGTATTATGCGAAAAATATTTTTGACAAAGCCTTGAGACGCATTTTACCCGTAACCGTTTAAGAATTTGGATGCCGACGGGTCTTCAATTACCTCCTTATGTCAGATATCTCTCAATTACATGAAACCACCAACATTAAAACACCTCAAACTGTATAAAAAACTTTACGATTAGCTCAGAAATTCAGTCGTGAGAAGGTAAAAGACGGTAGAAACTTGGAGTTTAGCAGATGGAGCTCGCCAAGACAGGTGCTTCAAATTATGTACCTGAATCTCCGCGACAAAAATAACGACAAACAATGAAGTGCCCTCCCTCAACAATCACAGTTTTTATTTGCGAATAACGACGGTCGTTTATCATAACGAGAGTTGCGGGAGAGTTCCACAAAGAGCTGCCGATAAAGAAGGAGACTATTTCTCCCGGGCCGGGAGCCGCGCCAGCGGCGGTCGATTCGGGGCTAATTACTCCGGCTCCATCTGCCCGCGCCGGTGACACGTCGCGATCACTAAACTTACCTAATAACTAACTTGCAACTCCACACCGTTATCTCACAAGCCATAACACTCCAAAAGCGCCCTTGAGACGCTCCTAATAGAGACCCCCTTCAGCTAATATTCAAAGTTGGCCGAGCGACGTCTTTTTCATCCGTCAGTTGAGCGAGATTTATTCCAGTGAAACACGAGTTTGGTTATGTTTTATGGTAGTGGTGAGCTGCGTTAATCCGGGAGCGCAGTAAAATGAATGAAATGTAGGAAATGGCTGCACATATTGTTTTATTTGGGTCGTGTTAGGGAATACACCACGAGTAATGTGCCGCCGGCTGGGCGTAATCAGCTCGTGGATTTATTAGGAATATTTCCTTTGTATTTTTGACAGTACTGAGTTATGTTGACGTTCGACTAACACTGGAGTGCAAGCTGTTACATAGAGAGCAGAGCGGAAATAAAAAAATAAATCACTGAGAGTCTTCAAACCGTAGATACTTTTTTTTACAACTAACCCTTAATACCTTAAGTAAGCCTATTTCCTAAAATAACTTTTAAACGAAACTGCGTCTGTAATTTGTTCCTTTAGAATGTAAAACTCCCGGTAAGTTCCGTACAAGGCAGAGCCCAGACTCTCGCCTGGCGCGGATTACCTCGAGTACATAAATCTTTGATGGCTCTTCCTTCATTCCGCAGTTTACGGCTCTGACCGCGGCCTGCCGGT
Organism: Cyclophora punctaria; assembly: GCA_951394245.1. Classification (NCBI taxonomy): domain Eukaryota; kingdom Metazoa; phylum Arthropoda; class Insecta; order Lepidoptera; family Geometridae; genus Cyclophora; species Cyclophora punctaria. The sequence goes on from OX596175.1 coordinate 11,168,828, forward strand.
GTTTACATTACACTCAGGCATTACGTCTGATTAGCTTCATTATAATGAGCAAGCTCACAACTCACAACTTTTGACCTAGGACTTTTTAACAGTGATAAATGATAAAATTAAAGAGTTGCTCGCTATTATCATCATATTTTAAGCGAACATAATTAGGAACGAAGAAAACTGCAACTAAAATTTAAGAAAAACGCTTTATCTACTTATTAGTCTAACGCACCCTAATTTACCCAAAACTTCAAAGTATATTGGTTGTACAAAATCCATGACGTAAGAAAATTAATTGAATCATTCCAACTTACCTGTGAAATATTTTCAATGGAATGCAAAGTGTTAGCGGGGACTCGATGAGGAATAGTTGTTCGTAAGTTGGTCGTGAAGTGGAGGCGGCGGCGGCGTGAGGAGGCGCGTGGAGGCGCGTGCTGCCCGCGGCGCGGCTGCCGACACACTGCCGCCCGGCGCGGCGCGCCGCCCGCCCACGACCACTCGTGTAAAACTATCACTATCACATTTACTGCATAATTGCGTGACAAATTATCATGTAATATAACATTTCATACGCCACTCTATTAATGTGAGTAACAAATGTGAAATAATTTTAATGTTTATTTCGTGCAGTGGCTGCCGCGTGTCCTAACTTTTTAATTATACGAATGTGAATGTTTTAAGGCGAGTTTTGTTTGTATTGTGCGCCATGTCATGTCGCTGCTTTTAATACGAGATTTAATTAACTTGTAAGTAACTAGTCACTTTTTATGATAGACTTGAATCTCATTCCAATTTCCTGAAAACCGTTCAGGTTCAGGAGGCTTAGCCTCAGTTAGTTTACGTTAAATTGCCAACGAACCGCTATAAACAAAAGCCTTCATTTCTGCGATTTGTTCACATTTATGGCATTTCAAATGAATGGGCAATAAAGAGGAAACATCCATAAACGTGATATGAGATGTGAGTATCTGTAAACAGGCCCGATGGCCGCCGTCCGTCATTACATGTCCAACACACTCGTACTAACTCGTGCTCACTCGCTTCTCGGAGTTATTAATTCTTGGACTTCATGTCCAATGAATTTGTGTAAGGAATGCCAGATCTGACTGTACTTTAATATGAATATTAGACTCACATGACTTTTTCTCTACATACATAAGAAAAATATCAAAACCAAAAGTCACTAAAATAACTTTTACGGCTGAACTCGCCTCTTGACGTTCATTCGCTGACCTTCCAACCATCCCATTTAAAATAAAGACAAGCCTACATTAATCCCGAATAAACACGAATGTTCACCAGAAGCGTAACTTGGGGAGCGTTTACAAAGAGCGTGTTTTTCATTCGGTTTAATTAAGCAGTTCAGTGTCCGTTAGTGAATAATACATGAGACGTAGATTAGTAATAAGTTAGTGGGCGCCGAGGCCTCAAACACTGATAGATAATGTTATTTATATGTAAACGAGAGCCCGCGCGGGGCAAGCCGCCCGCTGCGTCCCTGCTGTAGCCGTTCACTTCAGCTGATACAATTATTTAACTATATAACAATCATCGTGTTTTCAGTCGCAATAGTAACATTACACTTGTAAAAGAATATTTAACTCCTGATTAAATCCTGATTTAAAAGTAGGATTAGCAATAAATTCTTAATCAGAGCGAACTGCAAGCATACTCGTTTACTCTACTTACACAAGTTTCAGCAACACTACTCGTAGTTACAAGAGAAGTACAAACACACTCGACAAGTAAGTTTGCTCACTCTTACGAGTAGTACTAATGAATGATATTTGACATCAAGCTCGTTTTTATTGGTCAAATAGAATTGACCTAATGACACTGTATTTTGCGCAGTATATATTCTTTATATATAAATATTTTTTGCATTTCCTTTAAACCAGGTTATAAAGAAACATTTTTAGATTTAATAGCTTTGTATGTGCAAGTGACGTTTAGATTGGTAACTTCGTGCTCAATAATCAAACGTTGTTCGAAGCGCAGCGTATACGTTCACGAGTGAGCGGAGACAAACATCATTTGAAGACGCCCGAGACGCGCGGCGACGCGACGCGACGCTCGGCGACCCGGTGACCCGGCAACGCGACGCGCGGGTTGCTCAGAGATCTCTCAGCTCAGCTCACACGCAATATCTAGCTCAAATCATGGTTTGTTCTACACCACTGATCTGCATCAAGTTGTCGTTAAAACCACGAAGAGAGAAGCACTAAGTGCTTCGCTCTTCCGTGATTAAAACTATTGTAGGAATATTCAATAACACTGTTACATTTAATTCAGATATTCTTTCATATAATATTTTAAAACCTAAATCAGGTAAACTGATAATATAAATCCTTAAATTATATCCAATGTATTTTCTACCCGTTCGCCCAAAACTTCATTTCACATTCTTGTTCCGACCCACTATTTCCATTCCACAAAATTATCTTTCACAAAACCTTTAGGTAGTCAGGAGGCTCCCTTTATCAATAGATCGCAGCAGTGTAGATAAGATGGTAGTGATGGCGGGTTGTGATAGCCCCGCGTGACCGTGCGGCGCGGCCTACTGCGGCGAGTCCGCTGCGCTGTGGCTGAACGAACCCAAAGAAATTTTCTCGTAATAGTCGTCTGGAAAAGTTGGGCGAAGAAATTACCAATGATATTGTATTGAATTCAATTTATTGTTGGGTACTCGTGGTGGATCTTTCCGTTACAATATTACAATTTGGCGTGGAACTTATACACAGTAACTGATGTTAGGTTTTTGTAGTGAAATACATAAGCTTTCACTGGGGAGGTCTAGATGTCTCGTCACAAAAGTTGTTCCATTATCGATACCTAATGTAAGAACATTAGATATTGTGTTAATTATTATGTATGTATGTACTAGCTGACCCAGTAAACATTGTTATCTATTTAAATAAAATTCAAAGTCCTGACTGACTGATAATCAACGCACAGCCTCAACCGCTACATCTAGAAGCATGAAATTTGGCAGGAAGGTTCTTCAAGTGACGTAAGTGCACATTAAGAAAGGATTTTCGAAAATTCTACCCCCAAGGGGATAAAATAGGGGATGAAAATTTGTATGAAACTTTGTCAATTTTAAACCGATCGGGCTGAGACATTGCATGCATATAGCTGCTATAAAGTAGGCATCCCCTAAGAAAGGATTTTGATAAATTCTACCCCCTAGGGGATAAAATAGGGGTTGAAAGTTTGTATGAAACTTTGTCAATTTTAAACCGATTGGGCTGAGATTGTGCATGCATATAGCTCCTATGACGTTGGCATCCCCTAAGAAAGGATTTTGATAAATTCTACCCCCAAGGGGATAAAATAGGGGTTGAAAGTTTGTATGAAACTTCGTCAATTTTAAACTGATCGGGCTGAGATTGTGCATGCATATAGGTAGCTACTATAACGTGGGCATCCCTTAAGAAAGGATTTTGATAAATTCTACCCCCAAGGGGATAAAATAGGGGATGAAAGTTTGTATGAAACTTTGTCAATTTTAAATCGATCGGGCTGAGACTTTGCATGCATATAGCTACTATGACGTAGGCATCCTCTAAGAAAAGATTTTGATAAATTCTACCCCCAAGGGGATAAAATAGGGGATGAAAGTTTTTTAATATTTCTCCTTATTACGAAACTTAATGCGGCAGACTAAATTCCACGCGAGCGAAGCCGCGGGCAAAAGCTAGTGCCTTATAAAAATCAAGGGGTGGACTACCCTTAACATTTATGGGAATGAAAAATAGACGTTGTCCGATTCTCAGACCTACCTGATATGCACACAAAATTTTAGAAGAATCGGTAAAGCCGTTTCGGAGGAGTTTAACTACAAACACCGCGACACGAGAATTTTATATTATTAGATTATGTATGTATTTCATTGTTAAGTTTGTTTCAAAACATTTTTAAAGCAAACAAATGACTGCGAAACCAACGAACGAGTATATCCCTCTCAGAACTGCTAAAATAAACAATTAACAAAACTTCTAAAACATAAATACGCATTATAGCATATACCATTGAAAGTAATGGACCATTTGCAGTGGACCTCTACCCGATTAAGATTACTGAGCGAAATGTTCGTAAAGTAATGATAATGTAGAGCGCTGCGGGTCCAGTTACAATGGTCATGAGTCCAAATGTTGCAACTTTCGCTCGCTGTTAGATTATACAGGAGAAGTATAACTTTACATGAAAAGTTGGTAATGTTTATAATATAGAAATTATTATCACTTGTTAATTACTTTTAAACATGCAATTAATACGAAACACTGAATTCTCCCTCTCTTGGGGCGAGTATAAAACTTGACCGCAATAATAATATAACATTGTACATTCATAACGAGTTGCCCAATATAAACAACATTATAAAATATCCTTCTTTACATATTTTGGCATGTTTTGATATTTAAGTTTCATAAATTTAAAAAATAACGAAATCTGCAGATAAAGTTACAAAACCCATAAAATTCTCGCGGATCAAGTTTTGTGATAAAAATGTTTTTTTGTGACTTGAAATAGGTATTAAGTTGTTAAAATTTATTATTCTATTATTTTTTAACTAAATCAAAGGACTTTTAAAACATGAGCTAGAAGTTACGAACTTTAACTTAAAAAATTCATTATCAGTCTAAGTACACGATCTTCAAGTACTCTGTAATATCCGAGTACATGGCGTTTCAAACGCTGTAGTTGTATGTAATTCCCGCGGAGCCCCGCCCGCCGCCTGGCGCGGTGTCTCCGAAGGCCGCTCGTCTCCTGTACTCTTCGTCTCCGAATCCCTTCACAACTTGTCTCAACTTGTTCTTAACTTATCTCATGAAAATTAAGCTCCAGAACGCCAGGTACCCTTCCCTTCCCAGGCTCCAAGCCATAACCAACCCTATGATCACAACTCAAAGTTCAACTTACATCCGCCCATCAAAGACCAAGTTACGAAACATATAGTAAAAATGTTCTAATAAAATTATACGGAAACTTTCGAAGATAACTTTATCAATTACTTTTCAGGGGAAATTCAATAAAGTAAGAGTTTGGCTCTGGAATTACGTCGATATACCTATGATGGATTTACATTTTACAGTGAGTTGTATGAAAGTTAACCTCGTGAATGAGATGTCGGCGGTCGCGGGTCACGCGCGGGAGCCGGGCGGGGCGAGCTCGTGAGTTTGTTTAATTATTCTCATTACTGACTAAAGAGGTTATTTCGGGACGATGTGACGAACGCGACTAACAGCCTCTTGTTGGTTGTTACTTATTCACTAACTACTTCCGCTTCAACTTAGTTACATAACAATGCATTGGGGTAAAGAGGAAGCATCATGTTAATTGGAAAACTATTCATAGAAAATCGTTATAAACACTTGGTCTTGGCCAGAATATGTTAAAATATGTAATATTGTATATGTTTGTAGGTGTGTGTATATGAAGCATCCTTAAAATGTCATCAAAATGGATTTGAGTTTTAATGACTCTTATCTTCATCCAAATGAATGTCAGAATAAAATACATTCAGTCGATAGAATGATGATTGTGGTGATATCCTCTAGTAGGTATTAGAATGAGATCGAGTAGATTGCAATTTAGCGGAGTACATGATAACTCGCTCGAGCAGTCGTTATCGCTCGAGTAGGCTGTCCGCCGCAGACGGCGCGGCGGGACGCTCGCTACACTCACCACCGAGTCTCACATCCAAATAGACGGATCACTTTTAAATATATCTCTAAATTATATTGATATTTTGAGATTAGGGAAGAGATTATATTAGAGCTTCTTAATTAAACCTCCAGCTAATAAACTAATCGCTCCACCAGGCGCAGTGCACACAACACGAGACACGACGCTAAATCACACGCATTACAACATTAACGACGTGTCACCGATCGCATGTGTAACCCCGGATTAATAAAACTTCCCAACATAAAAGCGACCCTATTACAACATCATAAAATACACGACAAGTTATAAGGGAAAAGCAAACATTAGCTAAAATAAACATTATCTTGCTTTCGTAATATAATGTTTATTGCTGCGACATAAGTGTCAACAAAGTGCTTAAGTGTGATGATTATAACACGACGTGAGATCTTCATAAAGCACACTCACTCGCATCAATATTCATCAGGAGGAGATTGGACTAAGTGTCGGGCCGACTTGGTTTGCATACAAATCATTCAATCAAACAATATTATGCGTACGTGTCACCTAACGGTAGGTGAGCGGTAGAGATACCACCGAAAGAACATCATAATCATTACAAAACAACCTACAGAGTAAAAAAATATCACCTCTACGTGAACTATGTGTGTTCTGCAAAAAACGCGGCCATCAATTCAGTTTTATTCCCGAGGGAATAGTAACCAATAAATTGCCAGAAAGGATTGTTCTGTTATGTAGTGCGAACAGTTTGTCATGTAATATTGAATGGGTAACGCAGTGCCACAATACTTTATCCGAGTTTATACAGTAAACAATATTGCCCTTCATTATATATTGTAAGTCCTCCTCTATCACCTCAACTGATAGGCATCCCTAATAGCTCAACACACTATGAGTCACACCCTTGATACAACACAAATGTTACTTCCCATGACTGTAGAAAGTCTCCAAAATATGGTTATTGATACTTCAACACGTGAATTTTAAATTATGTTCCGATGAGAACTGTCATCTGAACCATTACAATACTTGTAGTTTTAGTTCAATTCAGTATCGAGATCGATAATGATATTTTTTAAATACATATTTACGAGTAGTACAAATAGATACTTGCAAAGAAAAACTAACAATAGTAATTAACAGAAGCAATAAGAACTAGAAAACATCCAATATTGTGAAGTATTGAAGTTCTTTTAATGTATTGAAGTTATTTTAATGTGGAACACAGTGAAAGCACAATAATGTTGTAAAGCATCAGAGGCGCGTCCGGGTCTGAAGTGATTGGTCCGGCGCGGCGCGCGGAGCGGCGCCCGCGGGGACGGCCGGCTAGATTGAACGCCGCCGCCCGCTACTCACTATCGAGAACATCTTCACCGATACCGTCTACCTCCTGAATGGACCAAGCAAACTACTGTTATCGGTAGCTCGCACTAAATGTGATTGGAGCTGGACTCTATCCCGTTACCTTTTACCGATTACTTGCAGTCCCCGTTTCAACACTAGGCGGTTACATTAAATTCCAATAACATTAAAAATGTAACTGATTATAAACATCGAGAATATTAAATTTGACCAAATATCATTAAGCGTGCACTTTACAGCAGCAGCCGGTGGCCCCACGCTAAGACTCCGCGGGGAACTAATAAAATATCAACAAAACACTCGAGTCGCGCTTTTAATGAGACACTCGTAAACTGGTGAGATTTATTATAATCGAATAATTAAAAACTAATTCGCCGGAGCCGGTAGTAATCCTGTTAATCCACCGTTATGGTCGCACAGTATGAGGTGCTCGGCACGGGGGCGGAGGGGGGATGGGTAAACCTTCATTAGAACCTCTCGGGGGATGTTATCGGATAACATTGTCGGAATTAAACCACTATTGTGTCCTAATAGGTGCCACTTGAGCGCAATTACTAATCGGGACGGCATGTACGAGCGTTGAAGTTGAAGTGGAGGCACTTTCAATTCAAGAGTAGGTATATGCAGAAAATAAATGTCGTTTACCGAGACGTCCCTACAACTATTCATCGATGGAAAATAGTTCAGAGGGTTAATGGAGTACTTAATAATAATTTAAGGGGTTTGGTGAGACGGTATAACAATCATATAATATAGGGGTAGGACTTGAAGTGAAGCACTATTAGCCACGGGTGCAGGAGCGGGGCGACCGCAAAGGGAGCAAAGAGACGTCACGCGGACTCGGCGGGAAGAAGCAATAACCGACGCGACGTCTGGAGGGGAGCCGCGCACAGACGGAGGGGGCTCACCGCAAGGACCCCGGCCCCGTGACACTCAGGACTTACCCATTTTTATCGGTGAATACTGTCGAATGCCTAGGTCGAATTGGAAAACAGAATAAGTTGTTTAACTAACCTAACCATCTATACACATCGTTTATCCCAAAGTAACAGCTTTATTTTCTCGTACTTAAGATGCCTGAATATGGAGCACAGTTATAAAGGTAACAATGAACGTGTCACGAGAGGGCGCCCCGGGCGCGGACCAGTGCCCACTGACCCGCGCGACCTGCGCTGACACACATCACATGACAATTAAAACTCTTTTAGCATTTTTCGCACCACTACCTATGATTTTTCTTTTTGGTTATTAATTGCACTCTAAATCTGATGGTTGACATTGGTAGAACAACATTAAAAGTTATATTTATCACTAAACTTCAAAGTAGTAGTTTTATATCTTTAGTTAGTACGGATTAGTTTTCAATAGAACATGCTATAATATGAAATTGTAATGGTAATTACCAATCCGTTTTACTGAATGTTATTTTCAGATTTTTCAGCGTAGAGACACTGCAGGTTTTTCGTAATATCATACAGCAAATCTATATTACAACATAATTATTTAAAAACATATTTAGGTACTTAATTCGTTCGTAATTAAATTTATTCGTAATAGTTCCTGTGCAATCTGCCTCTAGTGTCATAAATGGTCAAAATATCAACTGCATGATTAGGATAATGTACATAGAGAATCAGAACAGATTAGCAAACTTATACTAGTTCTGATCTGATTCGTACACATAGTACATACATGTATGTCGGGTCAGTTCACTCTAAGTTCAGCGACCCCATACACTTGCAATACGGATTTGCAGTCAGTTAAAACTGAAGGCAGAACTATCTGTATTATGTTAAACTGTCCATAAATATCATTAAGTTACCAATTTATAGTTGACAACACTCAAAAAATGTCCGAGCACCGTTCATTATATCGTTTGCAATGACACTTGCTGGAATGTAGACGTAATGTCACTTGTATAAGTGTTCAATGTTGCTTGTACGCAATGCCATAACTATTCACTCAAGGCGTGATAACGGCCACTAAAATTAAACAAAAACTCGGCGCACTACGTCATGTGTCGAGTTTTTGCGCGAATATATTTTTTGTTAGATTGTGACTGTAGGATTCTAACTCAATGATAAATACTTATATATTAAAGCTGAAGAGTTTGTTTTTTAGTTTGTTTTAACTTTCTACTAAGTTATAGGAATTTTCCACCTGGAAATACCCACGGTAGCAGGCACAACACGGGTGAAACTGCGTGGTGCTGCTAGTAGTACATATGAGTAGTGAGGTACAAGAGGTATATGGTAAGCTATAATGTTGTAGTAAGATACCAACCTGCATGAGGTGCAGCTGGCCGGAGAGGGCGGCGCGCGACGCCTCGCCGCCGTCCACCGGGAACGAGCCCAGGTACTGCAACAACACACGTCACTTGAACACGAGTAACATCCATCACAACCCAACATCATCAACAACTTACTTATTTACTAATCATATACAGAATAAAGCTGAAAAGAAAAACATCCCACTTCAATGAAATGTAGGTAAAGAAAAGTATTAGCCTGTAATGTCCCACTGCTGGGCAAAGGTTCTCATCTCACTGAAGATATCAGTACAGTGACGAGGATTAGGCGACATATACGATACTTATTAAAATCTTATATCAATTTAATCTTGTATAAGGTTTATAAGTGGCGGAAATATTGATGAAACTAAAGAATGTAAAGCTTTGTATGGGAATCGATTAAACATATATTCTTTAATGAAAGTCAGATTGCCATTCTATGAATCAATCAACTTTCAATCATTGAAACGCACTAGAAACTAACTAAACCCCTTTAACTATGAAGGATAACTAAAATTTTCGAAATAGAGTAGGCGCTACGCAAGAGCGAAGTACGTACACTTTTCTCTTTTGTGTAGGCATATACTTTTTCATCTATCTCTTCTTTATATAGGAAGCACAAACTTCCACACTCAAACTACCATTAAACGTAATTAAATATCGCCATCGATATCCCGGAGTAATCTTCATATGCAGTAAATGTGTGTAAGTAAGTCCGCGGTCACCGGGGTGGAGTGGTCACCAGACAATATGGTGGGCATGGGATATAAGTGAGGAGAGTCAAATTCAACACAATAATTGACGAAAATATTCACTCCAAAATAGCACATTTATGAGAACATTCTATCTTCATCATCATCATCATGTCAGCCGCGGTACGTCCACTGCTGGACATAGGCCTCCCTCATTGATCTCCATATAATTCGGTTAGAAGTCATTCTTTCTTAATAAAGCTTAATTTTATTGATGACATTTGTTTAGTACGTTACTGTTTTTACAATAGTCTCGTTATATTAGTTTCTATTTAAATCTTTCATTTATTAAATTCAAAAAGTTTATTAAGCATAGACTCAGCCAAAAGCCATATTACTCTATTTCAGAGTATATTCTAGACTCAGACGTTTGGAAATGAATTGCTCTATTATTTAAGGCTTAAAATTGTTAATACAATCATTAAAAAAATGACAACCCCACTGAGTTTCTTGTTAGTTCTTCTCAGTAGGTGGCGCGATGTGAACTAACGTAAACTTAATTTTCAGCTGACGGTTATAAATGATTGTAATGATCTGATGTAATAAAGACATTTTGAATTTGAATTTATCTATCGCCATAAATATTAAGTGTGCCAAAATAATACATTCGCTAACCCAAAATATGTGAAAGAAGCCCTGATATGTAAACATAGTACCACGTAATATAGAGCGCAGACGGCACAATAAAGTGCATGTAAATATTTGCATCAAAGGAAGACGTAGGAAAGAGCCGCAGAGGGGCTGTCACCCCTCGCGCCCTCGCGCCCTCGCGCCCTCACTGCGCTTTACGTGAAGTAATGCACTCAATAACATCGGGCGGAGTTCAGATGGAACCGATGGAAAACCTGAAAGAATTTCTACAGAAGTCGATTAAATATACTGTTCCTCATAGAAGATAATATTATACACCAGTATGTTGTGCTTTAAGTAAAATGTATTGTGGAAAACCTGAGCCCAATTAATATATTCATTTCAACACTTATTTATAAATTTTAATTAGAACTATAATAATGTCTTCCGAATCAAACAATTATTCAATTTTACGTGCCAAAATATAACATAATCAAAATCTTGTAACGGTATCGTATATTACAATAGCGCCATCTTTTGGGTGGTGGTGGCACTACGTACTACACCTTTTGGTTCGCAGTTCAAAGCGGGCGCGGCGATGGTAGTAACCCGGTATTATAAGAGATGGCACTACTGGTTCCTTGAAATAATTCTGTCCTACTTCGAACAGCTTAATAATGAATATTTTAGTTTTGGTTCAAACTTAAAGGAGTTAGTCTCATTTCTGTAAATTCTTAATTTTTTTAATCAGTTAACGCCACTTAGAAGATTTAGTAATAGATTTGGTTTGTTTCATTTGCCGTTATTTACTTTGCTACGAATATTTGTCGTTGCTACGTCGTAGCTCGTAGCTCATCTGTTTAAAATACGTTACAAACTTCACATGATAACGGTCTGTACAAACAAAACTATGTGTCCGTGTAACTATGTAACGTAGTAATGTGGAACTAGAGAGTAACTCATACCGTGTGGACTCGCCGGCGGCTTGTCGCCGCGGCCGCGACCCTCACCCCGTCGAAGCCGCCGGCGACCGACTAACTATTCAAGATTGTCCTCTGCTCCAACCTCCGACCCACATAGTTACTCTACAGTTTACCCTAATTACTATTTCGAGCCACTTCACGTTCTGTCTCCAACTAGAATTTAAGCAATTCAATCTTGTATATGCGAGTACGTTCTATATCCTGAATTTCAGTGCCGAATTATATTTGGAAGGTATCTTCCAAATGTTTAATATATAAATCTGATATACCATTTGCGGAAACACTCTTGGGGGAAAACAGTTAATAATTTCATCTCACCAACTCGAACACTTAGGAAAACTTCGAATTGGGACAATAATCGTTAAACCGTTCGTTTATTGAGTTACGGCGATATTTGTGTTCAGTAATCCGACACTAAGAAACACGCTTCAAAACATCTATCCGTTATGCATTTATGTAAGTTTATGTACCAAGCATAAAATTCAGGATGCAAAATGTTGAACCATCTGGCGCAACTAATCTGAAATTCAAAATTTGTGAAACGTTTTGAAAAGTATCTGGGGAAAAATAATGATTTCCATTTTAAACCGAAGACAGGAACTAGATAAGTGACAAAACAATAACTCACGATATGAATCAAACCATCCGCGGCGCTGACAAATGGCCGGCAACTAGCGGCGGCGTGCCACACGAACCTGCACCGTAACACCAGCACATACGGGCGATACGGGATTGATATCAATAGAGCAAAACTAGCGTATGCACAGAAATTGAAAGTCAATGCGGTGGCGATAAGGGTGAGATTAGGTTGGAGAGAATCCGCGACCCGGAGAGAACATCTGGTGCGAGCATCGACAGGAGAGGAGCAGCGATCAGCACTCGATGACGTCACACATCGACCACAACCCGATCGCACCGGCAGGGAAATGTACGACATCGCTTTCATTCGTTATTGAAATGATCATACTACTGCGATGATACCAGTCTGATCAAATGGAAGGCTTTATACTATATATGGATATATGAACTGTCATTTAGTGATTGAAGAAGTAAGGTCATCAACCCGTTAACCTCGATCTCCGAAGCAACGCTAACGAAATATTGACATTGCCGAATACCTTTAAATTTGGACCATAATATTATGTTATTCTTCTAATTAGTAAACATATAAAGTTATTGCAGTTTCGTGTACAGTGGGGTACACGACGTTGCTCAAAAGGTACTCATTAAAGTGTTTGAACGGCTGCAGCGCCCGCCTTCAGCGGTTACTTACAAAATGAACATTTTGATGTAAACCACTTTGAGAGCGACACATTTTCTGAGTAATAAAACATTAAAACGTGATTTTATATAAACACCGACCGCTTACTCTGTGGAATGGGTTCACGTCTGTATGTCGTTAAAAGTTAAAGAGAAAGTGTTGCTTATCTCGGCGAGAAGTTGATGATTTAGCAGTGAGTGTCGCTAAGTGATTCATAACAAGACAAACAATAGCGCAGAGATGCGGGGCTCGGACAGGCGCGAGCGAGTGTGGCAGCGGGCGCGAGCGAGCGCGGCCGCGGGCGCGCTGCACTACATGGTACAATTACAATATCGCCATCTCAATTGGAATTAACTACTTACATAAAACAAAACGTGCTACTGATGCTAGACTAGACTATGATACACTTTGGCCAATATAAAAGTGGGGCGAAAAACAAATAGAATCTCATCAAATCTGATTTAAAACTTTGGATGTATATTAGATGGATAGACGAAATAGCGTTGCAACTCTATTCTATGCATTTAATCAAATTACAAATACAAGTGCGCCCGCTGGCCGCTCGCCGCGTCGGCCGCTCGTCGGTAACTTGCTGAAGCCTCTTGACTCCACTTCCGATTTGCATAAGTTTTAATCAAAGAAGTTCCGGAGCGTCCGCAGACGTCTCTCGAGAGGCCCTCGACATGTCCTCCGAGCCCCGCCCCCTCCCCGCGCCGCGCCCCTCCATCATCTCGGCTATCTACCACGTTCCTACACTAATCACTGAAACTTTTTCACATTTAAAAACGCGTCGGTTCGGTTCCAAGTTTTCATCACGCCCGCCGCTCGTCCGTCGTGAACAAAGGCCCGGTATTCCGGATGCGCTCTCTTCACTCCACTCACAATTGGAATTCGCAATTTGATTTAAACCGGCAATACGAATGAAGGCTGTACATCTGTGACGTGGATTCACTGAGTGCTCACTGAGGCGGAAGTAGCACATATTAATAATAAAAACTAAATCAATGGGAAATTGTTGAAATAAAATGGAATTATATTCCATTATCCATATCCCCATCCAATAGAGGAAAACAATGATGGCTGTAAATTAGATTCAAAGTAATACTATTATGCCGTTCTGACTCTGGAGTAGATACTCTTCATTGGCGACTGTGTTCTGTAGTGGGAGCTCTCTATTCATCGGAGTGTCCGGGACCACTGAAGTGTATGTTTAAACTAGTATTTAATAATATTGATCATTAATAAATATTCATTCTTAAGACACAACTTGGTGGTAACACTCGCCTCTCAATCTCAATCCCATCATTACTCCCCGGAGCCGCGAGTGATAAGTCGAGGCGCTCGCCCCGTGACGTCACTCGCCAGTCTTTTTCAGCTCGTTCAATTACACGACGCGACGGCGTCACAGTTCCTTCGATGTGCAATACTAACCACTTGCAGATCTTATTACCCTTTAATTATGTACCCTTGATTAATAATTATACCAATTATATGGACGTAAGGCGTCCATATTTAGAGTAAACCTCATAGACTATCTGGCACGTGTAATGGCAAATAATAAAAGAACAAACGTCCACCAAATATTACAATATGTAAAACACATTCTCCAACACAACCCCTAACAATAATATCTGCAAACAACAAAGCGAGAGAAACACAAAACGTAAGCAAAAATTTGAGCGCGACAACATATTCAGTTGTTCGCAGGTAATTCTACGTTTTACGATACATTGCGCGCCGAACAAACTAAACAAGGCTTTTACGCGTTTGAAACGAGCCAATGTATGTGTTACATTACGAAATTTTTGCATAAGCATAAAATTTTGATTGCGCGAAACAGCATTATCATACAAAAAGGGTTGTAAAGTTTGTGTTGAGACGAGGGCTCGAGCGGAGTCACCGCGGAGTGTCGCCTGATTAGGTTTGCATGAGGAGTCGCGCGCCGAACTGCTGCGCTGCGCATCTAAGTTTTTGTTTATCTTACAAACTAACTGCCGACGAGTCTCCAAGCCACTTTGTTTTGTTCGGATACACAACTCTTCATACATTTGCTTCCTACACATTAACCTTAAAATATTCAGTAGTTACTATTTTAATAGCAGTTGAACATAGTTATTGTATTATTCTAACTAAACTAAAATTCATCGCCTAACGGTGCTCGAAACTGGCCCCTGGCCGCGGCGCTAAGTTACGGAGCGTAGCTGATGGACCCTAGAGACAGTAGTTCGATAGTTTCGGGTCAAATGAGGTCATGAGTCGCGAGGTACCGCCAAATGAACGTTGATAAACTAATATGGATGGCCCCATACAAAAGACATCAACGAGACACAGGGGGTCCATAAAAGTGCACTTTGAAATGCTCGTCAAGAACTGATGTAACACATTTTTTTTTGTTCATAATTTAAATATGAAGATTTTTGTAGATCTTAACGTTTTGATGATAACACTATACGACCTATATCGCTTTTTAAAACGAAGCATTGATAAGAGAAGATACATTTGGTTTGAATTCATACTTTCATAGTATGTATGTGCCACTTAAACTTTTTAAAAGATTTATACATACATAAGTAATTATTAAAAATAAACACGTTTTAAATCGACCAGTAGTGGTTAACGGAACAGACCAGAAGCAAAATGCCACTTCCACTATCCTTAGTATAGAAGCAAAACTCACTATCCGAAAAGTTCTCAATCAGATAATAAGCATCAATCAGAAAATAAACTGCAACGGTGTCATGGACACACAATATATTGTAACAAATAGGTAACTACGGGCGCGGGCGGCGGACACGTCGCGGTAATCACTTCCCGCTGATATCCGATCCATTTAAATACATATCGCTGTTTAAACTGTGACACAATGTAATGGACTCGCTGTTTAATTACCATAACTTGATAAAATCATAGTTAGTTGATTACATTACTATTTAAAAGGTTATTACGTAACGTATTGGCTGGTGTTGTCTTAATTTTACCCTTATAAAAATACTAGCAGCGATCCGCGGTTTTGCCCACGTTGCCGTGGGAGTTTTGGGAATGACAGCTTATAAATTACAATTACAAATAACTAATACAAACATAATTATTTAAATCGGATTGGAACTTTCTGAGATCAGCGCGTCCAAACCAATCAAAAAACAACCTTTCATATATGTTACATTGAAAAAGGATGTCGAATACATTGAATCAAAACATCGCACAAACTAATTAATATCAAGCAGACACGTTTCAACGCGCCCCCAAACGATAATAACCGCATTTGGATTAACAATAATTATATTCACGTGTTTAGTAAAACCGCTAATGATCGTCGGATGCAAACAAAACACCATTGACACATTAAACACGTTAATACGTAATGATGGCATGCGGTGCGCCATTGTGTGCGCACTCGGCACTCGTGATCCGCTATCTACAAACAGACGTACTCGGGCACGTTATCATACCGTAATGAGCATCATGCAGCGCGTCGCGGCGCGTGTTATCACTGAGCGAGTGCATTGTATGAGCCGGCGAAATGTAGCGCAACGACCACCGCACCGCATTACCGCGGATATTAATACGAGCCCCATACATCCCACTGGTATTACCATTCAATTGCTACGCTATGCTGCACAATCACTTTAGTTAGATCACATAAATGTCCCGCTTGATGTTTATGTATTTTATACAATAACAATAATATTTTAGGGACCTTTGCTTGATTTTCATACATTACTAGCTGTGCCCTGCGGTTTCACCTGCAGCGCCCCCGTTCCCGTGGGAATTTTGAGATTTTTATTCCCTATAAACCTCACGGAGCCCGAGACCTTTCCAACGAATGCAAAACCGTGGAAATCGGTCCAGCCATTCACGCGTGATGCCACGACAACAAAAAACGGGTTTCATTTTTATATATATAGATAAATCCAGGTCATCACAACGTAGTATACTTGTACTAATGTGTTCACGACGATCACAGACTCTCCTTTGACGCCCCAAATCCTTCCCAATAAGAATATGTTAAGATGTATTTACATAATCACATTGAAGGCAATGTTCTTAAACATAATTCGTATGACGCGTAAATTATAAAGCACCGTACATATTATTTAGTGGCAACATTAATTTATGAAGTTTGTCAGTTGAGCAATGTATCACGTTGCAGTGAGTGCGGGCGCGGGCGGGCGCGGGTGACGCGCTCTGAGCGGGTCGTAACTCAGCCGCACCACAGGTGGAGTGCGACCTACCTACTGTCAACAAAATAAATCATAACTTACAGCACTCGGGAACACTTGCGACGCCCAACAACTAACGCATTTTGAGACGCTGAAACATTTCTGTTTCCCAAAGTAGAACACGAGAAAATGGTTTTCAAACGCTTTTTTTTTATTAAGAGTGTATACTACCTCAAATCGCTTATTTTCAACTCGGCGGGATCTCCATATATTCCTCGTTACTCAATATTTAACTTTGAAACGTATGTATGGTAAAGTTCATGATATAATCTATCGATCATATGTTTCGAAAACACGACTCCATGAAATTTTCTCGATAGAAAAAAATCGCAAAGTTATCTCTAAATTTTTACTAAAATCTTAATATCTCAATAAATACAAAAGTTGTTGAATTAAAATAAAGTGTAGTAAATTGAATAGGGTTTACAGAACAATTCATATGTTGCGGTTTTTTCAAATGAGTACCATAATGTTTGTAGGGAGCAAATACCTACAATTCGCGGGCCGAAACACCAAGCGCTCAGGTGTTTCTGTCCCGCTTCGGCTCAGGGGAAAATCTGAATACGCGAACTGAGGTAGTGTACACTCTTAATAACGAAAATATTAGTCAGTAGATCAGTTACATTATTGCACTTTTTAACAACTTTAAAACGGGGCATCTTCATCAAATAAACCTTTACACAGATCATCACACGAACCCTCCATAAAGACAGACCGAGTGACGCCCGACGTGTTTGCGCCCGGCTCGTGTAACCGTAAACTCCTCTCAGACAATGACGCTAGTTGGAAACTCTCATCAACTCGTGACGAACTGGGAAACGCAACTACGAGTACAAACTCCTCTTTGAACGCAAACTAACCTGAAGACTTCATCACCTATACACTAACTACCGTCTAACATAATGTGTATCACATTGTACAGAAATTCAATAACTCCGCCTTTCACAGTCATTATTTTGGTTTAACGCACTCATTTTTGGACCAGCTGCCTCGAAACCCGTTCGAACACCGAACGATAAAAACAAGGACATAAATTCAAGAAGACATTACTTTCGCAACATAATTCGACATTGCTACATGACGCCCTGATAAGGAGGAACAATTAAAGAAACTGCAATAAATAACCAAATTACTTAATTGTAAGTCGCATTGTCCGCTGCGGCTTTTGCCGGGGCACATTCTGCGAGCTCATACCTGGTACTTCGATATTCAATTAGAACCAAGTTTTGAGACAATTTTTTAATCATGCCCTCCTACCTCAAGCCGCCCACTGCCCCGGGCGGCTAGGGCATAAATCGCCGATTACTAGACATGAAATTTTGGGTGACAAAAAGGCAACTTTTAACAAACTATGCTACAAGATAGTATTTAGAAGACATCTCAAATTCTTCTTCTTCTTCTTCTTCATCGAGTAGATGGCCAACCTGACCAATCCTGGTGTCAGAGTTATTGAGCCGCCAAAGGCCTCTGACATGGCTCAAATAACGACTACTATCCGTAGAAAGTAACCGGGACCGACGGCTTAACGTGCCCTCCGAAGCACGGAATCATCTTACTTTTCGAGCAATCAGGTTATTCAGCCTGCAATGCCCTAACCAAACTGAGGAAAGTCTCACAAATTTTGTGAGATATCCCCACCGGGAATCGAACCCGGAACCTCCGGGTCGTGAGCCGGGCGCTCAAACCACAAGACCACGGAGGCTGTTAAAAATAAAAAACTCAAATTCTTTGTAGTTGTACATACACACAGTAGTAGTATGATGAAGTAGTATGTCGCGGTAAATCACCGAGGTGGTTGGCCCCGAACGGTCAGATTGTGCATTACCCGGTATTTATGCGCTTTGTCTGGTGAGCGTCCGATACACATCTTGGACGATCAGGTAACGGTGCGCTCTGCTTGTAGCAACCTTCGCAAAATTAAACCAAACTACCGATAACGAGATCACCGCCAGTAGATACCGCCTCATACACTTTATGGGTTCCCTGAATTGTGGTAATAGGGTTCACGAAGTTTTGTTTCCGTATTAATGGAGTGTAATATAATAAGTTTCATTCAAAGAAAACAACTAAGTTTGTGAAGGATTATAATAAGGAAGAACTTATTTAATGAACTGCTGGCTGGAGATATTTTTACAGAGAACACCTTCACAGGCGGTGTTTTCATGTTGCGCCCGTGCATGGACCAATTTTCTACAGGGTGGCATTTTAGTACAAAATATTCGTTTTATTGACCCTATATAAATTGAAGAAAAACAAGACGAAGACTGATTTAAAAACCATCCTGTATGTACATAAATAGATGTCCGCATGTTCCTAATCCGATACAGGGTGTCAGCGTGTCAGGGTGTCAGGGTGACAGTGGTATCAGCCACAGCTGTGAGTACTCGCGGCATGTTATCCGGCAGAGGATCTCTTCCAGCTTCCTCCTCTTATCAGGGGGTTCCACTCTGTACAAGAGTTTTAATGAAATACAACTAATTTGCTTAATTATATGAACAGGGACGACGTCACTCGGCGATATTAACTTGAGGTCGTAAAAGTTATACTGACAAGTTACTTAGCGAAGGAATTGTCTATTAATTCGGTAGATATAATAAGATAAAACGAAAGTAAAACCGCTCTTCACCACGAGGTCTAAACAGGATTCCTCTCGACACATTTCAAGTAAAATCTCGTTTATGAAAGCGGTTAATTTTCCCTCCACATTTCCCCGTATCCCTTATAATATATTCTACATATTAGGTTCCCGAGGCGCGTAATTTAGGGTTCGTTTTTCCAAACGATCCCGATCGCGCCGGATCGAGGGACGGCATCTAAATTGTGAAGTTTCCCGAACACGTGATAACCGTTTGTCACGCCGCGCGTCACGCCCGATGACGCCGCGCCGCCGCCGCCGCCGCTGCCGCCCGGCCCGCAGCCCGCGACTGTTGATTACTTCATTGATCGAACTATCTATCACCACTCCCGGTGAACTTCGCCTATAATTAACATTACTTTCAGTGAGTCACTCAATGGCAAGCCAAGACCAAACTTTAAAACTAAATATTGAAAGCAGCACGGGTAGCATGAACACTGGTAGACATATATCTCTTGGTAGTCATATATCTCTATAGGGTTTAAACTTTTGTCTTGTCTACGGGTTATGGCGCGGTGTGTGCGTTCGACCAGCTATAAGGTTCATAATCGTATAATCTTTACTTAAAATCCTCCCCCGCTAGTGTAAATTTGTGACGAAGTGACTACCTGTCTCTTTCCCGCATCGCTTGCTACGTTCGCGAACGCAATCAGCGGAGCCAGAACGAGACGGTTGCCATAATTGCTATCTCGCACAACATAAGACTGGCGCGAAGATTTGAACTCAGGCGGCGACAATTACAATAATAATAATAATGAGCAATTTGAACAAGTCAATGTCGGAAAACGATCTCTCTGGGATGGCCGATGAATCTACTCCACCAAACTTCATATGTTTTCGTTTTTGTTTCAAAAATATTGTATTTTGTAATATTAATGTGTAATAATATGTGTATTAAGAAAAAAACAATAAGAAGACTGATTTTTAATTTTAACAATTGTTTTATTCACACATGTTAAAAAATATATTTTTATTTAATTCTATAATAAAAAATTTACTGGTTTCTTATGTTTAAGCGAACACTTCTCATTTTGAATTGAAACTACGTTTACGGATTCAAATTCAAATGCTCAATAAATAATTTATATACGCCCGGGACATTTTTTCGGCTTCGAAATCACTAAATCAAGAGCACCAATAGTCGAAGACAAGCTTTGTATGCACCTTGGAGGGTAGCATACATATTTGTATACTTTGAAATGTCAAATTAGTCTCTGACGTAGACATAATATGGTCGTCATGCTCAAGGGCGTAGACATTTGTATACAAATGACGTACGAGACAAGACAAATCTACCTATGTCGCGCGATGCTCGTGGTAGCTACTGTAGACAAAATCGCGATGACGTCATACTTGCGCCATAGATGGTAGACATATTTTATGTCTACTTGTCATGCTACCCGTGCTGTTCTTTGCTTTCGTGATTAACGTATTAGGCTATAAGGCCGTTGGTAAATATAAATTTATAGAACACACTTGAATTTAATTCCCTTTGTGAAAAATGTAATATTACTAGATTTTTGGATTTCGTGTTTAATTGAAAGTAATGAGGAGCCTGTGATGTGCGGCGGGCGCGGGTCACACCGAGCCGCTCGGCGGCGCGTGTCAACAGAGACGTCGCCGCCGCGGCGACCGCGCGCGCTACACAAATGATAAACGTAAGCCGTAAAATAAAATAGGTTTTAAGAACGCTCATAAATAAAGATAAAATTAATTGCTTAGGCACATTTATCAGACGCGAAATATAAATAATTATAACACGACGCAGAAAGTCTTAAGATTGAGAATGCACGAGGGCTACACAGCTAGCATTTTGTGACCAAATTGATGATATCACAAAGCGAATGTAACGTCACATCATTGAACATGTCATCAGTGAGTGGTGTGTTCGTGTGTAGTCAGTCGGTTGTCTGGCGACGTGACAGCCCGCCTTTGTCACGCTTCATTGACCATGGCTAATCACGTCATCAACAGAATGTTTGTGTAAACCATTAACCACTGAACTAGTGCATTTACATATTTATAAGAGAACCATACTAACGGCCACACGCCCGAGCGAACAGAACGCCTCGGTTTACGTGACAGTATCTGTTAATGTCCAGAATAAATACTGTCTATAATTATATAAGGTTACACCTTGTAACATCCTTGTTTTTGTATCATTTATTATGTCCATTACTTAAATAATTTCCTGCTTTAGAATGCTTCTGCAATAGAATCGTGCAGTGCAATACTTTATAAGTGGCAATTATATTGGCCCCGCGCGCGTAAACTTTGAAATGTTAATAACTCCTTATAGTCCCAAACCAAAGCCTAGTTAAGAAGAACCACAAGAAATAATAAGAACAATGCGAAACATGTTATTTCAGCAACAATGTGAAGATATTAACATAATATTCATGAAAGAGTTTAGAAACGTTTTGAATAACCTTCTTTGAACACATTATAAAGGTATTTATGACAGAGAGAGCGGCATTAATTATAATATTACATTGTTTTGGGAGGCAAGTAAGTTACGTTATTAAATAGCAAACTTAAAGAGGGACTCGCAGTCGGAGGCACATTTCACAACTGTAGGGCGTCATTCCTTGAACAGACGTATCTCATGTCCAGGGGAGAGGAGCCTGATGATCACATCATTATTACAGAATAAGTTAGTTGAATAATGAAGTTAATTCGTGCAGCGCACTCAGTGAGTACAGCACTACCACTGCAGACATCCGCGGGGTATTGTGTACTTCGGGAAGAGTAGAGACAGCACAGCAGTGCGGCGAGCTAGCCAGATGTTATGTGGCGGCGGTTTGGAGGTAGAGACGTGTGAGTTAATTATAAGATACAGTTAATAAAGCGTTAGTTTGTCTGCGACATACGTTAATAGAACACATTTTTGCAATATAGAAACCAAAATATAATGATGATTTGAACATAAGAATGTATGTAATGTTTGACCTGAGCACGGCGGCGGGCGAGCATGGCGCGGGCGGCGCATCACCGCCCTCGGCGACACACTGACACAGTCATCACCTCGCAGCGGCACCACTCGTCACCTCGCGGAACGCCACTCGTCATGCGATATTACCAAAACAAATAGCGCGACCGCTGCGCCCGCGCGCCGCATGCGGCCTGGCGCGGGGCGGCCGGGCGACGGGGCGGAGGGCGGCGGGCGGCGGGTGGCGACCGGTCCGACCGGCCCGGCGGGCCACTCGCGAAACACACACAATTAAACCGCCAGCATAATATCATAGTATTACAAAAGTTCCTACAAGGGATTTGTGCTCAGAAGCGTCGCCAAAACGAGGCGCGCTGTTGGGTTTCTGAGACCTATGTAAGTGCTAAAGCCCCGCGCTCGCTGTACAATATGATATTCGCACAGTATGAGGTGTAAGCTCATAAGCTCCGACCTACAAAGTCAACACAAATGAGTCCTCGCGCCGAGTGGGCGCCGCTCATCAGCGCGCTGCGGGCCGCGACGAGCGCCGGCCGGCCGCGGTGATTTGTAAACACCAAACAACAGTTCATCATCAACTACGTGATCATTTTTGAGCATTAACGATGTATGTAGTACATTAATTTGTTGGTTTCTTTATTAAGTAAGTTCGCTTTACGACTTAAAAATTGCAACAAAAATAACAATATCTACACTTTGTGCAATATTATGCAACATGCACAAACTCAAGTTTAATATTCAGAGAGCAGCCTCGCGCCAACTTAGTGTTATTTAAATACTGGTTTCACTAGTTTAATACTCCACAATGAACTAGTCGCGAGTCCTCGCCGCTCACTCGTACGGGCCTCCACTCGCATCGCAACACCTATTAAGGAACACTTTGTGTATAATATCGCGGTACGTTACGATACGAGTATAATAAAGAAATCAAACTTTTATTCCCTGAAGCAAATTAATGGAGCACTTCATTGTTACACAGAGTAACCTCCTATATTACAATAGCACATTGTGCTGTAAATCTGGAAGGAATCAAAAGTACATTATCGCTAAGTACCGTGTAAATGGCGGAGCGAGTTCACGCGTCTATCGAATAAATCAATACTTTCCACGTAATGGAATTAAGACAATTCGCTCGTGAAACGTGTAATTTACTGTAGCAGTTCATTCTCGGAATGCCGAGCGGGTTCGGTGGCAGCGAACGAGCCGTAATCGTTGATAAAACTTTATACGACACTTTAAATAAAGATTTACTCGTAAAATGAATACGTGTGAAGCGGCCTTTATGACAAAGAGACATAAATCTCTCGCATAAACAGCGCGCAGTGAGAGGTCTCGTTACATTGGAGTGTGCAGCCAGCGCGCCTCGCGCCGCCGCGCGACTCGCGCCGCCGCGCGACTCGCCCCGGCTCGCACGCCACAACTTACAACATTTTAGCAGAAAAACAAAGTCTTGGCCTCCCTCGTTATTTGGTGTGTTTCTAAACACAGTTTAATGAAACTGTTAGCGCAACTCCACTCGCCGCGAGAGCCGACTGACTCTCATTTGACGCTCGCTTTCACCACAAATCGTTTCTTTCACAAAATTTATTTTAAATTGTTTGAGTAATTCGTGCACCTCCCCCTGCTCCATTTCGGGATTCATCACTTTATGGCATTATCATAGAACATGCTTCTGAAATGGAAAAATAATTATGTTTGTTCGTAGAGGGCTACGACCTGATTATGTACCAGTCGGTGCGAAGGAGCTCCGCGCCACTCGCTGGGGGCTGTTCTGTTTTATATTTCTTTATCTCTCCACAAGATTACCCTTTAGTAAGAAACTTCTTATTGATCAATGACATGGCGTATAACTTGTGGCATGAGTTCACTTGCAATATCAAAGCAACTCGTACATACCGAGACGAAACTGACTAGTTAATCCTTAAGTAGAGTTGACTTGATAATAGGTACAAGACGCACCAACTTAACATTCTCTATCACAAAATAGTAAGAAAACTTGCGAAACAACATAATTATAATTAGAGTGGAACTATGAGCGCATGTCGGAGGTAAATTACAAGCGAAGGAGCGACGGTGTAATGGAGGTGTTCCGCTCGGTGTGCCCGGAGCCTAGCCGACGCGGCGGAGGGGTGTAACAGGTGGCCGGCCGTGTGAGCGCGCCCTAACCGGCAGCCGGAACCACCCTAATCACTGCAATCACTCACGCAACTCACTTAATAAGGTAAAGAGTTCCCCACGATTTACAACATTCATGGAACTTATTACATTTCATTTTAAAAGAACTTACTTCGGCCCTTAATTTTCAATTATTCATTTTAACCCCTGCACTAACATTATCACATGACCCACTTTTATCGCAAGGTTGGAAATTCAGTCAAAGCATGACAGGTAAAATGTGAATTCAAAAGAAGAATACATTTCTATCTTGAGGCTTCCACCGTGAAACATAAGTCCTCTTTGCATATGAAATGTTTAAAATCGGATATATGTGAGCTCCAGTAAATACTATCAGCGGTCGGGATCGAGTGACAAGTGAAAGGAAGGAAGCGGCGCGACACGTCGCGACGACTCGCGTGCTCTGTAGTGGGACACCGCTAGTGTACACCCACCGACGTGACGAGCACTACGCCCCGTGACAATGAATATATTCCCTGTATTAAGAGGATACAACACTTGCACGATGAAATTAGCTGTGTACTCCACCATCCCCTTAGTGAGTAGACGAAAATAGAATATTATACTGATGAGTGTATAGTACCACTACTCTCCGTTAACATATATATGTTATCTATCGTCCCAATAGTTAAAGACTTAGTTTAAAGAGCTTTCGTAGAATGAAGCGGTGAGTGAAGGAAACTATACCGATGTCATTAACTGGAGGCACGAGGTGAGGTACGAGCAGCGGTGGAGGCGTCTGCTCCATACTCAGACTTCATACTGTCTCCGTACTTATACCTTCACGTACCTATTGTGTACAAAAACCAATGACAGTATAAATAATTTGGAAATCAAAAAGAACAGTGAAGTAAGTGCCGGCTCGCATTCAGCTCCGTCGTTATAGGTTTGGTCCCCGAGGGAAATTATGGCGTCGATAGCGGGTCTTACCGACTTATCGAACGACGTTTTTCAATGAGGACCTTTATTAACTACATTTCCCCTCAATTTAAATTTTATTACTATTATTTTAAGATCGATTTCTGATTGGCTCGTCTGTAGGACGCTTTTCGTTGGCACGGTAAGCGGCTTACAGGCAATTCCTTTTGCTTGGGTAAATTATAAATGGTCGTGAGAATAATTACCGGCGGACATGGTGGAGACTCTAAGTATTCTATTGTGGTGCCGACAGTACAGAGCGTAATTACCTCTGCTGTCTCAGTCGGCGAGATTAAAATTATAATACGAATTACTTCAGGCGCAGAACGCTTGTGCCACCTTGAAATCCATCTCATTATATTTCTCGGTTCATTTCTGGTCGATGTCTGACGGCCGTCCGCGTGCACTCGACTGAGAGCAGTCCCGAGTAACCAATATAAGTGTCTCCGATAAATCTCGGAGGTCATCCGTAACGTGTTTAGTTATTGTCCTAAAGTCGGTAAATTGAGTTGTATGGTTCGGGAGGTCTTGAAGGCCCCGCGCCACGGTCAAGGGAAATTAAAATAGTTTGCGAACCGCCCCCTCCCCCGCCCGCCCTGCACGCCGGCAGCTCCTCCGTCAGGTCAGACGATGTAATTTGTCTAGGGACGGACAGATTTGAGCATTAAATGAAATTATGTCCGCGTTGTTTCATATCAGACATGAAAGGATCGCCTGCGGATCAAAAGCCCTTTAAAAATTCATTTGAGATTCACTTCTTCCTTATTATTACATACTTTAATTAAGGCTTTCAACCTCTCGCAACCAGTCACTGAAGTGGTCGGACCTACGCATCGATACTTGAAGGAACAGACTAAGTATGTGTACAATATGTGTCTATATAATTATTAAAATCCAATAGTCAGCCAAGTGCCGGGAGTGGCGAAGTTGATCTCGTGTGTCGGGCCGAGCGGGGTGCGCGGCGCTCGCGGCAATCGCCAACTTGTGAAGATGAGTTAATTGATATTCCGTGTCCTGCCCTCGGAGCGCGCGCCGCTTTGTTGCAGCTCCTTGTATTCATGGCATTATATCGCTAGTCGATGCTCAAATCACAACCGCACACAGCACCCAGAGTCATCCCATATTAAATAGTAATATTCAGTAAACGTATTTTAAATTAAAACTACAGCTACGGGTACACCCCCCTTAATTTTTTTTTGTAATTGTGGACACAGAAGTCCGCAGTTTCTAAATCAAATCTAAAAACCATTAAACATAAGTATTTCGCTTCATTAGGTATTCGAATATTCACATACAACTTCCGTACACAAACCAGTGCAATAATATATTAAAATTATTTCCCAGTTTTCTGTTTGAAAGTAGACACAAAGAAATCGCGTATTTTCTTTTCATTCAAAATGCTACAACGTAAAATATTGTGCATTCTTTCAGCGCGATACAAATTGTTCGAATTTGCTGTAATGTTGAGAGCTAGCTCGCGGTGATGACGACACACGCGACGCGCGACACGCGACACGCGGCGGGCGCGCCACGCGTCGCCACCTGTGGTCGCCACGCCGTGTAAGACATTACTTACAGCGAAGAACGCACATTACAACAGTTACTAATACGTATATAATGTACACTACACAGATATTATTGCAACTCGATTTGCAATGCTAAACACTAACCAAGTAAAACTAATTTAATTAAAACTTTGGAATTATTCTATGTTTATACTTAGTTAAGATGGAATCATAAATTATAATAAATGCATTTTAACACTCTTAACTAATATTAAAACTTGTCTTATCTTCTTCGCTTCGTTTGTTATAAATATAGCGAGCTCAAACATATTAATAGTCTTTTGTAATATCGGATAAATATTGTAGCACGGTTCGTAGCGCCAAGTTTCGCGGTCTACCGGTCTCGTAGCGAGTCGTAGCCTCGTAGCGAGGCTCGTAGCACAGACAAATGGTTGAGATATGTCTTGTGTAGAGGCGGGCTTGTATTGCGGATGTCGCTGATATTGTAAGCGGGACACAGCGGGACAGCGGGGACGCGCCGGCCGCGGGACAATGGGACACCCGCCCACAATGTAATGGAAACGCTTTGACTTTCTAAAAGAAGAATAAATGTCGCGCGCACTACCCGCCATTGAGATTTAAGACTCTGAAATATTCCAGGAAAATGTTCACGCGCGTTGGCGAAATAGGTGGGAATTGAAATTAAACGAATGCCGAGTGGGATTCAACTAATTGGTAGTTACGGGTACTTCTCAACTGGTTTGGAAATATGGACGAAACGTTGTACGGGAACTGAAGTGAAAACCGGCGGCGGTTGGTGGGTTACGTAATACTATGGTAAGCAATACAAGTTGGGCTGCGAGACAGTAATGCTAGATTTGTAAGACAATCCCAATGTAATGGAAGCTAGCTATTTAATTAAGTTCCAAATTAGCCTTGATTAAGCGAAGTGCAGTAGAGTGGGGTTCAACAACGCAGAACCTCACGAAACACTAAATATACGAAGCACTCGTATACTGCACTAGACAGCAACCTAGCGAGTTACGAATAGAACAATGTGTGGCGCAGCATGCCGATCTACTCGTAACTGTGCGCAGCACACAGGCGGGCGCGGCGCTCGGGCAGCGCGCTCGTGCGTGAACACTCAGCTTTATGAGCGGAAACTTGTTACACGGTACAGGGAGCACGCGCCCCGCGACCTCACCGCGACAACACACCGCAACACACCGCAACACGCTGCACCGCGCCGCACTGCGCAGCATTGCGCCGCTCCGGCAACACGTCTTATGTACCGCGGCGATCGCGCCTGATGCACCTGCAGCTGACGCGCTACATCGTCACAAGCAAATATAACTAAATATTATACTACAACTCTGATTAAATAGCATAGTAACACTGAATATTTACAATTGTTTGGTGTATAAGTATTATTAGCTATAAAGTTAGACGCTGCAACGCAAACAAACCATTGCACATTGCTTGCGTTGTTATCTACTAACTCATAAATTAGCAGATAGCTGCATATGCTATAGTTTCGGTTTGTTCAAATGAGCATTTGTCGCAACAAGTGAATGAGGCGCCGCCGCGGGTCAGTGTGGGGGGGGGGCATACTGAGAGCGCGGCTGGACTCTCATTAGGCGACTATTTAGGTGACAATAACGTGGTATGCTATAACATTTATTAAACGCATTTGTTTTACAAAGCAATTAAAATAACTGTTGTTAAAACACTCCATGTATACATATACACATGGAGTAGTGTGGTGTGAGCGGGCTCGCTCGCCGGAGGGAGAGCGACCTCAGAGAACACTTCGGAGAACATACTCCTCGGCGCACTCACAAATAACTTCGTTCAACTTCATTTATGGTGTATCAGTTTATCTATACTATTATATTAATTAATATTATAAAGAGGTGTTTGCAAGTTTGTTTCTTTGTTTGTTTATATGTTCGAGCTATTCTCGGAAATTATCCATCCGGTTTCAATAATTCTTTTTGTAATAGATAGCCCAATTTGACGGGAAGGTTATAGGCTATTTTTCATCCAGAAATTCCCATGGGAACAAGTACGACTCGGGTAAACCGTGGAGCGCTGCTAGTTTTTAATTAATAAGTAGCACACTTTTAGATGTCACTTAATTTTGCTGTCATTAGATATATCACCAATCACAAAAACTAAAGGGAGATGTGAAAAGGGGGGCGGGGCCGGTGTCGCAGCAATATGCGCAACAACGGAACACATTGCGAGTCGAAATATTATGTGTATATTGTTTACATAAATTGCATAGTACTAAAGATTATTCGAACGTTGAGCACATTCAAGCTAACAAAATACTTATAATACGGATGTTATTGAGTATGTAGTAATGCTGCGAACGAATACTCGCACTGAATGCAATGTGTGTGTGTCACTATTATTTTATTTTGATTACTTTGTGTGTGTAAATTTACTCAGTCCGTAGGTTGGCATCTCTCTATATCTCTATGTATATCACCGTTTAAATCCTATGTATATTCGACGGACAATAGATTGAGTATAGATGCTATAAAGTTGAGCAAGTACGATTCATGTTAAAATTATGTTTATTTCAGACTTAAGGGTGCGTTTTATTAAAGACGAGCGGAGCTATGCGGAGTCCAATCGACTAATCACATCGTATTGAAATGATCTAACAGCGCAGTGACAAATTCGTTGTGTTTAGTCGATTGGACTCCGCACAGCGCCGCTCCACTTCAATGGAAACGCACCCTTAGACCAGCAACAAACATTATGCAAGCATATACGCGTCGTCAATCTTACTGTACTGATTTATTCAGCAAGCGAGAAGCATTTGTCCTGCAGTGAAATGTTATCAAACATGATTTTGCTTTAAACTTGGACTTTAATCAAACAATATATTGCGTAGAAGTATTGCGACTGTACGCCGGCGGCGGCGTGGGTCTCGTTAGTAACGTCACGGGCTCCGACACTGTTCACAACTTAATAACAACTTCACTCTCATCTCATTTGGTTCCGACAAGGCGTCGCGGTGTCCATTCCGACCCACTCACGGCTCAAAGAGACACTATTACCCCTCCAAATTAAATAAAATTCAATAAATTGCAATAAAGAATTGAAAGTGCTTTCCTCTCCAACTACCAAAGACGTTCCTGTATTGTAAAGTAGCAGATATGTAAGAAAACGATTTAAAACTTTTGAAAGAATCTACTCCGTGAAACAATCTGTGCAGGTAATATATCGGTCGTTCGGGAAGCTCGAGAGGATCGATACGAGCGGTCGTGATTCACAACCGATGAATATTGAACTGATATAACTCGCCGTGATTGATTGTCGCCCGCGCTGACGAAGCCGCCACTAATTGATTAGCTAATAATTTGACGAGCACCGCACCTCCACTCGTCCACACTTACAACATTACAGTCATAGACATCATCGCACGACCCGGAGATAAATAACCTGCAGGAAGGTAGATACTTCACACGGATTACCAAAGTATAGTGAACTATGCAAACGGAAAAAAACCTTTGTTTTAAATTAAAATCTGCAGTATCGCTTTGACCGGCGAGCCCGTGCACCGGCCGCGGTAAGGTAGTGGCTATAGTGAAACGCTGACGCGAGTCAATAGATAAGATACCGTTCTATGTTATCTGAATATCTGTCCAAACAGAAAAATAATTAAAAACCAGCGCCCGATAGCCAACAATCAATGTAACAGTCCAAGAGCTGCCCGAGTAAAGCATGTTAACAAATAGTTAGGCATCTTATCTAAATGTTTTCGGTTATATGTTTTAATCCATTGAATATTATTATTCCTCTAATCCGCCGAAATCTTTACACCGTTTTTGTTCCCCCACAATGGCGTGACCCTTACGCGTATTGGAGTTTGTATTCAGGACGAACGACCAAAACCGATTAAACGGTTCCACAAAAAATAGCCAACAGATAACATGTCACGGGCGACTGTTTGTCTGTCCGTGTCGAAGCGAACCGTCTGCTTCAGGGGAAGGGGGAGACCTTGTAGTATAATTTTACGTTATAACAATAGAAGTTATTATAAAACCTGCTCCCTGAAAGTTGATTGAACACAACCATCCCGTATCGTATTGCAACACTAGTCGCAACTCACTAATGTTGCTAAGCACGTGGGTTGTTCCTTAAAACAATTAAATGAGACTGTGTCTGATAACCGTGATCAAACGCGCTGGTCCCTGTCACCCCGCGCGAACGGCGGGATCCAGATCGATGCACATCCTATCGCCAGCCTGAAATACCGACCGGACGACGCCACACATACATCCTCCTCGATGCCAAATTTTAGACCAATCGAAAAGACCCGAATACAGATCTATACAGAAACGCCACCGGTAGAGCGTGTTGTCAACCGTTTAATAAAAACATTCCGCTTGCGGACTCTGTTTAGTTTTACTACAATATTGTATTAGGTATGTGGTCTATTGCGTGCACTACCCATGAAATAGAAACCGAATGTTGCGCTCATGAACATGTATAACATAAACGAGTGTGAAAAGTGGGCGCAACTTGTGTTAAATATCTGTACAGTAATGGACGCAGTAATGAATGTATACCGGGCAGCGTGATGAAGTGATCGGTGCGCCGCAGCCGCGGCAGCGGCGGCGAGTGATGACCCGTCCGCGCCTCCGCCGAGACGACTTAGTCTGCGACTAACCTCCCATCCCTCTAGCTATTTACATTACAATGCATATTCTAACGCAACTGCAGCCAGCCCGGTGTAGTGTGCCGACAACGTAGACGTTACCTTTATTGATCCAATACGAGTCAACAAATGGACGGTAAAGAACATTGAACAGTTAAGAGCTCGTACCTCCTGAAACAATAAAACTTAAATGTAATCCATGATAAGAAACCCGACTTTATAATATTTCATTAGATTAATTTTACCGGTCAAGGTTCTCCGGTGACTGGGCCGCTCAAGAAATAACGGAATTAATTACTTCGCAAAGTGGTGTCCAACTTGTTTGAATGGCAATCTGGCGGAATAATTCGCGGAGTTTTTTAATAAGGTCCAAGTAAGGAAGTTGTCAGAGAGTGACAATTGACGAGCTCCTCTGGAAGGACAGTGCCGGACGGCGGGGCCCGCCTTATTACAACATGATTACATTACTCTCTTATTACAGACACAAACATAAATCTACAAGACTCCTTATTTCACTCCACAGAACGAATAAAATGTACAGAACTAGAAAAATAATTGCTGAAAATTGTTGTTGGTACCAGTACTTGTGTATAAAGTCTCTTAAATCTCTCGTCACTCGTTTGATCTCGCTTATAAAAACAAAACTTTGCAGACGAAACCTTATAAAAGTGATTGCCTAGCGCCGACGTAACATCACAGTTAAGAACATAATTAGTGTTACCTACTGCGAAATTCAGCGATTATTATGAAAAGTAACATTTTGTGAAATTAAAATTTTTACAGTTCAAAATTTACAAAATGATAAAATATTTGAGTAGTCCGTAATTTACGTATTACCTCAATTGTTTTTGATCCTATGAAATGTTGAAGTCTCACATTTTCCAGGATGTGTCAGATTGCATGTTTTCTAGTGTAAACCGAATGCATCGACTTGGTGAAGTTTCTTTTATCGGATTCTGCTCACACTTTGTCGGTGATTTGATAACAATATACTGTAATCTCCCGACGAGCGAGGACTACGTATATTATGTAAATTGCCATGTGTACGTACACAGTGCGCGGCTGTGTGCGTGACGTCGCGATTTATTATCATTTTATAATCGCCTTTACGTTACGTTCCGTGACTCGCTCGTGTGTGCCCCGCGGATGTGGCGGCATTTTGTTACAATTACGATATTAACATGTTAATACTATTGTATTTGTGTCCTGTTATAGCAACAACTTAGGCCCCACATAGTTATCTACTATGTTATGCAAAATCAATCGATGATAAACGCCTTACAACAAAAAACAAAAATTCGTTCATGGAGAAACTTCGAAAAGTATTCGATCATGGCGGTAATAAACTAAATTTAGTAAAACTTAATTCAGTTTTGAAGAATTGATTGAAACGTACCTATAGGTTTTGGATATTTCAATTTTATTTTGCTTGATCAAGTTAACTAATTAACTTCAACTAATTACTATTTGTCAAAACAGGAACTGACGTACGGCGAAAGCGACTGTCGAGCATTCCAAAACGCGATCACTCACCTCCTCTGACGTGACCGAAACGTAGAATTGTTCCCCTTTAACTACGCTGTAAGCCCAGAAGTTAAGTAGTTCCAGTACTAACCAGTTTCGAAAGTTCATAAACTCAGCCGTTAAAGGATTAGCTAAAAATACAATTGAGTTTAATATAAGTGTCGGGCGGCGTCGGCGCGGTGCCGGGGTGTCGTCGGCGCGCGGCGGCGGAATTCCACTTAGAGTTGTCTGAGGAGCATTCCCGCAGCCGCGCGAGCCAATATTGTACAAACAACACCCCTAATAAAATAACTCGCCGCTCCGCGACCCGCCCGCCGGCCCGCGTCATACATTACATATCATGTTCACTTTAACCGTCCAACTCGACGCTGGGACTCCCCTACTCAGAGAGCTGGCTTTGAATCTAATCTCGTCTCTGAGTTAGGAACGTTATCTTTATGCTGCGCTATTATTGTGAACACACGTCGCCATTTCCTCCTAATATATTTGAAAGTGTTTGTTTCAGTAATCTAACGAAAACAGCGCTATTATAAAGAGTTATAATCTGTGGCATCGTAGACCCGAAATGAACAGAGCGATATGACGGGTTTTTTTGGTTTGTAGCCGGACGTGATTGAGATGGTACGCTTACAATTTATTTTCTGACAAGTCACAAAACCTTTTTTTGCGTAAATCGTAATGTTGCTTAACTAACAAAATGTATTTGGCGCTATCTACGACATTTGCACCTCAGTCTTCTGTGACCACGCGCTACGGTGTAAAATAAAAGCCAAGTATAAACGTAGTTTCAATTCAAAATGAGTAGTGTTCACTTAAACCTAAGAAACCAGTAAGTACCTATGTATGAATACTTTCGTAATGAAACTCCGGTATCTAGTCCTCCAACGCTGCTCGCCGCCGCTCTCACAAACGTAAACAACTTTTTGTTTTTATAACAAAATTGTATATATGTATTGGAAAACTGAGTCCTCTATTTCTCATGCGGTTTTTCTTTGTTCATAGATCCTGAATTTCTTTTGTCAACCTAAGCAATGACCTATCATTGCAAATATAATTACACCTATAAACAAGGCGACGCAAAAGGAAACTCGACGGAATAACAAGAAACGTAATAATATGTAGTAACGTTCACAAGTGGACGTGTGAGAAGTATGGGGGAGACAGAGAGGGCTGGGGAAGTATACGACAAATGAATGAGTAGGACGTGCGGGTGACGTCACGCCGCGCGGTGATGGATGGCGGCCGGCCGCGAGGAGCTGCGCCTCGGGACACTGCGCGGCGACTAGTCATCTGTTGCATTACCACAATTAACGTCTTCATACAAATAATACTATACCTTATTCAAGTGGCGGTAAATTAAAATAATGTATGCAAGTAACAGGCAGAACTCTAACAACGGCACGCACTCGTATCACCTACACCTGCAGAATAAACAACACGTCAAACAAATAGCGCGCGTTTGTCACACTTTGTGTTATTTAATTGTACTTCAGACAATTAATTATGTTATGCCGCTGCTGGAGGCGCTACGCAATTCCAACCCTATTACAAGTAAATTAGGAATATATTGGCGTTGGCAAGCGTGTGAGTTACGATGCGAGAGTACACATGTGCGTCGTCCGCGTTTTTGTTGCGACTATGAATCTTCAAAATCTATGTCGGAAACATTACAACGCCGCGAGGAGCGCTCACGAGCTGATTATTATGTTAAACGGCTACAAATGGTTTAAGGAATATTGAAAAATTTCTCTGTAACTCTGTTGTATGAATAGGTATTTGGATGATACTGAGCTGTTGAGTAGTAGTGTGTATGAGAAGTCTGGATATCGGCGCGAGCTGCCCGGAGACCTGTTCGCTCCAGGACTTGCAGGTCGCTACAAGCAGGGCAATTTCATTGGCCTCTTTTTTTGGCGAACCATATTTAGGAAAATGAAGACTCATTGACTCGATGAAGAAGAAGATCACACATTTTATCATAAACAAAACTTTCCTCGCGACGCTAAAGAGCGGGTTAAAGTTTAGATTCCGGTCAGTGTAACGCCGCGCCGCCGCCGCTCGGTGCAGTGCGTCATAGTTGTGACCCGCTCGCTGCGATAGAATCACTACACAGATTTAATACCGAAAACCATTTCTGCAACGTAACGACCACCGTAAACTAAGTTTAGTTAATCCGACTTCGTATTGTAGCTCCTGAGATATTGTGAAAGGTGTTTCATGGTGCGTGACCATTAGGTATAAGAGTCATACAAGCGGTTTGTGAGACTGACTGACTTTGACTTAGGTGACCGTTTATCTGCTTGTATATCATAAATAGTAATGAAACTATAGCGGTGCGGGAGTGGTGACCGCATGTGACGCCACTTGTCACGTCGCGTCGTCGTCGCCGCGTTGTCCCGCGCCGCCGCGCGCCGTAATGAGCGCGTGACGGACGGCGGCCACTGTTACCTCACTCGGCGGGACATTCATGAGCCGCATACCAATACCAACATACCGGCTATACTACCTACTAACTTACTAATTATACTCGTATGTAGCTACGTACCGATAGAATACCGATCACTATACGAGTAGGTCCTACGACAACGTACTCGGCTTAGATTATTTTGAAACATCGTATCGTTTGGTGCACTTATACATCGTAGTATGTTATCCCAGCATCGTAAGAATTAAAATAAAATGTCAATGTCGAATACATATGAAAGGCACTCTACGTGATTGAAAATAAAAACTTGTTTAATATCAGAATGAATTCTGAAGATTAAATTGGTTTTACATAAACGGAAATTCCAATATAAAATTGTCGATTCAAGGCAATTGGAGCGCGAAGGAGAGACCGGGCAAGAGCTGCTCGGCGTAGGAGCCGCTCGGTGCCGCGACGCTCGCGCGACTCCGGCGGGACTTCGAGGGGACTCGGGGGAGCTGCCGGACCGTGTGGAGCAACCGCGCGCGGCGCAGGGCTCGGCGCCGCTCACCGCTTACTAGAATAGTTTTAAAATTGTAAAGTAGGTCGGAGTGATTTATGGCGGCGTCGTTGACGGCGATGATTAATGTAGGAGCAGGTGATGCGGGGCCGGCGGGGCCCGGGGCCGGGGCCGGGGCCCGCCGCGCCCTCTCCGTCAACACATCACCGCCGGTGTACTCTTAGCCTCGATTTATGCTACATTTATCCGTAAACGAACGACTTGCATACTAATTGCGGCAACGTTTTCTCGATAACGCCCCGATTGCCACGACTAACGGCGTGCGATACAAAAACCACAGATAGACGTTGTTCGATTCCTCCCGCACTAGTACCAATACTCCCTGACAGTATTCAGGGATTATCCTACTAATATTATAAATGCGAAAGTTTGTATGTATGGATGTATGGATGTATGGATGTATGGATGTATGGATGTATGGATGTATGGATGTATGGATGTATGGATGTTTGTTACTCTTTCACGCAAAAACTACTGAACGGATTTGGATGAAACTCTACAGTAATGTAGGTTATACATCAGAATAACACATGGGATATATTTTATCCCGAAATTCCCGCGGGAACGGGAACAAAGCGGGTAACACCGCGGGGCGCGGCTATAGACTATAAATAATACTAGCTGCGCCCCGCGGTTTAACCCGCTTTGTACCCGTTCCCGCGGGAATTTCGGGATAAAAATAGATGTTGGCTGATTCTCAGGCCTAACCGATATGTACACAAAATTTCATAAGAATCGGTCGAGCCGTTTCAGATGAGTTCAATTACGCACCCCGTGACACGAGAATCCTACTAATATTATAAATGCGAAAGTTTGTATGTATGGATGTATGGATGTATGGATGTATGGATGTATGGATGTATGGATGTATGGATGTATGGATGTATGGATGTATGGATGTTTGTTACTCTTTCACGCAAAAACTACTGAACGGATTTGGATGAAACTCTACAGTAATGTAGGTTATACATCAGAATAACACATGGGATATATTTTATCCCGAAATTCCCGCGGGAACGGGAACAAAGCGGGTAACACCACGGGGCGCGGCTATAGACTATATAATACTAGCTGCGCCCCGCGGTTTAACCCGCTTTGTACCCGTTCCCGCGGGAATTTCGGGATAAAAATAGATGTTGGCTGATTCTCAGGCCTAACCGATATGTACACAAAATTTCATAAGAATCGGTCGAGCCGTTTCAGATGAGTTCAATTACGCACCCCGTGACACGAGAATCCTACTAATCCTACTAATATTATAAATGCGAAAGTTTGTATGTATGGATGTATGGATGTATGGATGTATGGATGTATGGATGTATGGATGTTTGTTACTCTTTCACGCAAAAACTACTGAACGGATTTGGATGAAACTCTACAGTAATGTAGGTTATACATCAGAATAACACATGGGATATATTTTATCCCGAAATTCCCGCGGGAACGGGAACAAAGCGGGTAACACCGCGGGGCGCGGCTATAGACT
This sequence comes from Cyclophora punctaria, assembly GCA_951394245.1. NCBI lineage: Eukaryota > Metazoa > Arthropoda > Insecta > Lepidoptera > Geometridae > Cyclophora > Cyclophora punctaria. The sequence continues at coordinate 11,206,770 of OX596175.1, forward strand.
ATATAATACTAGCTGCGCCCCGCGGTTTAACCCGCTTTGTACCCGTTCCCGCGGGAATTTCGGGATAAAATATATCCCATGTGTTATTCTGATGTATAACCTACATTACTGTAGAGTTTCATCCAAATCCGTTCAGTAGTTTTTGCGTTTAAAGATCTAAGCATACATAGGGACAGACAGCGGAAAGCGACTTTGTTTTTTATTAGTAGTGATGCGAAAGTTTGTGAGGATGGATTTATGTATGTATGAATGTATATTAGCAACTCTTTCACAAAAAAAATTACTGGACGGATTTGGATAAAACTTTACATTAATATAGGTTATACATCAGACTAACCCATGGGATATATTTTATCCCGAAACTACCGCGGGACCAGGTACAACGCGTAGCGCGGTTAGTCACTACATAGTATAAAATAAAGTCGTCTCTGTTTCGTGTTTGTTTGTCTGTATGCTTAAATCTTTAAAATTACGCAACGGATTTTAATGCGGTTTTTTGTAATAGGTAGAGTGATTCAAGAGGAAGGTTTTTATGTAAAAAAATTCCCGAAATTCCCACGGGAACGGGCACAACGCGGGTATATGTAACCCAAGGTATGAAAAACATGCCTAAAAAAATTGGTTATTGGCGTGCGCTACTAAATCTATTGATGATACACAAAAACAATGTTCTACACAATCAAAGTACATATCATTGCGAACAAATAAGTTCGCGAGGGCATATGTCTAACTATTATAGTTAAGCCACAATAACCGTTTTTAGTTAAAATTAATTAGTTAAAAAAGGAGTGTAATTTTAAGTTGATGATATTCATATGATGATATGAATCTACATCAAAATAAATGGCTCTACAACCAAGGTTAATTATGTTTCTTTGTATACCTCTTTAAATTATTAAAATCGGACAGTTAGTTTCAGAGTTATGATGAGAAATATCACTACATAGTATAAAATAAAGTCGTCTCTGTTTCGTGTTTGTTTGTTTGTTTGTCTGTATGCTTAAATCTTTAAAATTACGCAACAGATTTTAATGCGGTTTTTTGTAATAGGTAGAGTGATTCAAGAGGAAGGTTTTTATGTAAAAAAATTCCCGAAATTCCTACGGGAACGGGCACAACGCGGGTAAAACCGCGGGGCGCTGCTTACAAAATAATAATGCTCGATGGCGGGTCTCTTAGGGCCACTTACTGTTTCGTGCGGTCAAAGCGCGCGGGGATATACCTACCTACGAACTACGAACGACGAAGACGTGCTATGTAGGTATTATCCCGAATTCTTCCTCACATGAAATCTTGATTGTGTATACATATATACTCGCGCGAGACATGTAATATTTTATCCCCAATTTCCCACTTGAAATTTTGATTGTGTATATTCCTGCGGGAGACACGCAATGTTTTATCCCGATTTTCCTACATGAAATCTTGATTACCCGAAGCGAAGCGAGGGCGGGTCGCTAGTCAATTTATATTACAAGCGCCATTATTAAAAGTATACTCACATAAACATTCATATCTGAAGAACAATCAACGCTAGCTTTAAAAGTAATACTATTCTTGTACATAAGATACTAGAAGATAGGTCACCTTTTCTGACCTCTTGTTACATGTGATTAAGTGTCCCATCTTTTAATTCCTAATTTGTATTGAATAGCAGAAAGCTTAGTTGTGTTATTTAACACTGAACCCAAAAACCTTTTATTTTTATTAACAAGGTAACGCTCGGCTCATGCGACCGGTACCTAAGTATGTGTAAGGATACTGAGAAGGGTATGTGTTATTGGAGAAAACATCAACCCATACCGATAACTGATGTATTTAGTACAGCGGCAGTCGGCCGGTGTGGGCTGAACCTAGGGTAGGATGACCGCGGGTAAAAATACCGGAGAGTCCCCGCGATCGATACCGCCTGCCGCCGGACCCGGCCCGGTCCGGCCCGGTCCGGCATCACACTCGCGCTCGGACAATAATGAACTCACTCCCACTCATCAGACATGCGCCAGTTCAACAGCTTCAACTTCACAATAACATAATGTGCAAATCTTTCAAATACAATAGTTGAACATCATTAATGCTACGTGTAAACCCGACTTTACTCCAGCAGGTACCTTCCTCGCGTAGCGGCATCACGTCGCGGGAACAATTTGATCGAAACGTTTGAGTCAAAGCTCGCCGCAGTCAAAAGAGTCCGGTTAGTGAGCGGTCGGTGTTTAATTTCCGTCGGTTGCAGACACTAACGAACTTACTAGAAAAATAGAAGATTCTGTCGTAAAAGGAAATCGTGCCAATAGCACTCGCAAAGGCCGCTCAGCTACGAAACGCTGATAACATTTACGATTTCAATTAAAAGAGGTCTGTGATTTTCCGAAAGATAGGCACACCGCACCGGGGCCCACGTGAGGCGCCGTCTCGTGAGAGCGCGAAGACATGATCGCCATCCAATACCGCCGCGTCAGCCCGGAATCCTATTCCTCGGATATAGCCAGCTATAAAAACTTTCAGTTAATTTCCTTAATTTTCGGTAAAACGTAATAAATATCAAAGAGTTGCCGATACCATCACACCAACAAGGAAGAAGCGTTACATTGAGGAACGAAGTCCGGCTAAAGTACCGCATTAAACAGTAAGCGAACAACAAAGTCACGAGTGGAGTCGTAAAACAAAGCAATGATCTGATAAGGAGTCAATCCCCGCGATCCCGCCCGCCACCGAGCGATCCGCCCGCCCGCACCCCGCGCCTTCGCCTCGCGCCTGCCCTTCCAAACAATCACAATAATCGAGAGTACCTTCAATCCAATCCTCTGCCTTGTGCGCTAAAAATAAGTAATTATTTAAAGGATGAGGCGTCAATCATCCGGTTACGCAGGAGTCTCACATTGAGAGCCTTCACATGGCCACAGCCGCCGCTCCGCGCACTAGAACTGACACAGACTTACCTACTTATTAATTGACAGATTTAATGAATAACACTCGTTTAGACAGTACGTTCGCACAGGTTGTTGGTCAACCACGGTATCGGAGATTTTAACTGGGCCTCAGTCGGCCTGACGGCCTGATGTCTGACATGGTCCAAAGATTACAATAACCGGCACCGGCAACTAACGTACCCTCCGAAGCGCGGTAGCATCAGAACAAAGGAAATGCTACTGTTGGTTCCCCATCCGAGTATTCAACACAACAACGGCGTTAGACGATAGTACTGTAAGAATATAAGCAAGTATGTAGTCAAATTATTTTTGTAGAAAAGAATTAACATATTAAATACTTCTTACCTTGAGGAATATTAATAAAGGTGAAATTAAGTTCATTTTTTACAAGTACAAACAAGTATCTTGAAAAATAACGTGTATCCTGAAATGAGGCTCATTAACGTTTACTCTTGAAAGATTTCCCTTCGACGATTTTATTGACCGTCCGACGATATTGTGCAAGTGTAATAATGTAATAATAATGGAAATTTTATCGAAATGTGTATGTACGAATATAGGTCAGCCATGTAATACGCGAAGGTATTTGTGCTCTCAGCTTGGTCTTGAACAATAATAGTGCGGAATTTTATTAGGAGCTACTTGTAATCGGCGGCGCGGTCGGGCCGTCCGCACACGCCGCGACATCAAGCAGATCTATACTAATATTATAAAGCTGAAGAGTTTGTTTTGTTTGTTTGTTTGTTTGTTTAAACGCGCTAATCTCAGAAACTACTGAACCGATTTGAAAAATTCTTTTTGTAATGGATAGCCACATTCAACGGGAAGGTTATATATAGGCTACTTTTCATTCCGAAATTCCCACGGGAACGGGAACAACGCGGGTAATACCGCGGGGCGTTAGAAATAAGTGGGAATGTTTGACAAAACTACTCGTATGTGTATTGAAGTTTATTATCTGTGCCATAGTCAAAGTAACAATAGAAGGACACTTTGTTGCAATAGAAGGCATTATATTTATTTAATTTGTTATTTATATAGTATTTGCCAATATTTGCCAAAAATTAATTTGTTTTGAAGAAAACCTCAATGAGGCGTCGAGTCCATCCGCTCTGTCACCACGTTTTGACGTCAGGTTGTACGCAAAAGGAATGCTTAATTAAATCTATCTAAAATGCATCGTCGCGCGCCGCCCGAACCCGCCCTAACCCGCAGCCGCCCGCCCTAGCGTTCGCTTCACCAGATTTAATCAACGTTTCTTGAAACACAAAATATTACCTCACATAAGGTAAAGGGAATTAACTCGCTATATTCTAACCGAAAATGTTCTCGAGAACCTTTCCAGAAAGGGAGTTGAGGAATTTCATCGAGTTCGTCTGAGTACGTCAGATTGTGGAATGTTTTAACATTAGAGGATTTAAGTTGTCACGTTCCGCGCGCGATGCTCTTATCATGACTCGACCGTCGTGCGTGGAGCGTCGAGCGCGCGCCGCAGCGTAACGTGACGCGACGCGGCGAGACGCATCGTAAACTGTGCGAGTTATATACAATAACTGCGCTCCACTTCCTAAACGGAAACCAGATCAAATGTTGAAGATTACTTCTTGAAACAAATAGAATTGTACAATTTATATCTGCTACAATTTTCCGAATGAAGGAAGCGGAGCAACAAAGGATTATATTTATGTTTTCTAGTTACATAAATGTAGACACAATATTGAGCGACGTCTTCCTATTAAGATATCCCAGAGGTATCGAACTGATGAAAAAAATGTAAAGGTTCATTATGAGGTATCGAGCCGATAGCGCGCCTCCCTGCGGAAATGAGATGACAATCTGTCGGCGCAGTGCCGCGGTCCCGGGGCGGCCGCAGCGGCGTCTTCTGATTAAGGCCGGTATTAAACGGCCGCCGGAGCCGACACTAATTGAAAACGTATCGCGATACGCCCCCTCCGCCTGCTCTCGCCTGCTCTCATGCACTGCTCTTGATCTCTCGCTAACACGCAATAAACTACAGAACGATACCAAAATGAAATGTTTGAGTTGAAATTCTGAGTACATCTTTTAAATTATGCGGGTAGAACATACTCGTATTTATTAAAATAATAGATAATGAAAGGGTAATAAGTACAGTAATAACGGTCGGTTGGAGTGGTCGGGTCGGAGATGTAGAATTGAGATCAGTGGGTGCGTGTAACGAGGCGACCGCTCGAGGACATAGTGTTACGACGGAGACATTTAATACAAAGGTAATGTTATTGCGCTCGCTCGTGTAATTGGAGGTGAGGCAGCGGCGGCGTGGAACGAGTGCGGACAAATCCTAACGTGATAGGGGACGGCGAGACACACGAGCCGGCATTACCGGCCCGAGCCGGCTCCGGGGCCGACAGCGAGTGCTAGCAATCATTCCATCTCATTGGACTTGATAAGTCCGCGCGTCCCGTGGCGCGCCGTGATAACACAACGCGTTCAACTAACGACTAGCAATGAACCAACTATTGAGCTGTCATCCATCAGTTGTTTCTTATTTATAAAAAGCCCTTAAAACGACTACATTCATGGTAGGTACATATTATTGTAAATTGCTTAAGTTAGTTGGACAGATATGAAGATGATGCATCTTAACATACAATATTAAAGTGTGGTGAAACACAGAGTCATTAAATATGAACATGTTTCTCCGTGTATCGCATATCGATATCTCCGCGTCGACTTGCTCCTGTGAGCGAGGCGGCCGCCGGCTCCGGCGAGTGCATTTCGATGTCTCATACATACATCATAGTCATAGGTCCTCGTCAGATATCCGGTGAGTTACAAAATGGTACACTGCCCTCTGTGAGATGGAGTATGACTACAGGGTTGTTCGGTACTCACCGAACACCTTAGTTGGCTTTTCCGCGGACTGCACACAATTGACTCATCGACAATATTTTCATACTTACTTCAATCATTTTAGTTTTAAGTAACAAATTAGTGTACTTTCGGACGTCGAGTCAATTAGATGCATTCGCAACATTTAACATTGCCTTAAACATTCAAATTCGGAGGCGCTCTAACACTTTAGAGAATACTAGAAGGAGTTTACATTGAATCACGAGCGCATCTGCATGGAAGTGAGCAAGTCTCACTCATAATTTGTAGAAAGAGAGTTTGAGAAAGCTAAGGAAGCGTACGAAGCAACCAAGGCGATAATTGGGCAACTCTCTCGTCTTACAGTCTTATCATGTACCTACACGCGTTAACCGTCAAGAACCAATAGTAATATGAACCCACAAAGAATACATTATTGAAACTTCGTTCATTGTAAGTGTCAGCACACTTGAGACATGTGTCTCCTCTGCCACAGTTCCATTAATAACGCTAACAACGGACACCGGCCCGAGCAGACCGGTGAGCCGCGAGCGAGTGCAACTTGACAACTTACTAAGATTCAGCAACTCTTACAAGCTCAGCAATGCGCCATTATGAGCCTTATTACCGCGCCGTAAAGTGAGTCCTGAAGAGGACAAGTGTTCCAGTCACGAGACGACCCTAAAGTTGGCGCGCATCTGTTACAGGTTTACAATTACTTTGTTTCATGAAAACTTCACTATTTCACAGTTTATGTGTTCACACGTCACCCGATACGATACTCTTATTATATGGAGACTCGTACAGATTTAGAGAAATATTTCGTATATTTCAATACTTGTATAACAATTATGTTTATTTAATATAATTTAATAAAATCTTTATGAAGTAAATATCAGTAATCTCGTTGTACAAAAGCTTAATTTCTGAGTAACCATGTGTGAAATTGGACTTCACACACTATTTTAATTAGAGTAGCCTGTAGGCAAGCGCTTTATCCTCACTGAGGTGAAAGGCCCGTAATGTCCCGTAGTAACATACATACTTATTATACTTATATTAAAATTTATTTGTAAATACATATTTTATACTTTCCTTGAATTCAGAAGTTGTTGGGTAATTAGTTAATTTGGGATGTTGCAGAACGCCGTAGTATTGTCTATTCGGTTTGTATCCAGTGCGGAGCGCGCTAATTAGGTGCAGGAGGGCGCGGCGCGACGCGGCCGCGGCGGCGCCATTGTACCGTCTTGAGGCGGCCGCGGCTCGCGCTTCTATCACAGTATACAGTGCTGATAGCTTATTTAAAACATGTTTTGGGAAAACGTTCCACAAGTCTGGCTGTATTTATAAGAATGTTAATTTATTCACCATTTATCTCTCATTTACAAATGTAACAAATATTTGTACGAATAACCTTCAATCTCTCTGTAAAGTATTGTCTTTACTATTAAGTATATTATGTCTGACTGTGTTCTCGTGTAGGTTTTCGGATAATAAAATTAAAGAAGTTAATGTGCATCACTTGTTTTACTTAAGCGTGCGTCTATGAACCGAGCGTAACAATGACTGACTCGACTGGCGTCGCAAACGCTGAGTAATCAAAACCTGTGTCCCTACAGTACTCCCCTGCCAAAAAAAATAAAAAATATATAAAAAATCTACCAAATACATACTCAATATTAACTACAATATTCTAAGTTATAACCTTGAAATAATACAATGCATAAAATGAGTACTGTTAGTGAAGCTAAGTTGAAACAATTTGCCAGTCAGCAGTCTCGCTCGGCGCATAGACGTCACGAATACAATATCAAGTTACTTTCCTGTTAACATAATACAACACAATGTTTTGCTCATAGTACACGGAATTATTTATTATAAGTATTAAAACTGAATGGAATAAATGGGGTTAATAATAAAAATTAATGATAGGTATTATTAAAATACACAAATACATTTGAAAAATACATTTGAAAGTACAACAATTTTCATATGAATATTTATTTGAACACACTTCTTTAGGAGTGAGCTGGAAATGAACAAAAATATGTAATAATTAGTTACTTTCGTATTACCTTACATATTATAAATGTAATTACGGTCAGTCCGTAATCAGATGTGCCCAACCACACCAGGATGTGGTTGTTGCTGCATTGTGGTATGTACCTTAACAGTAGGTACCACGTCTGTCACGGATAACATCTCTTTCCTAATCCATTTCTTTGCGCTTTTTGAGCATCGTTTCCAAAAAATGCGTAATATGATAATTGCGGCCAAAACTATGAAAGCACACACTAACCACGTGAAAATGTTGATTTTATCGTGTAATCCATTGTTAATTACTGTCTCGTTAACTATGTTCTGATTTTGCTTTTCAGTACTTTTAGTATTGCCCATGCTGTTAAGGTTACGTATATATCGTTATAAGAACAAAATATGAATAAGTATGTACCAAGCGATTCAGTTGCGAAAACGACAGTGTACTCAATTGCGAAATTTTAAAATTGATGATTCAACATACCTAATGACGTGCTTTCCTGTGTTACTTAGCGATTTGGAACTAGAACTAATTAGTAGGTACATATAACAATTGTTGTTTACATAACTAATTACATTAAAATACTGTGACTGTCAATGACGCAATCTTACTCCTAATAAAAGTGAACAAACCATAGCCGTGGTTTGTCCACCCAAAATTCTGGTATCCTTGAGGTCACTGTAACTGACGCCAACGTGTCCTCGCTTACGCTGCCCTCTGGCTTTATCGCTTGCGGTTGCGTAGGCGCGGGTGTCGTATGTCCTTGCAACATTTTGGAATTTTCGAGTCACTGTACCGGTTAACACTGTTAATAGGTATGTCCGAGAACCGTTCGCACAAAATTCACAGGGGTCACCACTGTAAAGTATTGTCTTTACTATTAAGTATATTATGTCTGACTGTGTTCTCGTGTAGGTTTTCGGATAATAAAATTAAAGAAGTTAATGTGCATCACTTGTTTTACTTAAGCGTGCGTCTATGAACCGAGCGTAACAATGACTGACTCGACTGGCGTCGCAAACGCTGAGTAATCAAAACCTGTGTCCCTACATCTCTGATGGGAATTCTCTTGAGTTGTAGACGTCGGACATAAACCCATAACAAACATTTGTCTTTAAACTAATCCCCGCCGGGAATAGAATTCGGAACCTTTTTTGTCACAACAAAGATAAACTTCAAGTGTATATTTTATACGAGTAGGTATATTGACTTCGGTTGTTGTCAATGTTAGCTGTCGACATCAGTCTAATACGGAGTGAGAAGGCGTGATCCTACGAGGATGGCAGCCGCGCATCGAGTGTGTCGGCGATGTTCAGGAGTTCAATGAGTCATCGCCCGAGCGCGCGGGCCGCGGGCCGGGGGTCGCCAACATTGTACACAACATCTACATATTGTAAACTAACGTTTGCTTATATCTTCAATTGTTTTACATTTCACAGGTTCCCAATAAAGTAAATAAATGGTTTCCACATCCGGTAAATACACATATTTCACTTCCGTCGTAAATCATTTGTATAATTCGAGTACTTCTTTAAACATCCCTAACATTATATAAACGAGATTGACTTAATCTCGTTTATCGCGTTAGAATATTATTATTCATTGAAATACGTCAGAAACCGACGTTTCCAGTGAATTACACTACTCGTGGTCACGGGATGACTGTGATCATGTGAGTGTAAAAGTAAATTAATACCTTATATATTAATAACAACCACTTCAATCCAATCAAGACAAATTATAGTACGGCATTCCTGTTGTATCGATATGACAATACCGGTCCTAGCGACATATTTCATTTAGTATAACCAAATAAGACAAACACCAAATAAATACCTAAGGTCTACAATGATAAACCTTACGAAATAGAAGGAAACACCACTGAATATGTGCCACAATGTAATGTTATAGTTCACTCGCGATACTTGAGGGCCCAAAGTCCAGAGGCCTACGGTCCGCACAATCCTCGGGGTTCGAAACCATGGTCACAGATATAAGCACTCAAGCGTAAACAACCGCTCCGAGTGTATTTGTCAACACTTTTTCAGCATATTTTACATTTCAGGGGTACCTACAAGCGCCAATTACTAGATAAAATACCTTTCATAATACAATTAGATTTATTAAATACCCAATACCAACGAGAAATCGAGCGCAAGTGCAGCTTTAAAATATTTTATGCAAAACATTATGTTCTGAAAGCGTGCCAACTACCATCGACCATATTGGAATTAAACGGAATATACTGTTACAATCTCGGGGCAATTCGAAAACAGACCCTGATATTATAATTCTAAATCACGGATTTAATATAAAAAGGTACAAGAGCTCTCCGTCGAGTGCCTCGTGATTTGTTAAGGACCGTGAACAAGTTTTATTTCACAATCAAGCCGGCCCCGAGGCCCTGAGCCCGGACCCCGGGCCCCAGGGCCCCGAGCGCGCGACAAACTCACTGAGTAACGACATCCATGGGCCCACGAAAGAGGAACATATTCAGAAACACTTAAGTAGGCGACACAAGCGCATAAATTATGTGGAAGTTGTCAACAGCGCGTAATTAAGACAATACACAAACAGACGCCGAGGCTCAGAGCACACGCGCGCAACCACGACGCGGTACTCACACATGCAGGAAGGAGACGGGAGAGTGAGGAGTGCTCCTGATAACTACAAGTATACCATTTGATAGTTTTACAAATACCATTTTAAAAAGGTAAACACTTACATTTAAAAAAAAATCAAATGACAATTTAATATCACACTCTAAATAACAAGAGATGGTTACAAGAATTCAAATATCCCTTGCTGGACGGTCATAGAGAGAGGGTAAAATACGTGAAGCCATATTTAATTGGAAGCTAATAAATATCTGTCGCAGTAACGTATCACATTTCCGTAGCCGGGTCGGGCTGGGCGGCGCGGCGGCGCGCGGTGAGCGGCACAGATATCTGCTAAATTAATTTTAAAACTTGATAAACCTTTAATATACGAGTCGGGATGACGTATCGGAAATAGCCTCCCGTAGAAACGAGTCTCTGTATGGTAATGAGGGCAACTAATGCGCGAGAAATTGATCGCGCTACGGGTCATCGCTTCATACACACACACACACACTCACACAGTGTTAGCGTGTACTGACCTATCAGTACTATGTTTACCTTTTTTATATTTAGCGGTACATTGTTACTAGCAGTAGAAAAGTATTTGGGAGCAATAAAATACTTTTTAAAAACTAAAGTGAAAAGTTTTATTCACTAGGGACTGTTATAAACGTCCAAACTACGCTAAGGTTACTTAATTAATTATTAGTGAAAAGTTTTATTCACTAAGGACTGACGTCCGAACTAAACTAGGGTTACTTAACTAATAATGAATTATATTCTTAAAACTAAAGTCACTTTTCTTATCGCTTACTTATAGACTAAACATCCTTTCCGGTCATGCGCCCACGCATTCTCGCTAGCTCTTACGCACGGTCAGCGTTAGTGAAATTTATTACCATGCGGCCCGGTGGGTGCATAACTCCTCCCTCATCAAGAGCGAAATTATCGGGTTCTACAATTACTGGATTCCGATGATTTCGCTTAAAATAATATGAATGGAAATAATACTTATAACTATGAAAAATCCATATAGAAAAATCGTGGCTAAACTAACACTTTTGATATTCACTATATTGCCCATTTCACTATCACTTTCACTGAATGTGTCGCTAATTTTCAGGATGCGGGAAATGTGCTTCATTTCTTCCAGATCGATGTTCTTTATATTGATTACAGGTAAGGATGTCGGATTTTCAATTTTCATTTGAGGTAAGGTTGTAACGGCTGCAATTCTGAACTGAAGTTTTTCAGTAAAGGTGCGTTCATAGGTAAGTTCAATCTCATTCAGGTGTAAAGCACAGTTTTCAGATGTTGAAACAACGTATGTGCCCTGTAGTAATACTTTGTTACTCTCGTTTTCACATTTTTCAGTCATTATGGTTGAATTTCGCGTGAATATGATCCAACTTCCCATGCTAATACGCTGTACCTTGATGTCTTCAACTTCAACAGCATATGGTGAGCAAAACGTGAGGTTAGTCTGAAACTTCAGAAGCTGTTCAGCACATGTGGGAGGCTGAAACTGCGCTACGTTGTCGTCGGTACACAGGAAAATGGCTGCGTCGATTTTCTCGCACGGCTGGGATACTGGCAAGTATTTGGAGTCTTTTCGCCAAAAGGTACGGAAAATCGGGAAATAACAATTTTCTCGTAGGAAATTGGTAAATGGGAAGAGGATATAATTTGTAATAATCGAAAACTATTTTATCTGTTAACGGTACTTCCATTATAGATGTTATTTGACTTTCCTTTACATATAGTAAGGAACCAGCTTTATTTCAAAGAAGATCTAATAAAAACTCTATATCGCCCCAAAGGATACCATCAGAGAATTCTAAAGAGGTGAAATCACAATCTAAACGTGGTTATACTAGAGTCTTGGTGTCAACTGAAAACTAGTCAGAGACCGAAAGAAATCATCTAAAAATCCCAACCCTGAATTTGGATCCGATGATAAGAAACAAGAAAAAATAAGAGCAAACATTACCATCAAAGTGCCACAGCAATCTCTCAATGAGTTAAAACCAAAAGATATTTTTAATAGAATTATAGATTGCAATGAACTGTTTAAAACTATCCAACATTTTAGTGACTAAAGTCATTTTCATTTTATTTGCAAAATTAGAAGCTTATGGAATAAGGGGAGTAGCCCTTAACCTCATAAAATCATACCTAACGAACAGAAAACAAATAACAGAAATAACCAAACTAGATTTCCTGTCTATCTATCATAAACTGGTTAGAATCAAATAATTTAAGAATAAATATAGACAAAACACACTTCATTACATTCAAAAATAAAAATAGTAACTTTAATTCCGTAACCATGATCCTATAAAAGAACTTCAATCAACTAACCAGTATACGCTTCTTAACGCCTATCATGCATATGTCGGATCTATACTTAAATATGGTGTTCTGTTTTGGGGTAACTCTACAGAGAAGCTTGCAGCATTTAGAGCCCAAAAGAAATGTATTAGGTCTATGTGTACACTTAAAAAAACCGATAGTTGTAAGTCATATTTTATAAAAAATTCAAAAGTAAACGCCATATTAACAAAATAATATTTCCACATTGCAGAACAAATAAATTTAATAATAGCTTGTTTTTTCTAGGCATCAAAATCTATACTTCTATTCCACTTTCAATTAGAAAAATAGACAGGACAGACAAGTTTAAACTAAAACTAAAAGAGTATCTTTTACTAAAAGCATACTACTCATTAGAAGAATTTTTTGCAGATAAACACATATAATAATTAATAATGTAACTAGGTCTAAGATGTTAAGTTTTACTCTATAGTTTAGTTGATTTTAAGTTTTAGTTTATTTTAGTTCCTATAGTTTTTGATTGTTTAATAGTTTATTTTAGTATTTAGTTTTTTTATTTTTATATTTTAGTTTTGATTTTATATTTTGCACACCCTTTGGGTTTGTAAATAGATGTAACAACTATTTACGCAAATAAATGATTTGATTTGATTTGATTTGATTTGATTTTCTTACCTAGAGCTCTTTCTTTCGACTCTATCATGGATATTTCCTTATCATAACGTAAAGCATCTGTATAATCTAAATTTCCTGAAAAGGGGCTTCCTGTCATACTTAAGCTTCTTACAAACTTCACAACTATTTATAACTAAAGATATTATTTCTTGCATATTATTCCAAAAATAGTTCCTTTTTATTCTAAACTAAGTTTATTTTATTTAATAACAATAAAATCTACTTAATACATTAAATTAAATGGTCTACCGATTTTTAGGTAAGCCAAATAAAAGTTATAAAGGAAGAAGTTCGATTCCTACTATAACAAAGAATAGTGGGGAAAGGATGGCGAAAAATCTCACTCACCTGCCAGTCACCACCATGCTTAGGTATTGTCTCCAAGGTCCTTTTCAAATTTATCTGGTTCGCGGATCGCCACGGGCTGAAGACCGAACGCGCTTTTCACGCTTTTTAATCGTTTTTTTCGCGCACGAATCAGCAGCACACAGTAGTGCGATCCTACCGGCTGCGCCAGAAAAGTATTTGGGAGCAATAAAATACTTTTTAAAAACTAAAGTGAAAAGTTTTATTCACTAGGGACTGTTATAAACGTCCAAACTACGCTAAGGTTACTTAATTAATTATTAGTGAAAAGTTTTATTCACTAAGGACTGACGTCCGAACTAAACTAGGGTTACTTAACTAATAATGAATTATATTCTTAAAACTAAAGTCACTTTTCTTATCGCTTACTTATAGACTAAACATCCTTTCCGGTCATGCGCCCACGCATTCTCGCTAGCTCTTACGCACGGTCAGCGTTAGTGAAATTTATTACCATGCGGCCCGGTGGGTGCATAACTAGTCTGGTACGTACACTTAACTACTACAATAAGCTATCAATGCCGATAACTATCGTCGCTTATATTTATCGCTTCTCATGACGTTTGCGCTCTTCCTGTAGCTTTTACATTCTCATTAGTAAAGTGTTGTTTCTCTTTCTCCTCACAACCACAACAAGTAGCACAAACAAAAACTTACAGAAAAGAGATACAAACGAACGACAACGCAAAAACAACTGACGAGCGAGTGCACAATGTGCGCCACTTGTCGCGCCGCCGCCCCGCGCCGCGGCGCCTCTTCATTACTTTATCAATCGCATCTTACCTATACATATTAAAATATGGTGGATATGAATTCAGGCCATACACAACGCTATGTCGTGAACTTGGTGTCGACGGCGGACGGCGGGCGCGGGTGATAGGGAGCGGTAGATCACCTCGCAGACAACACTTTTATGGATCGACACAAAAAGGCGACGGCACAAAAACTACAGCACATTATGTGAATATTGGCAATCTATCACGACCCATGTCACTGCAGATAGATACTGCGTGAGATAATTTCAATTTTAACCTCCGATTGAGAGAGGAAAATGGTACATTACACGGTGACTTATATATTAACACTGTCCTTGCTTACATTCATTAATTAATTAATTTAGTACATTCTAAAGTATACATTAATGTCAAAAGAAAGCCTAAAAGCCTAATTACATCGAATTTCGTAAATGATAAAATATAACTATCAAAAACTACGCCGTAGCAAAGTCTAGGATGTCTACGCCCGTGTCACGCGATGTACGAATAAACTGTAAGTAAAACCAAGCGCCATGGAAACAGCGCCCTGCGGTTTTACTGTATTGTGTCCGTTCCCAGGGGAATTTTGGGATTAATAATAGCCTTCCCGTCGAATGTGGCTTACATCCATTAAAAACATAATTATTCAAATCGGATTGGTAGTTTATAAAATTAGTACGTTCAAACAAACAAAAAAACAAACTCTTCAGTTTTATATTTACTCTAATGAATAGATATAAAGCATATAAAGATAAATTATCTCGCAATAATAGAAATCAATTCTTAAATAATGCACAACCAAAAGGTTTCGTTGTTACACTAGCGGAGCCCGCGGCAAGCTGCCGCCGCGCGCTTGGAATTTATTTATTGTTTGGAAACGACAGTTTAACGTGGTAACTGAAGCACGGTAGTGTCGTGATACAATGATTATATCAAACCAAACCAAAATATGGGAAGTATTTTTTCAAGACAAATCTAGGCGGTGGCAATACGCAGTTATTACAAACAATCATGAATGATTATGTTGGGTTGAGGATGATAGTAATCTGCCGGTAACGCGAGCGTCCGGTGACAACCCGGTGCACGCAGCTGCACGCCCGTCACCGGGGAAGTCCAACATTAGAGACCCGCCGTTACACCCGCCGCGCCGCGCCGCGCCCGCTCGCTCGCTCGCACAAGAACATGACTAATGACGAACGTACGTGATCGCGCTAACATTATGTTCTTCACCACTCCATGTCGTACATTTATTTTCGAAAAAGAGTATTCATTAATTTGACCGGATCACTGTCAAACGACATTACTAAAGCACTAAAGAATGAAATGAAATGCAATAACAGGCTATCAATCGTATGCATGAGCGGAGCGCTTCGATTAACGGGACGGCTTCCTGCGCGGATTTATAAATATTACATGACGAGGCGTGCGGCGAGCGGCTCGGCGAGCGGCTCGACAAGCGGCTCGTTGAGCGGCGCGGCCAGCAACCAGCGCGTCCTTTTCGGTGCGACCGCGTCCGGCTCCGGTTTAATGACCAATTATTTGTAGGTCCGCGCCGAGCGCCGCACGGCCCGCTGCGATTATGAAAGCTTTACGATCTCGATGCTGTTTCACGCATTGGAATTTTTTTTTGGACCGATATAAATATATTGCTTTCAAATAGCACGTAATGGAGATCAATGATCTACTTGCTTGGCTTGTTGTCATTATAACAAAGCATCCATCTCTTCTCCTTCTTTTTTCGTGTCGATTCAATACTTTTCCAGCAACGAGTAACAATTCTGTCTGATAATTAAAAACATAGTATACTTAGTACATACGCGGCGAGGAGCGTCGCAAGTAGCGCAATAACGCGGCAACACAAACAAGTGGCGCGCGAAGCGAACCACACACACGGAAACAGAACAATCGTACATTACACCGGCCCGAGTCGTTACTACAGCTTATGTTCTTAAAACGAAGACACACAAATAATTGTTGATATTTAATTGAAACTGATTAATATAAAATATTCACAGACATACGACCAACGATAAGTTAAGCAACGATATGTTATCTCACAAATACAAACGTAACTGACGAAACAATTGTCCAACTCTCATAATGATCTATAGAGACCGAACTAAACTTAGAACTTGAATGAAATAACTAGTCGATCAATAACGAACTGCCGCTCCAAAACCGACAATAATTATTATAAAAGAAAATAACCGTTTATGACATTTTAATCAATTTCAAAGGCGCGTCATTTATCACGCTAATGGCGTTCTTGAAGCTTTTCCAATTACAACAAATATTATGAGACTCGGGACTGCTCGAACATCGACACGTTTATAACATCGAGACACTTCAATTATATTTTTACTGTTCACAATATAACCACTATTTTCATATACTCCTGTAAAGTCTTGATCCAATGATTAATAATTTACATCTTATCATTCACCAGACACATTCTGTTAAAATTTATCGAAATGCGAATAAACTACATTTCGAATTACTAATTTAATAGTTATTGGATGACGCCACGAACAACAAATAATAATAAGTGCAATAATGAATAAGCCAAGCTTCTACAGCGGGCGAGTGTGCGTTTAAGGGCACAACAGAGAACAGCGACATTGTGTCGAGTGCTCGTCCCGGAGTAATATTGTGTTAATTGTTGTCGTTATTACAAGCCGCGGCCATGGGTGCACGCCGCGCGCCCGCGCCGCGCCAACGGCGGCGGCACCAGCCGAGGTCACTAGTTACTTTATAACATCATGCCCACATACCTATTCAACATTGTAATAATATTTAACTATTTATTAAATAACAGATTACCTATAAATCATGATGTACAAATGTTTACATTCACAGTTGAGATAGATGTAATTATACATATATACACATTTCATAATTATTTGTTGGTAAGAGGTCGATCAAGCAACAAAGGAATAATGTATTCAAAGTTATAGATTAGGTTAGTATCTGTGAGAGTTGATTGCGGCGAGCGGGAGCGGGGACGGCAGCGGGGACGGCAGCGGGTAGACGGCAGTCACAGTGGCACTCCAGAATCGAAAACGTTGAACTAAGCACGGTGGATTATCGAACACAAACAATCGTGTGGGGTAAAAGGGGTTGACGATATTGACAATTATTTTTAAGTGCTACAGGATTCGGTAAGGCACTTGCAGTCGTTTTAATTGTGAAACATATCAACCTCCATCGGCGGTCCAGCTCCACAGGGCTCGGTTCGGCTCAGCCGCGGCGGCAGTGAGCGCGGGGGCCGACGACTCCGCGCCGCTATATTGCTAAAGTTTCGCTTATTGTTACCATTCCAGTCTCATATCTCGGGCCGACACACACACTAACGTTTGACACCTAAATACAACTCACATTCGGCACAGGAGCGTGTGCTACGATTGTTTGGTGTATTTGTGTTATTACGTGAGGAAACGACGCCTATCTCAATCATATTATGGTATTCGGGCGTTCCTTTTCGATTCATACTTTGTTACACTATTAGCCAATTTACACCTCGAACAAATAACTCAAACTTTTAACTTAGTTAAGTACGGAAAACGTAAATGGTAAGTGATATTTTTTTTAGTGTTATTTTAATCGCCGATAGCAAAGTCTCTGGAGTTAATCAAGTAACGTTATGCCGCCGCGGCAGTCCGGACCAGCGCCGCGCACTCACTACTGTATGAGTTTCATTTGGTTCCAGTAACATATTTAAATGAAACGTTTTTAAAACGATATCATATTCAAAGCAAGAATACAAATAACACGACAACATGTCAAATCGTCCAGGAGGATGAAGGTCAATAATTGTCGATTTAGTTCATCACGTTATCTCTACGTCATTTATCGACGAAATATCCCGAACGAGACAACTACGAGACAATTTACAGTTCACAATACGGTGTTCCGTGCGGATAAGGTGCGTTAAGTATTGTAAAATATTACGATCCCGTTTCTCGTAAAGTTTTAGTAAACATTCAACTGGAACTTCACTTGTTCCTTACTACATACTACTATTTTATACAGCTAACGTCAATGCTATACGCTACGATTACTACGACTTCTACAACGACTACGTAACTCGTAGCGTTGACTACGAAAACTCCTGTTTTTTCTTGGAAAACTTTTCCTTTATGCTTGATAAATGAGTGTTTCATTCAAAAGTTTACTTGTCTTTCAATGAGTAATTGTGACGCTATGTAATGTCCGTTCGTTGTGGTGCGTTTGTCGCGCTCTTGTGTCGTGATCAAATCAAAACAGCAGTAGATGGGATTTTCCCGAGCGGTAATAAGGATCGTTGTGAGGCCTCCTGTTCTAAACGACTCGGAAATTATGCATCGTCCAGTCCACCCCCCTCCCCCCTCTACATCTGTCTCACAAGCTAATTACCGAATGCGGCGAGCGCCTCGGCTTCACTCCTCTTCGCTTTATCACTCACCACCGCCGACAACTAAAAGAGCCCTCGATTATTAAGTTTGTCATAAAATATTTCGTTCACTTCGAACTATAATTTCGAATAGTTACCTTACCTCGATCTTATTTATTTATTTATTTATTTATTTATTTATTTATTTACTTATTTGTGGAGAACCAACAGCACATAAATTACACAAAATACAATATTGAATAGAAACAGTAGGCCAATTATAGGTTCCCGCGTTTAGAAAACACAATAAATTTAGAGAAGTGTGAGGTTAAACAGATAATAATAGAGAAAAAATAAGTAGAGTAACAAAGTTAAGGTTAGAGATTAAAGGTAACTTAAAAACAAACCGCTTACCACTTTAAATTACATTATTCACCGAAAAATAAGTGACTTAGCCGTCGTCTTACCGATGCAACACCCGTCGAGAATAGGTCAAGATCGAGTTCTTTACTCAGTCTGTTGAAAGTACTACAAGCGCGCAAAAGGTAGGTGTTCTGCCTATAAAATGATCCTGCTCTGGGTATCAGTAGTGGAGTCACAGTACGTGTTCCAGTAGGGACTCTAAGACTAATTTTGTCTAACAAATTAGGACAGTCAATACGATTACGGAGTATGTTCATGAGGAATACTACATCAGCAACTTCACGTCTTCTCGAGAGCGGAAGAAAGTGAAACTTCCTACAGAGATCTTCATAATTATAGAGACTATACGGAACATTAAGTCGAAAACACATATACTTAAGGAATTTCTTTTGAATTCTTTCAATACGCGATTCGTATATAGCATATCGAGGGTTCCAAACTTGTGAAGCGTAATCAAGGACACTTCTTACATAAGCACAGTACAAAACCTTAAATGTTTTCGCCCTTTTGAAGTCTTTTGTACTTCTCATGATAAACCCTAATGCCTTAGAGGCCCTGGAGATGATGTTATCAATATGCCGATCAAAAACTAGTTTAGAATCGTGTAACACACCCAAGTCCCTTATATATCCAACTTTCTTCAGCTCATGATTTTGCAAAGAATACGAGGACGTGATTATATTCCGTTTACGCGTGAAAGTAACTACTGTGCACTTATGTGGGTTCAGATCCAATTTGTTAGCAGCACAATATGCATCCAGCCTCAATAAATCAGATTGCAGATTATCAACATCGCTTTGAGTTCTGATAGTTCTGAATATCTTCATGTCATCGGCAAAACCAAGGAGCTGGCTGTGCTGAAAACACTTATCAATGTCGTTGACGAAAATAAGGAACAGCAAAGGCCCTAACAAAGATCCTTGGGGAATGCCGCTGGGAATGGATACCCAACTAGAAATGTAGTTACTCACGACCACAGCCTGTGTCCTATTGTCTATATAGGATTCAAACCATCTTAAAAGGTCCCCTCTGATACCCATCATCTCAAGCTTCATTATTAATAATATATGGTCTATTCTGTCGAAGCATTTGCTATAATCAGTATATATCACATCTACTTGCAGGTTATTATCCATTGCCTCCGTTAAAAAATCATTAAGTAATACCAAATTAGATACAGTAGATCGACCTCTAAGAAAACCATGCTGCGTTATTGAAAACGAGTTACGGATTGCCTGATAAACTTGAGAGTATATTATTCTTTCAAAAACTTTAGCAACTATACAAAGTTTTGAAATAGGTCGGTAGTTTGATATTTCTTCTTTTGGACCTTTTTTGTGAATCGGTGTGATGAAAGCGGACTTCCAAAGGCGGGGAAACGTGCAAGTAGACAATGATTTTTTGAATAATAACGAAAGAGGAAAAGCAAAGGCATTTGCGCTCTTTATTAAGAAAACTGGGCTTAGCCCGTCCGGTCCAGCCGACTTGGATGGGTCAAGATTTGATAGTAATTTGGCAACTTCGTCAGTGTTTATATTAATGTGATGTATGTCTGATACTAAATTGCTATTGTCGCGAGCATAAGTTGTATTATGTGAATCGCGGCTGGGAACTCGAAAGGTGGAATGGAAATATGAAGAGAAAGCCTCGCAAATATCAGTGCCGGTGCAAACAGTTTTATTTTGATAATTGAGAGTTTGTGGAATTGTACCAGTTCTTCGACGAGCTTTGATAAATGACCAAAACTGCTTAGGCGAGGATTCTACATTATTTTCAATATTGTAAATATACTGATCATAGCAAGATGCCTCCACAGCTCGGGCTCTGTCTCGAAGCAGTTCAAAGGAATTCCAGTCTGATTTGTTCCCATATATATTGTATTTATTGAGACATTTAGATTTCTCTTTGAGAATTTTAATTAAGGCAGGCGAGAACCATATGGGGTAGGCATTTGTGTACGTTAATTTACTAGGTATAAATTTATTTTTTAATGTATTAATAATGTCATAAAAGAATGAGACAGATTCTTCCATAGACCGACTATTGAATTCGTTTACCCAGTCAATATTATTAATTTCAATATTTATTGAGTCATAATCACCCTTGTTATATAAATATCGTAAATAAGGTTGTGATTTTAGAAGAGGTATGTTAAAAAAAATTCATTTCAAGTAATAAGGGAGTGTGGTGAAGGTCAATAGGCACCAAGGACTCACAACACTTGGTTACCGAGACATCGTCGTTGGATAAAACCAGATCTAATACCCTATTATTAACATTAAGTATATTATTATATTGGTGTAGGTTGTTAGTGATCAATTCGTTAGCAAAGATATGTTCTTCGTTGCTGGTTAATTGTGTTGGCCTGAGGTACTTATTCGCCGTGGGCTCCCAGACTATATGCGGTAGGTTAAAATCACCAATTACGAGGAATTTGTCGGTTGGGTTACTCTGTGTATTTAGACTTAATTTATTTAGAAAGTTGAGCAACTGATCCGATTGAGAAAATCCATGTTTCTGTGAAATAATATAGACGGTACAAATATGTAAATTAAATTGAAGCTTGTGATTATCTTTGATTGGTATTGTAACCCATAGGTCTTCCGCTAATGAATTAAACTTAGTCTGAGGGGTAACTGGTATATCCCTACGCACCGCGATCAGTACACCGCCCCCATACACCTGATCAGTTACGTCGTACTCCCGGTCTCGCCGCCACACAACGTACCTATCATCGAACAACGTTGAAGAAGCAATCGAGTCCACGAGCCAGGTTTCAGTTAGAACAATAATGTCGTAATTGCACAGACATAAATTACGATAAAAGTCCGAGCATTTTGTCCTTAGCCCTCTCACGTTTTGATAGTAGATTACTACGTTATTCATTTGCCCACCCAATACTTAAGCTGTTAATAAAACTATCTTACATTATTGAATGCGTAATAGTATAAATGTGTGTGTTGTGGTGAACACGTGTTCTTCTACTTGATTTGCAGAGTGACGACTAAAGCAATGTGTCCGAGTTCCCGATCAAATGTGTAAACAGCCGCCTCCCTTGCTCCCCCTCCCACCGTATGTGCTCTAATTGAATCACCCGCGAGCGGTTCATTAACCAACTCTAACTGCTAACAATGATTGATTATTACAACTATTGTCCCACTCACATACCATACATACACACGTACGCATGCTTTATAGCTAACGGTATCTACATAATGAATAACGACGGAGTCCCTACTATAATGACATCGCATTATACGATTAGATCTGGAATGACTCGGGAACGGATTGCAGACGATCTGGATGCTTTATGTGCGAGCTCCGCTGGTTAATGAAGCCGCTCACGGTATCGGCTCCACGATACGTCAGCGAGGGCGACGCGCGGTGATTGCTCGTTGATAAGAGCTTCTTCTCTCTAAAAGATCCCTAAGATAACTATTTTTGAAAGATACAGTATCCAGTCCTAATAGGAGTGAAGTATGTGAGGTGGCGCCGAGCTGACGAGGGCCTGGCTCCTGCCGCGGGGCCCCGCTCAGGGCTCCGGGTTCGCGTTGCGTCACACCGAACCGTTCCATTACAGAGAACGCCCCGCGCCCGTGACGATACACATTCCCCGTTATGAGCCGACGACGTTTTATTTTTGTTGCGGGATTCATTTCACGAACAAAACAACACAAACGAATGCCTTCAGTAGCGATCTGCTCCCGTTACTATTTAATATACGACCAACTGGGAATAGTTTTATAGCGATGTGCCTATTTGGCCGTATGTGCCCGACTCCACACTACACGGAATGAACTACGATACTATAATGATATTACACCCTATAGGTAGGCACCGTCAAGAGGAGTGTTCATATCCCGCCATGTTCTTAAATATGAATAGTATGAGTCAGACGTCAGCAAGAGTGATGAAGTTAATTGTGGGATACTACCATGTGCTTTGGTTTAGATAAGTGAACGTGAGTAGCAGGCGGCGAGTGAGGCTGGAGAGGACGACACATGAATATGCAGCACCGTGAGGAGCCACATTTGCATTACACACACACACAGACACACCGACCGCGCAAACCGACCAATATGGACAGTCCACTGGTCTCGGTAACACGCTTATATCTTTAAAAACACCTCTACAAACAATATACAATATGACAGCGAAAAGCTGTTACAGATGGAATGTTTTTGTTATACGATATTATTGACGGAGGAGCCGGTAATACTCGCGGTCAGTTAGGTATGAGGAGAAACGCGCGCGAGCTGCGGCGGGCGCCGTAATGAGACGCGCACGGCCGCGCGCGGAATTACACGCGGATTACACGCGAGCACTCGACGCTCTCACGAGGCACTGATGTATGTACCGAGTGCAACATCCGAAGCTCCCGGCCCCGGCCTGGCCGGGCAGTCACGCTTCAGATCATCAAAAAATAACATACCTACTCTAGTACGGAACAAAGTATTAATATAATGTATATCAGCGTCGGCTCTGAAAGTGTATTATGTTCACTTGGTTTACAAATAGTAAAGTACTTACAGTGGCGGGCCTGACGTGCGCGGCGGCGGGCGGGGGCGAGGCGCGCGCGCCGCCCGGCGCCGGCGTGCGGCTGCGACGTCCGCTCGCGTCTGTAACACAAGGGCGGGGGCGTGAGAGCCGGCCGGAGTCTGGGACACTGCGGCGCGGGCAGAGCTGAGTGGGGGTTACCGTGGCAGCGGTGCGAGCGGGGTGGGTCCGGCGTGGTGGCGCGGCGCGGCGCGGGCGCTGGGGGCGCGGGTGCGGGCGCGGGGGGCAGTGCCAGCAGCTGGCGGTACAGTTCCAACTCGTGGTAGAACTCGAGCGAGTCGGGCGAGCCGGCCGGTGCCGCCTCGCCACGCACCTCGGCCGTCAGCCCGTTCAGCACGAGCCGCCGCGCCGACATCGTACGCGCGCATGCCGCCTCACCACTCTCAACACATCACCTCCGACTCAACACAACACTCACGCACTGAATCTTAGTTTAATACTACTGATACAAACAAACTTAAATTTTATTTGAGCTTCTTATTACAACTTGGTATAGTATGTGCTAGTAATGTTCTAGGTTTATTTATTTACTCCGTTATTATCTATCATTTTGATAATGACAACCTAATTTTAAAAGGTCTTCTAAAACCTATGTATAAATATCACTTTCCATCCCGGAACCCGGCTACATATACATATAGCAACTTAGTTAAACTGCTCAGTTTAAGGTGCCTTTAACGCTCTGCCTATAACTCCATAACATATTTACGTTATATTGTAACCTTATTGCACAAGAACTGCACGATAGAACGGATTGATCTTTCAAGTCATGCGTATCAGTCGTCGTGCATTTTGTATGAAAACAAAAGCACTTCCGAGCACGCGGTCGACTGTGCACTCTGCGGCGCGTAGCCGGACGACTAAAAACGCTTAAATTGAAAGAGGCCTTAAGTGTCTTAAATATGTATAAAACACATGACATTCCTTTTAAATTGTGGTCTATGAGGATGAAAAAAAATACAATTTACAAAGAACACCTTTTGTTTCTTAACATAATTATTTAGGTTCTAAATATATCTAAGAATTTTATTGTTGTGCAAACGATCCTTAGTTTTATAATTATCTACATAATTATTATAATTTGCAACACTACACCAATAACTGTAGAATCCAACGAGCTTCGAGCGTAGCAAAGAGAGCGATACACTCCACGAGTTACGAGCTACGAGCTACGAGCTACGAGTACTACGCGCTATGGGAGCTACGAACTACGAGTGCTACGAGCATCGAGCTCTACGAGTATGATTCGATAGATAAGTATAAAATATTGAATAGTGGCACTCATATCGGAGCCTTTCGAAGCACCAGAGCTCTGCGCCTGCGCTGATAATTAAGTAACAAAAAGTGAGCTACGCTTTAACTAGGTGCCTTCTCGACTTCCTTCTCGGAACTGATGATCTAGTGGCCGTAGAACAGCTTCAAAGGTTTGGAAAACATTAAACATTTATTTATCCACTAACATCTTACTAATATTATAAATTCGAAAGTTTTCGAGGATGTATGTATGTATATGTGTTTGTTACTCTTTCACGCAAAAACTACTGAACGGATTTGGATGAATCTTTGCAGTAATATAGGTTATACATAAGAATAACACATGGGATTCATTTTATCCGCGGTTCCCGCGGGAATTTCGGGTACAGCGCGGGTGAAACCGCGGGACGCGGCCAGTAAATATAAAATATGATTTGTTGTACATTATGTGCGTATCATAAGCCAATTAACATTGATAAGAATTCTTCAAGTTCTGTCCTGTGTTTTTGTACAATCACGCATAAAACATCTTCAAAACAAAACCGACCGATTTGACAACCTCTTCCCTCAGTATTTGGAGTCGATTAAAAACTGCAAACATTTGTCTCGAGGCGAGGAACAATTGGCTCGAGGGTTTGTCGTTTAAAATAGACAGAGAGAGAATTCATGAAAATAATTTAATTTAACATAAAAAACCTTATCCTGTAGTGAACATTAACTCTCTTCTACCCTTCATAAAATAGAACCAAACTTTTATAAAGCTTTAACTTTGTGGTCACCCATTTTTAGATCAAGTTTTGCCAACTGTAGAAATAATTGTCCTTTCTTCTTTTAAAACACCTGTCTGCCTGATGGACGATAAACGCCGTTACTCATAGTATCCTAAATACAGTATGAAGAACTCGAAGCAATAATATTGTTAGTATTGAGAAACGTCGCGCGCGTGGCGAGTAGCGCGAGTGTCGCGAGTGCACCGAGCGCGGTGTCGTGGCGCGGGCTCGCGGGCGGAGCGCGCCGCCACACTGCCGCGCGCCGGACGCCGCGCGCTGACACACCGCTCGAGCGGTGCCGGCTAACACAAACAGAATCGCAGATTCATCCAATACACTTCACCTAAGTATTAGCATGTAATGTGCCACTGCAAGATGCCTTTACGCTCACTGAGAGATAGATAGATACCATCAGCATAATAGTAATGACCAGAAAACCCTACTCGATATAATAAATGATAAAGTGGAGTAATTTGAGAGTTATTGTGTCTGGCTGTTACGTTTTCAGGCCTAATGAATCTATTTTAAAATTTGGAACTTATTTAGTCTAGATCTCGGGAAAATAACAGGTTTCTAAATAATCTATACTAATACGCCCCGCGATGTTACCTACGAAGTTCCCAAGGGAACTGGTAAAACCCGAGGTTGCTAGTTTAATAATACAATTAGAATACAGTTCAACTATCTATTACGCAGGGTGTCCCCTAATGAATGGATAATCCAGCACCAGCAGGCAGATAAAGGATTTCAATGTGAACCATGCAGAATTAAAAGATAGTACAAGTAGAAGAAATACTGAACCAATATTTTTTTACCTATAGTTTCTAATTCCCAAAGTTAAAAGGTAATAATCGTCCTTTGGACTGTCCGAAGGTGATAAGCACAGAGCATGAATCACCGCCGCGCCGGCCGCTTGGTGCTTCTATGCTCTGTGGTGATAAGTATGTTTCTATGTGGTTTCAATGAAGTAGTAGGTGTGTCATGAATTCACAGTGCAGGAGTCAAAAGATGCATTGAAGGGTAAAGAGCAAACGCATCATAACTCAGCGATCTCTATCATTGAACTTAAAAACTGAGTAGTTGAGTGGCACTATGATCTAAATGTTGTATTTTATTTATGTATTCGATTACGCCTTCATTGAAAAACTCTTACGAGAGGTCCATAACATTCTAAGTAATATATAAAATTCTCGTGTCACGGGGTGCGTGGTTGAAATCCTCTGAAACGGCTCGACCGATTCTCATTAAATTTTGTGTGCATATCGGATAGGTTTGAGAATTGGACAACATCTATTATTCATCCCGAAATTCCCGCGGGAACGGGTACAACGCGGGTGAAACCGCGGGGCGCAGCTAGTTTTTCTTATATAGTATACAAGTCCTACATTGTACCATTAAGCACCTAATATTATTAAAGTGGGTGATCGATGTTCGAGTTATTATACCGTGGTTTTACACGTGACGTGTCCTTCTTCATAAAATTCATATTTAGAACACGACATATTGAACCGACCGCGATCACACGACTGTTTTGCTCGCTAGTCGATCAGTGCTGACGAGCCGCGATTAAAACCGTCGCTGTAAAC
Source organism: Cyclophora punctaria (assembly GCA_951394245.1). NCBI lineage: Eukaryota > Metazoa > Arthropoda > Insecta > Lepidoptera > Geometridae > Cyclophora > Cyclophora punctaria. The sequence goes on from OX596175.1 coordinate 11,234,274, forward strand.
CGCGGTATAATACTCGTACGTCGATCACCCACTTAGGGCCGTAATATCAATCATAGGTTAAACTTGGAAAGTCAGTTTAAACCTTTAACTTCGATTATTTACTAACGTGATCGACGGGCGAGTAAGACCGTGGTTTTAAATACCGCCGAGCCTGGCTCGCGGCTCGTTGGTGCTGATCGATTAACAAGCAAAACAGTCGCAAACATGTCTTGTTCCGAGTCTGAAGCCTTGTGTTATCTCGCCATAGGATATTACGCAGTTATGAAAAAAAAAGAAAACGCTCTAAAGTTTGGGTTAAAAGTGACGGCTCGGCTCGCCGGCCGTGATCGACACGCGGTTTTGCGTGGCGAGCCGAGTAAAAAATATAGCACGGCGATGAGCCGCGAGCCAGGCTCGGCGGTATTTAAAACCGTGGTTTTGCAATGATACACCGGCGAGCTTTACCGGCGAGCCATAAAACCGCGGTCTTACTCGTCCGTCGATCAGGCCCTTATGAATGCACTTTTTATTTTATTTTGGGGTTCCGCCGATAATAAAGTTTTTTAAAAGGGTTCCAAAAATGTTTAAAAGGCACTGCCATAGAGAAAAATTTGAAACAAGAAAAACTAAATAAAACAACAAAGTTGCAAGGGTATGTTTATTAATTATACTTAACATAATTAAAATATAGAAGTAGAAAATATTTTTAAAATTAAATATTTTTATATTTTTTAAAATATTTTTGTTTAAAAATTTGCTTCATATCAGTCGAGTGGTTCTTAAAGCCAAACTGTAATACCGCAGTAGTGGTCGTCAATTCGCGGCACACAATGATACTTTAGCAAAGCAAAGGCAGTCTAGAAAAGTGACTAGAGGTCGTCTACGGCCGCTGCGGCGGCGGCGGCGGGGTGGTCCTGAGCGAGCAGCGCGCGGAGGCGGCGCGGCGCCGCGGCCGCCGCCCGCGCCGCGCGCGCCGCCGCGCCCGGCCAGCGCTGCGCCACCAGCGACAGCAGCGCCGCCGCGCCGCACAGCGCCGCGCACACCGCCAGCGGGGTGGGCGCGCGCCGCCCGCCGCCCGCCGCCGCGCCCGCCAGCAGCTCGCGGTCCGCGCCGCCGCCCGCGCCCGCCGCGCCGCGCCGCGCCGCCGCCACCAGCCGCAGCGCGCCCTCGGCCGCGCGCCAGTGCCGCAGGTGGAAGAACGCGTACGCGACCGCCTCGGATTCACCGCGCCGCACGAAGTGCTCCGGCGGCAACGCCAGCGGCCGCAGCTCCAATAGGAACTCCGCCACGAACGGGTTGTACTCGAGCGCGGCGCGCAGCGCCTCCATGGCGCCCGAGTCGCCGCGCGACCGCGCGCCTGCTTCTCGCGCGCGCAGCAACGCCGCCGTCCACTCGGTGGCGGCGGAGCGCGGCTCGCCCGCCTCGCGCAGGCGCGCCAGCAGCGCCGCCGCGTCCGCGAACGCGCGCTGCTCCAGCAGAACCTCCAGCAGGTTCTCGTGCGGGCGCAGCGCGGCCAGCGCGGGCGGCGCCTCGCGCGCCAGCTCGCGGAACAGCCGCGCCGCGTCGCGCAGCCGCCCCAGCCGCCGCATGCACATCGCCGAGCGCCGCTTCACGTGCGCCAACACGGCGGCGTCGCGCGCACGCGCCGCGGGCGACGCGCCGGCCGCGCGCACGCCCGCCTCGGCGGCGCGCCACGCCTGGCGCAGCACGCGCTCGGCCTGCGGGCGGACGGGGTCAGTGGGTCGCGCGGCGGGCGGGGGGGGCGGGGGGCGGGCGGGGGCGTGCACTCACCTCCAGTACGGTAGGCGCGTCCTCCTCGGCCAGCAGCAGCAGCGCGGCGGCGCAGTCGGGCGCGAGGCGCAGCGCGTCGCGGGCGGCGGCGACGCGCGCGCGCGGCTCGCGCTCGCGCCAGGCGCGCGCCAGCGCCTCCTCCGCGGGCCCCTGCGCAGGCGGCGGTGAGCGGGCGGCGGCGGGCGCGCGCGCCTCCCGTGACGTCACTCACCGTGCCGACGCCGCCGAACCAGGCCTGGTGGTCCTGCGCCGACAGGTTCATGTCGTAGTAGGTGAGCGGCGCGCGGCGCGCGGTGGTCCACAGGCGCGCGTACTCGGCGCCGCGCAGCAGCCCCAGCGGGTTGCGCACGACGCCGCACTCCACCGCGCCCGGCGCCGCGCTCTCCTCGCCGCCGCCGCACCCGAGCCACGGCCCCAGGTGGCTCAGGGAAACCTTTCAGCATTACAACTCAAACTAGAACATATTTTTGATTATCTACAACGAACAATACAGGTTTATTTTGAGCTTCCTCAACACAAAATCTATATTATAAAAAATATAGAAATAGCTTTTAAGCTATTTCTATATTTTTGGACACATAAACTTTACCACAAAATTGTGGACAGGATTTTCTTCAAACCATATCAGTTTAATCAGCTTCCTGGTTCAAAATCAATTATTTATTTACCAACTTAGGTAGAGGGAAGCACACTTTCATCCCTTTAAATTGTATCACAATATTCCACTAGATGGGTACCAAGATTGTTTCATTTCCATTTTGTGTATTTTGCCGGGAGATACAAATGTAAGTAAAATTAAAAACTCTATGATTTTATGTCTTGTAGTGTTATTAGCAGATTTACAGTGTAAATAGTAGATCATGAATAATAGATCATGAAAATCATGAATTATTATGGCAGGGCGAATGTTCCAATTTACAATCATAATATTCCAATTGTGGAAACAGGGTTCAACTAGAAAAATAATTATTATTGAGCTAAAACATACCGATTGGTTGCAAGTGCTGCATCCAAATCTATGCAAATAAGTTTCAAGTAAGAGCAATGTTCTCACAATAGTTATTATATATAATAATGAAGTTGGTTTTCAATATCACCTGTTCTATGAATGATGTGCCATACTTTCGAAAGTACCACCACTCGAATATGAGAATGAGTCCCGATATGAGCGAGGAGGTGCCCGTCAACGCCACGTAGAACTTGGGCGTCAGGGCCCCCAGGAACGTGGATGAGTCCCACATCATGTCACCCTCGCACTTCTTGCTATACCTTTATTATATATTACAACACTTGTGGTTGGTGGTAAATGACTGTACTCTTCACTGAAAAAAAGTTACACTTGCACACTTTGATTAAAAATGCACATTTTAGTTTTACAAATAAATACTCATGAAAAATATAAAATGGAAATATATTCTTAATAAATTATTACTCATGAGCCCAATAATTATTTACTATTTATGGGAGCGCGTATAGATTAATAATCAGTAGAATTCGATTATTAAAACAAGTTTGATGTTCGTTTTTATTTCATTCTACCGAGTTACCGATAGGATTTAATAATTAATAATTATTAATAATTTATATTACTAGTAGTGGCACTAATCTATCTATCTTATAAATAAATTGTGTTTGTGTTTACTGTTTGTAGGTACAATATTTAAGCGCTGTGAGTGATCAGACAGATCAGCACAGACCACAGACCAAGAAACTCAAGCGTTTGAGTAAGTGCTGCCAGCTTTCAGACAAAAAATTACCTTACCCTTCTACCTTACAAAAGAAAAAAAGAATTGAACCATTGAGTTATATGTATGTACTACGTACTAGAGAAGTCACTTCAAACAAGCTTCGAGAGAGAGAGATTCGCACCGGTGCGGGATCATGGTGTTCACTTAGGCCAACTCTGGCCAGAACTTCATGTGTTAAAGCTATTGTTTTTTTAAATAAAATATGCCTCTATGTGCATTGCGTTATTGCAAAAACACAAATAAAATTAAAGGAGTGGTCTTTCACTTGTAAGTATAATTTTCTACTTCGAAAACAATAATTATTTTAATTGAAAAAAAAAATATTACATCAACAAACGGCCATAGTACAAAGAGTATTATGAGATATGAGATACAGAGTGGACACTATCGACGATCATTGATAAATTCCTAATTCCTGTTGATAATAAATAACAACCATTTTTTTATATTAACCGACTTCAAAAAGGACTTGGTTGGAAAGGTTTTGTGTTCGACCCTAAGTTTTAAAAACATAGTACCTACTATTCTGCCCCCGATAGTTGAAAGGGCGCATCTAACATTTTTTGCGAAATTGAGTTATTTATATCACCGGAATCAGGAAAAAAAGGCGCATCTATCTGTATTTTTAATTTTTTTGTATCTTGCACCGTTGCGATTTTACCATAGCGAAATAGGGCATATTTACACACTTTATACTACCTATTTGAAGATGTAAAGGCGTATTTAACGCAAACTTAATTGAAAAGACGCATTTATGTAGATATGCCATAATACGTTATGTTTCATTATTAGTTTTGGTAATCTAAAAGGCGCATATTTGTGTGAGGAAATTAAAAAGACGCAAATGACTAGTTGCGTCTTATGCACTATTTAAAATCGACATTTGTACTAAGATGAAATTTCAACATCTGCCATTTGCGTCTTATTTACTACAAACAGTTTGATTTGGTTTAGGCGCATGTGCCACATACGCCTTTTTAATTGAAGTTGGACAAAATTCAATAATATAGTACTTAATATAAAAGACGCAAGTGTGTAGAAACGTCTTTTTTACTTAAAATCGTGACACAAGCCGAGGGGTGCCTGAAGTGTGCGGGGTACGTTTAGTCCTGCGGATGAGCAGTTTCTCTGGCAGTTACGCCCGAGAGGCTTTAGTGGAAGGAAGTGCTGCGTGTGCGGTGCGCGTGGAATTTGTCTATGCATGATTTATCACAAGGTAAGCATAATTATTATTTTATTAAATGTAGTTTAATGCAATACATCTATTTATCAGAAAATATATTTATAAACAAGTATTAATAATGGTCGAATTACTTTAAAAGTTTAATAATTATTCTTATTTATACGAATCCTACTTTTAAACTATTGGCGAAAGTATGTGGGTTAGTGTTTATACTTTTGTTACTTCTTCATTTGGTATGGAGCTAGGTGATACACTGGATTAACACCTAGACTACTTTTTATTCCTTCAGGACCAATAATTACGCGACGTAGCCAGTATATGTATGTACATATAAAGCTAAAGAGTTTGTTTGTTTAAAAGCACTAATCTCAGGAACTACTGGTCCGATCGACTTGAAATTTGAAAAAGGGATAGCGTATGATTCGAGGAAGGCTTATCGTATTCCCACAGGATAATATACCCGCAGCAAAGAGAGTATACGTATGTCATAACACTGACTGATTTTTATTTTTTCTTTCAGAGAAGCAAATATGAAAGGTCGAAGTTATATAATACTAACTACAGCTTTAGAAAAAACACATCGCAAAAGAACATTAAATAATGATGAAGATATTTACTATTATAATCGCCCTTGCACCTCAACATCTGCCACAAATTATACTGTCCTTCCTGGTCCCAGCTGTTATCAACCCGTTGGCGCCTCCGCAATCTATAGCAGCACCTCTACATCTGACATAAACAATGCTGTCGTTCCTGGTCCAAGCTGTTATCAACCCGTTGGCGCCTCCGCAATCGATACCAGCACCTCTACATCTGACATAGACAATGCTGTCGTTCCTGATCCAAGCTGTTATCAACCCGTTGGCGCCTCCGCAATCGATACCAGCACCTCTACATCTGACATAAACAATGCTGTCGTTCCTGGTCCAAGCTGTTATCAACCCGTTGGCGCCTCCGCAATCGATACCAGCACCTCTACATCTGACATAAACAATGCTGTCGTTCCTGGTCCAAGCTGTTATCAACCCGTTGGCGCCTCCGCAATCGATACCAGCACCTCTACATCTGACATAAATTATAATACTGTTCTTCCTGGTCCAAGCTGTTATCAACCAGTTAGCGCCTCCGCAATCGATAGCAGCAGCAGTTCATCAGATCATGATTTCGACTCTGACGATTCGGTTTTAGACAAAAACTACGTCCCTCCACAAAAAGAAAACCATCACAACAGTTTGAATGATTCCGATTCGGGAAATGATTACATAGAGAATTCACCAATAGCAAACCACATCCGCATATCTGATTCACCTGAGTGCGAAGAATCTGAGTCTGACTGTGCAAATAACCAGACTTTGATCGAATACACAAAAAAAGGCACAGTGCGCAAACGCAAATATTATGGCATTCCTTTGAAAGAACGTAAAAAAACTGAGAAAGTTTTAAGGAACTCTAAATACATAGTAAAACAAGGTTGTGATGATACCTGTAGAAAGAAGTGTTCGTCGAATATATCCCAACAACAACGCACATTTATTAATAAACAGTTTCGTAGTTTCTCCTGGAAAGAACAACATATATTTATATCCAACAATACGTCTCAAAATCAACCTGCTAGACGAACACAAAGAACTAACTCAAATACAAAAGTAATTAACCGTGGAAAAACTGTAACATATTTTTTGACGGCAGAGGATGGCAAGAAAGTAATTGTCTGCAAGATTTTCTTCTTAACAACACTGGGATTCAACAAAAAAAATGACAAGGTTCTTAGAAATGCTTTAAGACTTGCACACGCGGAAGATTTAAAGGACAACCGAGGCTCTAATCCTAACCACAAAAAAATAGATAACAAACCCATAATTGACCATATAAACTCTTTTAATCCCGTTATATCTCATTATAGAAGAGAACATGCACCCAATAGGAAGTATTTACCCTCAGAAATAAGCATACGCGATATGTACAAAGACTTTAATGAGAAAAGAAGCATTACTGAGCATTCACATCCAGACATATCTTACGATCACTATAGAAGAGTCATTAGACAACTCAATATTTCTTTCGCCAGGCTGGGCAACGAAGAGTGTGAGGATTGTGAAATATATAAATTACACAACCCTAACACGGAAATCCGTCACCGAAACTGCTCCGACTGCAAGTTATACGAACAACATCACCGAAGGTACATTTCAGCTCGAGAGAAATACAATGAAGATAGATATCAAATGAACATGCAAGATCTCAATAGTGACACCATGTATTACTCGGTAGATCTCGAAAAGGTTATAATGTGTCCCCGTCTTGATGAATTTAAGGTTGCGATATTTTGCCCAAGATTAATCTTGTTTAATGAGAGTTTCGTACCTCTTGGGGATAAGAAATTGCGTGACGAGAGGAACACATTTGCCTGCATTTGGCATGAAGCTGTATCTGGGAGGAAAAAAGATGATATAACTAGTTGTTTCAGAGCCTTTTTTTTACATTATCGTGACCTCAAACATATTGTACTTTGGCTAGATAACTGCGCCGCCCAAAACAAAAATTGGACACTTTTTTCTTATTTGTTATATCTTGTTAACTCCACCAATGTCGGTCTAGAAACAGTCACATTAAAATATTTAGAAGTGGGCCATACATACATGTCCGCCGATGAATTTCATCACCAAGTTGAGCTTTCACTAAAAAAGAAGAGAAGAATTTACGACTTTCAAGACTTTTATCACGCCGTCTCTGATACGCACCGCAATATTACTGTAAAAAGTATGGATGTCAGCGACTTCTGTAAATTTGAAGACTGTTCTTCTGCATATAAACTACAAAATACAACACCACGAGTGTACTTGAGCAATATGTGTGAAGTAACCTTTCAAAGAGGACTTAAAAAAATAATGTTTAAAACTGATTTCGATGGAGGAATTAACGAATTAGATTTCTTAAGAATGAAAAATATTAAAATTGGAATTCCTGGACCAATAATCAAAACACAGTACAGAGGCATTACGGAAAAACGTAAAACGGAGATAATAAATAAATTACTTCCACTAATGCCCGAAAATAGACGAGAGTTTTGGTATAACTTACCATGTGACGATAGCTCAGTGGATTTGTTTAATGAATATGAAGATTAATTCTGATTTCATATTATTAATTAAATACTTATACTTTTTGATCTCATAATATTTTTATAATAATTCATAATACTTTGCAAGATTTATATATGGTGTATTTTTGATGTTTTTATTTTTAAAGAGTTTCTAAAGTTGCTCCAAAGGTTAAACCTTCTTTTTATAATTATTGTTTTTATGTAATTCAACTGTTACATGTTTTTTATAAGATAGTTTATGAGAATGTAGACTGTTACTTTTATATTTGTATTAATTGTGTACCATGATTAAGGACTGAGATGTAGATGAGGTTTTTATTTTGTTACAAACTGATAGGTACTCTGTTAAAGTAAAATAACAAGTTATAAGTCGTCAAACATACAATGTTTTGTAAATTTGTATGTGTCTTACACAATTTTATTTTTTAAGAGACAGGACTGTTCTTAAGACTGATTAAGGCAATGTTTTTTAAGGTATATTTCTTATAACTATGTCAGTTCAAAATGTTCCAATGTAGCATTTATAGTCGTATGTATCCTTAGTAATTATTACGATGAACTGGATCAATGTGTTCTTTGAATGAAAATAATTGCATTTATTATACCTATTTTTGATTTTAATTATTATTATAGTTTACTGTGCCATACGCAGTTCCTTTTTTATTACGGCTCAAAGCCAAATTTTAATAAATACTTAATTCTGTAAAGTGGGTTTCATTTTCAAACACGCAGATAAGCTGCTGTATACTTTCACTTTTAGATTTCAAGGTAAAATACTTTCTAAATTTGGATGCATTTTGTCATCCATATTGTTTATTACCTGAAATAGCATAAGATATAGCTCTTATCCTGCTAATCCTACGGGATAATGGCCTACGCTGATTACGTTGCGGAGCGTTACTTGCGTTATATACTTTTTATCTTAGAAATAAATTAAATTCACAGTTTTAAATACTAAATAAAAAAGGCGTATACAACCAAATGCGCCTTTTTTTCATAAAATATGAATAGTGGGTCATACCCGAATCCTTAGAATAAAAATACTTAGTTAAATTTTTGAGATTGAAAGGGCGTATATGGTTATTTACGTCTTTTCAATTTAGTATATAGTATTTTTATCCAACTATTTTGCTAAGATGAAATGGTTTTTTTAATTTTTTATTTAAATAAATAAAAAATATTTATAATATTACTTATCAAAGTGAAAGAGTACCATCGAGGCCATAACTTCCAATATATAGTATTACAATATTTTAATATATGTAAAGACAGCACACGATTTCCCGATTCCGTCATTAAAAGTCGATTTTCTCCGTTTTGACTTTTTGTTACATGCGCCCTTTCAACTATCGGGGGCAGTATTTTTTGTCTGCCATTTCTCGGAAACTATTAATCCGATTTGGGCGGGATTTTTTAACGGTTTTTTTAAATGGGTTCTTAGACAACGGATTAATTTTTACATCAGCGAGCACACAAAAAAACTCATTTATATACGGCCAAATTGAGAAACTTCCTCCTTTTTTAAGTCGGTTTAAAAACCTTTTGCTATTATTCTTCATATACTTTTTTGTTTGTTATATCAAAATAAAAATTTACTTCTGTGATTTATTGAAAAAAAAACTAGGTACCTACATATTTCTACTAAGAGTCCGGTCCGGTCTATGATGATTTTTATAATCTCTCTTTTTAAATCCGAGTAATGTCATTCAACTAGACCTACCCGTCAATGTCATAAAAAAATGTCTTCACGATTTTTGTTCGACGTAGCCCCTCAATGGAAATGAACAAATATTGTTTTCACTGTTCGGTTTGAGAATGCCTTGGTGATCTAGTGGCATGTGCACTCGCCTGCCATGACTGGCTGGAGTCACTCACTGGTTCAATTGACAGGTCGAGCCATAATTGTAATTGAAAAGTAAATTACATAATACAAAATGCTTCACTCAACCCGTGAAAACAAACATGATTCGGGTTTGGGATCGCCAACCCGCAGTAGACAAACGTGACGACTAGATATTCTCCATCCTCCTCACTGCTTCTCATTGCACTGTTACCAATGAACGTAATATATTTATAAAATACATCAACTCCCAATTTCCAATTAAAATTACTCAATGGTAACCCTGAGTTATCTTTCAACTGTCACTATCCTATTAATCTATGGTTTGTTGTCTATGATAATTATATTCCGTGGAGCACACCTTACAACCAAGGCCTACTCTACCTACAACCAAGAAGTGGTAAAATGGTAGCTCCATGGTAATGGTAAAATGCAAATTGTAATGTTTTTTTGGTAATTTTTCATTGCTAGGTGATTGCTAGTCTGTAAAAATGTTTTTGATTGTGTTTTGACATGTGTCATAGTATACAGTATGTATACTACAGGTCAGTGGCAGGCATGCATAGCACTGACCTCTATTACTTATTTACACGTGTGTAAATAATAGAGGGTCATAGGCAGGCATAGCACTGACCTTACACGCGTGTAAAATAATAGAGGTCAGTGAGGCATAGCCATGAAATCCATGAAATCAATCTTGTTTCGTGGTCTGTGATGAAATCCATGGGCTGGGCATAGGTCTAGTCCACAGAGTACTTTGTAATACTCTAGTCTGTGGTCTGTGGGTCTTGTTCGTTCCGTTCGTGGATTTGTGGATTTTGTGGTTCGTTCAGTTTTTCACTCATTGATTTACGTAATACTAGAAATCCAGAATTTATAGTATTTCAATAGGAAAAAGTAAAGCAAAAATAAATTGAAATGTTGGGCCGACTTGGAAAAAAGCATTTGGAGATCGCCACGTCGTTTGCCACTTCAGCTGTCGGCTTCGGCGGAGCAGCTTTCTGTGGACTCCTCTACTTCACTGACTGGAGGGTGTTCGTCGACTTCATCCCCTTCTACAACACCAAGTTCCCCCCGCCCACAAAGCAGGAGTAACCAGCTCCTCAGCCTCATGTACAATAGATAATTTATTAATGTCTCTGTGACTCAATTAGTGATATTATTCAAGTATGTAATAGTGTGATTATAAGTTTGAACCTCCAAGTTGGTTTCATTAATCTGCCGTAAGTAAACCTCAAGCCAAAACGGGCCACTTAGGTTAGTGGCAACAGTAACCTGTGAAGTGAAATCTTTAAACAGTTCTACTTTGAGCCTGACCATGAGAACTGGTTTTTAACTTTTTATTACATCACTACCAGCCCGATTGGGGCAGATTCCTGGGCAGACTGCACTAAATAATACATTTTATTGTATCGCTTGATCTAAACGGAGTGATGTTGACTGTAAGCTTGTATTTCAGTCAGTTGGCAGGATTTAGTGGAAGGATTTAAGAAATAACTAGCTGTGCCCCACGGTTTCACCGGCAGCCCCCTGTCCCTGTGGGAATTTTCAGGGCAAAATATTTTTTTTCTCTCCATGAGAACATCCTCGCAATTCAAGAACTATTATTAAAAAAAGAATTAACTAAATCGGGTTACCTTTGTTTTATCAAAATATGTTTGACAAATTATCACTTTCCAAAATATTTTTCGCAGAATTTCATTTCCCAAATAATCGTTTGCCAAATTAACTCTTCACAAATAATTATTACGCAAAGGTAATGTTTGACACATGAATGTTTAGGCAATGCCTCGCTCGCCAAATGGTAGTTTGACCAAATTTCATTTAGTCAAATGTTTTAGTTGGCATAACATATTTTAACCTAACCTAACCTAATATTCTGGTAGCAGTTCGTTTTAATTAGAGGTCACAGTTCTAACATATCCTAACCTACTGTTCTGGGAGCGGTTCGTTTTAGTTGGGGGACGCAGTTCTAACCTAACCTACTTACCTAATTGAATCTTTTTATTGGTTTTTTTTAAAGCCCCCCTTGTGGGGGGCTTCGCCCCCCCTTCCCCCCTTTACCCTTCAGTTTAGTTTTTGGTTTTATTGAGGGTCACAGTTCTTCAAAATTCTTGCTGTTATTCAAAACTAGCAGCGCCCCGCGGTTTTACCCGCGTTGTACCCGTTCCCGTAGGAATTTCGGGATGAAAAATAGCCTATAACCTTCCCGTTGAATGTGGCTATCTATTGCAAAAAGAATTATTCAAATCGGTTCAGTAGTTTCTGAGATTAGTGCGTTTAAACAAACAAACAAACAAAACAAACTCTTCAGCTTTATAATATTAGTATAGATTATTGCTTAAACTTTAACCTCTTTTCAGACAAATTCAAGCACATAAACTTACAAAGAACCTAAATCCTATAGAAATCCGACTTTTGACTTTTTATGTTTTGTCATAACAATTCATTTGACTAAACGTTTAATAACTTATATTTTTTTGCCTTAATAAAGCATTTGCTAAAAGACCAAATGCCGAAATGTCATTTTCCGAATTAATATTAGGTATGCTGAATAAAAATTTGACCAAACGAAAATTTGCGTATTGTAGGTAATTATGCAGCTGCTCTGGAGATCTGAGCTTAGCAACACATTCAGCAATTCATTTTTATATACTTAATACATAAAATTAGACACATTATATTAATTACTTGTTATAACATCTTTATTAAATACCAAAGTACAGTGAACTGACTTTAAAAAAGTGCAAATGAGTAAATAACTAATGAGTATCATGAAGAGTGCACCCCTCAGGGCGGCACAGTACCTCACCGCCTCCAGCTGCTACCTACACACACAACACACAACCTCTAACTAGAATCAAACTGGTTGATGTAGTACCTCAATGTACATAATATTTGCAATACAAGGGTTTTAATTCAATCACATTATCTTAGCTTAGATGTTACAGTCTATATTAGAGACATACCTAAGTAATAACTAACTGCAGTATAATTATAAATATTGAGTGTAATTTAGTTATTTGAAGTTAAAATTATAATATTCCACAGTAGAAATAGTTAGTGAAATAATGTGTAAAATTATTTGCGATGGTAATGGGGTTTATAACAATGTTTTATTGCGTTTCAAACATATTCATAGCTTACGATTCAAATACACAATGCAACACATACTGAGCCATCTCAAATACAAAACTCAGTACAGAAATCCCTACATACATCCTACATAATATTTTGGGTTTGCATATAAATACACATTATTTATATCTTAAGGTAATGCTCATGACACATTAACTCTCAGCGGGACGAAACATAGGGTTCCACCGCGTTATATTAGGCCAACAATAGAGCATGGGGTGGGAGGGATGATGCGGCGACTAGTAGCGCGGGTCGCCGTCGCCCGAGCCGGCGGGCGCGTCCTCGTCGTCGGGCGGCGGCGGCGCGGGCGGCGCGCAGGCGGGCGCGCCGCGCGAGCGCGAGCCCGCCAGCTCGGCGCCGTGCGCGTCCACGCACCAGCACAGCCCCAGCGCGGCGTGGCACTGCCGCGGCCGGTAGTAGCCGCGCTCGTCGCACGCCGGCACGTAGCCGCCCGCGCGCGCCGCGCCGCCGTGTGCGCGCGCCAGCGCCAGGCACGGCCGCGCCGCGCGCCGCAGGCAGCCGCACCACGCGCCGCGCGTCACGCCGCCGCCGCCGCCGCCGCCGCCGCCGCACGACGCCAGGAACGGCCGCAGGCAGCGCTCGCGCTCGTCGTGCCGCAGCGCGTACAGGTTACTGGCCGACAGCACGCCGTCCCCGTCCGTGTCGAGATGCGCGAACATCCACCGCACCTCGGGCTTGCACTCCGCCGGAAAACCTGCAAAAAGCCGCTCGGTCAGTCTCTCCCTCGCCCGCCCGCCGCCGCTCCCCGCGCGACTCACCGTCCTCGTCCGCGGGCGGCGCGGTGGCACCCGCCTCCTCCATCAGCACCGAGAACCAGTCGAGCAGCCTATTCGCCATCTTGTCTAAAGCGCAGCCCTCGGACCCTGTGCATGACAAAGTTAATTAGAAATACAATCAATTATGGAACAAATAATCAAGTCTCGATGATGTCGATCGATAGTTACCTTGTGAGAATCGCCTGCGTGCCGGTCGGTCGGGCAGAACTTCGTTGTGGGCGGATTCCGATTTACGCCGTCTCCACTCCTGCAATTATAATCCATAGGCATTAGGGAAGAACTTAGGGCCGGATAGACAGGAGTCGGTGTCAGGAGGTGGAGAGAGTGTATACCTGGTCGCGGCGAGCGGGGCGCGGCGGGCGCGGGCGGCACGGGCAGAAGCCGCGGCACGCGAGCGTGACGGGCGGCGCGGGGCGGCGCACGCAGTTGTGCAGGTCGAGGCGGCACAGCGACGAGTAGGTGCGGTTGTCGGAGCCGCACAGGAACTGCGCGCGCGCGCCGCCGCCGCAGCCCACGCAGCGCTCCGACTCGGCCGCCGCCTCGCCCTCGCCCGCGCCGCGCGCGTCGTAGAACACCTCGTCCTCGTCCTCCTCGCCCTCGCCGCCACCGCCACCGCCTCCGCTGCCGCCGCCTGTGACTATCACGTCCCTGCAACACAACCGCCCGCTCATTCACCACAGACACAAACGAAAGTGTCGCTCCCTGTTATAAGAAACAAACCAATAAATAATATCATCGAAAGTCGCCCGCGCCGATGTTGCCCCCTTGTCTCTACGTCGGTATATTCGGGGGGCCCGCCCAGTGGGCGGCGAGCCACGACCTGCCGCTGATAACATGTTTCCTACTTGTTACGGCAGGTGCCAATTCCTTTGCAATAGGCATTAATTCTGTTCCATCCAAACTTCTTTCCCATAGTCCATTTTTATTTCTTTCATTTCCTGCAATAGACTTCTGCAGGCTGACTCCGGGCGGCAACCGAACCCGCAACCCCCGCCTCAGTAAGCGCCATAATATGCCACTGTGTCAATCAATGAGCTTGCCAAAATCAACGGGCTTGGATCACGATTCCCGAATTCGGGGTATTGATACTTAATTTTACTTACCCCTTTCTCAGGATATCCTTTTTAGTAGCACAAAGAGCGGTGTATGCATCTCTTAACAAACAGATCTCATGTTTCTTACACACGAGAGACCGGCACAGCGTATCTGGAAAATATCATAGATTAGCTGTATGTACGGAACGCAGTACCTACTTTCATGTACTTAAGTGTATTATGTAGGTGTACCTGTGCACTTGATAGCAGAACAGATATGTCGTTTCCTCGAGTCTATTCAAGAAGGATTTTAATACACGATCTATTATGTTCTAGTTAGTATCTTCATGGTTCATAGGAGAAAGGTATTAATCCCTGTTTTAGGTTTAACTGTAACATACTTTCATACTGTCGTTTTGCCCTGCAGGTACCAGGTATAAACATAGTTTAGGGACATAGCTTGGATAAGTTTGACTGCATACTCACTGTGAGGATCGTAAACATAGCGTCTTGCGCGGCGCGCATGACTCCGACTCGTCTCCTGAAAGGAACCGCACCACCGACTGTTAGAATACTCGCCTAATTGCCAAGGTATACGTTCTATACGTCGCGCGTCGGTGCTAAGCTAACCTACTTAGTACAATACTCTCTTAGTAAAAAAGTAACGTCTCGGTGATCTAGTGGTATATGAGCACCCGAAGACTAAGATCCCGGGTTTAATTCCCAGGTCGAGCGAAAAAATGCTTCCCACTTCACTTTCAGATCACTAAACCGCATTAGGCAAGAGTGGTGACCTAGTTACGTCTAATTTTCCTCACTGTACTAATATCTTCAGCGAGATGAGGCGAGAAGCCTATGCCCAACTGTGGGATAATACAGTGCGCCTATGGGCCTAGTAAGTAAGCCACAGTACCTATAGATTAGAGACGGATCTAGGATCTCAGTTTAGGTCGGGCACCACCCCGGTGAACAGCTCTTAGGGTTTTAACGTGGGGTTTCCAAAGCCCCTCGTTTCTTATGAAACCTTCCCAAAGCTTTGATTTATCTACTACAATGATGATTCCCCTTAACTCGAACCAATGCTACAACGCTACCCTTCCTATAGGAAAGGTATAAGTATAACCAGGTTTAGGTGTCAAGTATGTGTAAAGTGAGCCAATATGGAAAGAAAAGTATTTTTGGTAGGTGGCGTTTATAAGTAGGTAGGTAGGTACCTAGTCATTTTGAAAAAGTTAACATTTTGGGAATCACGTAGCAACCGTTAAATCCCTAAATTAAGTAGGTTACGGCAGGTACCTAAGAAGGTACGTAATGTTTGGACACCTAAGCACCACATGTATAGGTAAGGTAGGAACAGTATGAGTAGGTACTAGCTAGGTACCTACAATATACATAGACGTAATATACGTAGTCGTCAAGTAAAAAATAGTCACTCAGTAAAAAACAGTCCTTTTGTACGTGTCGGCACCTAAGTTGTAGGGAGACGTGCGGTACTAACCAGCGCGTCGTCATCGAACTCGAAGTCCTGGTCGGTCTTGCGCGCGGTGGCGAGCGCGAGCGCGAGCAGCGCGGCGAGCGCCCACACCAGACTCCGCATCGCGAGCGCGAGCACACACGACACGCGAGCAGCCCACGGACGAGCGCGGCACACTGCTGCGGCGCGCGGCGGCCCGCGCCCGGTCGATACCGCGCCGCCGCACTCCCGTACTCCGCCCGCCTCGCCTATGCCGCCCTACACCATACATACGTACCTACCTATACTACCGAATACAAAGATAAAGATATATGTAGGACTAGCAGCGCCCCGCGGCTTTGCCCGCGTTGAGCCCGTTCCCGTAGGAATTTTCAAAAATCCTTGCTTAGTGTGCACTTACGTCACTTGAAGAACCTTTCTGCCAAATTTCATGTTTCTAGGTGTAGCGGTTGAGGCTGTGCGTTGATTATCAGTCAGTCAGGACTTTGAATTTTATATATATAGATAGATAATTTTATATTATTGTAGATAATATAAGCTGCGTATAACTACCTCCGACTTGACCTCACTGTGCTTAATGCTTTCCATAATCGTACGTAATCTTGTGTAGATTAATGAATAACAGCTAATAATCTACTAATCGACAATTTGTCCGTTTTTACACGGCTATCGGATTCATCAGATATAGACGCTTGACCTTTGCTTTGGTAAACTTTCGACATCCTCAAATCGGTATTCACGACATCCTTTCGGTACATTTGTATTCAATTGCCCATGACGGATATATGAAATAGCTATCACCTAAATAACATCTACTAATCCAACTGTAGTTATAGCTATCATATGCTCATCGACTACATCAAAATATCGGAAAAGTTGTATAAATAAAATAATTCATATTTGTAACAATGGAAAATAACATTTTATTATCTTATAGAGTAAGTAGTAGGATGTAGTTAGGGTGATGCTAGAGGTTGGCGAGGAAGTGCCACTTGTCGACGTGCGGCGGCAGCGCGGCCGCGGTGCCGGCGGGCGGCGCGCGCGCCAGCACGCCCGCCGCCGTCGCGCGCTCCACGAGCGCCGTGCTGCTCTCCACGCACACGTTCATCCTGCAACACACGCACGAGCGTCAGACCACGCGTCACAGCATACCGCGACGCAACGCAACGCCACGCTCGGTACTCACTTGCTGATGTCGTTCGCGTCCGTCACGTTTCCGTTGACGAGCCCCTTCCAGAACTCGTGCACCTGCAACAGACGTTGGGGTATAACGCACGTTACAGACGTGAGATGTGAGGGCAGGCGGTGCTCCAGGTTCCGGGCCGACTCACCTCGTCGATGACCTTGTACGCGAACTCCGCGTTCTTGGCCTCGCCGTCGAAGGCGAAGTTGTTGACGGGCTTCCCGTCGGGCACCTTGTAGAGGCGGAACCACTCGACGGTGGCGCGCAGCAGGCCCGGCAGGTGCGTCTCCACGTCGGCCACGTCGCGCAGCTTGGGCGCCAGCTCGTCGCGCACGTCGATCGCGATCAGCTTCCAGTCCGTCTCGCCCTCGTCGATGAGCGCGAGCGCGCCCAGCACGCGCACGGCCAGCACGTCGCCGCGCGCCGCCACGCGCGACCCGATCTCGATCACGTCCACGGGGTCGTTGTCGCCGCGGCACTGCGTCGCCGCGTCCACGTGGTGCGGGTTCTCCCATGTCTGCGGCAGCGCCCCGTAATTCCAGATGTAGCCGCGGTGCGGGAACACGTTGCTCACGAAGCGCATCGCACCCTTCTTCACATCCTGCTTGATGGGATTCAACGGCTCGCCGAGGCTGATCTCCATCTTGGCATTGGTCCAGCGCGGCACCTCCACCACCATGTTGACGAGCTGCTGCGCGCGGTCCGCCCACAGTGGGATGTCATGCAGTGGCGACAACGGCCCAGCCTCATCCTCTGCACACACATACATTATATAACACAAACATACATAAACAACTACAACTATTTACATTATGTTTTATACCCCCAGGCTAATTATAGAAAACAGGGAATAGAACTTTGATAGTGCTGAAACTAATGTATGTCTTGTGGGTACAATTAGTAAAACCCCAAAAGAAGGTAACTAATTGTAATGTTGCACAAAAAATATATAATATAAAACATAATTTCAACAATAGAATTACAAAAAAAAAATCTATTGCCACTATACTGGTGAACCGTTGAAACACATTAATCATTAATCCACAATGTTATTAAAGTATTTTAAAAACAATAATTTTGCTGAGAAATCATGATAATGTAGATACCATTATTTGATTGTCAATGCCTGGTTTTCTTATCAATTTCCACCAATGTTGTGACTGTTATCTTTGATTCCCCTCTTATCAAAATTATTAAATGAATTCCTTACATTTACTTCAACCATTTATTTCCATATCAAAAATATACAATTTAATAAATAATAAAAACAACAAAAAGTATGACTATTAGGCTATATTATATTAGAAATACTAATGAAACCGCATAATATTATTCATATTAATTACCTATTGTGTTGTTTTCTGTCTTATTAATTTGAGTTACTACCAGGAAGTAAATTGAGTTGCTACATATAATGATAACTATGTTCAAATAATGTGGTAATAATATTGACGTATCTGAATTTAGTTGCATACGTGGTAGTAGATAAGATAGATATTTGTTGGGCATAGGTCAAGGTTGCACACTCCACAACCAGAAGGTTGAAGGCCGGGAACTGTCGACACAAGCGCCGACGCATCTACTATAGATGGAAACTAAGTAAGTTGGTACCTAGATAAGCGTGCACTCACTGAAATAGACCCTGTAGTCGGGCGTGTAGGGCGAGCCGCGCTCCTCCGTGACGTACATGGCGCTGGTCCTGAGCAGAGTTTGATTCACCGCACTGGAGACGTTGTGCATGCGGCGCCCGCAACCAACTCCTAGCCGGAACAGTTGACGTTTCAACAATACTTTCACTGCGCCACTCATCCCGCCTGCCGGGCCGACCGAAGCAACGTGTTATTGTCACTTGACAATTCTTGACAATGACTTCACAAAATAAAAGACATTGACATTGATTGATTGACATTGACAGTTATTACTTTTCACTGAAACCGTTCACTAGGGCAATGACCATTGAGCATGGATTTCTCGACTACCATGGATTGGATTTCATGTTAGTATAATATGCCACTACCACTATCGAACATGCTGAGTAAATTGACGTTCATCATAGTGTAAGTAGAGATATTCACATGATATTCGTGTGTAATTCGCTCGCATCAGAGGTATTCGCGCGATTGTTCGTGTAGTCCATCGAAAATTTACATTTGAGGTTGCGTTTGTTCGGAGGACACAGTTTAATTTTTTAGAAGTGTAGGGTGTAACGGTAAAACCGAGTTTGTGGGGTCGCCACCGTCGTTGTTCCGTACCCAAGGGGCGTTTGTCCACCGCCACCGTCACCGTCACGTCTCCGAGGACGGTATGACGGCGCCGAAGTAGCGATACAGTCACGTGCAATGAAATGTATACACGGGCAGATTTGCAAATAAATGTCCACTCTGAAAATTTCAAAAACATATAGCCACTTAACAATTCATACTATAAAACCACCCGAGTTTCTCACAATAATGTATACATTTTTGGCAAAAATATGGATAAGTATATTCACTATTTTGACAACTGGGTATTGATTTCAATAACATGTACACAAAGTAATTGTTCGCGCCTACGCCGGCGCTGCACCGGGACCGTCGGGGTCTGAGGGGTGCGGGGAGGGCGTTCAGCGCAAGCGGTCGCGCGCCCCGCGCTTCCCACTCGCCCATCGAACCACGCCATTGAACGCACGCTTGTAGACTTTGTACCTAATGTTGGTTCGATTAAATATAGCATTATATTATTATTCAAGGCTTGTCTAATTATTGAAAGTTCCCTATAGTTCAAACATATTGGCGACCGTGAACAAATTAAAGTTTAATCTGCAAAAAGTCGGATTTTTTGAGGACGGATAACGTGGTGATTTGCTGCTTATGCTGCCTTCTGCCTTGGGTGAACGTGACGAAGATTCCTGTGGACTCCGGGACATCTGGACGCTGATCTCAGGGGAGTGGCCTAATTATCCTTACGTTATTTCCCTTTTCCTCTTCTAATTTGTGTGCATCTCAGCACTCCGAAAGTGTTACGGCGTTATTATCGGCTGCATTCCATAAATCGGCCATTTTGTAATTATAGCGTCATTACAATAATAGTGAGATATTTAAGTTAACTGTTTATTGATTCTATATAGTCATAAATACAGCTTTGTTTATTGATTCTATAAAGTCATAAATACAGCTTAATTCCAGTTCAATTCAGATCTTCAATTCTATATAATTTTCACATAATTAACTATAACAAAATATTTTCCATACATTAACTAATTTTAACCATTTTTCCATTCTATTGCTTACCCTCGTCAATAAAAAATTATTAAGACAACTGTTGGCCGAACATTCCAGGGCCAACATCATTCAAGAGTCGTGCTTTCTTTGGGAAGACTGGACTGTCTGCCGGTGCTGGGGCCCGAGGACTGAGCCGTGCAGCGCCGCCTGTTTGCCAGTGCTGGGGCCCGAGGACTGAGCCGAGCTGACGTCGGCTGGACCAGGGACCCGCCGCCGTGTCTCAGCGAAGGGTTTGACTTTACGTTGTCTACCTAATTCATTGCGCGTTTATATTTGGTTCCTATTTTCACTTAAACTTAGTCATGGAAGGAAAAGAAGGATTATTATTATTGAAGAGACGTAGCTACATAAAAGGTAGATTGACTAAATTCAAAGATTATCTTCGCGGTTTAACCCAAGCGGGCGCGGACAAGTTATCGAGTGTTCAAGTTAAAGAATTATCTATACGTATTGATAAGCATAAAGAGTTATTAACGGATTTTAATTCTATACAATCAGAAATTGAAATTCTTTCTTTAAATGAAGATGATCAGTTGTCAGAGAGAGATGCTATAGAATCTCAATTCTTTTCTCTTCTTTCCACAGCGCAAGAGCTAATGGAATGTGCTAATTTAGAAAGAACGTCATTAGACAACAAAACTGTGTCGAGTCATTATCCACATTCCACTAGCGCGATAAAATTGCCCACCATTAATCTACCTAAATTTGATGGAGGTTATTTAAGATGGTTGGAGTTCAGGGACACATTTGATTCCCTAGTCAATACCAATGACTCCATACCGTTAATAAATAAGTTCCACTATTTAAGGTCCAGTTTAGAGAATAGTGCCGCAGTCGTCATAAGGTCGATTGAGTTTACAGCTGATAATTACAAAAATGCTTGGCAGGTTCTATGTGCACGGTACGATAATAAAAACATACTCATTAATAACCATCTTAAGGCATTATTAGGCATCGAGTCAATAAATAAAGAATCTTTTAAGGCACTACGGTTTATGATTGATCATATTTCTAAAAACTTGAGATCCTTGCACACTCTTGGTCTTCCCACTGATCAATGGGATGTTTTATTAGTATTTATTGTCTCAACAAAGTTGGATTCTATAACGAACAGAAAATGGGAGGAATATAAAAACGGGTTAGATAAGGTACCGACGTTAGACAATTTTTATACGTTTTTACGGAACCGTGCAGACATATTAGAAATTACTCATTACAATAGGTCTGACAAATACGAGTACAAGTCTAGTTTACAGTATAATAAACCCGTAACTAAGTCCTTTTTAACAGCTACCAAGTCGGAAAGGTTTAATTGTAGAATTTGTGATGAAAGTCACTTTGTTTATCAGTGTCCAAAGTTCAAGGCCATGAGTTACCAAGACAGGCAGCGTGAAGTAAATAACTTGAAACTGTGCACTAAGTGTTTACGTGGTGGCCATAATCATTTTCAATGTAGGTTAAAGGGGTCGTGTCAAATTTGTAGAGGAAAGCATAATACGTTACTCCATAATAATGAAATTAGTACGATTTCGGAACTAGCCGCACGAAATACAGTCAGTTCGCCGCCGGAACCGGTTTCATTATCAGCTGTGACGATGAGTCATACGTTACTATGCACTGCGCAAGTACAAATTATTAACGAGTTGAACAATAATAGGTTGGTGGCGCGTGCATTATTAGATACCGGCAGTCAATCGTCTTTTTTAACGGATAATATAATGGAAAGATTAGGAATTAGTAAGAAGTGTGAAGAGACTTTAAAAGTTTGTGGTCTAAATAATATTAAAACAAACATTTCGGGAAGTTGTATTGTTAAGGTTAAATCCTGTACGTCTTCATTCAATACTAGCGTATCTTGTTTGTTAGTGCCGTCTATAACCGGTTCTCTGCCTAGCGTTGGGATAGATGTGAAGAATTTAAATATACCAAAGGGTATTAAGTTAGCCGATCCTATGTTTTACCAGCCCGCCTCTATAGATATTCTTTTAGGAGCTGATGTTTTCTGGAATATAATAGGTACAGGTCAAATAAAGTTAGGACCTAATATGCCCACTTTACAGGAATCTCATCTGGGATGGCTGATTGCTGGCCCAGTCGCGATTGTGCAGCCAAAACCGAAAGTCTATTGTTATCATAATCAATTTGTAAACATAGATGAATCTCTTAAGAAATTTTGGGAAATTGAGGAGATGACTCCGGAAACAAAAACTTTGTCCTTAGAAGAGCAATTCTGTGAAAACCATTTTTTAGAAAATACTAGCCGCTTGCCGGATGGCCGGTTTTGTGTTTCCATGCCTTTAAAGGAACCCGAATCTAGTCTAGGGAGTTCATTCTATTTAGCAAAAAGACGTTTTCTTAATTTGGAAAATAAACTTAATAAAAATCCGCAATTAAAAACAATCTATAGCCAATTTATAGAAGAGTATAAGAACTTGGGTCATTTAAAGGAAATAGAATATACGGAAAACGGTAATTTTCTTCCCCATCATTGTGTTATTCGGGATAAAAGTGAAACCACTAAAATAAGGGTGGTTTTCGACGCGTCTGCTAAAACCTCCTCAGGGAAATCCTTGAATGACATACAAGCAATAGGTCCCGTTGTTCAGAGTGACCTATTTTCAATTCTATTACGTTTTCGCGGGCATAGATTTGTTCTTCTAGGAGACATAGAAAAGTGTTATAGACAATTAGCCCTACATCCCTCTCAAGGTCACCTCCAGCGAATCGTGTGGAGGGATACACCTTTAAGTCACGCAGATTCCAACAACAATAAATATGCGACAAAGACTAAGACGAATATGAAATTAAAAATCCTACAGTTAAATACATTAACATACGGGATGGCCTCTGCGCCATTTTTAAGTACTAGATGTTTACTACAATTAGCCAATGAATGTGCTGACGAGACTATATCTAATGTTCTCAAATTTGATTTTTATATTGATGATTTAAATACAGGGGCTGAGACTGAATGCGAGCTACGATATATTTATGAAAACGTTAAAAAGGTCTTGAGCTCAGCATGCTTTCCCTTAAGAAAAATTCGGTCTAACTGTTCACAAGCGTTTACAAGTGAGGATTATATTACAGATTTATTAGATTTAACAAAGGAATCCAATGTATTAGGTTTGAGTTACTGCCCGAAGTCAGATAGTATCCAATTTCATCCTAAAATCGACCCGCCCACGCACCTCACTAAAAGAGCAGTAGTTGCAACTATTTGTAAAATATTTGATCCGCTCGGGTTATTATGCGCGTGTATCATTAAGGCAAAGATATTTTTACAGCAATTATGGATCGCGAAACTGAGTTGGGATGAACCTATACCGCAAGAGCTCGTAGGTACGTGGTCAAAGTTCATCAATGATGTACAAGCTATTTCCAATATAAAAATTAAGAGAAATTGTCGTTGCGAGTTCTCAGTAAGGACAGAATTACATTGTTTTGTTGACGCTTCGAATCAAGCATATGCCGCGTGTGTTTATCTGCGAAAAATATATGGTCGCGCCGAGGATCTCAAAGAAAACCAAATTTACTTAAGAAATTATTTAATTAATAATTAAAATAGTTTTACAGTCTAATCTAATCTAATGGTGTACTCGTTCCGAAGTTAGGAATACAAGTGTCCCTGCTGAATATTCTGAGTATGTATTTATATTGAACAACTTAACCTAGTCAGCATTAGTTAAATTAATATTTACATAATTTATATAATTTATAGTTCCCGTAACTTAAGCTAGTCGGCGTTAGTTGAATTAATATTTGTTTAGTTTATATACTGCTGAATAAGACGTTTAAGTAAAGTTCAAGTGTGGGAACAAGGGGCACACATAGTGGGAACAAAGGGGCACACATAACATCTCCCCCCGTAGAACAGCGACTGAACACCTTGGATGTGAAGGCAGCTGGGGGTTGATCCAGGTCAACCCTTGTCCTTGTTTCAGGAACGGCGTAGACCCCCATTGATGCTCGTTCGGTTAATTCATCAGGTCCTTGAAGTCGCCAGGATCTCCGGTACGTCACGATGGCAGCGCAGGATAGACCAATCACCACTATTATGGGATAAAGCGGTATGGTCGTATGGTAGATGCTGCTCTCAATTGCTCCAGATTTTACAATTGGATGCTGTGCGGAGACTTAGTGTTAATCTCGTACAAATGGTCAAGGTTGATTGAGTTTAGTTCAACCATGAGAGATGCTGGAAGCTGCGGTGATTCATTTGAGTATATATCCATGATTCTGAGTGCTTGGCCTTTGATGTGGTCGTTCATGTTTGAGACGACAAAATCGGGTGTAATGATGGAGCAGCCTTGTGGGATGACTGCGAGATAACTTCCTCGAAGCTCCTTGTAGAGATTCTGTGCGCACGAGAGATGAATCTTCGATCGTACGGGAAAGTTAATTGTGTAGTGCTTCTCGTCGAGTTGATCGTAGGCTGACCTCTGTAGAGTTACTCGTACTGACTTGCAGTTGGCGGTCCTCTGTTGCTCGGTGATAAGTCGGTGCATGCAGTCCTCTTCATCTCGGTGTGTTGTCTGGTTGCCATTGCAGATGTACCACTTGGTGGTTTTCAGGCATTCAGCCTCCATGTACCTGAATTCTTTGCCGTATATTGCCAGGAATGGGAAGGAGGTAAAGGATTTCATTATGCTTATTAGGGACCATGGACAATCTATACATAGTGTAAACACGAGATAAAACTATAGGAAATTTGAAAACTAAAATAATTTCATTACCTTTATAATAATAACCTACTTGAATAATGTCTTATTATTCTCGAATATCAATTTCAACTAAGTTGTCATTACTGTATAAATTTCGCAATTTTTACGTCAATTATTAGAAGTGTTTGTGCTAAATGTGCATTTTAACTAGTCATAGTCACGAGTAGTTTCGGCTTGATTAATTTTATCAACTAGTTCCTCAATTTTTACCTGTTTTTTTATAACTATGTTATTGGTTATTTTAGAATATTGAGACATCCATTCTTAGAAATGCTAATTATACTATGTTACTAACTAGTTATCCGTATCCTTAAGGTTCCTAATAGCTTGATCATAACGCAATGCATCGGTTTGATCTAAATTACCCGTTATACATACTTTTAACTATATTACCAAGTCCGTCTATTAATTCGCGTTTAGAACGGCTTACTTCAAAGCTCTGTAACTGCTCAAGCACACTATATAAGCTTTATTAGTTAAGAAATGAATATGAGGGGTTAATAATGAGTTAGTTATATTATTTAAAGCAAAGGTTCTATGGTATTTAATTAATTAACCACTGAATTTACTTTAGATTCTAGGTCTTGTAAGTTAATGGATTGGATGAATGATAGTGGGAGATAATTCTAGTAGGACCTAATCTGAAGGGCAAAATACCAGGGCCTTCGTCAATACTGTCAAGTTTTATCTCCTACATCCGTACTATTGCCGGCAGGAGGAGTATGATTATGAGAAGATTCCGGTAACAATTGACTACTTTTAGGTACTCGCTTAAGGCGGGATTTTGCAACTGGTCCACGTTTTTTCTTAGTATAGATGTGAATAGGCAAATTGGCAATGATCTCATCACGCATATAGCGTGGAGCCAATTTTTGTCTAGAGGCAAGAGGGTTTTTAATATATATCTGTTGCTCAGGGGGGTACTCTATTTCAGGACTACGGTTAGTATTAAGATGATTAGTTAATTCTGTGCGATGAGATGTACATGATTCGTGCAATAAACTATAAACTTTAGACATTCTATTTTTATGATCTACTATATACTGCTGTAAAAGATGGGATGAAAGGTCAACGTCAAATGGATCGCGCGGGTCAAAGTGACCAGTAATGATCTCTATCGGCTTGCATTTAGTGAAGCTGTGAATGGAATTGTTATATCCCAGAAGGGCATAAGGCATTAGATTGGTAGTAGTTTCACCCTTGTGTTGGAGCTTTAAAATACGCAAGTGTTCAAGTATTGTCGAATGAAATCGCTCCACGATACCGTTTTCGTTAGGGGTGTGCGGTGCGACCCTGTGGTGTTGAATCTTATGCAATTTTACAAATTCTGTTACAAGCTGATTGATGAATTCGGGACCATTGTCTGTTACTATGGTGAAAGGTATACCATGATGTGTGCAATATGTTAGAAAGGCCTGAACAACGCTGATAGCAGTTCCATCACGTAAATAATATGCCTGAGCATACTTTGAGAATGCGTCTACTATAGTCAAAAACTTTTCACCCTGTATAGTAAGTAAATCCATATGAACTAGCTCAAATGGTTTACTGGGTGGTGGTACGACTCGAAATTGTTGTTTGATTGGATTTCGATCGTATTTCGCCTGACCGCAGATGGTACAGTTATTGATAAATTTAGTAATATGCTCTCTCATTTTCGGCCAATAGTACCTACGTGATAAAGCAAGGAAGCACTCATTAATACCCCGATGGTTGGTTTTACCATCATGGTAGTGACTAATGATCTCTTGTTGTTTTAAATAGTCACGCACGTTTTCTAACTCATTCTTTACAAGAACCAAATTCATAGCTGAGCTTTTAAAGTATTTCTGGATAATCGGTATTACTCTACTCATAGCATCAGAAGGATTAATAAGTAACCCTGTCTTAATTTTAGGATGTACGTACTCTCGAATTGCATTTACAATGTCCTGCTCTAAACTAGATTCGGATAACTGAACTGACGTTTTGGTGTGTGTATCAAATGGCTTAGTGACTACAGACCTACCTTTGATGTCGCCTACGATGTTGAAAACGATCTGCTTCGTGTACCTATTTAGTGGCTCCTCTGATATCGGCACATCTAAGATGGGATTTTCTGCATCAGTGTGAACAGTAACGGTTCTAGAATCATCAGCACCTTCACTAGCTGTGAGGGTTCTAGAATCGTCTGAATTATCAGATCTTACGGAAGGGTTCACAATGATTGAACTAAGTTCTTCATTATTTAACTGAATGCGAGATAGGGCATCAGCGTTTGTATTATATTTACCCTGTTTATACAAAACTTCAAAATCGTATTCAGATAGTTTCAGACGCCATCTTGTCAGTCTCGAATTAGGTTCCTTTAAACTCATTACCCATTGTAAAGGCTTATGATCAGTTACAATTTTGAATTTACGGCCAAATAAATAAGGTCTAAAATATTTAGTAGCCCAAACGATAGCAAGAAGTTCCTTTTCTATCGTGCTATAGTTCAGTTCGCTAGAATTTAGAGTCCTCGAGGCATAAGCGATGGATTTATCAGAACCAATAGTACCCTGGGATAACACGGCTCCAATGGCTACATTGGATGCGTCGGTTGTTAAATTAAATTCCCTATCAAAATCCGGGTACTGAAGAATCGGGTCGTTGGTCAGAAGTGTTTTACAATGTTCAAAACACTTAACGTAAGTTGAATCTAACGTTATTTTAGAACCCTTTTTGAGACACTGTGTTAACGGTTTTGTTATACGAGCAAAGTCCGGGATGAATTTTCTATAATACCCTATTAATCCTAGAAATTGTTTAATTTGTGTAGGGGTTTTTGGAATAGGGTATTCCTTAACAGCCTTGATTTTATTTGGATTTGGCTTAACCCCGTCCTTACTAATGACATGCCCTAAGAAATCGGTCTCTAATTTTAAAAATTCGGACTTGTCCATTTGAATTTTGAAGTTTGACTCACGTAGTCTATTAAAGACTTTCTCTAGATTAGCCATCATTTCTTGTAAAGATGTTCCAAAAACGATTATATCATCTACATAAACTAGGCAAATTTTATTAATTAGATCTCTTAGCACATTTTCCATGACTCGTTGGAAGGTCGATGGTGAGTTCTTTAGACCCATGGGCATTCTGAGAAACTCATAATGTCCATTTTCCACATTAAATGCGGTTTTCGGAATGTCTGAAGGATCCATTTCAACTTGATAGAATCCGCTTGCCAAATCTAATGTGGTAAAATATAGACATTTACCCAGTTTATCTAAAATATCCGTGATATTTGGAATAGGATACTTATCATTAATGGTTTTCTCATTAACCTTGCGGAAATCTACTACTATTCGCCATTTAGTTTTACCGGATGCATCAGCCTTTTTAGGGACTACCCAAATTGGCGAGCTCCATGCTGAATCAGATGGTTGAATGATGTTCTGTTCGAGCATTTTGGCTATTTGATCTTTAACTTCCTGTCGATGAACATAAGGGTAACGGTAACTTTTAGTGTATACAGGAACTTCATCTGTGGTCTTGATACGGTGTTTGATCTTATTAGTGAATGATAATGGTTCACCGTCTAAATGGAAAACGTCCGCGTAACGTGAACACAATGCTCGAAGGTTAGCAATCTCTTCGGGATTTAGATGATCTGTCCTAAGTCGAGATAAAACTTCAGAAACGCGATCTGGAGAGTGACATAAGTTATTACTCTCGATGTTAAAAAGTTCACCTTCGACTGGCCTATCCATAGAAAAGATAACGTCATTATCCGAGTTATTATGTACTTCGACCCAACCACGATTATTCTTTACCGTAGTTACACAATCAGTAATAGTACAGTTACAAATTATTTCATCTTGAACAAAGACATCTCCATCTTTTGTATTAATGGGCAATTGAACCAGCTTAGATGAATGAGCGGGAATGATGTCTTCGTACAGGTTGACATTACGAGAATCGTAAATTGCCAACGGGATCTTTGCGTTTCTCGTTGTTAATACTTTGTTCTTAAGATCTATGTTAGAACCCCAAGCGGTTAGTAAATCTAAGCCTAGTAACCCATCGAAGTACTTGTGAAAGTCATACACGAACAAAGTCATGTCACCTTCTTCTTTGTACTCCTTAAAACAAGGTAAGGTGATGGAATATTTATGTGAACTCGTGATGTTAGAGTTCGTAACTTCGAAAGGCTCATAGTTTAGTGGCACATTATAGAAATAATTTTGCACAGCATGCGGGCTTATAAAGGATTGATTTGCACCAGTATCCACTAAAAACTTAAGAGGTGGATCATTTATTTGTACGTACATAAGCTGACGCTGCGTTTGCAAATTTACCTCTATTTTAGCTTGTCTGAACTGTGGGCTATCTGAAAATCCTCCTTTTCAGTTTCAGAACTTCCCATTTCCTCAACTGTCGCGCTTTCCTGACACTCATACGTCGGATCGTAAACGTATTCCGAGTTATTTGGATTCGGATCATACGAATAATACGGTTCGTAGTCCGGATAGATGTCACAATATTCGTATTCACCAAACTCATTAAAGTTAACTTCGCGCGATTTGAAATAGTTGGATGGCGGCGGGTTGCCATGCTTTCTCCAATCGTGTCCCGTCATTGGCAATTGTCGCGGGACAAAGGGCGTAACACCGCTCATAGGGCGCGGAGTGTTAAAACTCTGAGGTCGAGGGGGCATTCTGAACACCTGACTTTGGGGGTTGTAATTAGGCGGCGGCGCGCGGAACATTTGTTGCGTGCGCGATATACCCCTTGATGGTTGTACTGGACTCGGACTAACCCTAAACCCTGGCGCACCATGGTTAGTGAAACCCTGTGGACGTGGTGGTCCAAAGGCGTTATACATCGGCATTGACCTTACAGGTGGCACATAATTAAAATGGTTAAGTGGAATCTTATAATTAACAATAGGGGGTTGTAATTGTCTGTCTGTCCCGTCCTTTCTATTTGAACCGCCTTCGTTGCGCTGTTGAATGTACAGGGTGTTCATTTCCTCTTGTACATACTGGAGAGCTTTCTCTATCGATTCGGGACGCATACAACGGATCCTTGAACCCAGAGGGTCTTTAAGGCCTCGTAAGTACGCTTGCAAAGTTAACTTAGAATAAAGCACGCGTTTTGCCTCAATAGTTGTATGTAATGAATCGTGTAGACTTATGTAAGTCATGATCGTGCTGAACAGGTTCTGACACCGTTCATAGAACTCCTGGGGAGTACTATTCCCTTGACTCTGTAGCGACAGGTCATTATAGAGCGCGGTCTCATCGCGGTGGTCTGCGAAGTTGTTGATAAGCGCGCTACGGATCCCTTGCCAGTTGTCCGGGACACCGTTGGAGTTTATGAGCCTAGCAGCCGGCCCCGTAACCTTGTTAAGGATGCCGTTGAATAATGCCAAGTTAGCTAACTCGTGCCCAGGCTCTGACCTAAAATGCGTTATTACCAATTGATCGCACAAATTGATGAATCGCGTCAATACGTGTTGGTTGCCGTCAAATTCGGGCAGTAGTCTAAGTGACTTGAAAATAATGTCAACTTGGTCTGACATGGTATTCGAGTCTAATTCTCTACACTCGTCTATTGTATTAAACCTACGACTATTTCTATCACTAACCCTAGAACGAGATTCTCGCGGATGGAAAATCTTGTACACTAATTAACTATTCACTAAAATAAACTACTTTACTTATCGCCTCAACTATCTCACTATCTACTAGTACACTATCTACTATCTCACTATCTCACTACCTACTATATCACTATCTAATTATTTAACTATCTAATTAGGTATCTAGTTATAAAAGTTAAAAGGACACAAAGGATTAAAAATTAGGATGGCAAATACTTTAAAGAGATTCAAAGCACTTACATAATTTGATTTCCTTGATGATGAATCGAGGTCTGGATTCTCCTCAGGCGCCACCACAAGTAGATTCGTGATCGCTGGATAATTAGCACTCCTAATTCCCTAAGCGATCCTACCGACTGCGCCAAAAATATATGGTCGCGCCGAGGATCTCAAAGAAAACCAAATTTACTTAAGAAATTATTTAATTAATAATTAAAATAGTTTTACAGTCTAATCTAATCTAATGGTGTACTCGTTCCGAAGTTAGGAATACAAGTGTCCCTGCTGAATATTCTGAGTATGTATTTATATTGAACAACTTAACCTAGTCAGCATTAGTTAAATTAATATTTACATAATTTATATAATTTATAGTTCCCGTAACTTAAGCTAGTCGGCGTTAGTTGAATTAATATTTGTTTAGTTTATATACTGCTGAATAAGACGTTTAAGTAAAGTTCAAGTGTGGGAACAAGGGGCACACATAGTGGGAACAAAGGGGCACACATAACATGCGTACTGTAAGTGAGACGCATGAAGTTACCGTTAGACTTTTGTGCGCCAAGGCTAGGGTTAGTCCACTCAAAGTTATCACGACGCCGAGAATGGAATTATTAGGTAACTTACTAGGCGCGAAATTATGTCATAAGGTAATCCAATCACTTCGGTTTCAGATTGATCGTAAATTCATTTGGACCGATTCTACCGTTGTATTGGGGTGGCTTAAGACTGATAGTAGAAATCTCAAAATGTTTGTCTGTAACAGGGTCAACGAAATTAACGAATTGACGAGCGGATTTCAATTTAGGCATGTTCCAACAGACATGAATCCAGCCGACCTGGCTTCCAGAGGGGTAGGCTTTCAGGATATTGTGTCTCATTCTCTGTGGTGGGAAGGCCCTTCATTCCTTAAGAAGGAGCAATCTGATTGGCCGCAACATTCATACGAAGCAAGTATACTACCAGAAATAAAAGTTCACAATTTATTTAATGCCGCTTTGGACAACCCTAAAAATGAGCTATTTATAGATTTCAATAAACATTCGAGTTTTAAAAGATTGAATAGAATATTTGCGTATGTATTACGTTTTATAAACAATTGCAAAAACAAAAATAAATTAGTAGGCAATTTAAGTACTGACGAGTTGAATAGTTCATTAATAATTTTAGTAAAAAATTGTCAATTGCAATCCTTTCCTTTGGAAATAAATTTACTCGAGCGAGGACGGGCTTTGCCAAACAAAAGTAAATTGTTACCATTGACACCGTTTCGAGATAGCGATAACATTATTCGAGTCGGTGGTCGTTTAAATAATTCTAGTTTCGATTTTGATAAGAAACACCCGATTTTATTAGATTCAAGGCATAAGTTAACTAGACTTATTTTGATACATGAACATATACGGTTATTCCACGCCGGGCCACAGCTACTTCTTACTTCAATTCGCGAGAGATTCTGGCCTATAGGGGGTAGACATTTGGCGCGTCGCGTAGTTCGGCAATGTGTTATCTGTGTGCGCCTGCGCGCAAATATGATGCAACCAATAATGGGTCATTTACCCGAGGCTCGCACGCATGGTTCCTTCCCATTTTATTCGAGCGGGGTTGACTTTGCTGGGCCGTTTATGATTAGTAGCCGTAAGGGCAAGGGTAACCGAATTAGCAAATGTTATTTAAGTTTATTCGTTTGTCTCAGTACCAAGGCCGTGCACTTAGAACTAGTGAGTGACTTGAGTACTCAAGCCTTTATTTTATGCCTCAGACGATTTGTGTCGCGTCGGGGTAAACCTCAAGAGATCTTCTGCGACAACGGTAGGAATTTCGTAGGGGCATGCAATGAATTGGGTAGAATGCTGAGGTCCAGCCGGCAGTCAGTCTCTGACTATGCCAGTACAGAGGGAATTCAATTTAATTTTAGTCCTGCCTATTCACCTCATTTCGGGGGAATCTTTGAAGCTGGAATTAAATCCGCCAAATTTCACCTAAAACGTGTAGCCGGTAATGCCGCCTTGACGTTTGAGGAGTTAGCGACGTTGTTTACACAAATAGAAGCAATCCTAAATTCTCGTCCGCTGGCTCCTCTCTCGTCCGATTGTACTGATCCTCATCCTTTGACTCCAGGCCACTTTCTGATTGGTAGACCGCTAATGTCCATTCCGACGGTCCCTATCAAAACAATCAAACCCAGCAGATACGAGGTCATAGAAACAATACGTCAGCACTTCTGGGAAAGATGGCGCCGGGAGTACATTTCGGAGATGCAGCAGCGCACCAAATGGCGTACTCCTCAGCGGGAGCTCGCCCTCGGGGATGTGGTGGTCCTCAACGACGACAACTTGCCACCCTTGCAATGGCGACTAGGGCGCGTAAGCCGCCTGTATCCAGGAGCAGATGGCGTCACCAGAGTCGCGGATGTTACTACCTCCAAGGGCATTATTAGAAGAGCCGTAGCAAAAATGTGCCTTTTACCGACCTCGGAACCTAAAGATGAAGACGGAGAAGGGTCAATGCCATCGCCAGCCCAATGACTACTTCTTGAAAGTTAGGCTTTCAACGCGCCGGAGGATGTTCGCGCCTACGCCGGCGCTGCACCGGGACCGTCGGGGTCTGAGGGGTGCGGGGAGGGCGTTCAGCGCAAGCGGTCGCGCGCCCCGCGCTTCCCACTCGCCCATCGAACCACGCCATTGAACGCACGCTTGTAGACTTTGTACCTAATGTTGGTTCGATTAAATATAGCATTATATTATTATTCAAGGCTTGTCTAATTATTGAAAGTTCCCTATAGTTCAAACAGTAATTTTCCATTTAACTTAAACGATATTCATTTTTGTCTTTTAAATATTGTTATGAAGGTAGCCAGGATGCGGAAGAAAAGCCTCTTTGGGGCAACAACTGAAAAAAAAGACTCGACTGATCTATACTAATATTATAAAGCTGAAGAGTTTGTTTTGTTTGTTTGTTTGTTTGTTTGTTTGTTTAAACGCGCTAATCTCAGAAACTACTGAACCGATTTGAATAATTCTTTTTGTAATAGATAGCCACATTCAACTGGAAGGTTATAGGCTATTTTTCATCCCGAAATTCCTACGGGAACGGGTACAACGCGGGTAAAACCGCGGGGCGCTGCTAGTAGGTAATAACCATAAAGATATAGAGAGATACCAACTTACGCGCTGAGTACATATTTCTGCATGTGATCGTGTATAAAAATATCTGAAAACAACCTGTGTCCATATTTTTGCACAAAAATGTATATACATTATTGTGAGAAACTCGGGTGGTTATATACCTAGTATGAATTGTTAAGTGGCTATATGTTTTTGAAATGTTTAGAGTGGACATTTATTTGAAAATCTGCCCGTGTATACATTTCATTGCACGTGACTGTACATACATTTACTTTAGCCACGTGTCCACCGCACACCCGTCACCCGAGCGCCGTCATTCCGGCCGCCGAAATTGCGAGTAGATCGGCGTGACCGCTAGAACGTGGCCCGAGATTTTGACGGGCCGATGTGCCGGCAATACAAAACACGTATGAACTTGTCCACACATTGCCGTCGCCGTCGCACCGCATTATCGCATTATCATAATATTAATATAGCATTGTAATAAAAAGGGCCAAAAAATTTAAATACGATATTTTTATTCATTAATAGAAGTTATAGAAAGTAAAGAATGTTTGTGGGATAAAACCGAGGAAGAAAACGCGACACGTATGCCAGCTGGAACAAACTAAACCAGCGAAATCGGTCGCGGTGGACAAACGATCGCCGTCACGTCATATTAAACTCAGCCCGAAAATAATCTTGTTCTCGGTGACGGTCCGGTGAGACGGTCCGGTGACGGCGGCGGTGGACAATCGCCCAAAGGGTAAAAACGGGACCGTGTTACCTACTGAGACTTCGCTGTAGACCGGGCGCTAGGGTAAGTGAATGTGAGTACCTACCAAATTTCGCCAACGGATTTAAGTGATGAAAATGTCAAAGAATAATAATGTGGATCTTGCCGGTCAATTTATTGGTCCATATTTTTTTTATCCCTCTTCTCTTATTCGTAAAGGGAATATATACATAACAAACAGACAAAAAATAAAAAAATCATTGTTTTGGGTTCTATTGCGTTCATAAAGCCCCTCTTATTTTCTTATTTAACTTCTATGTTCAGACAGCGACCATTTACAATGTATTATAATATGTATTGATTAGGTACTGACAGGCGGCGTGCTAAGTGTTCCAGGCACGCCGCCTTGAGAGAGATAGGGGTAGGTGCTGTTGCACTCCCTTTCCTCCGAGGCGTGCTCGTCATCACGAGCTGTCGGCGCGACTGGAGAAGCGGAGGAATGCCGCAAGGTAGCCCCGCGACTCTTGTCAGTGAGCCGCTGACGACGGAACACAGTAGGGGTTTTAGTGGGTATTTCCAGGCCCGTTGATCGCGTCGGGACGAGTCCCACATACCCCGGTCGTTTCCCTGAACTGCCGGGAATGCATAAACGCATTTCTCCTACTAAAAAAATAAATAAAAAAAGGTACTGACAGGTTCAAACTAATACATTTACATCTTCCGTCCATTTCATCCCTCATTTTATCTGGGGGTTGAATTTATGAAAATTCTATTTATGCGGACGTCGTCATCATAGTAGCTCCAATCTTTAATTTCAGTTCAATCAGTCGAAAATCTATTAAATTTATACAAAATTTAATTTATACAAAATTTAATCTCTTATTTTATCCCCTTAGGGGTGGAATGGCGTTCCTCTTTGTGTTTCATATATCAAATACCTTTATTTGTATCTTAATTGAAACACAAAGGGCATTATTATCGGCCCACAAAAATAATCAATTAATTGGATATAGGAAGTAGGATTAAAAAAGTATTCTACGGAACCAATTGTGCACGATGCGAATCGCACTTGGCAAATAAACATTATGCTATCGGACGCTATTTATATCAGGTGAACGCGCACCACTTCGTAACATGATCAGAAATTAGAAATAATTTATTTATTTAAGAATAAGATTACACTTCCTTATTATGTTAAAAATTACTTAAATTACTAACAGAAATAACATCAAAGGTACACAAGGAACCGAGGCCGAGAACCGAGGCGCTTAGATACATCTCCAGAATTCTGGAGAATCGAGACAGGCTGTGTCTAGTGGTCCGTGGAGGCCTCTGTAATCACAAGTTCATTACCTAATGACAAGTTTGATGTCTTTCTTATGTTAATATAGTTGTTTTATTTCATGATTGCCCTGACCCAAACTTGTATTTGTAATGAGTGTAGAACCAGTCACGTCACACACAAGATCATTGTTAACATTAATATTTAACATTAACAGGTATGTCAAATACCTTACTATCGAATGATCGCATGACTTTTATACGTTAAATGTACTAATACTAACGTACTATGTACTAACGTAGTACATATAATGTACATAATATAACGTAGTAATATACTTTTGATTGGGACTACCGATTGACCTTAAATATTATTCTACATATTTATACATTTTTATGTAATACCAACGCGATGGTCGAAAACCTTTACTGCTACATGTATTTAGTACGTTTTAGTTTTATCTAATCGTCGCTAGATGGCGGTGTTAAGCATTGAGGTAAAACCATTTATGGATAAACTTGAAAAATTCATACATAACTTCAATATTTTTTTGCAGAAAAAATATGCATTACTATTTGAGTATATTCTATTGATAAATACAGTAAAAAGCAAAAAGAAAACGCTAAAAATATAATAATTTAAAAAACGCACAGACGTGTCTTACCAAAGTAAACAGAAGTAGGGAGAGGTGGCGTGGGCCCGTTCGTTCGACGGAATGAGGCACTTGCTGACAAGCCACAGTGTCGGATGAGGTACCGTTGGATTCGTCTTCGAAAATACTATATGGAAATAAATTAAAAACATACTGCGCTCATATGTTATTATGTAAAAAAAAGGGAAAATCTGAAAAAAAGAAAAACTTTTTATGAAGTAATATGAAAATTGTATTGAGATTTACCGACTCAAACCTAACTTTATTAAACCTAACAAACTCAAACCTAACCGACTCAAACCTAATCGACTCAAACCTAACTGTAATCAACCTAACCGACTTAAACGTAACTTTTGTCTACTCATTCGACTCGAAACTAATATTGTTAACGTGACGGACACAAACCTAACTTTAATCAACCCCACCAAATAAAACCTAACATTTGCCAACCCAACCAATTATAACATTGTTAACGTGACCGATACAAACCTAAGTTTTGCCAACCCAACCGGGGATGAAATCGAGGCTTAGGTTAGGCTAGGCTTAGGTTAGGCTAGGTTAGGTTAGGTTAGGCTAGGTTAGGTTTTTTTTTTTTTTTTTTTTTTTTTTTTTTTTTTTTTTTGTCCGGGCGCTTTCTGGCCCGGCCCGCGAGCTAAGGTTTTACAAAAATATTTATTCAGTTTAAAAGTTTTACATATTTGATCTTATGTTAAGGTTTTACAATGCTTACATTTCTACTTGTTCTTTTACATTATTTATATCTTATGTTGTAATATTTTATTTTTCGACAGTTTTTAGTTATGTACTACTTTGTTAACATTTGTTTATAATTTCATAATAATTCGGGGTAACAGGATTTCTGGGATCCCTCTGACGTGATCAGAGACCGTGTTTTTCAGGTAATTTTGTGTACGTGTGTTAATTTTGTATAGTTTGTTTTAGGTTTATTTTAATCGTGAATTACTAGCAAATTTTGTGGTAGCCGTTTATTTGTCACCCCTTGGGTATTTCTTCTAAAATGTATTGGTCTTTCACTACGGACGAAGGCTTTCATTATACATATAAAACGGCGAGTCATGACTTACAGTATGTTTCTGCGCGTTTATATTCTTTGCTACCTGTGATCCTGTACGTAGTGAGGTTGGTTTTGCTGTTTTTACTGATTTCGGGTTTGTTGCGGTTATTGGCAATTGGTACCATTTCGCATGAAAGTGTTGCCAATTCGTGTGGGGGATAGAGTCATTCAGTGTTGTGTGTTCTGCGTGTGTAGTGTTTATGTCTGATTGTTTACTATCTGTGGTTTGTGTTGTGTTACAGTTTGTGTCATGCTGTGTGGGTAATTGGGTCGCTTTCTCATGAAAGTGGCCCCAATTTGCTGTATTTTTGTAGTGCTTGCTGATGATTCCGATTGACTCTATCCCTTTGTGTAATGCTTTTCCGGGTGCAATTTTTCTTGTGGTGTCGCCTGGGACCATCTCAGCAGTACGCCACTGTCTGCCGAGCTAACGCGTCCCATTTCCGCCTCACCGGACAGTCTCGGCTGAACGCATTATGATCGGCCCTGTCCAGTTTGGCGGTGGTGCAGTTTGTACAGGTTGGGGACGCTCCAGCTCTCCAGTCGGCGCACTCGGTCCGCATATGTGGTCCGCCGCAGTGACAGCACTTCAGCGTGGTCTCTGTGCAGAAACGCCGGCTGTGTCCGTACCCAAGGCAGAGCGAGCATTGGACCAGCGGCGTTTGATCGACCACACTGACGCTGGGCTGCAGGTCTATGCGCAGTTGTCCGGCTTTTGTGAGGCGACTCCACAAGCGAGGGGAGACTTTCGCCGATATGTTGCACTGGTGGGGGTTGCGAGTGATCTTCCTATAGCGAATCTCGAACTCTTCTTCTAATTTTACGTCTCTACAGATGTCAGGGTTCTGGTTTTTGAGGGCTTTTATGATGTCGTCATTGGTGTTGTAATTAAAGACATCTTTAAGTGTCACAAGGGGACGTTTATTCTTAATGTCTTCGACATTAAGGGTTTCCGTCCCCTGTAGCCTCTTCTTCAGTTTTTCCCTTTCAT
The DNA here is from genome assembly GCA_951394245.1 of Cyclophora punctaria. Lineage (NCBI taxonomy): Eukaryota > Metazoa > Arthropoda > Insecta > Lepidoptera > Geometridae > Cyclophora > Cyclophora punctaria. The sequence goes on from OX596175.1 coordinate 11,273,216, forward strand.
CTGTAGAGCCGCACGCTATAATCACCTTTTGATCTTTGGCCTTCCTGACCCTCTCCACCTTTACCCAGCCCTCCTTAGCATCGACGGCTGCTCGAATTTTGTCTAGTACCTGTTCCCCCGTGTCAAGTTCGTCCTTCGATGATACCACTACCGAGTGTAGCGCCTTCGGAGCCACTGATTGTAGCGGCGAGGCACCCGCTGCCACACTCGCGTAGGAAGTCCTTGTGATCATTTCTGTTTGGGTGTCCAGAGCTAGTTTAAGGTTATTTATTCTCTCATTGCTCTCCTTCACTAACCGACTATGTTCGGCCAGTGTGGAGAGCAGATGAGAGATCTCCTGTGTTGCTACGGGGGCAATTAGGGGGGGCTGGGGAGCCTGGGGCTCTTCGTATTTTTCCTCCTTTTGTTTCTCTTCCCTTTCCTCATCTTTCCTTATCCTTTTCCTTTCCTCCTCGGACTCCGTCACGAGTCGGTACAGCCGCTCTACTGCCGCGACGACACCCTCCTTTATCTCCGTCTTTGTATTCCGGGAGTTGCCAAGGTGAAATTTTGCCTTCATCAGGCAGGCCTTCGCCTCCGCAACTCTGTTGGGATACTTAGACGGAGACTTAGTGAATGTCGCCTCGGCGGGAGCGGCCCCCCGGGTTTGCGTGACGGGGTCCGAGGGTTTCTTTGTTTTTACTGATGTTACTATTTTCTGTTTCAGCGTTCCAGTTTTCGGCGGTTGCTGAGTTCCAGCCTCCCACTCTCCGATGCTGCGCCTTACTTTTGAGGGTTGGACAGGGGCTGTAGAGGGGCTGGTCCTGTCCATGGGTGCGGATGGTGGTGCTGGAGAAGTGGCGGGACTGGTGCAAGATTTCCTCGTGGGTGTGTGAAACATGTTGGTGGTTGGTGTTTATGAAGGTGAGTATTTAGTATTATTAATAATAAAAAGTCAAAACGTATTTCAGCGTGAAATTTAAATAGGGCAAAAATGAATCTGGTCACGTCAGAGGGAGCGTTATAAAAGGCTCCCAGTTGAGTCAATATAGGTGTTCGGTTTTGCCTCGTCGCTAGTATTATTATATACAGGTCGACTCCGGCAAGTGACCACAATTTTAACAATCGAAATAGATAAAATACGATAATTTACGTCAAAGGGGCGTTATTTTATGCTCGCAGGTTTTACAATTGGTTGTGCCTTGTTGCGAATATACCCTGGTATACAAGTCAACTCCGGCAGGTAACCTGTTCTTAATTATTAACAATATTGATAAAATTTAATAAATAATATCCAGTTGTCAAAATAATAGTTTTTAGTCCCTATGTAAAGGGTAGGGACTTGTCCTTATATTATAAATTCAATTTAATAAATTTGGTCAACAAAATAAATAAATAGAATATTGCAATAATTATATAAATTTAAATAAATTCGACAAAAAATTTTTTGCTATAGGCTCCTCAACTATAAATTATTTTTATTGGTCAGCTGTGAAGGGCTCTTTAAGCTGGTTGCAAATGTGAAAACCACGTCACTGTAGGTCCAAAATTGCCGGAGTTATGACGTTTTTGAAACTTCGTCCTGTACGGCCTGTAAGATTGGAACCTCGGTTACTCCGGTATTATTGGTCCTATCGAGTCGGGACTTCCTTGGGGGGGCGCAGGAGCACTAGGACCGTCGGCCCCGCGTAAAACCTGAAAATTTTTTCAGGCCTGAAAAAATTTTCTGTCCGCCACGGGATCCGGTAGCCTCCAACGCGGCTACGCCAACCCCAAAAACCCCGACACGATATGACTTCTAGGGCCGTAGGTATTTACCAGACAAAATTTCAAAATGGCGTCCAAATTTGACCCACTTTCTTATTTTTGAAGGTAAACTGATCGAGTTTGGGCTCAAAATTCGTGGAAATGGGAGCCCTGTCCAATGCTGTATGTTTTGAGCCCTTCGCAACTACCCCCGATTTTTAACAACACAAAAACACGCAAAAAATTTGAAAATATTTGATATTTCATAAAATGTCAGCAAATTAATTCTAAAAAATGGTTGAGTTAGTAATAATAGGAGTCTTATGTCTATATCTATGCCTAGGGTTAGTCACACTATACTAAAAGTCGGGTTTCGGCTACCCTAAAATTTTTGAAGTTTAATATCTCCAAGCGCCGTCGTCCAAAAATTCCAAAATTTTGAAGGGAGTAGGGGGTCCCTTCAGTCTTCCGATTGGTCAATTAAAAACAATATGTCATAGATCGCTTTGCGAAGATATTCAAGGGTCAAAGTTCAAAATATTTTAAAATGGTGTAACTCGCTGGAACTTAGCTTTTTTAATCAGGAAAAAGTGCCTCCCGACTGCTCACGTCGGCCGCTATCTGGATCCGGTGTTAGTTTGCGCCGATGTCTGCTGGTTTCGTGGCTCAGCTACCACGTGGTTTTTGTTTTTTTGGCCTAAGCCACGAAACTATGGGTGATCTTGAAAAACGCGACGTGCAGGGGTGTAGGGGCACGCCGGGGCTTCCCAACCCTTGTTTAAAAACAGGGGGTCGTCACTGTAGATCCGGAGTAAATCACAGTTGAAGGTCCAGAAAAGCACTTTTTCACTGATAACTCACTGAAATCCAGGCCGATTTTTGCGCGGATGCGTGCGGCGGGTGCGCCTCGTGATTCCGCGTATTTTGATATATTGCACTGGTTTTTCTGACACAATTTCGATTTTTCGCGAATTATTTCGTGCGGAGCGCGTGAAAAATGATGCGTTCTCGAGCGAGTTTCGAGTGCGACTGGGTTAGGTTAGGTTAGGTTAGGTTAGGTTAGGTTAGGTTAGGTTAGGTTAGGTTAGGTTAGGTTAGGTTAGGTTAGGTTAGGTTAGGTTAGGTTAGGTTAGGTTAGGTTAGGTTAGGTTAGGTTAGGTTAGGTTAGGTTAGGTTAGGTTAGGTTAGGTTAGGTTAGGTTAGGTTAGGTTAGGTTAGGTTAGGTTAGGTTAGGTTAGGTTAGGTTAGGTTAGGTTAGGTTAGGTTAGGTTAGGTTAGGTTAGGTTAGGTTAGGTTAGGTTAGGTTAGGTTAGGTTAGGTTAGGTTAGGTTAGGTTAGGTTAGGTTAGGTTAGGTTAGGTTAGGTTAGGTTAGGTTAGGTTAGGTTAGGTTAGGTTAGGTTAGGTTAGGTTAGGTTAGGTTAGGTTAGGTTAGGTTAGGTTAGGTTAGGTTAGGTTAGGTTAGGTTAGGTTAGGTTAGGTTAGGTTAGGTTAGGTTAGGTTAGGTTAGGTTAGGTTAGGTTAGGTTCGGGGCGTCGTATGGGAGGGCAGCGACGGGCGGCTCTACGTGCGGCGTATGGGGTGCGGTGTTCCACAGGGGTCAGTACTGGGCCCCATCCTGTGGAACATTGGATACGACTGGCTCCTTCGGGGGCCGGTCCCCCCCGGGACGAAGCTGACCGCCTTCGCCGACGACACCTTCGCCACCGCACGGGGTGCGTCCTTTGGGGAAGCGGCGCGTCTGGCCGCCATCGTGGTCTCCATGGTGATGGACAGGATCGCTCAGCTGGGCCTGAGGGTTTCCCTGCCCAAGACGGAGGCGATCCTTTTCCACGGGCCGCGTAGAGGACCGCCCCGGGGTGCACACATCAATGTGCAGGGGGTGGAGGTGCCGGTGAGGGCCCAGATGAGGTACCTGGGCCTCACCCTGGACGGGCGATGGAACTTCGGGGCCCACTTTACTCAGATGGCCCCGAAGCTGATTTCAGCGGCTGCCGCCCTCGGCAGACTGCTTCCCAATGTGGGGGGACCGGGATCGGCCTGCAGACGACTGTACTCCGGAATAGTCCGGAGTATGGCTCTGTACGGCGCCCCGGTCTGGACGGAAGCCCTCACCGCTAAGAACAGGGTCCTCTTAAGGAGGCCCCAGCGGGTGATAGCGGTGAGGTCCATACGGGGATACCGGACCGTGTCCTGGACGGCGGCCACCCTCCTCGCGGGCGATCCCCCCTGGGAGTTGCAGGCGGAGGTCCTCGCGGAGGTATTCCGGTACAGGGGGGAGGCGCGGGCGCGGGGCGAGAGACCAGCGCCGGAGGAGGTGCGTCGGGTCAGGACCGCAGCCTACGCGGCTATGATCCGACGCTGGGGGGAGGACTTGGGGTCCCCGGTTGCGGGCCGGGAAACGGTGGAGGCGATCCGTCCTCACCTTTCTCGGTGGATGTCGCGACGATGGGGGACCCTAACGTTCCGGCTGGTGCAGGTGCTTTCCGGGCACGGTTGCTTCGGGAAGTACCTGCACCAGATTGCGGGTCGGGAGCCGAACCCGGCCTGCCACGAGTGTGACGCGCCAGTGGACACGGCGCGTCACACCTTGGAGGAGTGCGCCGCATGGGGCCCTCAAAGGCACACCTTGTCGGCGCACGTCGGAGGAGACCTGTCGCTGTCGAGCGTCATTGACTCGATGCTTGACAGCGAGAGGTCGTGGGAGGCCATGGTCTCCTTCTGCGAGTCTGTCATGTCGCAGAAGGAGGCCGCGGAGCGGGCTCGGGAGGCGACTTCTTCCGACCCGCTTCGGCGCGGCAGGCGAGGGGCCAGACGGAGGCGCTACGCGCACCTCCTTCCCCCGCCCTAGTGTCGCCGAGGGGGGGTCTGGGGGCCCCCTCTCCCATGGCACACTGGCCTGAGGGCGCCCTTGTCTTCCGGGGCGCCCTGTCTTGAGGTACTCGCCGGGGCGGTCTGCAGTGACATACGCAAGTGATCCTGCACCGCCCCACGCAGGCGATGACGGAGACCGGTGGTGGTTTTAGTGGGTAGTAACTGCGGTGGATGCGATGAGCCCCGGCAGCGGGGGGAGCTTGTCCACCGGGTTGAGCCCCACATACCCCGGCCGTGCCCCATATCGCGGCCGGGGATGCGTAAAGGCATTTCCCCATCGTTAAAAAAAAAAAAAAAAAAAAAAAGGTTAGGTTAGGTTAGGTTGGGGCGCGTGTCAGACAACCTCCTCGTGGTGCGCCCTGGGCAACGTGAACCCTCGAGCCTCTGCGATTTTAGTAGAGACTCGAGAGTTGACGGCAGATAGTCTGACAGGGGTGGGAGGGAAAAAAGAAAGTGGGGAAGAGATTGCTGGGGGAACAGTGGGGGAAACAGTTGGATTATGGGGGGACAGGGAGATTACACACACACACACATTCTTACACACAGCACATACAACACTACACACCACATTCAAGCACCACATACAACTCATACACACACACACACACACATACAGATACACACCGACGTTCAGAAAAGGGAGTTTAAATTATGGAAAGAACACAAGCTAAAAAGAGTCCACGGGTGGGTCCCGCCTCAGGCGGGGAATCCCACCAGGGTGCTTCGGCATCCTGCTGCCCCATAGTATCCGTGGGGGGCAACTTTTGTTCAGGACGTAATGGAGGAAGTGAGAAGAGAGGGGAGAGTGGGAGTGAAGGGAGGAGCGGTAGTGAGAGTAGCAGGAGCAGGAGTGAAAGAGATAGAAAAGGCTGCAAAGGCATAGAGGAAGATAAGAAGAAGAGTACCTATGGCGGCACGAAAGGGAAAGGAAAGGGGAAAGGCCAAGCAGGCAGAGAAAGGGAGAAGACAGTAGTGATTGCCAATGGCAAGGAAGGAGAAAAAGAGGACTGGCCCTTGCCACCATGGGCCAAGAAAGGAGGAAAAGAGAGGGAGAATGAAGGGAGCCAAGATGGCAGAAAAGAGGGTGAGGGAAGCGTGGTGTCGCTGTCCTCCGGTTCCGTGGGAACCCGGCGGAGCCTAAGGGTGACGCTGGATCGAACCCCTCTACCTGCGTCCTTCGGTCGCCTTAGCGACACCGAGGGCAGAAAGAGGCGCAGGGAATCGGAGGACGATACCCCGGCATCCACGGACTCCGAGAATGCTCCCAGAGCACCACGTAAGGTGTCATCTGCCAGCCGGGGCCGGGGTCGTCCTCCGACCCATGGCAATTACATAGGGCTGGCAAAGGCCAAGCGCGACCTTGCCATGGCCGAAAAAGCCGCCGCCGAGGCCGAGAAACAGGCCCAGGAAGTCCTACGGGAACGGGAGGTTATGGAGTGGACCCGAGAAGTACAAGCTCGGAACCACTCCAGACTGTTCTCGATGCCGCCGTCAGATGCGGAGGGAGCAGAGGTGGAGCTGGACATCGACCGGAGGACCCGGGATGTCAAAGACACCATCCTCAAGGTCGCCACCCGCTCTGGCAACCTGAAGGGCACTTTCGTTAGTGCCCTCAAGACGGCGGCAAACGGCCTCGAAGACCTCGTTGCAGACCTGTCCAACGGGGCGGCGGCGAGGCGAGCGGCGAAGTTCGAGGCGGAGAACATCCGGCTTCGGTCCGAGCTGGACAGTGTCCAGAAGAAGCTGGACGCTGTCCTGGCCGAACAGGAGCGGATGAGAGCGGAGCTGGCTGGCTGCCGCCGTCGCCCTGACACGGAGAAGCTGCCGGCCGCTGGGCCGGGTCCCCTAGATGACGAATCTCTTCAGAGATTCGCCATCATGGTGGGGACGATGATGGATGCGAAGGTGGCGGCACTCGAGCCCCGCCTTCTCCCGGCCCAGAGGGAGCGTCCCCCGCTGGCGGCCGACTCCCGCAGGAGACGGTCAGCGGAAGTGGTGGAGGTGGTGGAGGTGATGGAGGTCTCGGAGACACCGAGACCCCCCCCACCACCCAAGGCTGGAACCCCGGCCAAAAGGGCAGAGAAGAAGGCCCCTGCGAAGAAGGGGAGGGAAGGGGCTCGCGCTCCGCCATCTCCGCAGCCGTCGACGTCGGCCCTTCCGCCGCCCGTTCAATCGGGTGGACCGCGCGCCGCGCCCCCTCCCCCGCAAGAGGGTTGGAGTGCGGTAGTCAAGCGGGGCGGAAAGGGGAAACCCCGACCCGCCCAGCCAGCTCGGCCAGCCCAGCAGGCTCGACCCGCCCAGCAGCAGACCCGTGCCGCCCAACAGGGCCGCTACGCCCAGTCCCGGGTGCCCCAACCAGCGGCACCCCCGGCCAGAGGCAGAGCCCGGAAGAGGCGCCTCCGCCCCCCGCGATCGTCGGCCATCGTGGTCACCCTCACCCCTGAGGCTGTGGCCAGAGGGCTGACATACAAAGAGATGCTGGTCCGGATGAAGACCGGCATCTCCCTCGCCAGCGTCGGCATCAGCGGCGGGGTGAGAATCAAGGAGGCCCAAACGGGGGCGAAACTTATAGAGGTTCCCGGATCCGGCAGCGATGCCCTCGCCGACCAGCTGGCGAACAGGATCCGGGAGATCCTCAAGGATGATGTGCGGGTCACGAGGCCCGTGAAGTGTAGTGAGCTGCGCATCACGGACCTCGATGAGTCCGTATCGGTGGAAGAGGTCGCAGCCGCTGTCGTTGCCACCACGGGGTGCTCCCGGGAGGCCCTCCGAATCGGCGAAATCCGCCGCGAAACTCGCGGCGGTGGTCGAAGAGGGTATACTCTTTGGTTGAGGTGCCCCACGACAGCGGCGAGAGTTCTGGCCCAGCAGCGGACCGTTATGGTGGGGTGGATTCCGGCGAGGGTAACCTTGCTGGAACCCCGCCCGCTCACCTGTTTCCGCTGTCTGGAGCTGGGGCACGTGTGCGGCAAATGCGACTCCGACGTGGATCGGAGCGCATTATGCTACCGATGCGGACAAGAAGGGCATAAGTCGGCGACCTGCTCAGCGGATCCCCACTGCAGCCTGTGCGCGGCCGCTAATTTGCCGGCGTCGCACAGAGTGGGGGGCAGAGCATGCGTTGCCGCCGCCAAACAACGGAATAGACATAGACGTAAGGGCCCACAACCATCAGTTGCCCTCAACGTGCACCCCCGGGCTTCTTCGGAAGCCATCGGTCATGCGGCTACCAGTAGAGTCGGATAATGGATCACACCACTATCCGACTCCTGCAATGCAATGTCAACCATTCCGCCCGCGCTCAGGACCTCCTGTCGCAGAGCATGGCGGAATGGTTGATAGGCATAGCAGTCGTCGCGGAACCGTACTTTGTTCCCGACGGGGAACATTGGGCGGCGGACCGTGACGGCCTGGTAGCTATAGTTACCCGGCCCTCCGTCGGCTCCCCTCCCTTTGATCACGTAGCAAAGGGTAGGGGATGCGTGGCGGTTACCCTGGGTAACTCGCTGATCGTGGGAGTGTACTTCTCGCCGAACAGGCCCCTCGCCGAGTTCGAGGAATTCCTGAGGGGCCTTTCGGCGATGATCGAGGGCAACAGGCGGTCAAGGCAGGTGCTCGTCCTTGGGGACTTCAACGCCAAATCCTCGGCGTGGGGGTCCCCGACGACTGACGCCCGCGGCGACTGCCTTGCAGAGTGGTCAGTCTCGAGCGGTCTGGTAATTCTCAACCGAGGGTCGGTTAACACGTGCGTGCGACAACAGGGCGGATCCATAGTGGACATCACGTTCGCATGCCCCGCCCTGGCGCGCCGTGTTCAGGGCTGGAGGGTCTTAGAGGAGGCGGAGTCGTTGTCCGATCATCGGTACATCCGATTCGACATCTCCGCCCAGACCTCGGACCCCGGCCCCCCGACTCGAAGGTTGCGAGACGGTCCCCGTTGGTCGCTGTCGCGCCTCAATCCGGATCATCTGGAGGAGGCGCTCCTGGTGACGACGTGGGATCCAGCACCGGACCGACCCGTGTGTGTCGAGGCGGAGGCGGAATGGTTCGGGGCGGCGATGACGTCCGTCTGTGACGCGTCAATGCCCCGCGTAACTACCTTCTGCCCCCGTCGTTGCGTTTATTGGTGGTCTGCCGAGATTGCGGCGCTTCGCGCTGCGTGCATCGCGGCGGGCCGCGCATATACGCGACACAGACGCCGGTATCGGCGGCATAGTCGGGAAACTGACGAAGCCGTCGAGACCTCCTTAGGGAACGGGTATAGACTGGCCAAGCAAGCTCTGCAGTGGGCCATCGCGGAGGCGAAGGAGCGAGCTAAGGGGGAATTAGCTCAGGAGCTGGACGACAACCCCTGGGGGAGGTCGTACCAGATGGTAAGGGGCAAACTGCGCCAGCCGGCGCCGCCCCTTACTCAATCCCTGCAGCCACAGTTCCTGGAAGACGTGCTGTCTACTCTGTTTCCGAACAGAGGAGCACACACGCCGCCGATGATGACAGAGTCTCTCGGCACAGGTTCTGTCGACACCCCCGTCCCGGAAGTCACGCGAGAGGAACTGAAGGAGGCCGTGATCAGACTTCGGTCGAAAAACACGGCCCCCGGGCCAGACGGCATCCCGGGCCGCATATGGGTGAAGGCTTTGGAGTGCCCAGACTTCGAGTCTCGCCTCCGGAGCCTTTTCTCAGCGTGCCTGGAACGTGGCCAGTTTCCTCGCAAGTGGAGAAACGGGAAGCTCGTTCTGCTCAAGAAGGAGGGACGACCGGCGGATTCACCATCTTCCTTCCGCCCTATTGTCCTCCTAGACGAGGTGGCTAAGCTCTACGAGCGTATATTAGCCACTCGTCTCAAGAGCCACCTTCGCGACGTCGGGCCGGACTTGGCAGACTGCCAGTTCGGCTTTAGGCAGGGGCGCTCCACCTTGGAGGCGATACTGAGGGCCAGGGACCTGACGGGAGGCGCTGTAGACCGGGGCGAGGTTGCATTGGCGGTGTCTATCGACATCTCCAATGCCTTCGGAACCTTGCCCTGGGAGTGCATACACGCGGCGCTCCGTTACCACGGAGTGCCCGAGTACATTTGTCAGGCCCTGAGGCAGTATTTCCAAGAGCGCTTCGTGTCCTACACTACCGGACATGACAAGCGGCGTCGACCCATGTTCTGCGGGGTTCCGCAGGGTTCTGTCTTAGGACCAATCCTGTGGAACCTCGGCTTCAACTGGGTGCTGAGGGGATCGACACTACCTGGGGTGTTCTACCTATGCTTCGCCGACGACGTCCTGGTCATTGCCATTGGCAAGACGTACAGGCACGCGAGCATGGTAGCCACGGCTGCGGTCGCCCACGTAGTGTCACGTATCCGTAGACTCGGCTTAGACGTCGCCCTTGAGAAGACCCAGGCGACGCTGTTTCATGGGCCCCGCCGGGGACCCCCCCGTGAGGCCCATTTAACAGTTGGCGGGGTGCGCATCCCAGTGACGCCCACCCTGAAGTACCTCGGTCTTCTCCTGGACGGCAGATGGAGTTTTCGACAGCACTTCGCGAATCTCGCGCCGCGGCTCTTGAAAGCTTCATCTGCCCTGAGAAGGATCATGCCCAATGTCAACGGGCCCCAGGATGCAAGCCGCCGCCTCTATCTTGGAGTCGTGCGGTCCATGGCACTCTACGGTGCACCTGTTTGGGCTTACGCCCAACCAGCGAGCACCCTACCCCTCCTGCGTGCGCAACGCGCCATCGCGACGGGGGTAGTTAGAGGGTACCGCACCATATCCGCAGAGGCGGCCTGCCTACTTGCAGGTTCCATCCCCTGGGACTTGGAGGCGCAGGTTCTTGCGCAGGTGTATCACTGGCGCATGAACCTCCGCTCCCAAGGAGATGATCCAGCCCTCCGCGAGGTCCAAGTCTTTCGGGACCTCGTTCGCGTCAATGCTATTGACGCATGGAGGGCGCGTTTGGAGCGCCCGAGTTCCGGCATCCGCACGGTCGAGGCCATCAGAGATGTCCTCGACGGGTGGCTTAATCGGCAGCATGGCAGACTCAGCTTTCGCTTGACGCAGGTTTTGTCGGGACATGGTTGTTTCGGCAAATACCTGTGTCGCATAGCTTTGAGGGAGCCGACGCCGATCTGTCACCATTGCGGCGCCGAAGAAGACTCGGCGCAACATACGCTGGAGGTGTGTCCGGCTTGGTCGGACCAACGCATGGCCATGGCCGCCGCAGTCGGTTTTGACTTCTCGCTGCGGGCCGTAGTTCACTCTATGGTCCAAAGTGAGGAGTCCTGGACCGCGGTGGCCACCTTCTGCGAGAGCGTGCTCATGCAGAAGGAGGCGGCAGAGCGCGAGCGTGAGGCGGTCTCCGACTGCCCCATGCGCCGCCGCCGAGGAGGCCGGCGTAGAAGGGCGTACGCGGACGCCCTTCTACCTCCTTAGTTGAGGCTGCGGTGGCCCCCGGGGTGCGGGTGTGCCACTGCGAAAAGGCCTCGAGGTGGCGCGCGCGCGGTGTCTTCCGCGCGCCACTTGGCGAAAGACCGGGGGGTGTTAACCCCCTAACACCCCCCGAGGAGGGGGCCCCCACCCCAGGGGGCCCGGCGCTGTCGGGTTCGGTGGATGAATCTCCGTTTCCCACGTTCCCGACACTAAGCGCACTGAAGGCACAGCAGTGGTTTTAGTGGGTAGTCACTGCGGTAGGTGCGATGAGCCCCGGCAGCGGGGGGAGCTTGCCTACCGGGTTGAGCCCCACATACCCCTGCCGTCTGGCACCACCCGGACGGCGGGGGATGCGTAAATGCATTTCCACTGCTAAACAAAAAAAAAAAAAAAAAAAAAAGGTTAGGTTAGGTTAGGTTAGGTTAGGTTAGGTTAGGTTAGGTTAGGTTAGGTTAGGTTAGGTTAGGTTAGGTTAGGTTAGGTTAGGTTAGGTTAGGTTAGGTTAGGTTAGGTTAGGTTAGGTTAGGTTAGGTTAGGTTAGGTTAGGTTAGGTTAGGTTAGGTTAGGTTAGGTTAGGTTAGGTTAGGTTAGGTTAGGTTAGGTTAGGTTAGGTTAGGTTAGGTTAGGTTAGGTTAGGTTAGGTTAGGTTAGGTTAGGTTAGGTTAGGTTAGGTTAGGTTAGGTTAGGTTAGGTTAGGTTAGGTTAGGTTAGGTTAGGTTAGGTTAGGTTAGGTTAGGTTAGGTTAGGTTAGGTTAGGTTAGGTTAGGTTAGGTTAGGTTAGGTTAGGTTAGGTTAGGTTAGGTTAGGTTAGGTTAGGTTAGGTTAGGTTAGGTTAGGTTAGGTTAGGTTAGGTTAGGTTAGGTTAGGTTAGGTTAGGTTAGGTTAGGTTAGGTTAGGTTAGGTTAGGTTAGGTTAGGTTAGGTTAGGTTAGGTTAGGTTAGGTTAGGTTAGGTTAGGTTAGGTTAGGTTAGGTTAGGTTAGGTTAGGTTAGGTTAGGTTAGGTTAGGTTAGGTTAGGTTTTTTTTTTTTTTTTTTTTTTTTTTTAATAAACCTGTCCGGGCGCTTTCTGGCCCGGCCCGCGAGCTAAGGTTTTACAAAAATATTTATTCAGTTTAAAAGTTTTACATATTTGATCTTATGTTAAGGTTTTACAATGCTTACATTTCTACTTGTTCTTTTACATTATTTATATCTTATGTTGTAATATTTTATTTTTCGACAGTTTTTAGTTATGTACTACTGTGTTAACATTTGTTTATAATTTCATAATAATTCGGGGTAACAGGATTTCTGGGATCCCTCTGACGTGATCAGAGACCGTGTTTTTCAGGTAATTTTGTGTACGTGTGTTAATTTTGTATAGTTTGTTTTAGGTTTATTTTAATCGTGAATTACTAGCAAATTTTGTGGTAGCCGTTTATTTGTCACCCCTTGGGTATTTCTTCTAAAATGTATTGGTCTTTCACTACGGACGAAGGCTTTCATTATACATATAAAACGGCGAGTCATGACTTACAGTATGTTTCTGCGCGTTTATATTCTTTGCTACCTGTGATCCTGTACGTAGTGAGGTTGGTTTTGCTGTTTTTACTGATTTCGGGTTTGTTGCGGTTATTGGCAATTGGTACCATTTCGCATGAAAGTGTTGCCAATTCGTGTGGGGGATAGAGTCATTCAGTGTTGTGTGTTCTGCGTGTGTAGTGTTTATGTCTGATTGTTTACTATCTGTGGTTTGTGTTGTGTTACAGTTTGTGTCATGCTGTGTGGGTAATTGGGTCGCTTTCTCATGAAAGTGGCCCCAATTTGCTGTATTTTTGTAGTGCTTGCTGATGATTCCGATTGACTCTATCCCTTTGTGTAATGCTTTTCCGGGTGCAATTTTTCTTGTGGTGTCGCCTGGGACCATCTCAGCAGTACGCCACTGTCTGCCGAGCTAACGCGTCCCATTTCCGCCTCACCGGACAGTCTCGGCTGAACGCATTATGATCGGCCCTGTCCAGTTTGGCGGTGGTGCAGTTTGTACAGGTTGGGGACGCTCCAGCTCTCCAGTCGGCGCACTCGGTCCGCATATGTGGTCCGCCGCAGTGACAGCACTTCAGCGTGGTCTCTGTGCAGAAACGCCGGCTGTGTCCGTACCCAAGGCAGAGCGAGCATTGGACCAGCGGCGTTTGATCGACCACACTGACGCTGGGCTGCAGGTCTATGCGCAGTTGTCCGGCTTTTGTGAGGCGACTCCACAAGCGAGGGGAGACTTTCGCCGATATGTTGCACTGGTGGGGGTTGCGAGTGATCTTCCTATAGCGAATCTCGAACTCTTCTTCTAATTTTACGTCTCTACAGATGTCAGGGTTCTGGTTTTTGAGGGCTTTTATGATGTCGTCATTGGTGTTGTAATTAAAGACATCTTTAAGTGTCACAAGGGGACGTTTATTCTTAATGTCTTCGACATTAAGGGTTTCCGTCCCCTGTAGCCTCTTCTTCAGTTTTTCCCTTTCATCTGTAGAGCCGCACGCTATAATCACCTTTTGATCTTTGGCCTTCCTGACCCTCTCCACCTTTACCCAGCCCTCCTTAGCATCGACGGCTGCTCGAATTTTGTCTAGTACCTGTTCCCCCGTGTCAAGTTCGTCCTTCGATGATACCACTACCGAGTGTAGCGCCTTCGGAGCCACTGATTGTAGCGGCGAGGCACCCGCTGCCACACTCGCGTAGGAAGTCCTTGTGATCATTTCTGTTTGGGTGTCCAGAGCTAGTTTAAGGTTATTTATTCTCTCATTGCTCTCCTTCACTAACCGACTATGTTCGGCCAGTGTGGAGAGCAGATGAGAGATCTCCTGTGTTGCTACGGGGGCAATTAGGGGGGGCTGGGGAGCCTGGGGCTCTTCGTATTTTTCCTCCTTTTGTTTCTCTTCCCTTTCCTCATCTTTCCTTATCCTTTTCCTTTCCTCCTCGGACTCCGTCACGAGTCGGTACAGCCGCTCTACTGCCGCGACGACACCCTCCTTTATCTCCGTCTTTGTATTCCGGGAGTTGCCAAGGTGAAATTTTGCCTTCATCAGGCAGGCCTTCGCCTCCGCAACTCTGTTGGGATACTTAGACGGAGACTTAGTGAATGTCGCCTCGGCGGGAGCGGCCCCCCGGGTTTGCGTGACGGGGTCCGAGGGTTTCTTTGTTTTTACTGATGTTACTATTTTCTGTTTCAGCGTTCCAGTTTTCGGCGGTTGCTGAGTTCCAGCCTCCCACTCTCCGATGCTGCGCCTTACTTTTGAGGGTTGGACAGGGGCTGTAGAGGGGCTGGTCCTGTCCATGGGTGCGGATAGTGGTGCTGGAGAAGTGGCGGGACTGGTGCAAGATTTCCTCGTGGGTGTGTGAAACATGTTGGTGGTTGGTGTTTATGAAGGTGAGTATTTAGTATTATTAATAATAAAAAGTCAAAACGTATTTCAGCGTGAAATTTAAATAGGGCAAAAATGAATCTGGTCACGTCAGAGGGAGCGTTATAAAAGGCTCCCAGTTGAGTCAATATAGGTGTTCGGTTTTGCCTCGTCGCTAGTATTATTATATACAGGTCGACTCCGGCAAGTGACCACAATTTTAACAATCGAAATAGATAAAATTACAGATCAATAATAATAGATTACAATAATAAATTTATAAAATTAAAAAAATTAATTTTTATTAAAAGTCAGATGTATAAATACTGTCAAGTTTATAGTCCCTATGTATAGGTAGGGACTGTCCTTAAAATTAATCGAAGTAGGACAATGAAATTTAAAATATTTTAATGGAAAAAATAATTTGGACTTCGGCTCCTCGACTATAATTTTCGACAATTTGACCTACTTCTTAAAATTTTGACTTGGGCAGGCGTGTTTGGGCTCTAATTGTGCGCAAGACAATAACCTGGCTAATGGTGGGCAATTTAAGCCCTCTTAGGCTACCCCCGATTTTTAAAATACAAAAAACATAAAATATTTCAAACAAACTGCAATAAATTAGGTCTTATAGCTATCTTAGGTCTAAAAAATTTGGTCATTAATCTAACTGGGGGTCTTAAATCTAGTATCACAGTTTGCGTTTATCACACTCGTCTATAAGGGGGTTTTTGATTACCCTCAATTTTTAAGTGTCTCTAATTCCGAGCGCCGTCAGCGGAAAATTTTGAAATTGGGTATGGGGCTGAAGGTCCCTTTGGTCTATCCTTTTATTGTATAAAAACAATATGTCATCGATCGTAAACAAAAGTTATCGATCTTTCAATTTTCAAAATTTTTCAAAATAGTATATCTCGGCGAACACTTAACTTTTCGATCACGAAAAACTGCCTCCGTTATCTGCTCGTTGGCCGCTTACTGGTGGTGTCCTCTGTTTGCGCCTCGGTGTTATAGTTTCGTGGCTCGAAGGCCACGTGGTTTTTGTTTTTTTGGCCTAAGCCACGAAACTATGGGTGATCTCCAAAAACGTGGCGTGCAGGCGTGTAGGGGTGCACCAGGGCTTCCTGACCACTGTTTAAAAACAGGGGGTCGTCACTGCAGATCCAGAGATATTTCACTTTTTGTTCCCGAAAATCACTGTTTTGCTTCGCAAACTCACAATTTTCGCGCGATTTCCGTGCGGATGCGTGCGGCGGGTGCGCCTCGTGATTCCGCAACTTTTGGTATATCGCGCGTAATTTTCCGAACACAAATTGATTTTTGCCGAATTTTTTCCGTGGAGCGACTTTGCAAAACACGCGTTCTCGGGCGAGGTTCGAGTGCGACTGCGGTTAGGTTAGGTTAGGTTAGGTTAGGTTAGGTTAGGTTAGGTTAGGTTAGGTTAGGTTAGGTTAGGTTAGGTTAGGTTAGGTTAGGTTAGGTTAGGTTAGGTTAGGTTAGGTTAGGTTAGGTTAGGTTAGGTTAGGTTAGGTTAGGTTAGGTTAGGTTAGGTTAGGTTAGGTTAGGTTAGGTTAGGTTAGGTTAGGTTAGGTTAGGTTAGGTTAGGTTAGGTTAGGTTAGGTTAGGTTAGGTTAGGTTAGGTTAGGTTAGGTTAGGTTAGGTTAGGTTAGGTTAGGTTAGGTTAGGTTAGGTTAGGTTAGGTTAGGTTAGGTTAGGTTAGGTTAGGTTAGGTTAGGTTAGGTTAGGTTAGGTTAGGTTAGGTTAGGTTAGGTTAGGTTAGGTTAGGTTAGGTTAGGTTAGGTTAGGTTAGGTTAGGTTAGGTTAGGTTAGGTTAGGTTAGGTTAGGTTAGGTTAGGTTAGGTTAGGTTAGGTTAGGTTAGGTTAGGTTAGGTTAGGTTAGGTTAGGTTAGGTTAGGTTAGGTTAGGTTAGGTTAGGTTAGGTTAGGTTAGGTTAGGTTAGGTTAGGTTAGGTTAGGTTAGGTTAGGTTAGGTTAGGTTAGGTTAGGTTAGGTTAGGTTAGGTTAGGTTAGGTTAGGTTAGGTTAGGTTAGGTTAGGTTAGGTTAGGTTAGGTTAGGTTAGGTTAGGTTAGGTTAGGTTAGGTTAGGTTAGGTTAGGTTAGGTTAGGTTAGGTTAGGTTAGGTTAGGTTAGGTTAGGTTAGGTTAGGTTAGGTTAGGTTAGGTTAGGTTAGGTTAGGTTAGGTTAGGTTAGGTTAGGTTAGGTTAGGTTAGGTTAGGTTAGGTTAGGTTAGGTTAGGTTAGGTTAGGTTAGGTTAGGTTAGGTTAGGTTAGGTTAGGTTAGGTTAGGTTAGGTTAGGTTAGGTTAGGTTAGGTTAGGTTAGGTTAGGTTAGGTTAGGTTAGGTTAGGTTAGGTTAGGTTAGGTTAGGTTAGGTTAGGTTAGGTTAGGTTAGGTTAGGTTAGGTTAGGTTAGGTTAGGTTAGGTTAGGTTAGGTTAGGTTAGGTTAGGTTAGGTTAGGTTAGGTTAGGTTAGGTTAGGTTAGGTTAGGTTAGGTTAGGTTAGGTTAGGTTAGGTTAGGTTAGGTTAGGTTAGGTTAGGTTAGGTTAGGTTAGGTTAGGTTAGGTTTTTTTTTTTTTTTTTTTTTGTTTTGTTTTGTTAGTGTCTACAGACTTGAGTCCGTACTTTTGTTAATTTACATTTTTCATTTTCAATTCATTTTTATACATACATTCGCTCATATTATCTTCATTTTACAATAGTCCATCCTATATAATATATACTTATTATTTAGATATTTTCTACAAATTTCAATACATACTTAAAATTACGCTTACATTTATTATACATATACTTTTTTTTTTTTTTTTTTTTTTGATAGCTGTTTTTTTTTTTTTTTTTTTTTTGTTTGCTGTTCTATGCTCTTTTATACCACTTCTTTTTTTTTTTTTTTTTTACAAATAGACCAATATTTCTTAAACTATGTTATAAACTATTACAAAGACGTTACAATTATTGAGGCATTACAAAACTACCGGTTTGTGGATTGGGAATGGAAGGGACTTTGTGGTGGTGGTGGTGCTCGCACAGGCACAAGGCCGTTGTAAATATCAATCAAGGTTTTGACGACTTGATGGTCTCGGCTCTTAAGTGCAGATCTCATGTTGTGCTCCACAATTTCCACTTCTGACGCTGACATCGCCCCCAACAAAAACCTAGCGACAGTGTCATCGATGACGTCGGTGTGATACACGCAGCTAACGGTGTGCCTCGACAGCGCAACCACCGCGTGTTGCACTCTGTCATGGATGGAGGACTTAGTTGGGTTTTCACGGATGATGACGACCGAGTCTGCCTGCTTCCCCTGAGCCTCGTGGATGGTCAGGACTTTTGATCCAGAGCCCGTCCCGTATCCCTGTTTTATGAGGGATTCCTTCTCCTCCTGGGTGTAAGCCAAGTAGAGGGTACGCGGGGCGGATTTCTGGATGTTGGCGTCACGGTATCCCTTAAGCGCGAGCGATCTGATGGTCGATCTGGTCGTGTACATGTGTGGGTATACCTCTTTAAGCGCCAATGCTACGTCCATGGGGCTCCTGTGGGTAGCGTGGAAGACTCGGTTGATGGTGGCGATGGAATCTGGACGACGGTAGTACATGACGAACAGGTCATTCCTATCGATGTAGGGCAGTTGATTGGTGTCCCCTATGAGGAGGACCTCCCTAGCCTGTGACAATCTAGCGGCCATGATGATGGCGCCGAAGTGATTCATGAGGGCCTCATCCACCAATAAACGGTTTATGCGAGGCTGCCCCCAGAATCCGTTGACGAGGACCGACGCCATGGTCCGCACCTTGTGCTTGGCGTCTGCGCCTATGCGACGGGCGAGCTTCTCCCTTAAGTCCTCAGCCGCTTCGATTGTCGATGTTATTACTACCTCGCTCTCGGGTTCCAGATTTGACGCCACCCACGTGGTCTTACCCATTCCGGGTACCCCGTCGATCCAGGTGAACTTAGGTACCACCCAGTGCTCGGGCGCCAGTATAGACTCCGATCTGGATAAGATCGGTTCTTCCAGCATTACCTTCGTGCACTTGGCGATAACCAATATCGGATCATCAGGGGGCGCCCGATATTTCGGCCTACCAATCCGTTCTGTCTCCTTCCGGTCCAGTGGTACAAAGCCATATTTTGCGCTGTATGCCATTTGGTGAGTGGTTGACATAATGCTCCCTACGATGACTTGGGGGACGCTGTTGTCAAAAACGGCTGCCTTTGCTTGTTCAAGTTCTGTCTGAAGGAGAGACTCTGAGAGAGTACTACCTGCTTTCGCTCTGACGTAGTACTCCATAATCCTGCTGCAGGTTCTTTGGCAGATTTTGAGAGTCTCTCTGGTGATGGAGATGAACTCGACAAGGGCGTTTTGCGCGTGTTGTTGTTCGGTTATGGCCTGTTCCAGGTCCGGTGAGTCGACTATCCCTCGGTCGGCTTTTGTTCGGTGTTTGGCGGGGGCTGGCTTCTCCCTTGGAGAGGTGCGGAGGAGGTTTGTCACTGCTTTGCCCAAGATGTCGAGTGGGCTGCTTGTACTTCTCGGCAACGCGTGTCTTGCCAGCACGCTAACAAGCTGAGGTAGTGACCCTCCTGTTTCTCCCCTCGGTTTCAATGCCTTTTGCTGAGACGCATGGATTCTTCCCTGCAGGCGCTCCGCGTCACTTTGCTCGCTTCCTAGTAGGGCGGCGACAGGTTTGTCGTTTTTGGTATGTGTTTTGAGGAACTCGAGGTTTTCGCCGCGGTTCTCATAAACGACAATTAAATGGCTTTCTGCTGATATTATGCAGCCATACCTGTCTGCCACACTACCTTTCTCGAGTCCCACCGCCATAGCGTCGACACTGATGATGCTGGGCGAGGCTCCCGTTGACAGGGCGTTATCTCGCAGTGTTGATAGCACCTTGTTTACTCTAGCGAAAGGAGGCCCGGACTCCCACTCGAATACCGCGACTGTTTTGCTTCCCAGTCTCAATATTCGATAGGGCTCCCCGGCCACTTCCGCCCTGGGTAGCGCTTCGATGGTAGTGCGCTTAATGGTGTTTTTTCCCAGTAGTGTCGACAACCCCGGCGATAGTTCGATACGAGCAAAGTCGGCAGCGCCACAGAAACAGATTCCAAGAGTCTCTTCGTCCTGGTCCATAAAGAGTGCGATACCTCTTATCCTTAATTCCGATGATGTTGATGGTGTGGCATATGCTAGGAGTTGGTCCATTGCGGACCCCGCTTGCAACGTGTTCGTGTTGGGTGTTATGGTTGTATCTGGTGTGTTGGTGTGAGAGGTGATTGCGGTGGTTGTGAGAGTCGTGGCGGTGGCGGTGGTGGTGGTGATGGTGTAGGCGGTGGACCCGTTCGCTATGGCAGCGTTCTTCATACACTTACTCGCAAATGTCAAGAATGGCGATCTTTTTGCCGTTTCCTTCATGATGTTCGGAAGGGAAGACATGTCCAGAGTGGTCTGTATTTGTATCTCCAGATTCAGTCTGTCCATGGCAAATCTTGGACATTCGAGCAGTATGTGCCATATCGTCTCCTCGTTGGTGGGGTCGCAGATGCAGAAAGGGCTGTCCTTGAGATGGAACCTGTGCAAGTACGCCGCTATTCCCCCGTGGCCGGTCAGTATTTGGACATGCTCAGGTGTTAGGGCAGTCTCTTTTAGCACTTTCCTAGCCGTCTTCACATCGGGCAGGAAGGCTTTTGTAACCGATCCTGTGCCGGAGGCTTCGTAGCGCTCTTGCCACTTCGCGACGGTTTCCTCCCTTATCTGCCGCCGCACAAACGAGATTGGGACGCGGTCGTAGTCGGGTGACGTTTTCTTTTTGAGGGCTGCCTGTTTGGCAAGGTGGTCTGCCCTCTCATTGCCGGGGGTGCCAACGTGAGCTCTCAACCAGAAGAGCTTCACATCACGGTCTTCCTCTCGGATCTGTTGGATGAGGCTCTTTATTTCGACAGCTAGTGGGTGGGTGGCAACAGGGCAGCTCAGCAGGTCAAGCGAAGATCTAGAGTCGCTAAGAATGTTTGCTGAACTTACCCTGGAGTCTCTCACCATCTTTACTGCCCTAAAGAGAGCGTACATCTCCGATTGAAAGACGGTGTTGTGTGGTTCCATCCGGAAAGTGGAGTACTTTGTCTCCCGGCCTTCGTTCCACCATGTTAGCGCTGCACCGACTTTGCCCTCGATCTTACTGCCATCTGTGTATATGTGGGGGCCGACCATTTGGTGTTTCTCTATGGTTTCAGGTGTCAGTTCTTGAAGGCGTTCATAGTGAGTTGGTTTTAGCTCTGCTGGGTGGGGGTTTTGGAGATACCCCACCCTGCGCTCCAACTCTCTACCCGGTGGTAAGTAGTGGCATGAGTATCCTCTCTTGGCCTTAAAGAGTGCCGCCGCCTCGTGAACTCTGAGGTCAAGCGGCAACAGGCCTGCCAGCACCAGCGCCGACGTTAGCGACACCGTGCGATACGCCTTACAGATCTTCTGCGCGAATCCCCTTTGCAGAGTTTCCAGCTGGTTGCGGATGGTGATTTTCTCCGCCGCCGGGGACCACGCACTCGCTGCGTATAGCACGATCGGTTCTATCACTGACACGTAAATGGTTCTTATAACCTCCCGATTAAGACCCCAGTAGACCTTCGCCGCGCATGCGAGCTGTTTGTAGATATCCGCGGCTTTTTTTACGGTGGCGGTTACGTGCGCGTTGAAAGTCAACTTGTGGTCTATGATGAGGCCAAGCAACTTAATTTCGGTAACAAGGTTTATGGGGGTACCTGCCATTTGAACGTTTGGGGAGTCGTACTTGAGCTTCCTAGTAATGAGCATCGCATTGGTCTTGTGTGCGGCAAAGTGAAGCTTGTTACGAATTCCCCAATCGTGCACAGCTGCCAGGGTGTTATTGGCTTTTAGTTGCAGGGCCTCGGCATTGTCACCCGAGAACACCAAAACGACGTCGTCCGCAAAGGCCTGGAAGTAAACATCGAGGGTACCCAGTTTTTCAAGGAGCGATTCCAGCAACATGTTCCAAAAGGTTGGGCCACCTATCGATCCTTGGACGCACCCCTTTGTCGTTTCCTTTTCGCTGGTCGCCCCGGCGTAGTGTACTCGGACCTTGCGGTGGCTGAAATACGAATCCGCCATGCCGTAGATATTCCGCGGGCACTTTCTTCGTATTAGGGACTTTTTCATTGCCGGCCACCACGCGTTGTCAAACGCCCCCTCGATGTCCAGGGATACCACCAGGACCATCTTTTTCTTTTTCCTCTCTGCTCGGATGTGGTTGAGCAGGTCGTAGAGGGCATCTTCTGTTCCGCGTTGCGGCATGAAGCCATATTGAGCTGGATGAAGTGTAGGCAGAATTCTCCACTGGATTCTCCGCATCATCATTTTTTCTAAAATTTTTCCAAACACAGGGAGGAGGCCGATCGGGCGATACGACTTAGGGTGGGTGTAGTCATCTTTTCCCGGCTTTCTTAGAATGCAGACATGGGCGACTTTCCACATTTTAGGGAAGTAAGAGAGTTCTAGGCACTTGTTGGTAATAGCCATGAACACTTCTCTGTCGCTGCGGATAGCCGCATCGCATATATCTGACGTCAGCCCGTCGGGGCCCGGAGCTTTTTTCGGATTTAAGTCCTTAAGGACCGTCTCCAGCTCCGCGGCTGTGAAGGGCGGGTCGTCGTCAGACAGATGGTCAATATTTGCGGGTGACTTTCCCTCCGTGAGTCGCCTCACCGATCGATGGCATTCTAGGTCGGTGTCTACAGAGTCATCAGGGTAGAAAGTTTGGGCTAACAATGTCGCTGACTGTTCCGGGGTAAGCGTTTCCCCTGAGGTTGCATCCCTCAGCAGCGTGTCTTCCTGTCGCCTGGCTGTCTTCCTGATCACCCTGTATACACCATCCCACATGCTCTCTCCAGTCTGTGTTGAGCAAAATTCCTTCCAGCTTGATGTTGATGCTTCGGAGGTCAGGCGTTGATATTCCTCTTTAGCGGCCAGGTACTCTCGGATGACCCTTTTCCTTCTGGCTCGCGCCGCATTTCTGATCCTCCGTTTCAGCCTTTTTGAACGGTCTTTTGCCTCTTGCAGCTCTCGTGTCCACCACACAGGTACCGGACTGACATTCTGGGATCCTATCTTTGGGATGGTGTCCTCACAGGCCTTGTGCACTTGGCCCGTGTATCTCTCTATGATGTTATCGAGACCTTCATGCGTTGTCACACCTGAGACGGTTTCCAGCGTGATGTTTTCTTCGGCGAGACTGCTCCTAAATTTTAACGAGAACTCTGACCATTTTGCCTTCTTGGTGTTGTACACGCGCGTTGTGATCGGCTTGATGGGCGGTAGCCGTCCTCTTACACGCGTTGTGAAGGTGATCGCGTTGTGGTCAGATGTTATTAGGTCTCTAGCCACTCTCCAGTCCTCGATTTTGTTGAGGAGCGGCAGGCTGCATGCAGTCACGTCTACGATGCTTGTGCAAGCGACGCCTCTCCTGTACGTCTCAAATGTGGGAACGTGTCCGGTATTTAGGATCTGCAGGTCCATGTCATTTAGGAATGCGCTGTATTCTGCTCCCCTATGATCCTCCGCGTTGCTACCCCACCAGTGGCTCCAGGCATTTACGTCGCCCGCCACTAGTAGATTCGTGGTGTTGAGTTTTGTGCACGCTCTGTTGATCCTGCGAAGGTAGGGTGCCATTTCTTTATCCCCCTCCAAGTAAACCGATATCACTCCAATTTTTGTATCACCGGCAATCAGTAATACGGCAGCCTCGGTCTCGGTTACTATCTGTGGGTCGTGTATGACCTGCAAGGTGTTGCCGAATACTACTACAGCCGCCTTCACTGGCTTTTGCCGATTCAAGGTACACTGAATGACCCTGGTGCCTGGTGGTTGTTTCATGACGCCTTCCTTTCCCACGTAGGGCTCTTGGATTATGGCGACTGAGATTCCCAGGTCATGGGCCACCTTTGTGAGCTCAGTTGTTGCGAGCTTGGAGCGCTGCAGGTTCACCTGGATGACCTTTATAGCTGATGTTTCGTCTGTTGGGGGGGGGATGATGTTACTTTCCTGGGAGGTGCCTTTAGCAGTATGCTATTTTGGATCGCGCTATTGCATCCCACTTTTCTCTTTCTTTGCACTCCGTGCTGTGGGCATTGTGGTCTGCTGTTTCTGGACCATGCGCGATCATGCAGTTCCTGCATTTTGGTAGTTCGCCTCTTTTCCGTGCCTTGCAGTTATCCCAAGTATGGTTTTCTCCGCAGTGGCTGCACCTTTCTTCGGTTTCCTTGCACACCGCTCGGGTGTGACCGAACTCGAGGCACTTGGCACATTGCATCAGTGGTGACTGGTCTTTTGCGGGTCTGTGCTGTAGGCCGATGTATATGGCTTTCGCCTCTGTGAGACCCTTGTACACCGCCGGCGATGCTTCCAGAACTACGTGGCACTCCAGGTTGTTGCGCGCTTTCTTTCTGTACTTCACTCGGAGCACATTCTTTCGCATGTCCAGGCCTTCAAAGCATTTTTTATTTTGTGCCAGGATACACTCTACGATCTCCGTGTCCTTTCTGCTGGCCAAAATGTCCCTGATGACGACCAATGGATTGCCCGCTTTGGCCTCTTCGACTCTGAGCCCTTGTTTTTGTTGGACCCTTCCTTTCACCAACCTCATGTCTTCCTGGGTGGGACAGCACACGATGATTTTTTGGTTTTTCGCCTTTCGGACACGGTCAATCTTCACTCCGGTGTTCTTGAAGTCAAGGGTGGTGGAGACGCTGTCAATGACCTTTTCACTTGTGTCCGTGGGGTTGGTCGACGAAATAATGAGAGTGTGGTTGGGTCGTTTCGGGGGCGGGTTGACGAGGGCCTCAGAGTACGTCATGGGCCGAGGGGTCTTATCTGTGAGTAACTTCGAGATGTTATGGACCCCTTTTCCAAGTGTGTCGAGTTTTTTGGTCACCTCCACCATCGCGATTTCCGACTCGAGGTTTGGCTTCTGAGGGCTAGGAGTTTGGACTTTCCTCCTTTTCAGTTCTCGGATGTCCTCGGAGACGATATTAAGTCTCTCTGAGATTGGGGCGATGCTCCTGATTAACGCCGAGTCGTCTGCTTTCTGTGGTGGTGGTGTGGGCAATTTTATTTTGGTCGGCAGATGTTCGATGGTGGCCTGGACTGTCTGCACCATGTGTGTTATTTTCTCCATATCCTGAGAGTGGACCTGCTTTGTAGCCTTGGTAGCCTGTGTTCGCGCTACCTCCTTTTTTATTCCGTCGGCTGTGACGTGCAAATCTTCAAGCCGGTTGGCGATCCTGTTTGCGGTCAGTTCCAGTCTCTTCAGGTCCCTTTCAGGCGCTGCCGGGTGGATGTGTGATGGCACCGCGGTTGTGATCATTGTTGGTGCAAACTCTGCCTGCTCTCTGACTGTCCTGGAGAGCTCTTCGATGGCTTTCTTAATCTCCGACACCTCACGGAACGGGTCTTGCGTCTCGTAGCCGAGCCAGCTGCGAACTCCTTTCGCTTCCTTGAGGGTCTCTCGTAATTCTTCCCTCGCTTGGCTCAGCTCTTCTGCCACGGTCCTCCTCGACTCAGCCAGTTCCTTCGCGTGCGCCCTCTCTATTCTCACTATCTCCCTGGCGTGGCTCGCCTTTTCCCTCTCCAAGTTGGAGATGTGTCGAGCGCGGGAATCTGAGAGCGATAGGCAGATCTCGTAGAGGCCCTGCAAGCATTCGTGCGCGGTGGTCTTACACTCTCTCTTCATATTGCCTGCTTGCTCCAGAGCCTCTTTGCCTCGTTGTAAGAGACTGTTGGCCTCGCGGGTCGCCAGGTCCATTTCCACGCCGTTTCCCTTACGTGGTGACGTCCACAGCATGCTTTTACGCGTCTTGGTTTTGCGCGGGCTTAACGCTACTGACGAGACGTCCGAAACTTCGCTGGCGGTCGAGCTGTCATCCGAGCCATACACAATGTCAACTGACAGTGTATTTGGTGTTGTGGTGGCTGTAGTTTGGTATGACTGAAGCTCTATCCGATCGGGGGTGGTGTGTGCGGTGGTGTGTGAGGTGGTTTGTGTGGTGTTTTGTGTGGCGACTTGTGTGCTCTCTGCCGCCGGGACAATTGTCTTGGTTGGCGATGTCGTTGTGAGAGCGCGGAGGTTGTGAAGCGCCGAGGCCGATTTGGTGATTACTTTCTCGCGTAGAGACCTGGCCTTTCTAACTCCGTGCTCGAGCCTGCGCGACACAGGGAGGAGGGGAGCATGTGAGGTGGAGGAGGTGGAGGTGGAAGGCTTACCGGTGTCAGATTTGCTCGACATTTTGAGTTATTATATACTACTTACTTATCAGTTAGTTAACTACTATTAAAATATATGTAAAACAGATTTTTATATATAGGATGGACTTACTATTTATTCTAATGAGTATTCTCCGGTAGGTTGATGGAAAGTCCTCTTCGCGCTGATTCCAACGAGCCGTCGCACGTTGCTGTAGCTTCGTTGGTCGAGGAGCTGCCGGTTTTTTTTTGAGTTTTCAGGTAAAGTGCGGGGGGGGGGGGTGGTTTTCGAATGGGAGGGGGGGAATGCCACCAGATGATAGGCGCTGCTGTCCCGGTTAGTTTGATACCCAACTCGGGTATAGGGGTTGTTCTGGGGAGGGGGTGGTTTTCCGAAAGGGAGGGGGGGGGGGTTGCCACCAGATGAAAGGCGCTGCTGTCCCGGTTACTTTGATACCCAACTCGGGTATAGGGGTTGTTCAGGGGAGGGGTGTGAGACAGAGGGGGGGGGGGGGGTGAGAGGGTAGTCGCTGAGTCGGTGGTGAAATTCCGAGCAAGCTGATACCTCACTCGGGTATGTAACAGTGAGTGGAGGGGTGGAGGGGGTTGCTTGTTCCCGGGGGTGGTTTTTCCGGGTTGGGGGTGCGGGGGCTAGAAAGGTCCTGGTGTCCCGGTTCCAACGAGCCCAAGCACGAGTGTCCTGTGACGTACGATGCTGGAGTTCCTCTTATCCTCTTTGAAGTGGGGCTGACCTGGTCTGCGTCAGCTCGTGGATCCTCCGACTGGTGTGACGTCTCGCTGTGACGTCTCGCAGTGACGACTCGTGACGTCTCGGTGACGATTGTTGTTGTTCTCGCCGTAAGCCAGTGGAAAATTACCAATGCTCTATCTAGGTTACACGCGCCGAACTTTGTGCGATTTGTTAGTATAGAGGCTCGTTCCCGAAGCCTATAACTTCGCAGTCCTTTGACGGATTTGGACGATCGATGTGTCCTTGAGTTCGGCGCAACCTGTCCTTCACAATGGATAAGTTTCCAGGATGTTCCCACTGACCTTTGGCAAGTTAGAACCCCTTCAAAGTCCCGAATGTTCCCGTTTTGTAATCCCGATGTTCTGGATGTTCGCGAACACTTCCACAGCTGCACAACACTATTAGCAAGCACTTTAACCACTTTAACTGATTGAAATTAATTTGGAAATATTTTTTAAATAATTTTTATTTACAGAGCGAATGTTTACCGTGCCGATATTGATTGAATACTGGGTTAGGTTAGGTTAGGTTAGGTTAGGTTAGGTTAGGTTAGGTTGGGGCGCGGGTCAGACAACCTCCTCGTGGTGCGCCCTGGGCAACGTGAACCCTCGAGTCTCTGCGATTTTAGCGGAGACTCGAGAGTTGACGGCAAATAGTCTGACAGGGGAGAGAGGGGAAAGTGAAAGTGTTGGGGAAGCGATGGCTGGGAGAACAGTGGGGGAAGTAATTGGACAACGGGGGGGACAGGGAGATAACAAATTCGCACACACTTTTACACACCACACATACAACATTACACACCACACTCAAGCACTTCACCAACTCATACATACAGATACACGCATAGACACATACACACCGACGTTTAAGACAGGGAGTTTTAAAAAACCATGAAAAGAACGCCAGTAAACAATCGTAGTCCACGGGTGGGTCCCGCCTCAGGCGGGGAATCCCACCAGGGTGCTTCGGCACCCTGCTGCCCCAAAGTATACGTGGGGGGCAACTGCCGTTTCGATCGTGATAGTGGAAGTGAGGATGGAGGAAGAAGTAGGAGTAGGAGTGAGAGCGGGAGTGAAGGCCGAGAAGGCCGGCGACAGCAGGAGAGAAAGGACTGGCCCCCATTACCACCCCGGGCCAATCAACGGGAAAGGAGAAAGGAGAGAAAGAGTGGTCGAGAAGACCGAAAGGAAATGGAAGACGAAAGACGCCCTAAAGAGGCGACCCAAAAGGAAGGGAGTGGATTGGTGATCTCACTCCGTCCCTCTTGGACCAATAAAAGGGAGATAAAAGAGGAGAAGAAGAATGCTGAGAGTTGTCGCAGTAGCGAAAAGGAAGGAGAGAGAGACAGGAGTGTGGCGTCGGTATCCACGATATCCGACCAGAGCCTGAGAGTGTTAGTGGAGCGCATGAATGTCCGGAATTCGTCCTTTGGCCGTCTCAGCGACGGCGAGGCCGGCCGCAAACGGAGAAGAGGCTCTGACGAGGACTCCCCAGAGTCATCAGACATCGAAGAGGTGGTAAGGGCTCCTCGTAAAGTGTCCTCAGTGAGTCGTGGACGTGGGCCAGGGAGACCTCCGACCCATGGAAGGTACGTTGGCTTGGCGAAAGCCAAACAGGAGCTTGAAGAGGCTCAGCGCGCCGCCGAGGAGGCTGACCGTGCCGCTGAAAAGGCAGCCAAAGACCGAGAGACGGAGAAAAAGGTGGCCGAGTGGACCCGGAACAATGCCCGGAGCTCCCGGCTGTTCTCCATCTCCGGATCTGATATGGATCCCACCGATCATGGGTCGGACATAGAGGAGGACGTGGCGGTTATCAAGATGATCGCCACGAAATCCGGGAACTTAAAAGGGAATTTTGTTCGTGCCCTCAAGAATGCCGCGGCGTCTATCTCGGAGAAGTACCAGAAGACAGCCAACAAGAACACTTCTGAGGAGGAGGCTAAACTGAGAGCCGAGAACGCTCAGCTCCGGGCAGCCATGGACACTCTCCGTAAAGAGTTTGACCAGGTCCGAGCTGAGCTGTCTCGGCTCACGGAGGCGGTCGGCCGTACCAGAGAAGAGGCAGGTCCAAAGAAGTCCAGTTCCCCCATCGATGACGATTCTCTTCAGAGAATCGCTGTCATGGTGGGGACCATGATGGACGCGAAGATGGCAGCGCTCGAGCCCCGTCTTCTCCCGGCCCAGCGCGAACGACCGCCTTTGGCGGCAGACTCCAGGAGGAGGCAGACGGCAGAGGTGATGGAGGAGCCTCTGGCCCAACCAGCACCTCAGAGGATGGACGCTACTAAAGCCAAGAAGGTGGCGGCGAAGAAGGGGAAAGATGGAGGGAAAGCCCCTCCACCACCATCTCCACCGGTGGCTCATTTACCGCCCATCAAGGCAGGCGGATCGCCCACTGCGCCCGGCCCCTCGCAAGAGGGATGGAGCACAGTGGTAAAAAGAGGACGAAGGTCTAAGGCCCGACCAACCCAACCACTTCGGGCTCAGGCGTCAGCGTCGGAAGCCACTAAGCCTGGACAGAGGGCCAAGAAGAAGAAGCGCCTCAGAGGCCCCAAGTCGGCGGCTATCGCTCTGACCCTCCGACCAGAGGCAGTGGCTAGAGGCGTTACGTATGTACAGATGCTGGTCAAAATGAAGACCAGCATCTCCCTCTCCAGCGTGGGAATCACCGGGGGGGTCAGGATAAGGGAGGCACAGACAGGCGCCAAGCTGATCGAGGTGCCCGGATCTGGCAGCGATAGCATGGCTGACCAGCTGGCTATGAAGATCCGGGAGGTCCTCTCAGATGAAGTCTGGGTGACGAGACCTGTGAAGTCCAGCGAGGTCCGCATAACGGACTTAGAAGAGTCGATCACGGCTGAGGAAGTTGCCGCCGCCGTTACGACCGAGACGGGATGCTCCAGGGAGTCCCTCAGGATGGGCGAAATCCGCCGCGAAACCCGCGGTAGAAGAGGGTTCTCCCTGTGGATGCGGTGCCCAATAACGGCGGCGAAGGTCCTGTCCCAGAAGCGGACCATTATGGTGGGGTGGATCCCAGCGAGGGTCACTCTCCTGGAATCTCGCCCGCTCACCTGCTTCCGCTGTCTGGAGACAGGACATGTCTGCGGAAAGTGCGACTCTGAGGTCGACCGGAGCGCTCTCTGCTACCGGTGTAGTCACGAGGGGCACAAGGCGGCGACCTGCTCTGCAGTTCCCCACTGCAGCCTGTGCGCGGCCGCAAACTTGCCGGCGTCTCACAGAGTGGGGGGCAAAGCATGTGTTGCCGCTGCCAAGAAACGGAGACCGACCCAGAGTGGCCAACCAAAGGTCCCCAACGCGCGTCCCCAGGCCTCCCAAGAGGCTATGGAAGAGAGTGCTCCAAATAGGCCCTAGTAACAGTGGTCGCCCGACCCTCCGCCGGCTCGTATGGGTGGCGGTTACCACGGGCACTGCGCTGCAGCAGAGCTTGACGACGGCGAAGGACGTTTCTGGACGTCCTGCGCCCTCCAAATTCAGGCCGCGGTGGTTCTCCCGGGGAGCGGGATAACCGCCGCGTATAGGCCTCAAGGTGGCGCGCGCGGTGTCTTCCGCGCGCCTCATAAGTAAGCCCGGTGCTTAGCACCGAGAAAGTGGATTCCTCTTCTCGAGGGCTCCAGCGCAGTCGGGGTTCGGTGGAAGCATCTTTTTGAATACCCATGTCCCCGACACAAAGCGCCGAGCAAGGAGACACAGCTGTGGTTTAGTGGGTATTACTGCGGTGGATGCGATGAGCCCCGGTAGCGGGGGGAGCTTGTCCACCGGGTTGGTCTTCAACTGAAGCCTAGCTGCTTCTAAGTATATCCGGGCTTCAGCCTCGGATAGACTTGGAAGTGGCCAAGGCCGAAGTTGTTGGCATTGAGTCCCACATACCCCGACTATTGGCTCCACCCAATAGTTGGGGATGCATAAAAGGCATTCCACTGCTATAACAAAAAAAAAAAAAAAAAAAAAAAAAAAAAAAAAAAAAGGTTAGGTTAGGTTAGGTTAGGTTAGGTTAGGTTAGGTTAGGTTAGGTTAGGTTAGGTTAGGTTAGGTTAGGTTAGGTTAGGTTAGGTTAGGTTAGGTTAGGTTAGGTTAGGTTAGGTTAGGTTAGGTTAGGTTAGGTTAGGTTAGGTTAGGTTAGGTTAGGTTAGGTTAGGTTAGGTTAGGTTAGGTTAGGTTAGGTTAGGTTAGGTTAGGTTAGGTTAGGTTAGGTTAGGTTAGGTTAGGTTAGGTTAGGTTAGGTTAGGTTAGGTTAGGTTAGGTTAGGTTAGGTTAGGTTAGGTTAGGTTAGGTTAGGTTAGGTTAGGTTAGGTTAGGTTAGGTTAGGTTAGGTTAGGTTAGGTTAGGTTAGGTTAGGTTAGGTTAGGTTAGGTTAGGTTAGGTTAGGTTAGGTTAGGTTAGGTTAGGTTAGGTTAGGTTAGGTTAGGTTAGGTTAGGTTAGGTTAGGTTAGGTTAGGTTAGGTTAGGTTTCCCCCCTGGGAGCTCCAGGCGGAGGTCCTCGCGGAGGTGTTCCGGTACAGGGGGGAGGCGCGGGCGCGGGGCGAGAGGCCGGCGCCGGAGGAGGTGCGTCGGGTCAGGGCCGCAGCCTACGCGGCTATGATCCGACGCTGGGGGGAGGATCTGGGGTCCCCGGTCGCGGGCCGGGAAACGGTGGAGGCGATCCGTCCTCACCTTTCCCGGTGGATGTCGCGACGATGGGGGACCCTAACGTTCCGGCTGGTGCAGGTGCTTTCCGGGCACGGTTGCTTCGGAAAGTACCTGCACCAGATTGCGGGTCGGGAGTCGAACCCGGCCTGCCACGAGTGTGACGCGCCAGTGGACACGGCGCGTCACACCTTGGAGGAGTGCGCCGCATGGGGCCCTCAAAGGCACACCTTGTCGGCGCACGTCGGAGGAGACCTGTCGCTGTCGAGCGTCATTGACTCGATGCTTGACAGCGAGAGGTCGTGGGAGGCCATGGTCTCCTTCTGCGAGTCTGTCATGTCGCAGAAGGAGGCCGCGGAGCGGGCTCGGGAGGCGACTTCTTCTGACCCGCTTCGGCGCGGCAGGCGAGGGGCCAGACGGAGGCGCTACGCGCACCTCCTTCCCCCGCCCTAGTGTCGCCGAGGGGGGGTCTGGGGGCCCCCTCTCCCATGGCACACTGGCCTGAGGGCGCCCTTGTCTTCCGGGGCGCCCTGTCTTGAGGTACTCGCCGGGGCGGTCTGCAGTGACATACGCAAGTGATCCTGCACCGCCCCACGCAGGCGATGACGGAGACCGGTGGTGGTTTTAGTGGGTAGTAACTGCGGTGGATGCGATGAGCCCCGGCAGCGGGGGGAGCTTGTCCACCGGGTTGAGCCCCACATACCCCGGCCGTGCCCCATATCGCGGCCGGGGATGCGTAAATGCATTTCCCCATCGTTAAAAAAAAAAAAAAAAAAAAAAAAAAAAGGTTAGGTTAGGTTAGGTTAGGTTAGGTTAGGTTAGGTTAGGTTAGGTTAGGTTAGGTTAGGTTAGGTTAGGTTAGGTTAGGTTAGGTTAGGTTAGGTTAGGTTAGGTTAGGTTAGGTTAGGTTAGGTTAGGTTAGGTTAGGTTAGGTTAGGTTAGGTTAGGTTAGGTTAGGTTAGGTTAGGTTAGGTTAGGTTAGGTTAGGTTAGGTTAGGTTAGGTTAGGTTAGGTTAGGTTAGGTTAGGTTAGGTTAGGTTAGGTTAGGTTAGGTTAGGTTAGGTTAGGTTAGGTTAGGTTAGGTTAGGTTAGGTTAGGTTAGGTTAGGTTAGGTTAGGTTAGGTTAGGTTAGGTTAGGTTAGGTTAGGTTAGGTTAGGTTAGGTTAGGTTAGGTTAGGTTAGGTTAGGTTAGGTTAGGTTAGGTTAGGTTAGGTTAGGTTAGGTTAGGTTAGGTTAGGTTAGGTTAGGTTAGGTTAGGTTAGGTTAGGTTAGGTTAGGTTAGGTTAGGTTAGGTTAGGTTAGGTTAGGTTAGGTTAGGTTAGGTTAGGTTAGGTTAGGTTAGGTTAGGTTAGGTTAGGTTAGGTTAGGTTAGGTTAGGTTAGGTTAGGTTAGGTTAGGTTAGGTTAGGTTAGGTTAGGTTAGGTTAGGTTAGGTTAGGTTAGGTTAGGTTAGGTTAGGTTAGGTTAGGTTAGGTTAGGTTAGGTTAGGTTAGGTTAGGTTAGGTTAGGTTAGGTTAGGTTAGGTTAGGTTAGGTTAGGTTAGGTTAGGTTAGGTTAGGTTAGGTTAGGTTAGGTTAGGTTAGGTTAGGTTAGGTTAGGTTAGGTTAGGTTAGGTTAGGTTAGGTTAGGTTAGGTTAGGTTAGGTTAGGTTAGGTTAGGTTAGGTTAGGTTAGGTTAGGTTAGGTTAGGTTAGGTTAGGTTAGGTTAGGTTAGGTTAGGTTAGGTTAGGTTAGGTTAGGTTAGGTTAGGTTAGGTTAGGTTAGGTTAGGTTAGGTTAGGTTAGGTTAGGTTAGGTTAGGTTAGGTTAGGTTAGGTTAGGTTAGGTTAGGTTAGGTTAGGTTAGGTTAGGTTAGGTTAGGTTAGGTTAGGTTAGGTTAGGTTAGGTTAGGTTAGGTTAGGTTAGGTTAGGTTAGGTTAGGTTAGGTTAGGTTAGGTTAGGTTAGGTTAGGTTAGGTTAGGTTAGGTTAGGTTAGGTTAGGTTAGGTTAGGTTAGGTTAGGTTAGGTTAGGTTAGGTTAGGTTAGGTTAGGTTAGGTTAGGTTAGGTTAGGTTAGGTTAGGTTAGGTTAGGTTAGGTTAGGTTAGGTTAGGTTAGGTTAGGTTAGGTTAGGTTAGGTTAGGTTAGGTTAGGTTAGGTTAGGTTAGGTTAGGTTAGGTTAGGTTAGGTTAGGTTAGGTTAGGTTAGGTTAGGTTAGGTTAGGTTAGGTTAGGTTAGGTTAGGTTAGGTTAGGTTAGGTTAGGTTAGGTTAGGTTAGGTTAGGTTAGGTTAGGTTAGGTTAGGTTAGGTTAGGTTAGGTTAGGTTAGGTTAGGTTAGGTTAGGTTAGGTTAGGTTAGGTTAGGTTAGGTTAGGTTAGGTTAGGTTAGGTTAGGTTAGGTTAGGTTAGGTTAGGTTAGGTTAGGTTAGGTTAGGTTAGGTTAGGTTAGGTTAGGTTAGGTTAGGTTAGGTTAGGTTAGGTTAGGTTAGGTTAGGTTAGGTTAGGTTAGGTTAGGTTAGGTTAGGTTAGGTTAGGTTAGGTTAGGTTAGGTTAGGTTAGGTTAGGTTAGGTTAGGTTAGGTTAGGTTAGGTTAGGTTAGGTTAGGTTAGGTTAGGTTAGGTTAGGTTAGGTTAGGTTAGGTTAGGTTAGGTTAGGTTAGGTTAGGTTAGGTTAGGTTAGGTTAGGTTAGGTTAGGTTAGGTTAGGTTAGGTTAGGTTAGGTTAGGTTAGGTTAGGTTAGGTTAGGTTAGGTTAGGTTAGGTTAGGTTAGGTTAGGTTAGGTTAGGTTAGGTTAGGTTAGGTTAGGTTAGGTTAGGTTAGGTTAGGTTAGGTTAGGTTAGGTTAGGTTAGGTTAGGTTAGGTTAGGTTAGGTTAGGTTAGGTTAGGTTAGGTTAGGTTAGGTTAGGTTAGGTTAGGTTAGGTTAGGTTAGGTTAGGTTAGGTTAGGTTAGGTTAGGTTAGGTTAGGTTAGGTTAGGTTAGGTTAGGTTAGGTTAGGTTAGGTTAGGTTAGGTTAGGTTAGGTTAGGTTAGGTTAGGTTAGGTTAGGTTAGGTTAGGTTAGGTTAGGTTAGGTTAGGTTAGGTTAGGTTAGGTTAGGTTAGGTTAGGTTAGGTTAGGTTAGGTTAGGTTAGGTTAGGTTAGGTTAGGTTAGGTTAGGTTAGGTTAGGTTAGGTTAGGTTAGGTTAGGTTAGGTTAGGTTAGGTTAGGTTAGGTTAGGTTAGGTTAGGTTAGGTTAGGTTAGGTTAGGTTAGGTTAGGTTAGGTTAGGTTAGGTTAGGTTAGGTTAGGTTAGGTTAGGTTAGGTTAGGTTAGGTTAGGTTAGGTTAGGTTAGGTTAGGTTAGGTTAGGTTAGGTTAGGTTAGGTTAGGTTAGGTTAGGTTAGGTTAGGTTAGGTTAGGTTAGGTTAGGTTAGGTTAGGTTAGGTTAGGTTAGGTTAGGTTAGGTTAGGTTAGGTTAGGTTAGGTTAGGTTAGGTTAGGTTAGGTTAGGTTAGGTTAGGTTAGGTTAGGTTAGGTTAGGTTAGGTTAGGTTAGGTTAGGTTAGGTTAGGTTAGGTTAGGTTAGGTTAGGTTAGGTTAGGTTAGGTTAGGTTAGGTTAGGTTAGGTTAGGTTAGGTTAGGTTAGGTTAGGTTAGGTTAGGTTAGGTTAGGTTAGGTTAGGTTAGGTTAGGTTAGGTTAGGTTAGGTTAGGTTAGGTTAGGTTAGGTTAGGTTAGGTTAGGTTAGGTTAGGTTAGGTTAGGTTAGGTTAGGTTAGGTTAGGTTAGGTTAGGTTAGGTTAGGTTAGGTTAGGTTAGGTTAGGTTAGGTTAGGTTAGGTTAGGTTAGGTTAGGTTAGGTTAGGTTAGGTTAGGTTAGGTTAGGTTAGGTTAGGTTAGGTTAGGTTAGGTTAGGTTAGGTTAGGTTAGGTTAGGTTAGGTTAGGTTAGGTTAGGTTAGGTTAGGTTAGGTTAGGTTAGGTTAGGTTAGGTTAGGTTAGGTTAGGTTAGGTTAGGTTAGGTTAGGTTAGGTTAGGTTAGGTTAGGTTAGGTTAGGTTAGGTTAGGTTAGGTTAGGTTAGGTTAGGTTAGGTTAGGTTAGGTTAGGTTAGGTTAGGTTAGGTTAGGTTAGGTTAGGTTAGGTTAGGTTAGGTTAGGTTAGGTTAGGTTAGGTTAGGTTAGGTTAGGTTAGGTTAGGTTAGGTTAGGTTAGGTTAGGTTAGGTTAGGTTAGGTTAGGTTAGGTTAGGTTAGGTTAGGTTAGGTTAGGTTAGGTTAGGTTAGGTTAGGTTAGGTTAGGTTAGGTTAGGTTAGGTTAGGTTAGGTTAGGTTAGGTTAGGTTAGGTTAGGTTAGGTTAGGTTAGGTTAGGTTAGGTTAGGTTAGGTTAGGTTAGGTTAGGTTAGGTTAGGTTAGGTTAGGTTAGGTTAGGTTAGGTTAGGTTAGGTTAGGTTAGGTTAGGTTAGGTTAGGTTAGGTTAGGTTAGGTTAGGTTAGGTTAGGTTAGGTTAGGTTAGGTTAGGTTAGGTTAGGTTAGGTTAGGTTAGGTTAGGTTAGGTTAGGTTAGGTTAGGTTAGGTTAGGTTAGGTTAGGTTAGGTTAGGTTAGGTTAGGTTAGGTTAGGTTAGGTTAG
Organism: Cyclophora punctaria; assembly: GCA_951394245.1. NCBI lineage: Eukaryota > Metazoa > Arthropoda > Insecta > Lepidoptera > Geometridae > Cyclophora > Cyclophora punctaria. The sequence goes on from OX596175.1 coordinate 11,308,824, forward strand.
GTTAGGTTAGGTTAGGTTAGGTTAGGTTAGGTTAGGTTAGGTTAGGTTAGGTTAGGTTAGGTTAGGTTAGGTTAGGTTAGGTTAGGTTAGGTTAGGTTAGGTTAGGTTAGGTTAGGTTAGGTTAGGTTAGGTTAGGTTAGGTTAGGTTAGGTTAGGTTAGGTTAGGTTAGGTTAGGTTAGGTTAGGTTAGGTTAGGTTAGGTTAGGTTAGGTTAGGTTAGGTTAGGTTAGGTTAGGTTAGGTTAGGTTAGGTTAGGTTAGGTTAGGTTAGGTTAGGTTAGGTTAGGTTAGGTTAGGTTAGGTTAGGTTAGGTTAGGTTAGGTTAGGTTAGGTTAGGTTAGGTTAGGTTAGGTTAGGTTAGGTTAGGTTAGGTTAGGTTAGGTTAGGTTAGGTTAGGTTAGGTTAGGTTAGGTTAGGTTAGGTTAGGTTGGTTTGTTAGGTTAGGTTAGGTTAGGTTAGGTTAGGTTAGGTTAGGTTAGGTTAGGTTAGGTTAGGTTAGGTTAGGTTAGGTTAGGTAGGTTAGGTTAGGTTAGGTTAGGTTAGGTTAGGTTAGGTTAGGTTAGGTTAGGTTAGGTTAGGTTAGGTTAGGTTAGGTTAGGGTAGGTAGTGGTTAGGTTAGGTTAGGTTAGGTTAGGTTAGGTTAGGTAAGGTTAGTTAGGTTAGGTTTAGGTTAGGTTAGGTTAGGTTAGGTTAGGTTAGGTTAGGTTAGGTTAGTTAGGTTAGGTTAGGTTAGT